>JAOWBW010000055.1:1227165-1827165 GCA_026119855.1 Campanula takesimana
TCATTAATGGTATTTAGAATTTAATCAAGTTATTCTTTCATTTAGTTTGAAATGAATCTTGATAAATATTGTGTATACCATAAGTTCAGTGGGAGTAAAAATTATAATTTTGTCTTATATGTGGGTAATAATATTTCTTGCTAGTATGTTTTAAACCTTAATAAGGAAACTAAGAAATTTCTTTGGAATGAAAATTCTTTGTGAGGCATCTTTTTGTATTAGGAATCCAAGTTCACTGTGAGTATTCACGAGTATTTTTGGGATTATCACAAAGGCCTATGTAGAAAAGGTATTACAAAAGGTATAGCATGCAAAACTATAAACCACTTGACACCCCTAATTTTAAAGGAGACATGCTTAGTCTCAAACAGTGTCCTAAAGTTAATTATGAATCCAAGTATATAGAAAATAATCCCTCATTGCATCAGCAGTAAGAAAGCTTAATAAATGCGTAAGTCTTGCATTCAATGTTGGGATGCTTGGTCAATACCAAAGCAATCCAGAAAGAACATTAAATAGTAGCCAAAAGAATGATATAGTATTTACAAAACACAAAGATCTACATGCTATTTTTAATCGGATAATCTTGAGATCATTTGGTATTCCGATATTTGTTAAAATTACATGGCTACACAAGTTTTAATGGACTATGATTTGTCAAAACAAGTGTCGAAAGACCAATTAAGATATGACTATCAGGTAGCAGTTCTGTACTCTAACAAAAGGTTTATGGATTTAGACATTAAGTATCTTGTTATAAAGAAAATAGTACAAAATGAACAGAGAAATACAACTTATTAGAACAAACTCCATAATTTAACGGATCCATTTATGAAACGTTATCATCTCTAGTGTTTCACGAGCATGTTGCTCATATGGGTGTAACAATTTGATTACATTTAATTTAGTGGGAGTTTTGTGTTGTACTTCATTAATTGTTCTATTATTTTTTATCTCATTTGGTTAAGTTGGACTAGTTGAAGAATATGTATATATTCATTATGATTCCATGCTACATATCTATACCTTTTGATCTATGTCATTTAGTTGGATTTGTATACGTGATTATTGTGGGTTTAGTTGCGAATCAATTACAACGACTGCTCCTTTAGTCCTATACTTGTATGGCTAATGGACGAGATTGTTATAAATGACAATAAAGTGCGCACATTAGGGTTGTCATTTGTGTTATATTCATGATTTAAAGGAAAGACTTTTGAAAATGTTTGTCAAATGATTTCTGAGAACATATGTTACCTCAAGTGTTAGGTAACACCCCAGGTAACACACGCTGACGGACAGAATGCACACACCCGAAAATATAAGAGTTTTGCAGCGGAAAAATAAATATCACAGGAGATATATTTTTCTCAAGTTATATAAATATAACTTGAGATTCCTAAATGGCGAAAACTTTATAATCAATACTAATTACAAAAGTCAAAAGGTTCCCTATAGCTAGTATGATATACGCTCATAGAACCAAAATAAAAAAAAGTACAATGATCCTATCCTAGCCAAAACACACTCAAACCCGAAGTATTTGAGTGTGGAAAAGAGTGTATGGGAGGAAGGATACAAATGAGCCAAGAAGTACTTTGTTCTTGTGCTATGGATGTGTGTAAATTTTGGCTTATCTTCAATGTCTTCATCCAAGCACTTTATATAGCCACAAATACTTGGAGGCTACATAAAGAAAAACAGCCATGGGCTGTTGTAAACGTGTGAGGAGAGTGGGAGATCATGTGTGAACTTCTTCTCCACAATCCAAGCTTGACTCGGTCCAACTTCTATAATTATCTCAACCGAATTCTTCTTGCCCAAGTCTAAGCTTCTCCTTCTTGTACTCCATGCTTCCCATGCCTTACTTCATCCATTTGATCAGCAACAAACCTTGGACTTGGTCTTCTCCATATTTAACATATTTAACACATGTTAAATATGTTTGTAACTCCTCAAATAACTCAGCATTTATGAATAACTCTTGTTAATTTTCTTCTCCACGTTTTTGGCTCCTTAAATCAACTTTATTATAACCTGAAATATGGACCAACATCTAGACAATAATATTAGGACATTAGTATAAAATTATATTAGAAAGAAATGTCAATTACAAAGTATTTTCGTCACAGCACTTAGACTGTCAGTGGCAACATCTGAGATAACACCCTCTGTCTGCACTAACAATCTCCCCCTTAATTTGAGATTTCTTTCCAATCTCCTATGTGTTGGTACCTGCAAAACAAGTTAGCCATATACAGTATAACAGCATTTCACCAAAGATTAACTCCCCCTTAATCTAGGAGTTTACCAAAACAACAAAGATTTACAAAAACAATACTAGTTTAAAAACAAAATCAACTTTTGTGCCTCAAACTAGTAGTTTAAAAACAAAGGTAAATCCAAGTTTTAAAACCACAAAACAACAAAATATTATCCAAAGATAATCACCAAATTAACCACCAAAGTATTTAAGTTCTAAACTAAGAAACCGAAATACGAAATTGTTTTAAAAACCAAATCAACCAAAAACAGAAATTATTTTGAAACCATTTCAAAGTACCATTAAAAGTCATTTCCCAAGAGTTGTGGCAACATCAACCTTCAAACAAGGTTATTCTTCTTCTTCTCCATTATCCGGCTCATCACTTGTGCCAGCATCTCCAGCAGCACGATCTGTACCAGCATCACCAACAGCATCAATAGCAGCACTTGTACCTACACTAGTACCAGCACACCATCTCCCCCTGGTTGGGAAGAAATCAAATTAATGAAGCCGATGGCGTCTTCTTGGGAGGCTAAGCAGCCGATTTGGAGGAAGAATGGGCTTTTTGTTTTGGGTTTCTTGGTGGCGGTAATAGGTGGTTGAGAGGCAGTCACAAGGATAGGGTAGGTTGGACTGAAGTAGCAACCATGGAAGGATCATCAATGGACATGGCCATAGATGGAGAGAAATTGGAAACCATGGGAGATATGTCCATAGGTTAAGTAACACCCGAGAAAACACCCGGTGACTCCTCTTGAGGTGCGGATAGGTTAGGGTTTTGGGAAGGTGAAGCCATTGTTGAATTTTGAAAGGTAGAAAAGGAGAATTTTTGGAGAAGGGTTTTGAGGTTGCTGAGGAAGTAAGAAGACGATGAGGAGAGGGAGTATAAAAGGGGGGTGTGTGTGAGATAGAGAGAGTAAATAGGGATAGATAATTTAGGTAGTTATGGAATGTGAAAAGATTATTAATTAATTTTAAACTTAACTCTTATCATTTAAAATAACTAAGATCCTATTTTTCTCACATTTAAAACTAACCTAATTAAACTCCCCCTATTTACAAGCACACAAAATACCAAACCCCCTACACATTCGGTTTTTATAAAAAAAAAACGTTTTTTTTTTTAATATATAAAACGAAAAGGAAAAAAACAGTAAAAAAAATAAAAAGAAAAAAAGGTAAAATAGAGAGTCAACGATCTCCACAAAATTTAAAAGATGAATCCCTAAATTTTAGGAAGATTGTTCCAACTAAATTTTACCAAACTTAAAAGATTTGTTTAAGACTTTTTCAAAATTGTAAACTCTTTGTATTAACAATAAAAAGACTTTCAAACTTTGAAAACTTAAAAAACAAATTTGAGACTAAACTAAATAAAAAAACGAATGTAGCACACACTAATGTGTTGATGGCAATGATGGTAACACTTAAGATAACATTTGTGATAAACATCCCTTATTGAATTTATATTAAGGCAATTAAGGCGAAATGGACCTCATTTTTGAACACATGAGGCAGAAATATGCTGCTATAATAAGCATTTGAGGTATAACAAGCTTGCCAATTTGAACACTTTAGACAAAGCAAATCTAATAATTTAGATATAAAAGCTTGTTCTTCATCTTCAAACACTTTAATATAAACATATTTTACACTTCTTTATCTACAAGGGAGCATCGTAGTAGCGAGCTCCGTGCCCCGAGTCCTTATAAAGTGTAAACATGTTTTAGTGATTTGTACCGTTCAAGTAGGATACATTGTAGTGGCGAACTCCATGTTCCTAATACTTAGTACAAAATCACTAGATAATATCTCCCTTTGACAAGAGTGCATCGTCGCAGCGAACGCCGTGCCCCGAGCTACTAAGGAAATATTATAAGTGTTTTTAGCCTTTTTGCCTTTGAAAAAGATTAGTGACTTTGTCACTTTTGAGTTTAAAAAAGGAATGTTATCAATAATGTTACCTAGAGTGTTATCCTACCATAACAAAAAGGTAAGTATGTGCCACCGTTGACAGACTGAAAGGACAATCCATCAACAGATTAAGACAGAGAAACATAAAAAAATTGAAGTTTTTTTTTTTTTTTTTTTTTTAAAAAAAAATAAAACATAAAATATTATACAACAACAAAGATGATCCAAATGGTTTTAAACAAGACACTGAACAAGAGACTTCTCAAGTTAGAAAATCTCTATGGTTAAAAACTTGAATTAAATATTCATCTTTCAAAAAATATTTTTTTAGAATCAAGCATAGAAAGAAAACATGAATGGTTTACCATGTCTCGATAATTAACCAGTTCCTTACCTCTAGTTTGTATCCCCTTCGTCTAATCTCCCTATCACTTGGGATATAGGATGATTCTTTGAATCTTCAACGGGGGAACTTTTCTGACGGGATCATCTACTCTATTGGAGTCCTCATTATTTTATTTTCTGCAACTGGACTGACTTCTGGTGTTATCTCTGGTGTTGCCTCAGGTGCGGTAACACTGGGGCCAACATCTGGTCCAGCACTTATGACAACATCTGGTCCAACATAAATGTAAAATTCACTTTGAGGTTGTTCCATCTGTATCATGAGAGGATAATCACATGGTTTATCTGTAACACTTAACAGATCGTCAAAAACAATGTTCACAGATTCTTGAATAGTTCCCAAGCTTAAATTATACACTCGATATGCATGATTGTCTTGAGAATATCCAAGAAAAATGCCTTTATCACTCTTAGAGTAAAACTTAGCTAAGTAATCCCAGTCTTTTAATATGAAACATACACACCCAAACACATGGAAGTAATGTACATGTGGTTTTCTTCCCATTCAAAATTCATAGGGTGTCATTGTTAAACCAGGTCTTAGAAAGACTCTATTTGAAATGTGACAAGCCGTGCTCAAAGCTTCAGCCCAAAATCTTTTTGAAATCCGTTTTTGAAATAACATGACACGGGCCATATCAAGCAATGTCCTATTTTTCTTTTCGGCCACCCCATTCCGTTGATGTGATTTTGATACCGAAAAATCATGGTTTATCCCCTTTTTTGTCACGACCCGAAATCTAGGCTCTATTTTATTAGTAATAAATGATTATTATTTATTTATTTGCTTATTTATTTATTTAAATTATTATTTATTTAAATATTTATGTGTGCATTTTATGTTTCATAATAATTATGCCTAGCATTTTATTTGGGTCATTTGTGCTAATGTAGCATTATTTGGTCTTAATTGTTAGTATGGAGTGTAAGTATTTGTGTTAGTAGTTGAGGAGGGGCCTAAATGTAACTTTTCAAATAATTCATCTTCTCCCTACTCCCTCCCTACTCTCCTCCCTCACCTCCCTCACACTCCACCTCCATCTCTTTCCCAGCTCATTCCTCTCTCTCTCTCTCCATAGAAGGGGTAAGTTTTTCTCTCTCTCTCTTCTCTCTTCATTTTCTTCATCTTCCTCTCATAATCTCTCATTTCTTAAAACATGAATCTTGTTTAGATCGTCGATAGGATCGTATGAAGCCAAAAATATTCGAGTTCCGGCAACTTTGAGAAAATCCGGGTAAGTTACTTTTCCCCCATTTTGATGCTAAAATGTTCATATCATGTTTATATAATGCTTGATGTGTTATATTTGAAGTTTGGTTGAGTTTAGAATTTATTTGGAATTTATTTGAGTTTATGGTAAAAAATGGTGATTGATATGAATGTTGGGTTTGATTCTTGGTTTTGGTTAATAAATGGTGTTGTTAAGGTCCCCTTGTTGGTTAGTTATGGTTTGGGTACCTTGAGGATCTTATTGGTTGTGTTTGATTAAGAGAGTTGTGAAAATGGTAAGAAAAATTGATGAACCCAGCTGGGAATTCCTCCCAACCCGTAGACCAGGCGCCCGCCTGCACCCCCTTTTTCCAGCGGCTAGACCTTCTGGCCAAACAAGCGCGCGCCTGCCCCTACCCGAGCGCCCGCCCGCCCGCCCGCCTGCTTGGGATTTTGCCCCTTTTGCTTGGTTTAAGACTTAGGGCTTAACTAGTTTAGGTTTATTTCTTCTAATTAACTTAAGATAACACCGTGGAACATTTTATTAAGTGGAGTTGATTCTTTTGTGAATAAATATGTTATGGAATTTGACCAAGTGTTATTTTGGGAATGTGGTTCATACTTGATGTGTTGTTTGGATTGGTTTAGCTTTGTGGTAATTTATTTGGATTGGTTCCCTACTTTGGAACCTTAAGTTGTTTATTTAAGCTAGTATTTATTACTTAGCATTTTATTTGGAAGTCCAGCTGGTTATTTGTGTTTGTTTCGGGCGATGCGAAATATTATAATGGCACGGCCAAGTCCATTATGATGTTGACCATTGTTTTGCCTCATTATTACCCTCCTCCAGATTGGCCTTGGATGTGAGAAGAGCTAGCTCCTTTGTGTGCATTTTAGCTTTACTTGGAGCATGACTTTGTGGCATGTCTCCCGTCCCTTGTGACACTTCATTTGGTTATTGGTTCCGGTACCGGGGGATTTCTCTTCATCTTTCATGCTATTATGAAGATGTGATTGGTTGACTATGGAAGCTGCGCTGCGATCCTTTATTTGGATGTATCGGTTTGGAAAAACCTTGGCTATATTCTTTGTTATGTGTTTATTTCCGCTGCTATCTGTTATGTGATAAATGCTATGTGCTAGCTATGAATTATTATTGTATATTGCATCATAGCATGTCATGTAGTTGCATTAGTAACTTATTGAGATTTATCTCACCCCCTTTCTTTTTATCTTTGTTTTTCCTTAACCCCCCCCCCCAGGTGCTAAGGATTAGTCTCGCTGATCACGAGAAAGAGGACGTCGAGTGTGGATACATTCTTTTGGGGGAAAGTTGTTATAGGTTGGTTTACATTATATAAATGTGTAACCTTTTTGGGATAGTTGTACCAAACAATGACGTCACTAAGAATTGTACATTTTTATTTTGTTGGGCATAAACTTGTGGAAGTTTATGATAGTTGTATTTGGTTATTATCAAACTTGGATTTGTAAAACTTTGGATCATTACCTTTTGGTATCAAATGGAATTTTTAACTTCGGTATTTCACAGTTTGGTTTTAAGTCGACGTCCAGCTTGCGGTCTCGGGCCCGCGGGGTTCGGGGTCGCGACAGTTGGTATCAGAGCTATGGTTTGGCTCTAAGTATAATTCTAGGTGGACTAGTATGACCTAGGTGGGTAGTAATGTGTGGGGTGATTAACGGTTGATGTTTTATGCAGGTACTTGTTTACAATGGTTCGTAGAAGGAGTGGTGAAGGTAGTACCGGTAATGCAAATCAGAATGATACAAGGGATGAAGCCCGTGCCATGTTTCAAGGCATGTTCGAGGCGGCCATGAAAGCCATACATGATCAAGGTCCGAGGGTAGAACAAGCACCACCCCGCTACGGATTGGAACAATTTCTGAAGTTGAAACCGGTTGAATTCAATGGGGAACCCGATGTTCGGAAAGCTGAGTTGTGGATTGAGTCGATGGAGAAGATTTATAAGGTATTTGGTTGCACGGATGAGGACAAGGTCCGGTTCGCAGCTCACAAACTTGTGGGAGCCGCCGAGAATTGGTGGAAGGGTGTTAAAGCTAGTTGGGATGATACTCACACGGTGTATGCGTGGGAGTTGTTTGTGCGCAAATTTAAGGAACATTTCATTCCGGTTGTTGATCAAAACCGAAAGGAGATCGAGCTACTCAACCTGGAGCAAGGTTTGTTGTCTATAGCTCAATACTCGGCTAAGTTCACAGAATTAGCCCGGTATTGTGACTATTTGGTGAGGACCGAGGAACAAAAAGCTATGAGATTCATTCGGGGATTGAAGACCTCCATCCGTACTCAACTTATTGCCCAATGGATTGTGACCTTCCAAGATGCGGTAGACCGAGCCTACTTGATAGAGCAAGATATTGGGGAGCACAAAAGGAAAACCGAGGCTGTGGGTACGGGTAAACCGGGAAGCCATGCTAAATCTCAACCTCAACACCGTTCCGATAACCGAGGTAACTTTGGGGGACAATCTCAGTTCCGAGGGCAACCGATTCCAAGGAACTCGGGTACCACTTCCGGGAACCAAGGAAACCAAAATAGGAGGCTTTGTTCCTATTGCCAAAAGGAAGGCCATTCAGAGGACCGTTGTTGGAAGAAACAGGGAAGGTGTACCAATTGTGGTCAAATGGGTCATTTTGCAAGGGATTGTACTAGAGGCAGAGGTCAACCGACTGGGGTAGGAGCTGGGGCTCCTCAGGGTCAGAAAAGGGACGCCACGGGAAAGCCCAAGGTCCAGGGAAAGTGTTTGCAATGAATCAGCAACAAGCCACAGATGATCCTACAGTTATTGGAGGTATTATTTCTATATCTAATGTGAGCGCACGAGCGTTAGTAGATCCAGGATCATCTCATTCATACATTTCTGTGCAATTTGCTTCCATGTTAAACGCTGCATTCGAGTCTTTACCGTACGTGCTAGAGGTGTCGACCCCTATAGGAGAATGCTTGATTTCTGATCGAGTCTTTCGTGCTTGTGATGTGGTTATTTGTGGTCGTGTCCTTTGTGCGGATTTGGTGTTCTTCCTATCCAAGACTTTGATGTCATTTTGGGTATGGATTGGTTGAGCAAGTTTCATGCTTCCGTTGATTGCCGTAAGAAAACTGTTACTTTTTCTATTCCAGATGTGCCTAAATTTGTGTTTGAGGCTAGTCCTCTGAGTAGAAAGGTTCGCTTAATTTCTTATATGAAAGCGAGAAAATTATTGCATAGTGGTTGTGAGGGGTATTTGGCTAGTGTTCTTGATACTAGGAAGGAATCCCCTAGTTTGGATAGTGTTCGGGTAGTTCGGGAATTTCCCGATGTTTTCTCTACCGAGTATGATATGCCTCCCGATCGCGAGATTGAGTTTTGTATAGACCTTTTGCCGGGTACGGCTCCAATTTTGAAAGCACCTTATAGGTTGGCTCCCACAGAGTTGAAGGAATTAAAGGTTCAGTTGCAAGAGTTGCTTGATCGAGGGTTTATATGCCCTAGTGTTTCTCCGTGGGGATCACCAGTTTTATTTGTGCGGAAGAAAGACGGTTCCTTGAGATTGTGCATCGACTACCGAAAGTTGAATCAGGTTACGGTGAAGAACAAGTATCCTCTACCTCATATTGACGATCTATTTGATCAGCTTCAAGGCTCAGTTGTGTTTTCTAAACTGGATTTGAGGAGTGGGTACCATCAGTTGAAGGTTCGATCGGAGGATATTCCGAAGACTGCCTTTCGCACTCGCTGTGGTCATTACGAGTTCTTGGTTATGCCGTTTGGGTTGACTAACGCGCCTGCAGTATTTATGGATTCGATGAACCGAGTTTTCCATCCGTATCTTGATTCGTTCGTGGTGGTCTTTATTGATGATATACTCGTCTACTCTAAATCCCGAGAGGAGCAAGAGCAACACTTGAGGACAGTTTTATCCGTTCTTAGGAGGGAGAAATTGTTTGCGAAGTTTAGCAAATGCGAATTTTGGCTCGAGAAAGTGTCATTTCTGGGCCATGTGATTTCTAAAGATGGGATTTCGGTGGATCCTTCAAAGATTGAAGCCATAGTGGATTGGAAGAGACCCGAATCAGTGACAGAGATTAGAAGCTTTCTTGGTTTAGCCGGGTATTACAGAAGATTTATTGAGGGGTTTTCGAGGATCGCCACTCCAATGACTCAGTTGACCCGGAAGAATGTCCCGTTTGTGTGGACCGAGAAATGTGACAAGAGTTTCGAGGAATTGAAGAAGAGGTTGACTACCGCACCGATCTTGACCTTGCCTAATGGGAATGATGATTTAGTAATATATAGTGATGCTTCGAAAGAGGGTTTGGGTTGTGTGTTGATGCAGAACAGAAAAGTGATTGCCTATGCTTCGAGGAAGTTGACCCCTAGTGAACAAAATTACCCGACTCATGATATGGAGTTGGCTGTGATAGTCTTTGCGTTGCACAAATGGAAGCACTACCTTTATGGGGCGAAGTTTGAAATTTTTACGGATCACAAGAGTTTGAAGTACCTTTTCTCCCAGAAAGAGTTGAATAATAGGCAACGCCGATGGATGGAATTATTGAAGGATTATGATTGTACGATTTCTTATCATCCGGGGAAGGCGAATGTGGTAGCCGATGCGATTAGTAGGAAGTCTTATGTGGCTTCGATGATGGTCCATGAGTGGAAAATGCTTGAGGATGTTCGATATTGGTCTCCTCGTGAATCGAGACATGGGGCTATTTTTGCGAATCTTAGGGTGTCTCCGACCCTAAATCAAAGAGTAAAAGAGGCTCAGAAAGAAGATCCCGAGTTGGTGAAGATAATGAGTAAATTGAAGGAAAAGAACTTCGAGGATTTTTCTTTGAGTTCGAGTGGAGTTTTGACTTTCCGTGGTCGTTTGTGCGTACCCGATATTGGTGGAATAAAGAGGCAAGTTTTAGATGAGGGTCACAAATCGAGATATACTATTCATCCGGGTAGTACGAAGATGTATCAGGATTTGAAGCAACATTTTTGGTGGAATAATATGAAGAGGGAAATAGCCGAGTATGTTTCGAAGTGTCTAACTTGTCAGCAGGTCAAAGCCGAGCATCAAAGACCCGCGGGATTACTTCAGCCGTTAGAGATTCCTGAGTGGAAATGGGAGCATGTGACTATGGATTTCGTCACGGGACTACCTCGTACCCGTAGGAAGTATGACAGTGTTTGGGTAATAGTGGATAGATTGACCAAGAGTGCCCATTTCTTGCCTATTGACATCAGATATTCGATGGAGAAGCTTGCGACCCTTTATATCGATGAGATCGTTAGATTGCATGGAGTTCCGGTTAGCATTGTGTCAGATCGAGACCCGAGGTTTACTTCTAGATTCTGGAAGGCGTTTCAGGAAGCTTTGGGTACAGATTTGCGATTCAGCACAGCTTTTCATCCTCAGACCGACGGTCAATCCGAGAGGACCATTCAGATTTTGGAGGATATGTTGCGAGCTTGTTCGATAGACTTTTCCGATTCTTGGGATAGACATTTACCGTTAGTGGAGTTCTCTTACAACAACAGTTATCAGGCTAGTATCGAGATGGCACCGTATGAGGCTTTGTATGGAAGAAAATGTAGATCGCCTATCTGTTGGGATGAGGTCGGTGAAGCAAAGATCGTGGGCATTGATTTGCTTCAGGATTCAGTTGAGAAAGTTAGAGTTATCCGGGATCGATTGAAAACAGCCCAGAGTCGACATAAGAGTTATGCAGATAACCGAAGGCGAGATCTTAGTTTTCAGACCGGTGATTTTGTGTTCTTGAAAGTGTCTCCGAAGGTGGGTATTCGTAGGTTTGGGAAGAAAGGCAAATTGGCTCCAAGGTTTATTGGCCCGTTTGAGATTTTGGGAAATGTTGGACTTCTTGCGTATCGACTTGCGTTACTGCCATCTTTAGACCGGTTGCACAACGTGTTCCACGTTTCTATGCTTCGGAGGTATGTTCATGATCCATCGCACGTGTTACCGAGGATACCGGAGGATATTGAGCCCGATATGACTTATGAGGAACGACCGGTTCGGATTTTAGATACCAAGGTCCAAGAGTTGAGGAACAAAAGCATTGCGTTGGTTAGAGTTCTTTGGAGGAATCATAATATTGAGGAGTCGACGTGGGAGCTCCGAGATGATATCGAGAGGAAATTTCCGTGGCTTTTTGTTTAAGGTGAGTCTCGTTAAAATTCGGGTCGAATTTTCTTTAAGGGGGAGTGAATGTCACGACCCGAAATCTAGGCTCTATTTTATTAGTAATAAATGATTATTATTTATTTATTTGCTTATTTATTTATTTAAATTATTATTTATTTAAATATTTATGTGTGCATTTTATGTTTCATAATAATTATGCCTAGCATTTTATTTGGGTCATTTGTGCTAATGTAGCATTATTTGGTTTTAATTGTTAGTAGGGAGTGTAAGTATTTGTGTTAGTAGTTGAGGAGGGGCCTAAATGTAACTTTTCAAATAATTCATCTTCTCCCTACTCCCTCCCTACTCTCCTCCCTCACCTCCCTCACACTCCACCTCCATCTCTTT
The DNA here is from genome assembly GCA_026119855.1 of Campanula takesimana. Classification (NCBI taxonomy): domain Eukaryota; kingdom Viridiplantae; phylum Streptophyta; class Magnoliopsida; order Asterales; family Campanulaceae; genus Campanula; species Campanula takesimana. The sequence continues at coordinate 1,239,531 of JAOWBW010000055.1, forward strand.
CCCAGCTCATTCCTCTCTCTCTCTCCATAGAAGGGTAAGTTTTTCTCTCTCTCTTCTCTCTTCATTTTCTTCATCTTCCTCTCATAATCTCTCATTTCTTAAAACATGAATCTTGTTTAGATCGTCGATAGGATCGTAGGAAGCCAAAAATATTCGAGTTCCGGCAACTTTGAGAAAATCCGGGTAAGTTACTTTTCCCCCATTTTGATGCTAAAATGTTCATATCATGTTTATATAATGCTTGATGTGTTATATTTGAAGTTTGGTTGAGTTTAGAATTTATTTGGAATTTATTTGAGTTTATGGTAAAAAATGGTGATTGATATGAATGTTGGGTTTGATTCTTGGTTTTGGTTAATAAATGGTGTTGTTAAGGTCCCCTTGTTGGTTAGTTATGGTTTGGGTACCTTTAGGATCTTATTGGTTGTGTTTGATTAAGAGAGTTGTGAAAATGGTAAGAAAAATTGATGAACCCAGCTGGGAATTCCTCCCAACCCGTAGACCAGGCGCCCGCCCGCGTGGTGCCAGGTGTAGACACCCCGCCTTGGACCTCTCACCCCGATTGCACATTTGATTTGTGTTTCTCCCCATTTTTAGTGTTCCTCGTGAGTTCCTGTCACTTCCGTTAAGTTCCTGACTGACTTCGTTAAGTCCAGGGACTAAACTGAATAACAGGGCTGACTTTCTAGTCCATTCTGTCAAAATTGCCTTCTCTGAGTCGCGCGCCTCCGACATTAGGAGCCAGGCGCGCGCGCCTCCCGCCCCCAAAGCAGGAAGCGCGCGCCTCTGGGCGTCAGTTACAGATTTCTGGCCAGGATTCCCTCCCTTGCTCAATTTACAGGATTTTGCCCGGGAAGGATTTCTTGGTGACTGAGTTTTGGCACCAAAAACACCCCTCTTTCACCTATAAAAACCTCTCTTTACCTCCATTTTCAAGGATCGAAAACTAGACAAAAAATCACTTTCTAAAGGTTCTCCAAGGATCTCACCAAGCAACGTTTGAAGTTCTTCAAATTGTAGGTAAAAGTCCATCTTTTCCTTCTTTTTTTTACTTCATCTCCTCTCTCTCTTTTACTTTAATCAAATGTGCAATCACCCAAATCATTTTGGGACATGACTCTAATGATCACCTCATCTCATTGAGGTTGGTTAAGGAGTTATCTCCTACATTCCAAATCATATTTTAAACCCCCCATTTTTATGACTTAAAGAAGAAGAAGAAGAAGAACATTTTCATTTATGTAGATTTTGATCAAGCAAGACCAACTTAAGTTGGGCGAGATGGGTGTTTCGGTACTTCCCATCTCGTAATCTAACCCCCGGACCTCAAAACAAAGAATCTCTGTTTTCGTAACTAAAACTTAGGCTATAATCAATAGGTTTTTCTTATGTTCCTCAAAACATAGGTGGCGACTCTAGAACAATCTAAAATCAAGTTAGACATCCTAGGATAACATCACGCGCCCGAGCCTAAGGCCGTGGTGTTCCCACCCGGGGTATCTACAGTGGCGACTCTGCTGGGGAGTACTGCTTGAGGGTTAAACTTGCGTTCTGATCAAAATCTACATCTTTTCTGGGCATTCTGTTTCCTGATGGGGGAGGCGCGCGCGTCTGGCCTTTTAAGCCTAAGGCGCGCGCATCCCGCATCAAGAACCAGAATCGCCCACTTCTTCATGTTCTTCATCTTCTTCTTCTGTTATTCTGCACTAATCACTTCTGCAGGGGTTACAATATGAACATAGGACCAGGGCAATCCCCTGAGTCCAAAGTCTGACATTCTGACAGGTGTGTACCAGAAGCGCGCGCCTCCCATAATGATTTCGCCATGCGCGCGCGTCCCACATCAGAACTCAGAGGCGCACGCTTCTGGGTTGGTTCCAGAACAGAGACAGGTTTCAGTGACTGAGCAGTACAGTGGGGTGTAGGCACAGTTGCCTGCATCAGAACAGAATTGAATCCTCGGACTGTTTTAATTTTGTGTTTTATTTACCGGTCACACGGGTGACTCGGGAGTTGTAATTTTATGTGCTTATGTGTTTTGTGTGTTTTTCTTTCTTTTCAAAAAAAAAAAAAAAAAAAAAAAAAAAAAAAAACTGTCACTTGTTAGACCTCACTCTACATGCACATATTCCTATGAACTGCTCACTATCGAGTCGCACAAGTCCAACCCCAAACCCGTCGAGGCCCGTCCTAGAAAGTTTCAAGCTCCACCAGACCTTGGCTCTTTCGAAGCGGTAAACCTCAGCCTGTGGCGTAGTTCAAGACTACATGCCGGGGGTGACCTTTGAGCCTCATATTCAAGCCGAGCACAAACCACACAAATTCTAGTTAGGGTCTAACACTCCGTGACTCAAGTCGGTTTCCATGTACCGAGATTTCCCTAAACTAATGTCTTCAAATCATACATGCCAACTTGTTGAAAAGGACGCAATAAAAATCCGTCCCCAAAAGTGGTTATTTTGGACGAAAATAAAAATCTGTCCCCGCATGTATGCTTTACTACATTAATTTAGTCTAATCCCGATACATGTAGGATTCACAAACGTGGTGGAATCCGATGAGTATATGGGACCGCGAGATGGTCTATATACTAGTGTGACGATTCCATTATTTTCTTAGAAACCCCAAAAGGGATTCATTCCCTCCGACTTATAAAAAAAAAAAAAAAAAAAAGTCTTTTCTTATGTGGTTCGAGTCGTGTGCCCAACTGTGTGCTCTAAGCCTCTTCATGGACCGCAAGTGTTACTCAAGACTGACAAGGGCCTCTTCTGCAATATAGGTTCAATTGGTACTTACAAAGTCTACCGGGATTCAGCAAATCGGTTAGTCCGTGAAGAGATCACTCCAACAGCTCCAACCATGACCGGCAGCAGCAACACCATGTCTCTCGAACAGCTCTCAACTATGGTCCAACTCCTCCAAGAGCAAGTCTCCACCCTTAACAAGGAGGCACAAAGCAAAGATGACATTTGGCAATCCCACCTCGACAGCCAAAGGGAGGCCCACGAGGCCGAAATGGAGCTAATGAAAGAAAAGCTCACCAACCTTGCCAAGGGAAAGAACAAGAACAATGATGATGAATCCGAATGGACCGAGGGTTTATTCAAAAGTCCGTATGTCAGCACCTGCACCAAAAAGATGGGGGAACCAAGTTCCGAGAACAATGAGCCCAAAATGGTGGATTCTATCATGGCCTACATCGACCAAAAATTCAATGGGCTCAACATGGGGAAAGGCTCCGACACAAGCCTTTATCAATCATCCATCCTCATGAGTACTATGGCCGCTCTTCCCGATAAGTTCAAGATGCCCGACATAAGCAAATTCAAGGGCAACTCTTGTCCTATGGCTCACATCGAGACTTATATTTGGGCAATGGTTCCAAAGAAGGTCTCCACCAAGGTGATGGCTCAATGCTTTCCTCTCACTCTCGAGGGGGCGGCAAAAGATTGGTATGCTACTCTCCCGCTCACTGTCCGTCTTGATTGGGACTCCGCCATGCTTGCCTTCAAGAACCAATACCAAGGCAACACCACTCACCGGCCCACAAGGAAAGAGCTAGAGAACACTACTCAACGAGACAATGAGTCCTTCATCGACTTCACAAGGAGATGGAATGACAAACTCTCCGAAATTGTTGAGAGGCCGAACACAAAAGAGCAAATGGACATCTTTCTCAAGTGTCTCAAGATTGATCTCCGCACTCACCTAAGTGGAGCTTGCTACTCCGACTTCTCCCAAATGTATGAGGCGGGGGTACGCATGGATGACTTGCTCAAGGAGATTAAGAAGACCACTCCTACTTACCGCTACAAGGCCGCTTCCAACTCCACAAAAGAGGCCTCGGTCAACGCCGTCACTATTGACAAGGGGAATTAAAAAAAGGTTCCTCCACCTCAAGGGAAAAGGCCCCGAAGTGACCGTGTGTACACGCCTCTCCAAGGCATGACTCAAACAGAAGTGTTCGAGGTCCTCAAGGCAAAGGGTCAAGTCACACCCGTGCAAGGGTACCAACCCAAGACGATCCACGACAATCATGCTCACCACAAATATTGTGGCTACCACCAATATAGTGGCCACACCACCGAGGAATGCTTCGTTCTCCGCAATGTCATTCAAGATCTCATAGATAAGAAAGAATTTGTAGTGACTAATGACGAGCATGTCAATGTAATAGAGATAGGAGAACTTGAGGGGACCACCCATTCAATCCCAATTGTGAATGGGGGCCCCAATGTTATGAATAAAATTGACAATTCTTGTTATGTAGTGACTTATGATGAGGTAATGAGGGAAGTACTAGAGAATAGGAAGCAAGATGGGAATGTCAATATGCTAACTCGATCCGGGCGAGTCATAGCAAGCAACCCTTCCACTTCCGCACCGAGCTCCTCTTCTCAAAGGCCGCAAGCTCACAATCTCGATGATACATCAGTTTCTCCCGATACTACTCCCGAGGACCTCACAGCAATGATTGGTCACATTCACTTTGGCAACATCATCACCTTTGCCGATATGGACCTTCCACCATTTGGTTCCGACCACAACGAAGCTATTTACCTCAAGGTACGAGCAAGGGGGAGGTCCGTCTCAAGAGTCTTATTGGACGGCGGTTCTGCACTCAATCTCATGCCTGGTAGAATCATGGGCATACTGGGGCTTAAGGATTCTGATTTAAAGCCCTCTACTCAAGTAATCCGAGGTTATGACAGCACCGCCCGTACAGTCATGGGTATGATCGAAATTGACATTGAGTTTGGGAGCATGGTCATGTCCGTTCCATTCCAAGTGCTTGATATCCCGGCCTCGTTCAACTTACTGTTGGGTCGACCATGGATTCATAGTGCTAATGCCGTACCGTCAACTCTCCACCAATGTGTTAAGATCCGAAACGGTGATGAAATAGTGACCGTAATGGCTGAAAACATCACTATCCACAGAAAAGGTGAGCCCGTCCACCAAGTTCAGCATGGTCTACCAGACTCCACTCTCTCCGGCGTCTCAATCAACGCCATTGACAAAGAAGGGGGAAACGGATCATGGACCCCCAGCAATCACAAAGTACTCCGCATGATGAGGGATATGGACTACTTCCCTGGTTTAGGCTTAGGGAAATATCAGCAAGGAATCCTACATCCCGTGCATGTCCCATTTGTCAAGAACACGTTCGGTTTGGGGTACGAGCCTTCCGAAGAAGACTTGAAGCAAGAACAAGCAATCAAAAACGAAAAGGCCCGAGCTCGTAAAAAAGGCCGTCGTTATGAGGTCCCTAATCTAAGGCCTTACCGCAAGACGTTGAATGGTTAATTTGTCCGCCAAGGGGAAGAAGTTCCATACATGATCTTTCCCGAACCATGGGTTAACAATAAGGGTGTCAAAAAGCCTGGCCTCGAAATCTTCTCCGATTGTGAGATCCAGAAATCCGAAAGGGAACCAACTCCCATGTCACCCCGTGAATGGTGGGGAAGGAAGGTGACTATAGAGTCCGAGACAGAAATCACCGTGGGGGAAGAACTGACAGATTTAGCCTCCATGTTCGAAGAGCTTGCCGTAATGAACGAATGCCAAGTCAACGCCATCCATGACACCGTCATCATGAACGAGACTATCAGTGAAATCCCGCCAAGCTCCGAGTCGATCAACAATTGGTATTCAACAAAAGGGCCCGTGGTATCCGAGGAATTCTTAGTCCAAGAAATGGGTTGCATACCCCGAACAGCAACAAAGGAAGAGCAGCTTACACTTACTTTCGAGTCCGAGAGTGTCTCTAATACCCTCACCCAAGAGGATTTGGAGGCCATAGCCGAGCGTGTGTTTCCTTTCTTTGCTAATGAAAAATTTGATATTTCTGAGTACCCTGAGATTGCAAACATCATAAATGATGAATTAACTAATAATGCACTTAACGAACAAGTTAATAACGATTCAAATTATGATGAAATAGACCACGAAAACACAACATACTTAAATGAACTTGCTCAACAAGTCCGTAGTCGTGGCGAGAATGGTCCAAAGGCTGACGAAGAATTGCAGGTTGTTAATCTGGGTACCGAAGAAGAGCCAAAAGAAACCAAGATTGGAAGCTTCTTCAAGGGAGACGACAGAGACAGATTGACTGCATTACTACGGGAGTTCGTGGATGTGTTCGCATGGTCATACAAAGACATGCCGGGTTTAGACAGAAAGGTAGCGGAGCACAGGATCCCGATCAGAGAAGATGCCAGGCCAGTAAAACAGAAGCTCAGGAAGATCAAGCCAGAATGGTCTCTGCAGGTCAAAGAAGAGATTGAGAAGCTCCTCAGCGTGGGTTTCATCAAGGTTATCGAGTATCCGATGTGGTTAGCCAACATTGTGACAGTCAGGAAGGCGAACGGCAAGGTCCGAGTTTGTGTAGACTTCCGGGATTTAAACAAAGCTTCCCCAAAGGATGATTTTCCACTCCCTAATATCGACATGCTGGTCGACTCCACTGCTGCCTACGAGGTTCGCTCATTTGTGGATGGGTTCGCTGGGTACAATCAGATTCTCATGGCCGAGGAAGATCAACATAAGACAGCCTTCACAACACCGTGGGGTACCTTTTGCTACACAGTCATACCATTTGGGTTAAGAAACGCTGGGGCTTCCTACCAAAGAGCCGTGACAGACTTGTTCCACGATATGATTCACAAAGAAATCGAGGTCTATGTGGACGACATGATCATTCACTCCAAAGGGACCGATGGTCAACATTTGACCGATCTCCGCAAATTCTTCGAAAGGCTTCGTCAACACAAGATGAGGCTCAACCCTGCAAAGTGCACATTTGGGGTTATCCGAGGCAAAGTTCTTGGTTATATGGTCACAGAAAGGGGAATCGAAGTAGACCCCTCCAAAATCAAGGCAATCATTGACATGCCTCCTCCGAAGACGCAGAAAGAGATTAAAGGTTTCATGGGCAGACTACAATACATCAGTCGGTTTGTGCACCAACTTACTTCCATGTGCGAGCCAATCTTCAAGTTACTCAAGAAGAACGTGGCTCTAGAATGGACCGACACGTGCCAAGAAGCCTTCGATCAAGTGAAGCATTACTTGACGTGCCCTCCTGTTCTAGTTCCGCCACACAAGGAGAAACCTCTGTTGCTTTATCTCACGGTCAATGATGAAGCCCTAGGGGCTATGTTAGCACAAGAGCAACGAGAGTCCACAAAGGAGAACGCCATTTATTTTGTCAGTCGCCGATTCCAAGGAGGCGAAAAGAACTACTCTGTTTTAGAGAAGTCATGTGCAGCATTGGTTTGGGTCACTCAAAAGCTCAAACACTATATGGAAGCTTTTCCGATCAAGCTAGTAGCAAAGGTGGACCCGCTCCGCTACATCTTCGAGAAGCCTTTCATGTCAACAAGAATAGCCAAATGGTACTTCATGCTCGCCGGCTATGATATCACTTACGTCACACTAAAATCCGTCAGGGGGAAAGTGTTCAGTGACCAGCTTGCCGAATTCCCGTGTGACGAAGTGAAGGGGGAAGATGTACAGTTCCCCGACGAGCATTTAATTTGTACTGCAACCGAGGAAGACAAGTGGCAACTTTTTTTCGATGGCGCCGCCAATAAACACGGTTTTGGTATAGGGGTATTGCTTGTCGATCCAAAAGACATCTACACTCCCATTGCCATACGCCTGGAATTCGAAGCTACCAACAACATTGCCGAGTACGAAGCATGTATAGCGGGGCTAGAAGCAGCTCTCGATAGAAACGTCACGGAACTAGAAGTGTTCGGCGACTCTTTGCTCCTTATCAATCAGCAATCGGGCAAATGGCGAACCCAAGACCCGACTCTCCAACAGTATGGTCAGCACCTTGAAGAACTGGTTGAACAATTCCAAGAGATCACTTTCAACTACCTGCCAAGAGATAAGAATCGCTTCGCCGACGCACTGGCCACTATAGCTTCATTAGTTGAAATGCCCAAAGGAAAAATGGTGAAGCCTTTCAAAATTGCTCGAAGGAACAGTCCGGCATATTGCATGAGCATCGAGATCAACAAGGTCCAAACAAACTCTCCGTGGTATTCAGACATCATGAACTTCCTCAAAGACGGCACTTATCCCGAAAACATCAATAAGAAGTCTCAAGCAGCTCTGCAAAGGTTAGCCTCTCGGTACGTACTGATTGGGGACCGAGTCTATAAAAGGTACCACGATGGGATCAATCTCTTATGCGCCAATGAGACCGAAGCTCAAGAGATAATGTGTGAAGTGCACGAAGGAGAATGTGGACCCCACATGAATGGGTTTATGCTAGTCAAGAAGATACTTCGCATTGGTTACTATTGGAGCACTATGGAACGAGACTGTATTGAGAAAGTCAAAAGGTGTGCCAAGTGCCAGTTCCACGCTAATCTACAACATGCTCCACCCTCACAACTTTACAACATGGTCACACCTTGGCCTTTCTCTTGTTGGGGGATAGACATCATCGGTAAAGTTCATCCTGCCGGGAGCAATGGGCAGTCATTCGTCCTAGTAGCAGTCGACTACTTCACAAAGTGGGTCGAAGCACAAGCCTATCGAACCCTCAACGCCAAGAAAGTGGCCGAATTTGTAAAGATTAATATCATGTGCCGATACGGCGTGCCTCATGAAATCATTTCCGACAACGGCTCTCACTTCGAGAAGGAAATGGATGCACTTTTGGTAGAATACAAGATCACCAAGCACAAGTCATCTCCTTACCGGCCCCAAGCAAATGGCGCAGTCGAAGCAGCAAATAAGACCATCGCTCCCTATCGAACTTGAAGTCCCATCTCTACGGGTCCTCCTCGAGAATCAAGTCAACGAGGTCAACTGGATGCAGAGTCGATACGAACAGCTAGCCTTACTCGACGAGAAAAGGTTAAGGGCACTCGAACGCACGAGGGCATATCAGCAAAGGATGGCAAGAGCTTTCAACAAAAAAGTGAAGCCTCGAAACATCAATGTGGGAGATTTGGTCTTAAGACAACATCCTCCTAATGCCATGAATCCCCTGGGGAAATGGGGACCCCGATGGATCGGTCCGTACGTGGTCAAAAAGATACTAAGCGGTGGTGTAGTCCGACTCGTGGATTTGGATGGTGACCAGCTGCCAAAGGAGGTCAACCTCGACAAGCTCAAGAGGTTCTACGCTTAATAAACAAAGACCATTAAAAAAAAAAAAAAAAAAAAAAAAATCGCTCGCTAGGTTGAAAACCCGCAAGGGCGGCCTAGGCAAAAATTAGAGCACGTGCAAAAAAAGAAGCCCGCTAGATTGAAAACCCGAAAGGGCAGTCTAGGCAAAAAACAGGGTGCACAAAAAAAAAAAAAAAAAAAAATGGTCTTTGTTTTTGTGAACTACGAAGACCTGAGCCTCCCAACTGGAGGAACGTAGGCAACCTTCGGGTGCGGTCTAAAACATATCAAAAATACCCAATTCACTTCAAATAACAAAATGCAATTTTTATTCATTCAATGAATTATTCAAACCATTACAACGGATTTATTGAGCAACAAAAGACATCAAAATATTAAATCCTAAAACAAAGTGGTCTAATTGCAATCTCTTAGGGTACTAAGAAAAATCCAATTTTCTCTTGGCTTTCAAAGGACCGCCCGATCGTCTCTCAATCCTTTTCTTCTTGGGTAACGAAGGAGCACTAATACGCACCGAAACCTTCTGTGCTGCAACACGTCTCCTAGAATAAAAGTCATCCAAAGGAATACCGAAAGGGTCAGCAAGAATGTTACTCGAATCAACAGCAGCCTCTCTATATCTCAAAGTGCTGCTAGGCTAAAAACCCTGTCCCAACAACTCGGCACGAAGCACATCAACCCAAGTGGTGCCACGGTAAAGGGTGCCAAATAAATAATCCAAGTAGATCTCGGGAAGGAAGACACTCCCCCGATGCAGAGGAGCGAAAGCCCAACGATTGCGGTCATCTCCCCAAGCCGATTGAAGCTCACTCGAGAAGTCAGGACCCATGTAAGCAACTGGACGAAGCATTCCATCCCTCGGAAAAGGAATTGTCTGTTGGCGGCCAAACTGCCGCAGAACCCGCTCTGGCTGGTAAAAGGAAGAATCCCTCAAACCAGGCACAACCACGTGCTGAAAACCAAGAGTCCATTCCACAAAAGGACGAAGACCCCAAGAAGGAGGACACCACTCAATATCGACGGTCACCCGAGAGGCAAAGAATTTCTTCCAATCCTCTTCAGATAAATCCCGGATCAACAACTTCCTCCTATGAACAGCAAAAGGAGACAAATCACCATCCGGAGAATAAATTCTGAAGTGTTCTCGGAGCCATATGGTCAAGAGCAAAGGGCTTCCCCGACACATCTTGCCCGTCCTGTGTAACTCATCAAGACCATGCAACGTCTCCCCTACAATAAGAGGAATTACACTGAATCGCTGGTCCTTAGCTTGCAAAATAATCTCAGCCAACTGCGCGTCCGCAGTCCCGAAAGGTGTAACAAACAGTACTTCGCTGAAGAGACAAACAGCCATGGCATTTCTTTTGAAAGATTGAACCACCGGGTCCTCCGAGTGCAAACTAAAGAACATCGGCAACTCAGTTACGTCGATCACGGTACCGTGCAACATCTTCCTCACATCCTCAACAGGGAGATTCAGTAACTCAACCCAAGAGTCGATGGCACCACGGTGATATTTGGGGACGGCAATCCGACCGGCCAAAGGCACGCCAAGGATGGCCCCGAAATCGTCAACAGTCGGCACCATTTCATTAGCTGAAAGATTGAAAGTATGGCTGTCGCAATCCCAGAAAGCCGCGGCAGCTCTCAACAAATCCCAATCCGGTTTCAACGTCCGCAAAGTGAAAAGAATTCGGAACCCGAAGTCTTTAATGAAGGCCTTCTTGGGATGGGTCTTGAAAGAATACACAAAAGTGCCCAAGTCCTTTTCATACACACTAATGACCTTGGCGTCAAGAGCAAAAGAATTGGAAGCCATGGAAAATGTTGATCACAAGCGAAGTTAATCAATAATATGATGTTCAAAAATGGCAGAAAGGAGCTGTGAGAATCAAGTGGTCGAACAGAAGATGATATTATAGCTGTTGGAGGCTCTTTTGGTCAGCAAATATCAAACCCGGAATTCCGCCTCCCAGACGCGCGCGCCACCCGCCAGCAGTCTGAAGTGCGCGCGCGTCCCAAGCCCACATAGGAAGGCGCGCGCCTCCCAGGTCTAAATCGCTTGAAGAAAAGGGCCTTGTCAGAGATCTCCAGCCTAAATCAAGACACTGTCCCGATCCTCGGACACCCAGTTGGGCACACCCTTTCTGGTCCGCCCTTAAGGCACGTCAAAAATCGAAAGCAGGATAGAAACTCCCACTCATAAGTAGGCTGTCCTCTTCAAAAATCCGAACTCCCTAAGTCCTGTCACGGGTGCCACACCCCCCTCAAAAGTCAATCTCAACACTTCATCCCCAGCAGGAACATTTTTTCTGGTCGCAGTCAACTATGCCCGGACCCCACAATTCAAAAGTCAAGTGTGACTCCAAATGGCACGAGACTTCAAAGCAATATTTCATCAAACGGATTCACCAACGGATTCGTCAACAAGGGTTCACCAACGGACTCATCAACAAGGGTTCACCAACGGACTCATCCAAGGGATTCACTAACGGATTCATCAAACGGATTCACTAACGGATTCATCAAACGGATTCACCAACGGATTCGTTAACAAGGGTTCACCAACGGACTCATCCAAGGGATTCACTAACGGATTCATCAAACGGATTCACCAACGGATTCGTCAACAAGGGTTCACCAACGGACTCATCCAAAGAGTTCACCAACGGACTCATCCAAGGGATTCACTAACGGATTCATCAAACGGATTCACCAACGGATTCGTCAACAAGGGTTCACCAACGGACTCATCCAAGGGATTCACTAACGGATTCATCAAACGGATTCACCAACGGATTCGTCAATAAGGGTTCACCAACGGACTCATCCAAAGGGTTCACCAACGGACTCATCCAAGGGATTCACTAACGGATTCATCAAACGGATTCACCAACGGATTCGTCAACAAGGGTTCACCAACGGACTCATCCAAGGGATTCACTAACGGATTCATCAAACGGATTCACCAACGGATTCGTCAACAAGGGTTCACCAACGGACTCATCCAAGGGATTCACTAACGGATTCATCAAACGGATTCACCAACGGATTCGTCAACAAGGGTTCACCAACGGACTCATCCAAGGGATTCACTAACGGATTCATCAAACGGATTCACCAACGGATTCGTCAACAAGGGTTCACCAACGGACTCATCCAAGGGATTCACTAACGGATTCATCAAACGGATTCACCAACGGATTCGTCAACAAGGGTTCACCAACGGACTCATCCAAAGGATTCACTAACGGATTCATCAGAAGGTTCACTAACGGCCTCATTCAAAACATTCAGCCGGCAGGTTCACCTAACGGATCATGCCACCCCCCTCTATCAACAAAAGCCGCTCACACATGGAGCGCACCACTATCTCTCACAATCTCAAATTCCTGCTTTCATCGAGTCTTTGCCTTTTTTGGTGATGTCCTCGGCGGGTGTTTTTAACTTTCGTCGACGCGTTTTGCTTTGCAATCCACGTCGCTGAGGGGCTCTGTAGACACCCCGCCTTGGACCTCTCACCCCGATTGCACATTTGATTTTGTGTTTCTCCCCATTTTTAGTGTTCCTCGTGAGTTCCTGTCACTTCCGTTAAGTTCCTGACTGACTTCGTTAAGTCCAGGGACTAAACTGAATAACAGGGCTGACTTTCTAGTCCATTCTGTCAAAATTGCCTTCTCTGAGTCGCGCGCCTCCGACATTAGGAGCCAGGCGCGCGCGCCTCCCGCCCCCAAAGCAGGAAGCGCGCGCCTCTGGGCGTCAGTTACAGATTTCTGGCCAGGATTCCCTCCCTTGCTCAATTTACAGGATTTTGCCCGGGAAGGATTTCTTGGTGACTGAGTTTTGGCACCAAAAACACCCTTCTTTCACCTATAAAAACCTCTCTTTACCTCCATTTTCAAGGATCGAAAACTAGACAAAAAATCACTTTCTAAAGGTTCTCCAAGGATCTCACCAAGCAACGTTTGAAGTTCTTCAAATTGTAGGTAAAAGTCCATCTTTTCCTTCCTTTTTTTACTTCATCTCCTCTCTCTCTTTTACTTTAATCAAATGTGCAATCACCCAAATCATTTTGGGACATGACTCTAATGATCACCTCATCTCATTGAGGTTGGTTAAGGAGTTATCTCCTACATTCCAAATCATATTTTAAACCCCCCATTTTTATGACTTAAAGAAGAAGAAGAAGAAGAACATTTTCATTTATGTAGATTTTGATCAAGCAAGACCAACTTAAGTTGGGCGAGATGGGTGTTTCGGTACTTCCCATCTCGTAATCTAACCCCCGGACCTCAAAACAAAGAATCTCTGTTTTCGTAACTAAAACTTAGGCTATAATCAATAGGTTTTTCTTATGTTCCTCAAAACATAGGTGGCGACTCTAGAACAATTTAAAATCAAGTTAGACATCCTAGGATAACATCACGCGCCCGAGCCTAAGGCCGTGGTGTTCCCACCCGGGGTATCTACACCAGGCGCCCGCCTGCACCCCCTTTTTCCAGCAGCTAGACCTTCTGGCCAAACAAGCGCGCGCCTGCCCCTACCCGAGCGCCCGCCCGCCTGCTTGGGATTTTGCCCCTTTTGCTTGGTTTAAGACTTAGGGCTTAACTAGTTTAGGTTTATTTCTTCTAATTAACTTAAGATAACACCGTGGAATATTTTATTAAGTGTAGTTGATTCTTTTGTGAATAAATATGTTATGGAATTTGACCAAGTGTTATTTTGGGAATGTGGTTCATCCTTGATGTGTTGTTTGGATTGGTTTACCTTTGTGGTAATTTATTTGGATTGGTTCCCTACTTTGGAACCTTAAGTTGTTTATTTAAGCTAGTATTTATTACTTAGCATTTATTTGGAAGTCCAGCTGGTTATTTGTGTTTGTTTCGGGCGATGCGAAATATTATAATGGCACGGCCAAGTCCATTATGATGTTGACCATTGTTTTGCCTCATTATTACCCTCCTCCAGATTGGCCTTGGATGTGAGAAGAGCTAGCTCCTTTGTGTGCATTTTAGCTTTACTTGGAGCATGACTTTGTGGCATGTCTCCCGTCCCTTGTGACACTTCATTTGGTTATTGGTTTCGGTACCGGGGGATTTCTCTTCAGCTTTCATGCTATTATGAAGATGTGATTGGTTGACTATGGAAGCTGCGCAGCGATCCTTTATTTGGATGTATCGGTTTGGAAAAACCTTGGCTATATCCTTTGTTATGTGTTTATTTCCGCTGCTATCTGTTATGTGATAAATGTTATGTGCTAGCTATGAATTATTATTGTATATTGCATCATAGCATGTCATGTAGTTGTATTAGTAACTTATTGAGATTTATCTCACCCCCTTTCTTTTTATCTTTGTTTTTCCTTAACCCCCCCCCAGGTGCTAAGGATTAGTCTCGCTGATCACGAGAAAGAGGACGTCGAGTGTGGATACATTCTTTTGGGGAAAGTTGTTATAGGTTGGTTTACATTATATAAATGTGTAACCTTTTTGGGATAGTTGTACCAAACAATGACGTCACTAAGAATTGTACATTTTTATTTTGTTGGGCATAAACTTGTGGAAGTTTATGATAGTTGTATTTGGTTATTATCAAACTTGGATTTGTAAAACTTTGGATCATTACCTTTTGGTATCAAATGGAATTTTTAACTTCGGTATTTCACAGTTTGGTTTTAAGTCGACGTCCAACTCGCGGTCTCGGGCCCGCGGGGTTCGGGGTCGCGACATTTTTCTTACAAAAAGTATAAAAGGAAACATTTGCAAATTCTTTTCCATGATTAGATCTTATACGAAAAATAGGTGAGCAAAACATGTTTTTGATTTTGGAGTGCAAGAGTTTAAATTTATCTAAAGTTTTAGATTTTTCTCTTATGAAATATACCCATGAAAACATAGAGAAATCATCAACTATAACAAAAATATACCTCTTACCTCCCAGGCTTTGTACCTCGATTGGACCCATCAAGTCCATGTGCAAAACCTGAAAACAATGTGTTGTCCCGAAGTGTTGCTCTTGGTGTTGGGCAGCACACTGGGTACACGAGTCTCCTCATTTTTAAGGCAGTCTCCACAAACCATTTTGTTCTTAAGTTTCAGTTTAGGGACTCCTTTGACAGCCTCAAACTTGATAATGTTCTTTAAGTTTCGATGATGGGCATGTCCAAACTTTTGATGCCACAATGTTATAACATCTATTTTTGCCAAATGGCACACCTGTTTGTCTTCAACAAGATAACAATTGTCACTTGATCTAATTCCTGTCATCACACAATTGTTAGTACAATCAAAGACTTCACAAGTTTTTTTATTGAATTTCACCTCTAAGTTGTCATCACAAAGTTGGCTAATACTAATTAAATTAGCTATAAGCCCATCTACATGTAAGACATTCTTTAAGGCAGGAAAACCAGTCACATTTAGTGTCTCTTTTCCTATTATATTGCTTTTACTTCCACCACCATAAGTAACACAACCTCCTTGAAACGATTCATAGTCTTTCAAAAATAATTTTGTTCTCGTCATGTGACGTGAACATCCACTATCAAAGTACCATGATCCTTCAATATTTGTTTTTAAGGAAGTGTAAACAACATCGCATCTCAATTTAGATTTAGGTTTCCATGACTTCTTTTTTATGTTTTTGACCTTCTGACAGAATGTGTTATCTGGAGTGCTGGGTAACACTTCAGGTAACACAGAATGACTGGATTGTTTCTTTGAAAGAGTATTACACTTATTTTTAAAATCTCCAGAGGTGTGACAGTATTGACACACTTTTCTTTTGTCAGAAGAGTCATTAGAGAAAGAATTTTGATCAAAAGCACGTTCTTTCACAAAACATATTTCATGTTCATCACAACTCAAAGAAAAAATAATTTTATCTAATGATTCTCGGAAACAAATACCTGCTTTGAGAGGCTTACTCAAATTGAGAATCTCATCCAGTTTGGATGATCCGGTGTTGATTTTCTTCAAGGTGGTTTCGGCTAAAGTCAATTTGGCCTTGACTTTCTCTAGCTCGGCATCCCTCTTGGATGCTTGAACTTCTAAGCGAGTCAAGTAGGCCTTGAGTATGTCATTCATCTTGGTTAAAGTTTTAACCATTTTGTTCTCTTTCTTCCATTCCTTGAGTAACTCCTCATAAAGGTTCTTTAACCCAGCAATGAGTTCATCTTTGCTCAGCTCATCCTCTTGTGAACTTCCTGCATCAAGGTTAGTGGAAACCACGAAACAAACATCATTATATGAACTGAAATTGTTATACCTGACAGGTGTGGTCTCAGATGTTATCTCAGTGGACATAACATCTCTGGTAACATGTTCAGTCTGCGAGTCACTTAGTGTGACAAACATGTTTGTTTGTTCTGGTTCTTCCTCCTGGACTAATCCCTCATCTTTATTGTCACTTAGGGAGACCCATAGGTTCTTTCCCTTTTTCCTTAGTGTGTTGGCACACTCGTTTGCATAGTGACCCCATCCCGAACAAGCATGACATTGAATTGAATCAATGTATTTGGGATCAGATCTTGATTGATCTGAGGATGCCCTACGCATTGGAGCTGAGTTTTGAGTAGATGGGAACGTCCTTCTTGGCATCGAATCATACAGCTTGGTTTGTTGCTCCTTTGCTTTTACCTGCATCTTTTCATTGTTAAACTTTTTAACCATAGCATTATATTTTCTAGCAAGTAAAGCAACATTGGCATTTTCATCCAATTCTTCAAAAAATTCATATTCATCTTTTGAAAAATCCGAAGGTTGCACTTTCAAGGCAATATTTTTCCCCTTAGAAGCTTCACTTTGTTCAAGGAGATTTGACTCAAAATTTTTCAAAATACTCATTAAAGAATTGATGTCCATAGTAGAAAGATTGTGAGCTTCTTCAATAGATGAAACTTTTATATTGAACCTCTCGGGGAGAGTTCGAATAGCTTTTGAAACAAGTTGTTTGTTGGTAAAAGGTTCACCCAAAAGTTGACACTCATTTGCAATATCAAACAATTTTTCAAAATATGATGAAATAGTTTCATTTTCACTCATCCTCAACCTTTCAAATTTGCTAGTAAGAGTTCTAAGCTTATTATCACGCACACTACTATCACCTTCACAAAACCTTTGTAAAGTGTTCCATGCCTCCTGAGCAGTGGAACTATTTTGAATAAGTTTGAAAATATGCATATCAACCCACTCAAAAATAGCATTAAGTGCTTTTTCATTGAAATTCGCTAGATTAATCTCTTCATTAGTCCACTCAGATTCAGGTTTGACTTGTACGTCACCATCTTCATCTGGAGGTAACATAGGAAGAGAGTAACCATTTGTTATAGATCGCCAAGCCCGAAGATCAATTGATTTGATATGCGAGCGTAGGCGGATCTTCCAATAAGCATAATTCGAGCCATCTAAAACAGGAAGACGTTTCTGATTGGGATTAGCAGGATCGAAAGCCATGACAAACTGGAACGAACCACTTAGTATGTCAAGTGACCGGGCTCTGGTGCCAATTGAAAATGTTTGTCAAAGGCTTTCTGAGAACAGATGTTACCTCAAGTGTTAGGTAACACCCCAGGTAACACACGCTGACGGACAGAATACACACACCCGAAAATTTAAGAGTTTTGCATCGGAAAAATAAATAGCACAAGAGATATATTTTTCTCAAGTTATATAAATATAACTTGAGATGCCTAAATGGCGAAAACTTTATAATCAATACTAATTACAAAGTCAAAAGGTTCCCTATAGCTAGTATGATATACGCTCTATGGAACCAAAAAAAACAAAGTACAATGATCCTATCCTAGCCAAAACACACTCAAACCCGAAGTATTTGAGTGTGGAAAAGAGTGTATGGGAGGAAGGATAAAAATGAGCCAATAAGTACTTTGTTCTTGTGCTATGGATGTGTGTATATTTTGGCTTATCTTCAATGTCTTCATCCAAGCACTTTATATAGCCACAAACACTTGGAGGCTACACAAAGAAACAGCCATGGGCTGTTGTAAACGTGTGAGGAGAGTGGGAGATCATGTGTGAACTTCTTCTCCACAATCCAAGCTTGACTCGGTCCAACTTCCATAATTATCTCAACCGAATTCTTCTTGCCCAAGTCTAAGCTTCTCCTTCGTGTACTCCATGCTTCCCATGCCTTGTACTTCATCCATTTGATCAGCAACAAACCTTGGACTTGGTATTCTCCATATTTAACATATTTAACACATGTTAAATATGTTTGTAACTCCTCAAATAACTCGGTATTTATGAATAACTCTTTGTTAATTTCTTCTCCACGTTTTTAGCTCCTTAAATCAACTTTATTATAACCTGAAATATGGACCAACATCTAGACAATAATATTAGAACATTAGTATAAAATTATATTAGAAACAAATGTCAAATTACAAAGTATTTTCGTCACAGCACTTAGACTGTCAGTGGCAACATCTGAGGTAACACCTCTGTCTGCACTAACAACTTTGTTTTGCAACCCAAGTGGGAGATTGTTGGGACATGGCTTGCAACACAAGTCATTTAGACTTCCATTCATAAAATTATGATTATAATGTTAATTATAAAGTATAGTTTATAATGAAATGTGTAGAATTCCTGGATATATAATTACTTAATTGTGATGTGCAAAAGGGTAATATAATATCACTTATCTTGAAAGGGTGTGGTCCCTAAGTGAAATGTCAACGAGTCTCCTATATAAAGGGTGTTCCATCAACCCTTAGAGACTAATGAATTCTTGCTTTCTCATCTAAATTTATCTTCATATTGTTAGAAGACTTTGAGAGAAAAAGAGACATTATCACTTAGAAGAACACTCTCCCTATTTTTTTCTTCTTCTTGTTCTTCATTTCTCCCTACAACATTCATATGGATTCAATAGGTAATTGTTCTTAATCGCTTCCGCTTCATCTTTTTCCTCAATCTTATTCTGAAAATGAGCGTGGCATTCAGGGGTTATGAAAATTGTTCCAACATACCTCTCCATCTCATTCGAAATAGGGTTTTTTGTTAATTTACTTCTTTAACCAATAATTTGAAGAAAAAAACTAATTATTTTAATGGAAATTTAAAAATAGTTATTGAATTTGTTAGTGATCGTGATGCAATAACAATTTTTAAATTTTTATTAACGTTATTATTCTTCTCCAAATTTTTAACTAAATTACAATTAAGTCGATCAAAAATATTATATCAAGCAGGTGGGAGGGAGTATATAATAAGGACTTGGTCTTTGAGCAAACGTATTAAGTCCTCTTTGTGTGCACAAGTGCAAGGTCTGCACAATTATTCTTTTAGTTTGCTTAAACTAATTTCAACTTCAATCAAATCACATCATATCTGTTAGAGACAATTATCTCATATCGGGAATTAATAAGCTATGCTTTGGCTATATAATGATCCTGGGCTACTCCTCCCATTGCCAATTGGTTTTGGGATGGAACCTCATACTTTATCATGGTATCAGAGCTGACCCGTTACACGTGCAGGCCCAACGGCCCACGATGTTGCTATGCGCCACCCGTGACAAGTCCACGTTGTAAGCCTTGGCAAAGCTCGACTACACGTGAGGGAGCGTGTTAGAGACAATTATCTCACATTGGGAATTAACAAGCCATGTCTTGACTATATAAAGATATCGGGCCACTCCTCCCATTGCTATCATATCTAGCTTAACTAATCTTACCAATAAAAAATAATTATTGCAGACTTTTGTCTCTTCCCTTTGTTTGCAACTAATTGTGTTGTTTCATCAGTTTTCTACCCCTCAATGTGGAATATTATTTAAATCAAGATACTTTTAATTATTATTTTGAAGAAAGTAATATTATGATTAATATCTTACATTAAGTTAAGACTTGAAATGAAGAAGATTTTAGCGAGGGGTAAATATAAAGTCACAAAAAAGTGCCACAAAATATGGCTTACAAAATGATGCGTCATGATTTTATTGGTGTTTTTAATTAGAGTGTGTCGGGTGTTAAGAATCATTAGTTATTAATAATATCATCTTGTAAATATTTAGTTAGTTTATCTTATTTGAATTTTGAATTTCAAATGTTTGTATTATCTAGAAGATCATGTAAATCTTAGAGATAGCATACACCCCCACACTTGTATATAAATACATTATCATCAATAATAATAATAATCTTTTGCTCATTTCTTTTATGGTAACCAGAGCTCATCCGATTCAACCCTAAACCCTAACCCTACTCCTAAAAATTCCGCCACCACCCTTCCGCCGCCTCCTCCCCTCTCAAAAGTTCCGGCCATCTCCTTCCAAGTGGTTGAATCCGGCAACACCTTCTTCTTCTCCAATCCCTCAGATCCAAACAATCCTCTCATTCTTGTTAACCTCTCTCATTGCAAAACATTAACCCCTCTCTCTTACCTTGCATGGGCCTCTCAAATCACATCCATCCTCTTTGGTTTGGATCTCCTCAAGTATGTTGATGGAACCTACCCTATCCCACCCGAAACCATCACTACCGACAACAAAGAAACCAAAAACCCTGCTCATACAACTTGGCAAAGGCAAGATCGCCTCCTCCTGGGTGCTCTCCTTGGAACCCTAGATGCCTCAGTTGCCCCTCTAGTCTACCAAGCCAAAACCTCCCATGAAGCATGGACCGTTCTCAAAACCACTTACGCAAACCCATCCCGTGGTCACATACTTCAAGTCAAAGATCACCTTGCCTCCATTACCAAATCCACCCTCTTCGTCACTGATTACATGCACTCCATTAAGGCATGTACCGACAAACTTTTCATTCTTGGTAAACCAATGGACTAAGAAGATATCATTTCCAAAGTTCTCCAAGGACTTGACTATGAATCTTACAAGTCAGTCATTGATTCCATCCGAGCCCGTGACAAACCCATCTCTTTCGAAGCTCTCCACGAAAAACTCATTCATCATGAGCTTACCCTTAAACACCACAATCCCTCTCCTCCATCACCTATGTCGGCCCACCTTGTTCACTCACAACACCGTGGAAACCCCTCTCGATCCCCCAATCCACCCCTTCTCCCCACCACACCCTCCTAGCCAAAATTCACCCTACTCCTCCCTTGAATACTTTCAAAGGCAAGTGCCAATATTGTCGGTATGTTGGCCATGTTATTTCCCAGTGCCGTCAATTCAGCCGTGATTCCTCCCTCCAATCGCAACCCTCGCCGTCCCAACCCTAATCCTCCCCAAGCTCACACCGCCACTGTCCCCATCCATACCCCCACCCTCTTGGCGCATGGATAGTGGTGCCACCAACCATATCACCAATGACATATCCAACCTCTCCTTACATCACCCTTACGATGGCAACGATGATGTTATTATTGGAGATGGTTCTTCCCTCCCCATTTCCAACATAGGTTCTTTTTCAATTCCTCTCTCTCACTCCTCTATTGTTTTCAATAATGTCTTACATGTCCCTCGTATTTCTAGAAACATCCTTTCTATTTCTCAATTTCATAAAGACAACAATGCCACTGTTGAGTTCTCACATTCTTCTTTTCTTGTCAAGGCTCTCTCCACCAACCAAATTCTCCTTCGAGGCAAGCTTGAAAATGGCGTCTATCTCTGGACTTCGCACTCTCCTCAACCTCATGCCGTGACTACCTCCGCTTCTCAATCATGGCATCACAAACTAGGACATCCCGCTCCCCCTATTATTTCCCTTTTGAATAAACAGTTTTCCTTATCAATTCCTGTTAATTCTATTTCCAGTTGTAATTCTTGCAAAGTCAATAAAAGTCATAAACTTCCGTTTGCAACATCTACTCTTATCTCTCATGCACCTCTTGATCTAATCTTCTCTGATGTATGGACCTCCCCCATCTACTCGTATGATCATTACAAATACTATGTTATATTTGTTGATCACTACACCAAATATACGTGGCTTTATCCTCTCAAACAAAAATCTGACCCTTTTACCATGTTTAATCGTTTCAAAAACCTTGTAGAAAAATATTTTTCCCGCCCCATTCGTCAATTCTTCTCTGACAATGGTGGTGAATATCTAAAACTAACCCCCTCTCTTCTCCAAAATGGTATTTCTCATCCTACATCTCCCCCTCATACACCTGAACACAATGGATTTGCCGAACGCCGTCATCAACACAACGTTGAGACTGGCCTCACTCTTCTCTCTCAATCTTAACTCCCACTCTCCTTCTGGCCTCATTCTCTCACCACCGCTACATACCTTATAAACCGTATGCCCACTCCTACTCCCAACAATGAATATCCATTCTTCCGCCTATTCCAAACATAACCCAACTACACCAAACTTCGTTCCTTTGGATGTCTTTGTTATCCATGGCTTCGTCCCTACTCTCCTCATAAACTTTCCCCAAAATCTTCTCCTTGCATTTTTGTCGGTTACTCACCATCTCAAAGTGCTTATCACTATCTTGATCCCACTACCAATCGTCTTTACACCTCTCGTCGTGTTCAATTTGTGGAAACTGTATTTCCCTATCCTTCTCTCACTAACACCACCACCTCTCCTCTCCCAGTCTCTACCTCCCAATAGTGTACATTCTCCCTACCCATTCTTCCTCTATCCAATCTCACTCTCACTCCTACACCACTTACCTCCCAAACCCCTTCCGCAGCTTCCCAGCCACACACAGGTCTGGCCGGACCTCCCCTATCACCCGCCCGGACTGCCTCTCAAGGTCCGACCGAACCTTCAGCCACACCCGACCGGACCATCTCTCAAGTTTCGCCCGAACCTTCCAGCACACTAGCCCGGACCCCTCCAGCCCCGACCGAACCTCCAGTCTCACCCGCCCGGACCCCCTAGCCCCGATCGGACCCTTACAAAATGATCCTCAATGCTCCATTGTCACTCACCTCACTAACAATATAATCAAACCAAACCCTAAATACGCCCATCTAGCATCCCTATCCTCCCCTACATCCCTCCCTACTACCACTAAACAAGCTTTATCTACCCCCCCCCCACTGGCATGAAGCAATGCTAGATGAGTATAACGCCCTTCTCCGAAATAATACCTGGACCCTTGTCCCCTCCCATGAGGCACCAAACATTGTTGGGTGCAAATGGGTCTTTCGCATCAAATACAACCCCGATAACACCATCCAAAAATACAAAGCTCGACTAGTTACCAAAGGATTCCACCAACGCCCGGGCCTTGACTATTTCGACACATTTAGCCCCGTGGTCAAACCTGTTACCATCAGACTCATACTTTCCTTAGCAATCTCTCATGGTTGGTCTCTACGCCAACTTGACATCAACAACGCCTTTCTTCAGGGTAACTTGTCAGAAACTGTCTTTATGGCTCAACCACCGGGATTTGAAAGCTCCACTCAACCGTCTCATGTATGTCGTATTTCCAAAGCAATATATGGCCTTAAACAGGCTCCCCGTGCCTGGTACACTGCTCTCAAATCCTTTCTTCTTACTTTTGGGTTCACTACATCTTTTTCTGATTTATCTTTATTTCTCTACAACCACAACTCCCACCGTCTTCTTCTTCTTGTTTATGTTGATGACATTATTGTCACCGGCCCCTCAGTCTCATTTCTTCAGTCTTTTATTGACAGTCTCGCCACTCGTTTCTCCCTCAAAGATCTCAGACCACTTTCCTTCTTTCTTGGCATTGAGGTCACACCAAACCCTCATGGTCTCCTTCTCACCCAATCCAAATATATCACTCATATTCTCACCCGTCACAACATGCTCTATTCTAAACCTTCTCCCACCCCCATGGCCACCTATCCGCCCCTCTCGGCCACTCCCCGAACCCCTATTTACAACCCTTCTGAATATCGTGCTCTTGTTGGTAGTCTTCAATATCTATCCCTCACTCGCCCCGACATAGCCTTTTGTGTCAATAAACTCGCTCAATTTCTTCATCATCCTCAAGTATCTCACTGGACTACCCTTAAACGTCTTCTCCGCTATCTTCATGGCACCATTCACATGGGTCTCCAATTGTTCCACCAATCACCTTCTTCTCTTCATGCATTCTGTGATGCCGACTGGGCTGGTGATAAGGATGACTTTATCTCTACCACCGGTTTCTTGGTATATCTAGGTCGCAACCCCATCTCTTGGTCGCTCGATCTTCTATCGAAGCAGAATTTCGAGCCATTGCCGCCACCACCGCCGAAGTTCTATGGATCACCAACCTCCTATCCGAACTTCAAATCACTTTCTCCTCTCCACCGGTCATCTATTGTGATAACCTCGGGGCCACCACTTACTCGGCCAATCCTGTCTTTCATTCTCGAATGAAACACCTTGCCTTGGGCATTTCATTTTGTGCGCGAACAAGTTCAGCTCGGTCACCTCCGAGTCCAACACATCTCTGGCACTGACCAACTCGCCGATGCTCTCACAAAACCCATGCCCCGTACCCAGTTCACATCATTGGTTTCCAAGATCGGACTTACTCTCGGACCGTCCGTCTTGCGGGAGCGTGTTAAGAATCATTAGTTATTAATAATATCATCTTGTAAATATTTAGTTAGTTTAGCTTATTTGAAGTTTGAATTTTGAATTTCAAATGTTTGTATTATCTAGAAGATCATGTAAATCTTAGAGATAGCATACACCCCCCACACTTGTATATAAATACATTATCATCAATAATAATAATAATCTTTTGCTCATTTATTTTACCGGGTCCACTATCGATGCAAACGAATAAAATATCGCCACCTCATTTTGTATCCTTCATTTTGTGAAATCCTTTTGTGCCCCTAGCATTGCTCTTTAGCGAGCTCCACAAATTTTCAATTAAACTTTAGCTGTGTGCCTCATGAGTTTCCTGGTGTAGCCTTATGCCTTTATCATGCATCATAAATAAATTATAATAACTTGTACTACCTCCTTCTATTTTTAAATAAATATCTATTCTAAAAATATATATTTTTAAAAAATAACTTTGCGCACAAATATATTTTTACTATTTTTTTCACTGGTCTCTTTATACTTGTTAAATTAATATATATAAAAACAAAGAAAAGATTACAAGAGACCCCCTTAATTTTTTTGGATTATGTTATTTTTACCCTTTTTAAATTTTTACTACTAAAAATATTACTCTTTTTTTCCAATAAATATTGTATGTTTGACTTTTTGGTCATTTCAACTTAATATTGATCATAAAACTCCTCAAATTTAATATTCTCATGAAATTGTAAAAATTGTCAATAATAATAATAAACAGTTTTTTGAATTTCATGTAAATTATTAAATCATCGTTAAATTTCTATCAAACTTTAGCCAAGTTAACCAAAAAATCAAACATCCGACATTTATTTTGGGACAGATTGAGTTATATCTACAATTTTGACTCCCTTGAATTCAAGAAAAATAAAACAATATCACATGTTTTTATGTTATTGGACCATGAGATTAGACCATTTGTATCGATTTTGTGTATCACAAATGTTTCAACAGTTGTACATACATCATTGATGATGTCAGTCTTAATAACTCATAAAACTTAAACATTATTATAATATATAAAAAAAAATATAAATAACTTTGTCTCAATTAAAGCATTTCTGCAAATATTCTAGGTAGTACTATTGCTTAAATAAAGTAAATAAAGTTGAGAAAATTTTGGGGGAAACTAGTTTCTCCATAATTTATAAAATGTCTTGTTTTTTTAGGGTTTATTGTAAAGGGTTTGGGGTTTGGGGTTTTATGTTTGGGGTTTAGGGTTTAAGGGTTAAAAATAAGACTTTTTATAACTTATGGAGGAACTAGTTTCCTCCAAAACACACTCAGTAAAGTTTACTAGAGATAGCACTCGATCCACGAATATAAAATGAGGACAAATTCTTATATGCGGCGGGTGCACTACTGTGCGACGGGTTCGGCCCATGGGTTAGCCTGCCTACCTGCCCGCCAGCCTATCCTCCATTCCCAGCGCGACATGTGTCAAATTTTTTTTAAGAAAAAAAAAACAATAACTTTGAAATGCTATATCTTGATATTTATAACTCGGAAAAAAAAATGTCGTTATGTTCGTCTCGACGAGACGAATCAAACTAGATAAGTCATGATATGATTTTATTTTTAAAAAAAAATTGTTGGGTTAATGCCTTTGAATTTGGGACGCCGAATTAAAGGATTAAACAGCAGAGAGATTTCGTAATTCCGGGACAGAGCGCAGAAGGAAGGTTTCCAAGTCGGTTTTGGACTAGGTTTCCAAGTTCCTAAGAGATTTTGAGATAAACTTTACTAGTATAAATAGAGGCCAGTAGTTTAGATTAAAATCACACCTCAGATTGTCATAGACAAATTATTAGAGTGCTCAGAGCGAGGTCTGTAATTCTACAGTTGCACAGTTAGGAATTATTGTGATCAATAATTCGTGCAGCAGTAATAGTGTTATCTTGTAATCGTTTCTCCAGATTGATAATAATATTCTATCCCCTCCCCGTGGACGTAGCCAAGTTGGTGAACCACGTATATCGGTGTTCTTGTGATTACTCGTTTTTCTTATCAAGTCTTGTTATTGCTCTAACAAGTGGCATCAGAGCTTGGTTGAAATGGAGAATTAGCATCGACGGAAGAGATCCAAGATCGAAGAAAAACAAGGTAGCAGTTTCTGGTCCGTTTTTATCCAGCGCAGCAGTGAAGGCGTAGCGCATTCGTTCACCGTTGGATCGTGCTGATTTTCGGTGAGTAGCTTTGGGGCTTATAGATCTTCGATCTGAACGGTGGAGATTGGATTTTGATGTCTGTAGCATCCGAAATTGTATCCGGACAGAAGCTACTGGTGTTTTGTCTTCGATTGTATGCGTTTGGAGTTTCTTGTTGCGATTTCTCTTAGTGACACCAGAGCTTTGGTTCGTGGTTAGAGATTCAGGGATTCCGCTGCAGAGAACAAGAAGATGGGTCAAGGAGCAGATTCGATCGACAAGTTCAATGGGAAGAATAGTTTTTCTCTCTGGCAGATCAAGATGAAGGCTTTGTTGGTAGACAAAGATTTATGGGAACCGTTGGCGATTACAATCAGGGATCGTAAGGATCCAAAGAGTAAGGCAGTCGCCACAGAAGGTACAGCAGAACAGTCAGAGAATGACAAGATAGCAGCAGCGAAGGAGGTGGCGGCATTGAAGAAGTTCGATCAGAAGGCTCACGCCAAGATCATCAGACAGTTGGATGATGAGATCCTAACCAATGTTGCAGGAACAGACTCCGGAAGCGATCTTTGGTTAAAGTTGGAAGATATGTACATGACACGTTCATTGACCAACAATTTATACCTGAAGAATAAGCTATATGATTGTCGTATGACTGAAGGTATGCCCATAAATGATCATCTTGACAGATTTACTTCTGCATTACTTGAACTGCGTAATATAGGAGTAGTTTTTGATGACGAGGATGCAGCCTTGCAGCTTTTAGTATCTTTACCTATGTGTTATGAACATTATGTCGATTCGTGCATAAACCATAAAGATGGGATCTCTCTAGAGGAAGTGAAAACTTCTCTCAAGACGAGGGAATTGCGCCGAAAGGCGAGTGGGAATGAGGCAGGTACCCAGTCATCAGGTTTGGTTGCTAGTAGTAGCAACAACAGGGGTTCTAGTGGGAGGAAGAACAATCAAGGTAATTCTTCACACAAGAAGGGTCCAAAACCTGGGGATATCTGTAATTTCTGCAAAGAGAAGGGGCATTGGAAGTTCGACTGTTCCATAAGGAAGCAAGGCAAGGCACCAGTAACAGCAGAGGCCATGACGGCTAGAGATTGCAGTTCAGATGAGGATTATGCTCTAGTAACATCAGAATCAGCATCTGCATCTAATGCGTGGATTCTTGATTCAGGAGCGTCTTACCATATCAGTCCTAGGAGAGAATGGTTTACCGGTTATAGGCATATAGTTGGTGGTGATATAAGCATGGCCAACAGTACAGTCTGCAGGGTTGTCGGTATTGGTTATCAAGGTCAGGACTCATGATGGTAGGGTTGTCACTTTGAACGAGGTTCGAAACGTTCCGCTTATGACGAAGAATCTGATTTCTCTTAGTCAGTTAGACAGCAAAGGGTTCAGTTTCAAAGGTAAAGGTAGAGCAGTTAGTGTCTGTAACGGTTCAGAAGTGATGCTGAAAGGCCTTAAGCGGGGCTCCTTGTATTTCCTCCAAGGAAAGACGCTTGCAGAGTCGACTATGGCTGCATCAGAAGAGGTGAACGAGGGAGATATGTCTAAGCTGTGGCACATCAGGCTCGGTCACATGAGTACTCGAGAGATGCATGAGTTGACTAACAGAGATCTTCTTTATGGCCATAAGATCAAGGATCTTAAAGGCGTTCTGGATTACATCCACTCAGAGAGTTGAGGACCTTCACGTCAGGAATTTCTAAGGGGGAACAGATATGTCTTGTCTATGGTTGATGATTACTTGAGGAGGCCTTGGGTGGTTATCATGGAGCACAAGAATGGGGTCCTAAGGAATTTCAAGGACTGGAAGACAGTAGTGGAGAACCAGACAGAGAAGGAGATCAAGAAGCTCCAGACAGATAATGGTTTGGAGTTCTGCAATACTGAGTTCGATTCGTTTTGCAGAGAGGTGGAGGTTTCTAGACATCTCACCAGCAGAGGCACGCCACAGCAGAATGGTGTAGCAGAACGAATGAATCAGACATGGCTTGTGGGAGCGTTGTGCATGCTCTCCAATGCAGAGTTGTCTAAACGTTTCTGGGTAGAAGCGCTTAGTACAATATGTTACTTGATTAATCATGGACTTCATACCGGTATTGGCCTCAAAGTTCCCTATGAGGTATGGACTGGTAAATCCATGATTGTTTCAAGTGTTGGCGGTAAGGTGGAGCAACAAGATACTGAAGAGTTAATTGTACCACAGTCAGATGTTAAAAAACAGGTGGAGCAACAAGATACTGAAGAGTTAGTTGTCCCACAGTCAGATGTTAATCAGGATCCACTAACAGAGACAAAGACTGAAGCACCAGAAAGTTCAAGTTCAGTTCCTAAAGAACATGGGTTAGCACAAGGAGGGTCTAGAAGAGCTAATTTTAGGAATGGATTTGAAGACTTGGTGTCTTATGCACTGCAGGTTGCTGAGGAAGTAGAGCCCGTTCTTGCGGAACCTTCTATTTTCAATAAAGCAGATACATGTTCAGAGTCATCTCAGTGGTATGCGGCTATGGGTGATGAGATGGAGTCTCTTCACAGGAATCAGACTTGGAAGTTGACTACAAGGCCAGAAGGCAGGAAGATTGTGACTTGCAAGTGGATCTTCAAGAAAAGGGAAAAGATGGCCCCGGCAGAAGAGGTCAAGTATAAAGCTCGAGATGTTGCAAGGGGTTTCACACAGAGAGAGGGGGTGGACTACAATGGGATCTTCTCAACAGTGGTCAGACACACTTCGATCAGAGTGTTGATAGCAATAGAAGGAGAGATATACATGACAGAGTCGGAAGGATTCCAAGTTCCTGGTAAGGAAGATCAAGTTTGTAGATTGAAGCAATCGCCTAGGCAGTGGAACAAAGGATTTGACAGCTATTTGATAGCAGCAGTCAAGAAGTCAGAGATTCAGAAGTCGAAAGGCTTATTGGTCGCAGAGATGAAGGGTTTGGGTAACGCAAAGAAAATTCTGGGTATGGAGATCTATAGAGACAGAGCCAAACAGAAACTGTTCGTATCCCAGAAAAGATACATCAAGAAAGTTTCAGAAAGGTTTGGTGGGTCGACAGCTAAGGCTATAGATACTCCGAGTGCAGTGAGTGCACATACAGTCGCGTTTGGCCCCAAATCGGTTGAGGAGAAAGTGTATATGGCTCCAGTATCCTTTGCTAGTTCAGTTGGTAGTTTGATGTATACTACAGTGCTCACTAGCGACGTCAGACTCGTCTGTGGAGATGGGACAGAATGTGCAGTCAAGGGTTTCTCAGATTTGGGTGATGTTGACTTAAGAAGATTGAAGACCGGATATGTGTTCACGCTTGGTGGGTCAGTTGTCAGTTGGAAGGCTAGATTGCAGATGACAGTGACATTGTCTACAACAGAGGCAAAATACGTGGCATTGACAGAGTCCGCTAATGAAGGAATATTGTTGAAGGGATTGATCAGCAATATTGGGGTTCATTATGAGAGGACCAAGCACATTGATGTCAAATATCATTTCCTAAGAGATGAGAAAAGGGTAAAGGTGAAGGTAGGGACGGCGAACAACCCTGCAGACATGTTCACAAAACTCGTGACGGGAAGCAAGTTCCAACATTGCTTGGACTTGCAGATTGTTCGCAGCTATTAGATAGCAGAAAAGGCGAGGGGGGAGAAAAGGTTTGTTGTCATGGAGATTCAAAGTCAAGGTGATATTTTTGGGTTAATGCCTTTGAATTTGGGACGCCGAGTTAAAGGATTAAACAACAAAGAGATTTCGTAATTCCGGGACAGAGCGCAGAAGGAAGGTTTCCAAGTCAGTTTTGGACTAGGTTTCCAAGTTCCTAAGAGATTTTGAGATAAACTTTACTAGTATAAATAGAGGCCAGTAGTTTAGATTAAAATCACACCTCAGATTGTCATAGACAAATTATTAGAGTGCTCAGAGCGAGGTCTGTAATTCTACAGTTGCACAGTTAGGAATTATTGTGATCAATGATTCGTGCAGCAGTAATAGTGTGATCTTGTAATCGTTTCTCCAGATTGATAATAATACTCTCTCCCCTCCCCGTGGACGTAGCCAAGTTGGTGAACCACGTATATCGGTGTTCTTGTGATTGCTCGCTTTTCTTATCAAGTCTTGTTATTGCTCTAACAAAAATAATAATAAATTAACACACACAAAAATTTGAGCTGCTCGTCACCTGAGATGTAACATTCTGTTCTGATAAATCTAACAGTTTCATCTTCAAAAAGTAACACTTTTTACTATCAAATGTAACAGCAGTTTTACAAGAAATTTTAAATTGTTTGATAATTTTTGTGGTTAGAAAAAATAATATTTGAAGTGTAACAGAGTGCATATATGATTATAATTTTCTATATAGATGAATGCAACATTTTTATTTAGTAAATGTTACTTTTTTTTCTTTTTTAAAAAAAAAAGTAAAAATTCATGTATATAATCGTGTTTGCATTTCAATTGTTACTTTCTCAATAAAAAATTTTACATTTCAGATATTATATTACATTTAAGAATATAAATTGTTACAATTGAGAAAAAAATATTACATTCATTTTTTATAAAACGTAACATTAGTTTAGTTTGTCAATCTTATGTTAATTTTGGAAAAAAAAATGTTACATTTGAAAAAAAAAGTGTTGCATTCCTTTATAAAAAGTGTGACATTAATTTAGTTGTCAATCTTTATGTTATCTTTAATTTATTGCAGCAAAATTGTGGTACATTTTGAAGGAAAAAAAAAAGTATTACATTTGAAAGAAAAAAGTGTTATATTTCATTGTAAAAAGTGTTACTTTTGTTGAGGAAAAAAAATAGTTAGGGGAAAAAAAAAAAAAAAAACCTCGGCTCTTGGCTCCGTGCGGCGGCCGCACAGGAGATAGATAGCCTCTAAAATGAGTGTGAACCAAGCCACCTCATCTTTCCAGTCCCTACCTTCCAAGAAACTTCTTTAAAATGTCATTTTCACGTTTTGCATGGACTTCTTTAAAACTAAAAATCATAGACATACTAAAAAAAATTACGACTCTTTCCTTAAAACGGAAGGAGTACTTCTTTTTAGTTTATTCTAAAATAAACTAAAGGAAAATGATATTTATTTTTTTAAAAGAATAGAATAAACTAAAGGAAAATGATATTTATTTTTTTAAAAGAATAAACAATAACACATACTCGTATTATGGAAATCGAGTATCCAAGGTAAAAAGAAAAAAAAAATGAAGTTTATTGATTGTACTCTAATTGCTAGCCCCTCCGACCCATTTAAAAATGTAAAATTTTTCATTTTGGGCATCCATAAAAGTTGCAATATTCAAAAGTAAAATGTTTTTAATTAGTTGGACTCACTTATTATACTCACATCAATTAACAAACATGTATTTTTTTTATCTCACTTTCTGTCTCCTACTCAATTATCGACAATGACATCATATTACATTTGTTCTCTAATTCTTGTTTATTAATATTGTAATTGTTTTCAATTTGAAATGGAAGAAGGGAACTAATAGGGGGTGTCGTAGTACATTCGCGGACCCGAAACTGCTCCACCTATTTTAGTTCCACCCCTCCACCCAACGGCTTCGATCAAGGTCACATAGGCGAGCTCATCATCTGTGCGGCTAAAATGATTTCATTTTTTTGTGGGTCCTATCGAGCTCGGACACATCTCATCCGCTGAACACAAAATCCAATGAGATGGCTCTAATCGGAGTCATTGAGTGGAGCAGGTGGAGCTAACCGCTCGGTGGAGCGGTTCGAAATCCGCACATTTGCAGCAGTTTCTAGAAAAAGTAATAAAAAGTCGTTAGAAAACGCGGATTAAAAAAAATGGTGGTGGTGGTACTGGACCACTGGTAGCTGGTAAGTAGTACGTACTGTACCTTGTCAAAGTTTTAACCGAATCTACCATAGTCCAGTCTTTTCTTTACTAATCGCTTCGTTCCATAATTATTGTTAGGGGTGATCATGGTCCGGTCTGGTCCATATTTTGACAAAAAATTACAGAACCAGAACCGGAACCAATACTTCGGTTCAATAAAAAATTAGAACCGGAACCGAACCAATACTTGTGAGAACCAATACACTGGTTCTGGTTCTACTGGTGTGGTCTGGTCCGGTTCTACAATTTATTAATCATTTAAAGTTTATTTGTTTTCAAAGTTTGTTAACTCACAACATTGACAAGATCAAACGCAATATAAACTTAATATTAATTATAAATCAAGATTAAACCTAAATAAAAATTGAAGTACCGTCAACTTACACGATTAAAGGTCTCAATCCACAAAATATAATCACTATGGTATTAATAAGACAACTATTGATTAACAAACAAAAAGAAACATATATTGTTCATCTTGGTTGTCAATCTGATGCCATCATTCACGAACTAAGAAACAATATGAAAAATGTAAGTTGGAAAGTGAGAATAAGCATTACAAGTCTGGGACTTAGAGTTTACCGGTTTGAAACCTTGGGTTTGGTACAAAATTACAAATAGTCAATTGGATCTTTGAAAAATTATAATACAAAAATAAGTATATAATTTTATTTACTATAAGATATACATATAAAATAACAATATATAACATATGTGCACAACTGGTCCGGTCCGGTTCTAACCGGAATTAATTTTACCAAGAACCAGAACCGAACCAATATACTGGTTCTATAATATTTTGGAACCGGAACCAAACTATATGTACTGGTCTGGTCCGATTTTAGCTGGTCTGGTCCGGTTCCATTGGTCCGGTCCGGTTCTGAAATATTTTTGCTCACCCCTAATTATTGTTACTAAAAATGAGTATACGAGAATTAAGAAAATAAATACGTTGGAAAAGTAAGTATAATGAATGAGTAGGAGAGAGAAAATAAGTTAGTAAATAGTTGTTGTGGGTGGGTAAGGGATGGAAAATTAAATATTTTGAGTAAGTAGCAATATGTATAAGACGCTCAAAACGATAATAAGTAGCGATAACTTTAGAACGGACGGCAGTATTACTTTAGGAAGTGTTTGGCCTCTCCGTCGTTAAATGAATCGTAAATAAATGTCAAAATCCTGAAATTGAATGTCTGTCTAGTCTTTCTGAAAGTTATTAAATCTTCTCTCATCATATAATAGTATAACGAGTTCTAATTCACACATAACTTCGATCATGCATTATAATGAGATCATTAAGAGTATTTTGTACGTAGACTTCTAACCATGATTATGCAAAACTTTTTACAAATAATTTTAAAAATAAAATTTAAATATTCATTTATTTATGAAGAATATACCAGACATCAGTTAACAAGACTACTCGGTACTTTTAAATTAAGTATAGTGGAGATGCATAGTATCACCTAGCATTGCCTTGTGAAAAAATCGGGACTAACTTTCCAAGATGAGAGAGTACTAAATTTATAGTACCTGAACCGACAGTTATCGAACCCGCAACTGTTTATAGATGACTTCAAAAAAAAATATATAAAATGAGGTGGCGATATTTTATTAATTATATTCATTGTGTACCAACCATACTTTAATCAAAAAGCCCCAACAAAATCAGGATCATTTTGTAAATTAAATTTTGAAGCATTTTTTGTGACTTTATTACTGCCCTATTTCTTATTAGTTTGAATGAATTTTAAGCAATAATTTTTATTATTTTAATGATTTATTAATAGTTTTCAGTAGGATAATTAAAAGCAACTTAAATTTTGCTCAAATATCATTTAAAAAAAGAATACTAATTTTTCGGGACAGAAAATGTACCACGTAGTAAACTAACATTAGTTTAAAAGAGGGCAAATAGCACATTGGTGCAATTTGGTGCTTAATGTTCACATTTTGTGACGAAATGAGTCTTTTTTGGATGGTCATGAATGGAAGCTAACGAAAAATTTAACGAGCTTCTTTAAAATTGCATTTCTTACCCAGAAAGGCAAGTTGGCGTTGTGGGAGTAAGAGAAAGAATGAGAGAAGAAGAGATGTGAAGGTGGCCTTTGGCCGGTGGGTGGGTGGGTGGGGGGAAGGAGACGAAGAAGGTAGAAGTTTAGGTTTGATTTTTTATTTTCCCTTTTCAAGCAAATTTGGGTTTAAAAAAAGATTTTTAAGTCTATTATCTGTGGACTAATATCTAAATTTAGCCCTTTACTTTTTTAAAAAAACATAATTTTAGCCATTTACTTATGGAATTAGAATTAAAAATGACTTTAGTGTAAGGTATTTTTATTTTTATAATTTTCACTACTATACAAAAATTTTATTATTGTAAATGATAAACAATATTTTACTTTGATATTTATTATGTTTTTTTGCGTTAATTAAAATATGCATTCTTTTATTTTTAAAAAAAAAAAAAAATATATATATATATATATATATATATATATATATATATATATATATATATATATATATATATATATATAATTTTAGGAGTTGTAATTTTTTTAACAAAATAGGGTCAACATAAATAATTATTGAACTTTATGGGTAAGAAATTCAAGTTTCGAATAAGCTCGTTAGATTTTTTGTTAGTTCTGTTAGTTTCCATCCATTATCATCCAAAAAGGACTCATTTCGCCACAAAATGTGAACATTAGGCACCAAATTGCCAAAATTGAAACATTAGGACCTAAATTGCAACTCATATGAAACTTTGAGGCACTAATGTTCTATTTGCCCTTTAAAAGAAAAAGAAGAGCCAATGTGAACAAATGGAAAAACTTATAAGCTAGGGGTGATCATGGTCCGGTCTGGTCCATATTTTGACAAAAAATTACAGAACCAGAACCGGAACCAATACTTCGGTTCAATAAAAAATTAGAACCGGAACCGAACCAATACTTGTGAGAACCAATACACTGGTTCTGGTTCTACTGGTGTGGTCTGGTCCGGTTCTACAATTTATTAATCATTTAAATTTTATTTGTTTTCAAAGTTTGTTAACTCACAACATTGACAAGATCAAACGCAATATAAACTTAATATTAATTATAAATCAAGATTAAACCTAAATAAAAATTGAAGTACCGTCAACTTACACGATTAAAGGTCTCAATCCACAAAATATAATCACTATGGTATTAATAAGACAACTATTGATTAACAAACAAAAAGAAACATATATTGTTCATCTTGGTTGTCAATCTGATGCCATCATTCACGAACTAAGAAACAATATGAAAAATGTAAGTTGGAAAGTGAGAATAAGCATTACAAGTCTGGGACTTAGAGTTTACCGGTTTGAAACCTTGGGTTTGGTACAAAATTACAAATAGTCAATTGGATCTTTGAAAAATTATAATACAAAAATAAGTATATAATTTTATTTACTATAAGATATACATATAAAATAACAATATATAACATATGTGCACAACTGGTCCGGTCCGGTTCTAACCGGAATTAATTTTACCAAGAACCAGAACCGAACCAATATACTGGTTCTATAATATTTTGGAACCGGAACCAAACTATATGTACTGGTCTGGTCCGATTTTAGCTGGTCTGGTCCGGTTCCATTGGTCCGGTCCGGTTCTGAAATATTTTTGCTCACCCCTATTATAAGCCAGTGTGTGACTACATGTTATGAATCCAGCTAGCCATACACTGGTCCATTATTGCTACGTTTACTTAATTTAGTCTTTTGTTATAATATCAACGTCATTCAATTTAAACAATAATAATAAAAATCTACCACTGCAATTACTTAATAATAATAATAATAATATGACTGATAAACCTTTTTTTTTTTAAATGTATAAATGTACCAAGTCCATTCATTATCTCAAGGACCGACATGATTGATTATTTTTCACAAAAATCTAATTTGAATCAAACTGTCATGCACCAACATGTACAAGAACAAGTAAATTGATTGAGGTGCCTACAAACTCATCAATTTCAATATCGCATAGAGAGGGAGAGATGCCGCGTTATCTAGCATACTCCTTCTGTCCCATTTTAAGAATCAAAAAATAAGTGAGTTCAAGAATTAAGGAAAATATGGTATTGTGATTGTTGATAGTTGGGTAGGAGAGAGAAAGTTGATAATTGTTGTGGGTGTGACAAGTGGGACCCACTTTCCATTTTAGGATTTTGACTCTTAAAATGGACACCTTTTAAAAAAAAAAAATGACTCTTAAAATGGGACAAAATGTAGTGGGCATTGACTAGAAATTTAGAACTCCAAGTCAAACTCGTATCAGAATAAAGAAGCAAAAAAAAAAAGACACGTTAGGAGGACCTGATCTCAAGCTTAATTTATAGTAGGGTGGGTCCAAAAATGTACTCCCTCCTTCCAAAAAAAAAAAATAATAATAATAATAATAATAAATGATTGTATTTGGTCAAATTTTGTTTTTGACTAAAAGCAAATTCTGATAAAATTATGTTATCCAGTTTCAAACGGAGGGGGTACATTTTTCTGGCTAGGGTCACAATAAACAAGTGGTCCAATTCTACTTGTACAGGGATGGGAACGACTTGAATGTGCTAACTAAACCTAACCTTTTTTTTTTCGATCAGGAAAATTTACGACTTAATCAATGATAACAACACATGGCATTGAAATGATCATCAAACTAAATTAACAACTTTGACCATTAACTCATAGCTACATATGGAGGGCATAAGAAACAATGTTTGTACTTAGTACTCCCTGTGTCCCCAAATGAATGTCCGGAAACAAAAAAATAAAAAAATAATACTCTTGGTCATGAGTAAATTTAAACGTTTTTTAGACATTCATTTTGGGACAGAAGTAGCAGTGTTCTAAAACCCCGTCTAGGCCGCCTAGGCGTTCAAGAAACGCCTAAGTTCCGTCTAGGATATTATAGTTATTTCTAAATTTCCGGCCCCGCCTGGATCCCGCCTAGCGTTTTTAGAACCTTGAGAAGTAGTATCAAAATATCCAAAGAAAAACATTGGTGTACGAAATTACTAAACTGTGAGAAGAAATTTCAGAACAGTGCAAATGGTTGGAGTTTATAGAGTGGGGAAATGCCTTGCTGAAGAGAATGTATCCAATACAGATGATAGTACAAAATTTGTCAAACCCCAGCAAAAGAATTATAAAAACAACCCTTGGGCTTAAAATATGAAGATAAAATGCTACCCCTACCCACAACTCAGAACCACATTGACAACAAAATTTCAAGTGTGACAAAACTAAATCAATTAATTTAGTATGAAATCGTGATACTCATACAAGGGATATAATAATCTTATAGTTTCTAAAAGAAAAACGCATTTTAAACTAACCATCCGAGAAGATCACATGATAGCACAATAGAAGCTACTACCTCTGTCCGGAAATGAATGTCCGAATTTTTTTCAAATTTACTCTTATTCATTTTGGGACGGAGGGAGGGAGTGCAGAAGTTACCTCTTTATCTCAGCTCATATAATTAGTCTGCAAGCAGACTCTCATCACATGAGCATAAGGACGTATTTGTCAAGAGATGGTACAAAATAAAATTAATATTGGATCTAACTGGGTACCTCTCTGATCTGTTTATCGTCTCCCGCGACGTGCTGATCCAGACCTTGGGCCAGGGTGCTTCAAGAACTGCAGCCGTAGGTATGCGGAGTCTGACTCGTGTTCATCCATCTTATAACCTGTAAATATAAATATCAACAACCTTCTTTAGATTTTACAAAAAATGTGCAGTTATAATATTCAACCAAATCTAAAAACCAGTAGACTAGCATGGTAGTATGAGAGTATAACTTAGACCACCAAACTTTATAACCTATTTTTAGAAATGCGACATTCATTTTGGGACAAGCTAAAATGGAAAGTAGGATATCTATATCGTGACGGGGGAGGATAATACTTGTTTCCATCAAGTATCAACAGCCAAATCGTATCAAGTGATGAACTTTTGAAGTTGATCTGGAATTTAGAAAAAAAGTACTCCCTCCGTCCCAGAATAAATGTCGCACTTTTCCGTACGCTTGTACGAAAGAACTTTGAGCAATAATTTTAGGTTAATTCAATTATCCTAATTAAACTTTAAAATTGTTATTGATACTTGATAGTATATAAAATGGTGTATCAAAGATTTATTTCAGGACAGAGGGAGTATCATTTTTATCTGTCTGACAACATAAAGCAATGCGTCATGTTTCTATCAGTAAAATTAGAAGGGCAAGGTCACAAACACCCTAAGACTGCAGGTCAGATACAAATTCAAGTGGAGTGGAACAACTAAACGTTTGGAAAGATGATTACAGGATTATATATGAATCTTTGCCACTAAATTCTTTAAAAAGTGGAGATTTTCATATGTCCCTTAAAATGAAATTTGGACGTTCATTTAGGGACGGAGGGAGTAATATAATATGCATCTCTGCCACAAAATAAATAAGAAACGTTAATAGATAAATAAGATGCATTTACATCTATCTACATGGTTAGAGTCCATATATAAAGAGACTTCTATACTGTGTTTACATTTTAACTGCCAGACATATGCCCCACATGTTTTATGTTACCCACGATTGGAAAATAAGTTTGAGAAGTGAAGAGAGCAAACACTTAAGACAAAGACTCAAGTGAGAACACACATACCCGTCTCATCCATGAGACGGGTCATTTCGACCCAAAACCCAACCCATGACCCGGCCATTGAACCGGCTCCATGACCCAAGGGGCAACCCATGCCACGTGGCAACTTCTTATAGGCCCAAATTTTTTTATTTTTTTTTTGGCTCCAGGACTCAAGGGCGACCCTGCCACGTGGCAGCCTCTCATAGGCCCAAAAAAAAAAAAAAAAAAAAAAAAAAAATTATTTTTTTTTTTGGGTTTTTTTTCGGTTTGTCAAAAGTAATAGTTACTATAACATAATGTAATGATTGTATACATATAAAGTAACAGTTTGTATACATAAAAGTAATACATATATATAGAAAAGTAACAGTGTTTTTTTTTTATGTTTTCTTCGTTTGCCAAAAGTAATACTTATTACAACTAAAATGTAACGCACGTGTTACTTATATGTAATAATGTTTATACATAATTGTAACACATATGTATAGAAAAAGTAATAATTCAACCATTTACATTTTTAGAGCTAAAAACACTTGATTAGTGTTACATGTAAAAGTATTACATTATATATAGAAATATGT
Organism: Campanula takesimana; assembly: GCA_026119855.1. Classification (NCBI taxonomy): domain Eukaryota; kingdom Viridiplantae; phylum Streptophyta; class Magnoliopsida; order Asterales; family Campanulaceae; genus Campanula; species Campanula takesimana. The sequence goes on from JAOWBW010000055.1 coordinate 1,279,466, forward strand.
TATAATTTCTTTTATTAAAGTGTTACATTTACTTGTACAAACAATTACATTCATATATATGAGTTGTTACTTTTCAAAAAAATAAATCAAAATACACAATATTTTACATTTTTGCAAAAGCATTATTACATTTCAGTATAAATGATAATTACATTTAGATATTGCTTGGGTTACATGTAATTATAGTTAGTATTACATTTGAAAAATGGGTAAAACGAGCTTTTGTTTTTGTAAAACAGGTGTTACGTTTACTTATGAACAATATTACTTTATATGTATTCAGTCATTACATTAAGTTATGGTAACTATTACTTTTGGTCAACGACGGAAAAGCCGAAAAAAATATATAAAAACTCAAAAAAAAAAAAAAAATGGAGCTCTGGGAGGCTGCCACGTGGCGGGTTCGGCCCATGGGTCATGGGGCGACCCGTCTCATGCATGAGACGGATCCCCTTGTTCTCATGGGAGACCACCTCAACACTTAATTACCAACACTTCCCCTTCCTTGCTTATTAGAACCTTGAGAAGTTGCTCCTTAGTCGTTACAAAAATATAAAAGTTGTACCTGATGGTGTTACTAATAGTTGCAATTGATCTTTGTCTGTTTCTGGCTAACGTGATTAAACTTTGAACGGAAATTTCTATACTCCCTTTGTCCCAAAATGATCTTCCTACTTTTTTTCCCATTAGTACGAAGGAACTTTGAGAAATAATTATAAGTTGATTTAGTTATACTAATAAAAATCTAAAACTTGTAATTAATATACCATCAACAATACTATCAATGACAAGTTTTAGGTTTTCATTAAGATAATTAAATCAACTTAAAATTATTGCTCAAAGTTTATTCGTGGTAGGACAAAAAAAAGTAAAAATATCATTTTGGGATAGAGGGGGTATTTACTTGTCCTTAAAGAACTGTAATAGTAGCAACGGATGGTATTTCTATGCAATACTTTAATAATTGAAATTCACCTAATGTAGAACTGGCGTTGATTATTGATCCGATATTGTCCCATAGAAAAGTGACTAAATTTCTTTAGGGCAGGGAGTAAATATCAATTTATATACTCCCTCCGTCCCATAGACTTGTCAATGATTTTAATAAATGTGCTTTACTTGTTTGCACATTACTTGTACAATGGTGAAAATGCACTATGCCTATTTCTTTATATGGAAACACGAATTTAATTTTGCGACAGATCAAGAAAAAAGTGGGACATTTAGTATGGGACAGAGGGAGGCAAATTTGATTCAATAAAAAAAAGATGATCTCAAAAGCAGGTGGAAGAAGGCAGAAATCTCAATTGCAATAAAAAGACCTTCATGCATCTCCAAGCCACATAGCATGAATAGTGACTCCACATCACTGACAGGAAACTGAATCGCTGAATTATCTATAAGGGAATGGTTACCTTGCAAGGCACTCAAAGCCGTTGCTGCACAGGCAGGAGTCGTAAAATCTACAAAGCAGAGCATAAGGGGATCTCCACCACGCTGTCAGACAAATGAACAAAGAGCAAAACACAGATACAAGGGCATCAATAAGAATGGTTTATCCAATACATTCCCTGTTCAGAATAAAATTTACACAAGCACTACGAACGAGCTCCAGTGGCTTAAGCCAAAAAATGTTATATAATAACGGTTTTTGTTTGTTCTCAGCCAAAAAAATAAATAAATACTAGTAGTAAGAAAATGAATCGACATCTTTTGGGGTAAAAAAAATTACTCAGCAAATCAACTACCTTAAATAAATAACACAATCAACTTGGAATAGATTTAAATTAGTCTACACTTTCAGATGCATGATCATGTGATGAAGAGGCAATATGTTGTCTTTTCCTTGTTGACACCAGTGGTCTATCCAAAATACCCACTCATCTTTCTCCCAAGACCAACTGGACACACCAATACAGTGCAGTGACATTGTACTACCTATGGGACCAAACCACCTTGGTAAAGCAATGAAAACAACCCATGAAAACTTTAATCTCAGACTGTCTTACTTGAGGTTTCAAAACCCAGTAAAAAGATTAACATGATAACCAAGTGGGAAAGAACACATGAATAGAATCAGGTAGGAAACCCAATAGATGTTGGTATTTATCAACTTACATGTTTTGACTCCTTGCTCACAAGACGTACTTCTTTATACCCTACAAATGGACGAAAGATATCTAATGCGCGTGAAGTAAAGGATGTGAACCAGTCAAAGATTAATACTGCAAAGAAACTGAAAGCTAAAGGGTGTATGCGGCTATGCTGCTAGTACTTCATGCTCCTTTTTTTGTAGTGATTGAAGCAAACGCAAAAGTGAGATATGAGAAACATTAGAAAAAACAAAAAACAAGAAACCAAAAACAGATTGTGATCCTTAATAGTCTCACGATATCAAAGGATACGAGCCACCTCTCTTCTAGTACAGTTGGGTGGAAGTCCCTCGATGTATAGAGTACTAGAAGCGTCTGAAGGAAGAGGTAATGTTTCACGTCCCGGCCTCGACAAAGCATCTAGCGGTAGTTGGTCATCAAATAACATACTTCGACCATTAGGTACAAAATCTGGTCCTCGGTCCCCACCACGACTCAATGAAAGGGGCTCATGTATTGAAACAGAATGCATTCCACCACCACCACCACCACCACCTCCGATCCTTCCCAATGCAGTCGTGCCATAGCCACTAGCTTCACCAGAAGAGAGTTGCTATAGAAGTAACGACATCAAGAGTTTAGCACATGATCATCATGAGTGAAAGACAATAGTGCAAGGGTTAATGACAGAGAAGTACAGCACTCTGTAGGTAGCGGTCATATGCTGATCCAATGGCCTTTGTGTCCTTCACACCATGAAGCCCACCACGATCATCATTTTGTGGTAAATAATTATGCATCTCATGAGCGAATGGTGATCCTGAAGGGGGTAGATCTGTAATAATAAAAGACAGAGAATCATTGCTTTGTATAATATGCAACAGCTCGCTTCCCCGTGCATCGTTAGCGCAAAACCCTAGAACGGCTCTGCCAATTTCCCTTGATGTGAAGCTTATCTTGCCCGTCTTTTTACTCAGTTGGTGGGCGGTGGAGAGAGCTAAATTTCAATATTTATGCTTTTTCGTCTTGAAGAAGCTCTTTTCTAACTAGAACAAAATGTGTCCACCAGAAAGTACTTAAATGTGTGCTCATTTGGGTGGAATAGGGAATTGTTTACAAAGGGATTATAAATAAAAGAAACAATGTTAGGAATGGATTATTCTACTTCATGGAATAACTCCAATCAGTGGCGGATCCAGGAATTTTGATTAGTGTGGGCCAAAAAAATTTTTCCGCCATTAAGAGCAATTTTGGAAACTCATTTCGGGATAGAGGGAGTAATATTTAAACAGCTATCAAGAGCAATTTTGGACACTCCGGACAAAGGGAGTAACATTTACACAACTAGCTAGTTAATGATTTCCCAAAGTATCAAACAAAAGTCATACTAAAAACGTACCTGGAGCAACTTTTTGAGTATTCCAGCTTGCCAATTTTTGAGTCACAGTCTCACACCTCAAGCACCTTGTCTCATTCGTCAATAAACCCTGTGCATTTCATAAACTAGAAAAAGTGAATAAACTAGTTTCAATACACACTGAAAAATGAGGCAAAATAGATAGAAATAACGAAAAGGGGAAATATATTCTAAGAACACTTGTCTATTTATTATAACATGATTACCTTTTTCTCTACAAATTGATGGATTTTGATGCTTCCAGAGTTACTGCTGATCATAAATTTGACCTAAAATCACAAAATTGAACATAAGAAAGTACCAAATTAAGTACCGTAAGAATAACAAAAGAAACCCTAGAAGCAATTTGAGGTAGACAGTAGACTAGTTGAGGATGAAATCCCCAAAATTCAATTCCCATATATTTTCAAAGTATCTGTAATCAACATAGTTCATGATTGAAAAGTTGAATTAGGATCAAAATTGACATACCTTGAGTTTTTTTGAAGACTAGTCAACAAGATTCTTCATATTGAAAGCTTTGAAAAGAGGCGGAGAGAGGAAGAGAGGGAGAAAACGAGAGAGATAGGAAGACAGAGAGTGGAAGAACGGAGGAGGGTGAGAAGCCTCAGTCGATCGCCATTATTCGCTCCGTCCCTCTGTGCCCTGCGCTGCGTGTAAAAGTGAATTTTTTGTTTTCGTTTTCCCCCTTTTCTCTAATTTTAACCGCGAGACAGAAAATAAAAAAAAAATATATTGAAAAGTCAGTGTGGGCGATCGCCCACACTCGTATGTACGTGGAACCGCCCCTGACTCCAATCCAACGGTTCGATGTTCCAAAAAAATCTTTAAATTCCTCTTTTGTTGTAAATAGTATAGTTATAATTCAATCATCATAGCAAGACCAATAATTAGGTGAGATGAGTGTCTACGACCTTACTAGTACGAATCCAGGATATTCTTTTTAGATGATAATATTGGGAGAAATTCAAATTAGAATTTTTGTCTTCTTTTTGGCAGTAAATTATACATTTTTTATTAGAATTACTTCACCAATAAAGATAAAGTTACATAATCTTTTTGCAAAATTTCATATCTCGAAACAAACTCATAAATTCCTCAATATCTACATTACCTAGTTGTCTCTTTCTACACAAGGCACCAAACAATTATTCAACATATCATCTCTTGTACAATTACGTAGTGCCTTCACATCAAATTTCTAATATTTTAAGAACTGTATACATCATAGTCAAATTCCCAACACTAACAATTGATATAATATGCTTTTATTATCAAAACTGAGACACGTATTAAGGAAATAAGCTACAAACATAACAAAAAAAAACAATCATTGTAGAGGAGAAGGAAAAGAAAACAAAATAAAATCAACACTCAAAACTCATAAAATCTCCTAAACCCTACTGCAATAATAACCATGTCACAACAAACACTCCGAGCGCCACCTTGCCTTGACGCTTATTAGCTATCTCAAAAGTCAAAATAGAATTGAGATAGTATCTTTGAAACTGAAACGCATTCCAACTTTACTATTCAGGAACCAATTACATGGCTACTCTTGGACTACTAAAATTTGAGTAATGATGTATTTTCAAAGCTGACTCCTAAAACTGGATTCACAACTCATGTCTCGAGACTCAAGAGTGGGTCAAATGTTCTGCACACTCGAGAATTTAGTTCCAGTAAGCAAAGATATATCTTCGCAATCAAGCTCCAGATGGAGCCAAACAGACGATTGTACGAGTTAAAGCAAGAGCTTTGTAAGCTGCTGCACAAGCATCATAGTGCTTTGGACGGCATTGCAATGACTACAAAAGAGTGAACGAGTGTCCAAAATGAATACGAGAGAAGGACTTGAATATTAGCTCGATAAACCATAACTTGGTTGTTTTTTGCCTGTCATTGGTTCAATGCTTACGCCTGGTACAATGCTTACGCCATCAACCTTCACTTCCACATTGTGTGTGTTTCAAATTTACAACATAATATCAGTCAAAACACATTCTACAATATTTGAGATTGAGATGGTAAAAGCAAGATGATCCTTTATTTAATCAAATGAATATTTTTTTTTAAATGTGCACCGGATCCCACGGAGAAATTAAAACTCAAGTGCAGGACCATAAGTAGAACATGGGTTAAGACTGGTAAGGCATTTTTGGTTGACCTTGATAATGAAACTAGAGGATGCCTTAGGTCTGTGAACAACAATTCGTGAAAACTAAACTCAGAAACTAAGACGTCGGAGGGAACAACGATAGCGCGCACATATACCAAGAGCTTATAACGGAATTTTCATGTGTCGAATGTGTAAGATTTAAGTTGGAAATTGCTTGGACCAAGAACAATAGTAGTTCAAGAATATTAATGACTGGAAAAAGCGCCCGGACGTGTGGGAAGTTTATAGAAGATTAATTAAGATTACATGTATAAGGTCTACCCTCATAGGAGTTCCAAAAGATTTCATTTGGATCTTGAAGTCATTTAACTAGTATTTTCATGCTTCTTTATGAAAATTCTGAATTAAAAGACTTTTACCTCTGTCTCGGAATAAATGTCGCCCTTTTTTGTACATTAGAGCAAAGGCATTTTGAGCAATAATTTTAGGTTAATTTAATTATCTTAATGAAAATTTAAAAATTGTTATGGATAGTATTTAGAACGGTGTATCAATAACAAGTTTTACAATTCTATTAAGATAATTAAATCAACCTAAATTTATTGCTCAAAGTACCTTCGTACTAATGTACAAAAAAGGAGACATTTTTCGGGGACAGGGGGAGTACAACAGAAAGAAAGGTTTATACAACCAACTTTAGAACCATGGCCAACCAAGATAACATATTCCTGAAGGATGTAAGTGATTTAAGCTTCTTGGTCTGTCCATAAGAAACATTAAAAAGATAAACAATTCCCACAACCCTGATAACCATGTTACACGAAAATTGAAACCACAGAAACTTACAAAAAACCCTCCTATAAGATTAAAGCATAAAATCCCCCAATAGGATTACAGCTCACATTCAACCGGATAAGGGTGAAAAAGTGGTGGCAGAAAAGCAGAGTTCGAATTTAGCTCGAAAAGGCACAAACAATGTAGCCTATGTAGGTCAGACATAGAAATCAATCTGCAATTTACGTTCCCACTTTAATTAGCCCTACCCGAAACGTCTGCCAGGCACTATCAAGATCCCTTTTTTAAGCGGGTTCTATCAAGATCCTAAACACCAACATTTGCTATCATATGCTATACTATTTGATACCAACTTCACGGCTAGAAACTCTCGAATATCGCATAACTTGGTTTCAAAATATTGTGCCATTGTTAAAGAGTACGCGATCAAGTTTCCATTTTTTATCAAACCAGTAAATTGCAAACTAATGCATAAAATCATTCAGGATAATCAAATTGAAACAAATGTATACTGCAATTCAAACAATCAGATAAAAATTAATGATAATTCATGAAACGTACCGTAATCAGGGCGAGGTCTCTTGAACATGACATCTGTAGGATGATGTTGTTGCTGCTGTCTATTCCAGTATCCATCCGCCATTTCTTTTATAAAAAATCAAATTTACGATTTCAGTAACGCAGGAAATACAGATACAAACAGTGAGGAAGATCATAAAACGGTAATTGAGAGATTACCTGAAGCGGAGTTCGTCCAGTAAAACCCTAGCTCCTTCTCTAACACTCTGCCTTGTGCGCTTTGTCTGTTTTCTTATTTTCTTTTTCTTTTTTGAAATTATTACCTTAAAACCCTTAAAACGAACTCAATTCTTGAAAAGGAGAGGCATTTTTCGTTGCTATACAGTATACGCACCCGTAAAATTTCTTAATACACCCGTATCTACGTACAATTTTCTAAATAGTACATACTATAAAACACAATGCGGCGGGTGTATTGGGAAATACTCTTTCCGTCTTTTTAGTCTATTCACTTTTGGGCAACGGGAGCAAACTTTGACCAAACATTTAATGTCAATCTAATCATCCTAATGAAATTTTAAATATTGTAATTGATAAATAATCATTTAATTTATCAATAATATTTTTAAAAATTTTGTTAGGATTGTTAGATTGACATTAAATGTTTGGTCAATGTTTACTCCCGTTGATCAAAAGTGAACAGACTAAAAAGACAGAGAGTAAGTATACGGGTATGTATCCCCTCTGTCCAGTTTTTGTGAAAAGTAAAGTATCACACTCGTTATTGGATCGATAAACTATGTTCTCCAAAATATGGCACAATATTTTAATTGGTTATTATTTATGTTCGTTAAAATTTAGTTACTGAATACTCCCTCCGTCTCATTCGAATTAGGACAAATTTCTATTTTGGGTGTCCCACTCGAATTAGGACAACCTAAAAATGAAAGTGTTTTATTTAATGGGACTCAAACTCACACTCACAACAACTTTTCACTCATTATTTTCTAGGGTTAATTGCAGTTTAGACCCTGAACTCATACACCATTTCCCAGGACGGACCCTAAAATTATTTTTTTATCAATTGCCGCCTTCACTTGAAAAAATATTGTCAATATGAGCCTTTTTGACGGAATTCGTTAGAAAGTTAGTTAAAAAGCATGTGCTTGGCACGTGACTAACGGAATTAGGTCATTTTGAATTGATATTAGCTACTAAGGGGTTAAGTGAAAATTTTGAAACTTAAAGGATTAAAAAGAATTAATAAGCAATAAAAAAATGTGTAGTTTTAATCTTTTCCTTGGCAAAACAAAATACTCCCTTTGTCCCTAAATGAGTGTCTATTTTCAAAAAATCTTTGTCCTAAAATGAGTGTCTATTTTCAATAAATCTTTTATATAAATAATCATTTTTTTCAAGACAAAACAAAAATTAACTATTTTATTTTCTTTTTTATTACTTCTTAATTACTCTCTCATTCCCAAAATAATTTTATTTGCCTATTAACTTTTTTTTTGGCTCGTTTGATAGACCAGTACGTATAAGCATTACTCCATCCGTCCCATCCGAATTAAGATTGTCTCTCCTGACACGGTATTAAAAAATAATAGCATTATATTGTGAAAAGTAATAATGATTTTTACTTTCAATTATTAAATTTGAAATAAAGCATTACTTGTAGTAGTTTATGACAGATTAACATTTTTGATTAAACACTAATCATCTACCTAAAATTTGAGTACAATCAAATTTGTTAATGAAATTCCAAATACAAATTTTACATTTCAACAAATTATCATCACCATTCTCTCCACCGTTACTACCACCGGCCACCACACCACCGCACTGCCACCGCCTAGAACCATGCCAAACACCGCCACCTGGACTGAGCTCTTACTACCACCCACAACGCCACCTCCAGCTGCCGCCCCAACACCACAAACACCACCGAAACCCTTCTCCTTCTCCCACCATCCCCAATACCATCACCGCCACTTAAACCGCCCGCTCACCACCACCACTACACCAATAACACCACCATTAACACAAAACAAATGCAATCAACTCTTCCACCAACCAATCAACCATTGCTGCAAAACACAAGTTCAAAAAGCATTCAAGCCACTAAATATACCTCCACATTTGACTCTTTCTTTGATGCAGTCATGTCCACCGCCGCGCACCGCGGCAACCTTGGACTTCCCTTCGCGGTGGGACTCGAAGCGGCGGGGGGCGCAGTCGCCGAACCCGATTGAGATTCGCTCGAAGAAATCACCGGAGAAGCTCCGGCTACCGCATCCGACGGATCTGGATCTGGAGACCTTACGGTTGAATGAAGTGGGATCGTTGTCTGGGGTTTCACTCTCGTCATTCCTCTGATGAGAAATGGACCCAGTGGTCGTCGCACCCATACCGTTCGACGAAATGTCTCCGAGAGCTTTATGATTTGCAGAGTGATTTGCAGAGTGCTTAGGAAGAAGGGGGAATACTGGAACATGGAAGGGGAGAAGGGAAGGTTTATAAATATTGAGTGTTTATTTTAACCCTCCCCTCAGTTTTTAGATATGTTATAAAACACCCTTAAATGAAATTTCAATTTCAAAATGACCTAGTTCCGTTAGTCATGTGCACTGCACATGCTTTTTAACTAACTTTCTAACGAATTCCGTCAAAAAGGCTCATATTGACAATATTTTTTCAAGTGAAGGCGGCAATTGATAAAAAAATAATTTCAGGGTCCGTCCTGGGAAATGGTATATGAGTTCAGGGTCTAAATTACAATTAACCCTATTTTCTACCCCACTTTCTCTTTCCTAGTTTACTTTTCATTCTCACAACACCTACTCCACTAACACTTTTTCCTCAATCCCCGTGCCCAAGCCAAAAATCCTAATTCGGGTGGGACGGAGGGAGTATGTTTTTATGTTGAAATCAGGTGTAACTTTGGATGGCATGTTAAAAAGCTAACGAAAATGAATGAAAAACGTAACAAAACTCTTTCAAAATTGCAATGATTACTCCTACAATTTAAATTATCATACGACGTCTTTTAACTCTTAACAATTCGCACCCTAAAGCCCAAGCCAGGTTTCAAAGTGTGCTCCTGGTAATCTGATGATACGCAATGTAGACCTCATGCCCTTGGATCTAGACATCGGAGGTTCAAATAACGCGATGAACTTTGGCGGAAGTTTCCGTGAGTGTCGGAATGCCGCCGACGATGAGATCTGGCGGAGGGGTGTAGCTGGGAATCTGAGTTCCATTTGCAACAATTCTTACACCTCCGGGTTCGTTTGGGCATCGCGCATCTGTTTGTGATTTTCTTTGTTCTTATCGGAGTGTTGCCAGAGACTGATGAGATCTGCCTAAATTAAATCTTGCTAGCGTGGACGGTTTCCGTCGCCTGTGGTGGCATTTGACGGAGACTTGTACTGCATTGTCTTTGTCTTGCTAAGAGGAGTCTAGATTTGTGTTCTTTTGAAGTTTACATTGTCAGAGGCTCGGAGTTGTGACCGTGAATAAAAGCCGTCTGAAAAGAAGAATCTTTGTAGTCTGTCGAAGAGTATGAGTCCATCGTTATTTTTTAGTCTGGCCCAGAGTATATATCCACCTTTTCTTTTAAGTCTGTTCCAGAGTATATGTCTATTTTCTAAAATGGCAACAATCTTTATATTCCTCTCATTCATTCTCTCTCATACTTTACTTTTATACTCATAACACCAATCAACTTAATATTCCTCACACTCATTTTCTCTCCTACTTTACTTTTCATACTCACAACACTTACTCCCTCCGTCTCATACTTATTGTTACTAAATGAGAGTGCGCGGGGATTAAGAAAATACTCCCTCCGTCCCATTTTAAGAGTCAAAAATTTCCTAAAAGGGAGTCTCAATTTAAGAGTCAAAATCCTAAAATGGAAAGTGGGTCCTACATGTCATATTCACAACAATTATCCACCAACTTTTCTCTACCCCACTTTCTTTCTCTTATCCAACTATCAACAGTCACAACACATCACCTTTTCCTTAATTCTTGAACCCACCCATTTTTTGAATCTTAAAATGGGACATAGAGAGTATGTTGAAAAAATAAGTATTGTGAGTGGATAGGAGAGAGAACATAAGTTAATGGAAAGTTGTTGCGAGTGGATATGAGAGAGAAAAACGAACATTTTAAGTAACTAACAATAAGTATGCGACGCTCAAAATACAAATAAGTAGCGATAAGTATGGAACGGATGAATTACATCACTTCTACTAAATTATAATTTTTGTGCAAATAAGATGATTAAGATGACAGACGTATAATCTAAGACGGGGATAATACTTTTTTGAAAATTCAATGGGGGATACGGCTCTAGATACGTCCCTTAAGCAGTGGGGCCCTAAAAAGGTGAGGGATAAACAGTGAAAGTGCAAAAAGAAACAAAAACAAAAGTGAGACTCACTCTATCTTATCAGTATTTAATTTATTTAAACAAACAAATTTTTTAAAAAAAAACAATAAAATCAAACAACAACTAAATACTCAATAAGATAAAAAGAAAGATCATATTAAGAAAAAGTTTGAATTATTCATATCATCATTTGTCAGATATAAATATGAGCTCAACTAGGGGATTGAAACAAAAATTTATCAACTAACGACGAATTTAAGAGAAACTCATAGCAAAAGGAGCTAATTTCACTGCTTGATTCAAGAAAATTCCACTATTCTCAAGAATTCCAAGTTGGAAATCAATTATTCGTATTGAAGAATGATAGTGAGTGATTAATGATATTTCGATTAATAAGAAACACAGAGTTTTACAGGAGTAAACTTTAAAACCCACCGGAAAAAGATTAGAAAATAAAGGAAAGAAATCTTATATATATATATATATATATATATTAAAGTTGGTGAAGAGGGATGTGGTGTTGCCATGTGTACAAGTCCTGGAGGAATGATGAATTTGGTGATGCCACATCAAATCTACCCTAATAAATAAGTGACTTTTCATTTTTTTTCTATTAGCTAATAGTATTAGCAAATAATATTAGTTATTAAATGAGGTATCTATTATAGTTAACTATTATAATAAATAATACATATAATAGTAATAGTTACTATAATAAGTATCTATTACTTATAATAGTAATAGTAACTATAAAAGTTAACTATTATAGTAAACTATTACTATTATAAGTAATAGTTACTATTATTGTTAACTATTATAGTTAACTATTACTATTATAAGTAATAGTTACTATTATTGTTAACTATTATAGTAACTATTATAGTTAACTATTACTATTATAAGTAATAGTTACTATTATTGTTAACTATTATAGTAACTATTACTATTATAAGTAATAGTTACTTATTATAGTAACTATTATTATTATAATTACTATTTATTATAATAATTATTATATAAATTAGCTATTATATCTAACTATTAATAATTAACTATTTATTTAATAATTATATTTAACTATTAATAGTTAACTATTATAATTAAAATTATATACTCTATTATTATGATTGATAATTAACTAATATTATTAAATAAAAATATAAACGAACAAAATATAATAAAATTAATAATTAGTTACCCGTGCATGGCACGGGTTACCCACTAGTATTAATGGTATACTGTATGTAAGAAATTTGGAACATAGATTCTCAGAAACACACAATAAAAAAAAAATGCTCACATATACACACCTTGCAAACACTCGCATGAGTACAGCCATGAATACACATACAGAGACATTCATATAAACACACACACACTACCAAATCCGGTCGATCTAACGACCTCACGAACACATTTGAATGGTCTGGAACACCAGTACACACACACACACACACAGAGAGTGGGAGAGAGAGAGAGAGAATGAGAGAAAATAGGCGACCTTTTAGTGAAGGAACAATGGTGGAGACGCTGTTGTGGGTGGTTGTCAGTGTTGCCGAAAATTTTTATTGACGCGGCAGATTCGGGTATTTTGTTGATGCAACGGATTAGGGTTTGTGGTTTCATGAAGCGGCGGAGTTGGGTTTGTGGTTTCATAGGCGGCGAAGGAGGTAGACATTGTAACGCCCATCCTTATTCTTGTTAAATATTTGACTTGCTTGTTAAATTCTTGAACTTGCATATTATGTGCTAGTTTTACTTGGGTTAATTTATTAACTGCTTTAGAATATTAAAGTAGTTAAATGTCTAGTTTTGACTTTTGGGTCACTTGTGAAAATAGGACTTTAGGGGCATTTTTGTTAAAAGTGAAACTTGAGGGGCCTAAGTGTCATTTCTTGAAACTTGTTAAGTATATCTTGGTTTGCCTTCTCTGAAAAATCATTTCTCCCCCAAATTCCTTACGTTCTGCCTCTGTCTCAGAAAGCTAGGTTTAGGGTTTACCCTATTCTCGACTCCTCGAGTTTAATTATCCCTCTGTTCTTGATTCCGATCCCGGATAAATATTCGTGGCGTTGAATAGACCGTTTCCTGCCGAACAGAAATAAGTTTGGTTGACTTTGATTTCGGAGTAGGTAAGTTATTAGCTCCTCCTTGCTTGTAATAACATGCATATATGTTATTCCTGATACTTGTGCTTGTCAATTTCGTGTTTGGGGTGATTTTTGTGATACTTGTAATTTTGGGACAAAGGGAGTATTAACCCTCTGTGTAGGAATGAAAGAGTAAACTTGAAATAGTTGTTTTCAACTTGTTATGCACTCCTGGGCATTGCCTAGTTGTTAGTTTGTTAGTAGAAAGTATACTCCTATTCGTGGGACGGTGAAATATTAACTTGATTAAATGTTTATACAAGTATATTAGAAAAATTATACTTATATTTGTGGGACGGTGAAATGAATGAAAGTATCCCTAAATGAGTATATTAGTATATTAGAAAATTATACTTATACTTATGGGACGGTGAAATATTAACTTGATTAAATGTTTATACAAGTATATTAGAAAATTATACTTATACTTTTGGGACGGTGAAATATTTAAATGAAATAAAAGAAAATTATCCTATTATTTGTGGGACGGTAAAAGAAATGAAATGAAACCTTACTCCTCCTAAGGCATAGAGTCTTAGTATAGGATGATGAACTTGAAGTATAAGATGTCTAACTCTTATAAATGACTTGAATGTCCAAAGATTGGAATGATAACTCGAGTATAAGACAATAAAATCTTGTACATGACTTGAACATCCAAAGAATTGGATTAAGACTTGAATATAAGATGATAAAATCTTGTACATGACTTGACACCAATACATGTGTATGGTAAGGAATTTGAAAGTGCTATGAATAAGCACTAACGTGTATGAGAAATGTTCTTGATATATATGTGCAAACATTGCATATAGCTACTTAATAACAATGTGACTCCTTGATTACTTTAAGCATGTTTGTTGATGAGCTAGTCCATTACTTTTGGATTAGTTCTACTCTCGTAGTTCAAGTAAATACCTACTTGTGCATTCTTGTGTGAGTCCAGCTTGTCCTTGCTTGCTCGGAGGTATATAGGTTCACGCTTATCATGAGGCTGGGGCCAAAGTGATAATCGGGGATCTATGTATCTGCGCTTGACCCCTTACTACAGGCCATAGTAAAGGCATAGCTTCCTTTATTAGAGCAATACGCCTGATAAAAGTGAATGCTAAACCTTTTGAACACCTCGTGAATCTTGATCTTGGGAATGACACTGGTTACCGGGTCTTCTTATATATACTGTATAAGCAGTTTTTTTATATTGATCGTGATAAGTCCATAGCAATACAAGCTATGACAACAATGGCATTCTTGGGAGGGATAAGGAAGGAAGCAATATCCTTTGTAACGTGATAACTTAGCCTTATGTGCTACTTGATGAGTTGGCTTAGCCTCTCATATACTTGTTACTTGATGATACTTGATACATGATTACTTGAGTATCTACATGAATTGCATGATAACATGTCATGTAGTTGCATCTAATAGCTTACTGAGATTTATCTCACCCCGTTCCTTGTTTATTTGTTTTCCTTAGATCAAAGGAAGGCTAGTGATAGTGTGCAGTGAGGCTCGACATAGCTGGGAGCTTACTACGCAGGTTGTTATTCTTTTGGGGCTTGTGTCCTTTTACACTTTGGTGAGGACGATTTTGTATGGGTTGTATAACTCCTTATTTTGGGGTAGACAGTCTTGTATAGTAATTGTTGTCTCTAGACATCTTGTAATGCCAGCTTATATGCTAGGCATGTCTTCCGCTGTATGTAACCAAGTTTGGTTTTAATTTTCTTGTCTAGAACTCGTGTTGTGAGCTATTTTAGCTCCTTACTCTAGAGTATATATATTATGTCAGTTTGATTCTAGCAGGTATTATTCTTGTTTCTTGTTAGTTTCTTGATTTTTGTTAGTTACACCCACCAGGTTCGAGGTTCTATTAGGGAATCCCGGGACTTGGGGGCGTGTCAGACATAGAAAGGGAAAGAGGGGAACTTATGTTGTTGGTGGTGTCTCCGTCGTTGTTTGTTGTTACTTTGGTCCGCAATTTGTGCCGGCGATTACGTTTAGGGTTTGTTAATTTTGTGATTGGGGGGGGGGGAAAGAGGATGAATGGAGACATTTGAAAGAAGAGAAAGAAGCTAGATTTTTATGAGATAGGAATTGGGGTGAGATGAGAGTGGAAAGGATATTGGGGTGTATTGTTAATGAGCAATGCCGCTAGGGGCACAAAATAAAGTCACAAAATCTTGCTCACAACATGAGGTGACGATATTTTATTGGTTGCATCGATAATGGACCCGCTACACTCTAATTAAAAACACCAATAAAATCTTGACACCTAGGATTTTGTGACCAAGTTTTTGTGATTTTTTTGTGCCCCTAGTATTATTCATTGTTAATTGGGATAAGTTTTTTTGGGGTTGGATATTTTTTATTTATTTTTTAACGAAGGTTATCCCTTCTTCTTTTTTTTTGAAACTTTATTTTTTGTTGATATTGTTTTGAGAATTGGATAATGCAAGTATGTGAGTTTATTTAGTCCGACCCATTAAACAATTTAATTTTTTTTTTCCGGATGATTGGTGATTAAAATATAGAGCTGTCAATTCGGAAAAACGGGATGGGACGGGACGAAACTTGGAAATCCCGCAATATTACGAGGCAGGACGGGACGTCCCAAATTCTTCGTGGGATGGAAAATCCTCGTCCCGTCCTGACACGCCCCAAGTCCCGGGATCCCCTAATAGAACCTCGAACCTGGTGCGCGTAACTAACAAGAAACAAGAAACTAACGGGAAACAGGAACAATACCTGTTAGAAACAAACTGACATGATATATATACTCAAGAGTAGGGAGCTAAGATAGCTCACTACGAGTTCTAGACCAAGAAAATTAAAACCAAACAAGGTTACATACAGCGGAAGACATGCCTAGCAAATAAGCTGGCATCAAGAACTGTCTAGGGACAACAAATACTACCCCAATACAAGCCCAGAGTTTATTTAACTCATACAAGATCGTCCTTACCAAAATATAAAAGGACACTAACTTCGAACAAGAATATCCTGCTGAGTAAGTTCCCAGCTAAGTCGAGCCTCACTGCGTACAATCCCCTGCTTTCCTGGGGGGGGGAAACAATTAAACAAATAAAGGGTGAGATAAATCTCAGTAAGCTATTAACATGCAACTATATGTCATGTTATCATGCAATACAAGTAGATACTCAACTAAACATATATATCAAGTATCATCAAGTAATAAGTATAGGAGAGGCTAAGCCAACCCAACAAGTAATCAAGCTCAAGAAAGGTTCAGGTAACAAGTAGTCAAGTAGTGTGAGAGGCTAGACCAACTCACCAAGATGCACATAGGCCTATCACGCATTTTTACCTGAATCCTTCCTTATTCCTCCCAAGAATACCATTTGTTGTCGATGCTTTTCTAGCTGAGGACAACCAGGAACAAGAACAAGAACTGCTGTGCAGCATATAAGAAGACCTGGTAACCAGTGTCAACCACAAGAACAAGATCCACGAGGTGTTCAAGACAAGAGTTTAGCATTCACTTAAGTCAGGCTTATTGCTCCAACCAAGGAAGCTATGCCCTTACTATGGCCGGTAGTAAGGGGTCAAGTGCAAATACATAGGGACCCGATTGTCACTTAAGCCCCAGCTCTCGCGACAAGCGTGAACCTATATATTTCCGAACAAGCAAGGAGAACCAGCTGGACTCACACAAGAATGCACAAGTAGATGTTTACTTGAACTACGAGAATAGAACTAAGTCCCATATTAGTGGACCAGTCTTTATGCACCATGTAATCATGTATCATGTGCTCACGAGAATATGCACCATGTAATCATGTATCATGTTCTCACGAGAATACAAGTACACGTATGCAATCATTGCGAAGACAAATCAATCTAATCAATGGCACGTAGAGTGTCCATATAACACGGTCAATCCAAGTTAGAGTCTATTAATAACAGACCTCAAACAAGTATTAGGGTATATCATTTTATATCACTTTGTCACATGCCAAGTTTGCACGTACATATTCATATCACGTTTAACACATTAAAGTGTCTATCACGATACCCTTACTATCAAATAGAGCCCAATACCTTAGACTCTAAACACGTAGAAGAATAGGTCACATTATACCTAGACACAATCATACTTCACGTATATGTATCGTTAATAATCGAATACATTTTCTAACACATATTGTGTTCTATAACCATTCTCATTAATTTAAATCGTAGTATTCACGATTATATGAATGATCTTCATATTACACTAGTCCTTATTTTCTTTAGGAACTCATTTCAAGACAAGATATCTTCTTTATATTTTATATACTTCATTGAGTATATACACGATTAAAAACTAAATCATTTACTCTTTAGTGCTTATTTATAGCCCTTCCAATATACACGTATCAAGTTCAAGTATGTAGTAGAGTTAATCATTCTCTATCTAGTTTCATAACCCAATTCTTTGGTTATTCATACCATGTACCAATCAATCAAGAAGCCACATTCTATCAAGTAAATATATGCAAGATTTTCATATACACATCAAGACTCTTTCAAGTTTATTACCATACACATATATTGGTGTCAAGGCACGCTCAATATTTTATAATCTTATATTCAAGTCTTAATCCAATTATCTGGATGTTCAAGTCATGTACAAGATTTTATTGTCTTATATTTCAAGTTACTGTCTCATCTTAAGACATTCAAGACATTCAGGACATTCAAGACATTCAATACATATACGAGATTTTATCATCTTATATCCAAGTTCTCAATCCATTTCTTTGGATGGTTAAACATGTACAAGAGTTAAACATCTTATACTTCGAGTTCAAGCTAGGAAGATGAATTATACATTTTTCACGTGTTATTTTCCAATCCTTTTCTTAGGACATTCAGGCTCAAGACATTAGTTGGTGCCCCTAAAGTACACAAACATTATCTTCAAGACACATAAAAGAGTTACTACTCTTATACTCAAGTTATCATTTAATTATGATTTAAGTCCACATTTCATTTGTTCACAAAGGAACTATTTTTCAGTACTAGAGTGTTCTACAACACTTATCTAGGCCATCTAGGGTAGTACTCTAAACCTAGACCAAGAATACTTCGAGTTCAAATTAAGTAAATGAGCTATACTACTCATACTTACAAGTTCATAATCCCCTACATAGGATATTCGAGCTCAAGACACTAATTTGGCGCCCTCAAGGTGCACAAACATAGGTTCCAAGACAAGCATAACACATAAGTGCTTGGTCATAGCACTTTCAAGACATAAAGAATAGTTTTTCCTTTTATATTCAAGTTCCCATTTTAATTCAATGAGTAATCATATTCAAGACTCACTTCTGATGCCCCTAAGGTGTCACAACACTTGCTAGGACATCTTATCTTAAGGCTATATGCCTTAACAAGGGATAAGCTTTCAATTTAATTTAGATTTAAAACACTTTAGTTGAAACAGGGGACCGGGCGGGCGCTCAAGGAGGACCGGGCGGGCGCTCATCCAAACACATTTGAAACCCAAAACTTCTGGTGAAACAGGCGGGCGCTCGAGGTACCACCAGGCGGGCGCCTGGTACAATTTTTAGCAAATACCAAATTTCTTTCCAGGCTTAGAAATCTCTGTCCCAAGCGTAGGAGTAACTTTTACTAACTCTTAGACAATACCCAAGACATTATTTCAGGCTCAATTTATTTCTTTTACCGTCCCACAAATAATAGGACAATTTCCTTTTATTCCAATTTAATATTTCACCGACCCAAAAATATAAGTACAATTTTATATTTTTGGGGAATGCTTTCCAGGCAAACCCACAAGATATACATGTCACTTTCAAAGAATTGCAACTAGGCCCCTCAAGTTCTAACTTTGACAAAAAGGCCCCTAAACTTTGAACTTTGACATTTAACCACCTTAATTTTCTAAAGTAGTTAAATAATTAATTCAAATAAAATAGCATATAAATATGCTAGTCAAGAATTTAACAAGCAAGTCAAGAATTTAACAAATAAGTCAAATATTTAACGAGATTAAGGATGGGCGTTACATCCTCCCCACCTTAAAGAAAATTCGCCCTCGAATTTTTACTAGATCAAGATTATAACATATATAATCAGCAAATAGAACTCAAGAGCATCAAGACTATACACATATACTCACAAATAGATATTACACGTATGCTCATAAATATTTTATGCAATCCAGATGTATTAATTATAACATCGAAACACATAAAGTCAAGCAGACTCGATTAGTCAATCCACTATATTGGTGAAACTTGACATATCCACTAGAAATAATAGGACTGGTCATATCCTCCAGATCACTGTAATACTAGTCAAATCCACTAGGCAATCTCAGATACTGAAGTCGTGGTTATCCATCGTTTCAATATTCAAAACTGACTTTACGTATATCAATCCATCGAAAAGGTGTAGCTCTCGGTATCAAATAATTAACGGTAGAGCTGCCTTCGAAATTCAGCAATGAATCTCTAACAAGATCAAGAAAATCTCAAGAATACACGTACCTTGGTTGTTTCCACTTATAGGTCAACAAAGACGCTCACTTCAGACATCCACTACAAGGTAGATATATCCTCTATCAAGAAATTTCTCAAGTTGAATCTTCAACTCGTTTAACTCAATCGAGATCAAGAATATTAATCCAGATGTCAGCACTGTATTCGCACTGTAACAACTCAAGATAATCCAAGTTTCTCATCAAGAATGGATACATCCATCTGGTTTGGTGTTGAAACTCCACTGTCAATCGCATAGGTTAAATACCTAGTACAATCTCAAGAACCCTTTCTAGACTTTCAATGTAGAACATAAAGGTTATGCATAAATCTATCATGCTCACATATATAGTCAAGCATACTAGCATAGAAATAATTACCATCTATTGTGGTAAACAAGAATGACCTAACACATAGAAAGTCAAGTCATGACACGTATCACATCAATGTCCCATACCGGTGACACGACCAAATTAACATAGAACGTATAGGGTGTTATCACCCACACTTCTATCAAGCTCTTATACATAACGATATCAAGCATGTAGTCTCTTACTAGAGAATACACTTCCACGTAATTCACGAGATAAGGACAAGCATGCATATATAGCACGAAACAATGTCCACTAGACAAGATAAATACGCCTAAGTCTTTTAAAGACTCGCGCTCTCGATTCTCAAACCATCTAATCCAATTGGATTAACACTACTAATACCAGTCCTATGCCTGGTATAACAACAAGTCACGAAGCACTCGACGTCGAAAACACACCCAAGACTAACCCAACCTAGGCCATAGACCCTATCCAGGCTTAGAGCTAAACCATAGCTCTGATACCAAACTGACACGCCCCAAGTCCCGGGATCCCCTAATAGAACCTCGAACCTGGTGCGCGTAACTAACATGAAACAAGAAACTAACGGGAAACAGGAACAATACCTGTTAGAAACAAACTGACATGATATATATACTCAAGAGTAGGGAGCTAAGATAGCTCACTACGAGTTCTAGACCAAGAAAATTAAAACCAAACAAGGTTACATACAGCGGAAGACATGCCTAGCAAATAAGCTGGCATCAAGAACTGTCTAGGGACAACAAATACTACCCCAATACAAGCCCAGAGTTTATTTAACTCATACAAGATCGTCCTTACCAAAATATAGAAGGACACTAACTTCGAACAAGAATATCCTGCTGAGTAAGTTCCCAGCTAAGTCGAGCCTTACTGCGTACAATCCCCTGCTTTCCTGGGGGGGGAAACAATTAAACAAATAAAGGGTGAGATAAATCTCAGTAAGCTATTAACATGCAACTATATGTCATGTTATCATGCAATACAAGTAGATACTCAACTAAACATATATCAAGTATCATCAAGTAACAAGTATAGGAGAGGCAAAGCCAACCCAACAAGTAATCAAGCTCAAGAAAGGTTCAGGTAACAAGTAGTCAAGTAGTGTGAGAGGCTAGACCAACTCACCAAGATGCACATAGGCCTATCACGCATTTTTACCTGAATCCTTCCTTATTCCTCCCAAGAATACCATTTGTTGTCGATGCTTTTCTAGCTGAGGACAACCAGGAACAAGAACAAGAACTGCTGTGCAGCATATAAGAAGACCTGGTAACCAGTGTCAACCACAAGAACAAGATCCACGAGGTGTTCAAGACAAGAGTTTAGCATTCACTTAAGTCAGGCTTATTGCTCCAACCAAGTAAGCTATGCCCTTACTATGGCCGGTAGTAAGGGGTCAAGCGCAAATACATAGGGACCTGATTGTCACTTAAGCCCCAGCTCTCACGACAAGCGTGAACCTATATATTTCCGAACAAGCAAGGAGAACCAGCTGGACTCACACAAGAATGCACAAGTAGATGTTTACTTGAACTACGAGAATAGAACTAAGTCCCATATTAGTGGACCAGTCTTTATGCACCATGTAATCATGTATCATGTGCTCACGAGAATATGCACCATGTAATCATGTATCATGTGCTCACGAGAATACAAGTACACGTATGCAATCATTGCGAAGACAAATCAATCTAATCAATGGCACGTAGAGTGTCCATATAATACGGTCAATCCAAGTTAGAGTCTATTAATAACAGACCTCAAACAAGTAGTAGGGTATATCATTCTATATCACTTTGTCACATGCCAAGTTTGCACGTACATATTCATATCACGTTTAACACATTAAAGTGTCTATCACGATACCCTTACTATCAAATAGAGCCCAATACCTTAGACTCTAAACACGTAGAAGAATAGGTCACATTGTACCTAGACACAGTCATACTTCACGTATATGTATCGTTAATAATCGAATACATTTTCTAACACATATTGTGTTCTATAACCATTCTCATTAATTTAAATCGTAGTATTCACGATTATATGAATGATCTTCATATTACACTAGTCCTTATTTTCTTTAGGAACTCATTTCAAGACAAGATATCTTCTTTATATTTTATATACTTCATTGAGTATATACACGATTAAAAACTAAATCATTTACTCTTTAGTGCTTATTTATAGCCCTTCCAATATACACGTATCAAGTTCAAGTATGTAGTAGAGTTAATCATTCTCTATCTAGTTTCATAACCCAATTCTTTGGTTATTCATACCATGTACCAATCAATCAAGAAGCCACATTCTATCAAGTAAATATATGCAAGATTTGCATATA
Source organism: Campanula takesimana (assembly GCA_026119855.1). Taxonomy (NCBI): domain Eukaryota; kingdom Viridiplantae; phylum Streptophyta; class Magnoliopsida; order Asterales; family Campanulaceae; genus Campanula; species Campanula takesimana. Next base: position 1,302,170 of record JAOWBW010000055.1, read on the forward strand.
CACATCAAGACTCTTTCAAGTTTATTACCATACACATATATTGGTGTCAAGGCACGCTCAATATTTTATAATCTTATATTCAAGTCTTAATCCAATTATCTGGATGTTCAAGTCATGTACAAGATTTTATTGTCTTATATTTCAAGTTACTGTCTCATCTTAAGACATTTAAGACATTCAGGACATTCAAGACATTCAATACATATACGAGATTTTATCATCTTATATCCAAGTTCTCAATCCATTTCTTTGGATGGTTAAACATGTACAAGAGTTAAACATCTTATACTTCGAGTTCAAGCTAGGAAGATGAATTATACATTTTTCACGTATTATTTTCCAATCATTTTCTTAGGACATTCAGGCTCAAGACATTAGTTGGTGCCCCTAAAGTACACAAACATTATCTTCAAGACACATAAAAGAGTTACTACTCTTATACTCAAGTTATCATTTAATTATGATTTAAGTCCACATTTCATTTGTTCACAAAGGAACTATTTTTCAGTACTAGAGTGTTCTACAACACTTATCTAGGCCATCTAGGGTAGTACTCTAAACCTAGACCAAGAATACTTCGAGTTCAAATTAAGTAAATGAGCTATACTACTCATACTTACAAGTTCATAGTCCCCTACATAGGATATTCGAGCTCAAGACACTAATTTGGCGCCCTCAAGGTGCACAAACATAGGTTCCAAGACAAGCATAACACATAAGTGCTTGGTCATAGCACTTTCAAGACATAAAGAAGAGTTCTTCCTTTTATATTCAAGTTCCCATTTTAATTCAATGAGTAATCATATTCAAGACTCACTTCTGATGCCCCTAAGGTGTCACAACACTTGCTAGGACATCTTATCTTAAGGCTATATGCCTTAACAAGGGATAAGCTTTCAATTTAATTTAGATTTAAAACACTTTAGTTGAAACAGGGGACCGGGCGGGCGCTCAAGGAGGACCGGGCGGGCGCTCATCCAAACACATTTGAAACCCAAAACTTCTGGTGAAACAGGCGGGAGCTCGAGGTACCACCAGGCGGGCGCCTGGTACAATTTTTAGCAAATACCAAATTTCTTTCCAGGCTTAGAAATCTCCGTCCCAAGCGTAGGAGTAACTTTTGCTAACTCTTAGACAATACCCAAGACATTATTTCAGGCTCAATTTATTTCTTTTACCGTCCCACAAATAATAGGACAATTTCCTTTTATTCAAATTTAATATTTCACCGACCCAAAAATATAAGTACAATTTTATATTTTTTGGGAATGCTTTCCAGGCAAACCCACAAGATATACAAGTCACTTTCAAAGAATTGCAACTAGGCCCCTCAAGTTCTAACTTTGACAAAAAGGCCCCTAAACTTTGAACTTTGACATTTAACCACCTTAATTTTCTAAAGTAGTTAAATAATTAATTCAAATAAAATAGCATATAAATATGCTAGTCAAGAATTTAACAAGCAAGTCAAGAATTTAACAAATAAGTCAAATATTTAACGAGATTAAGGATGGGCGTTACACGTCCCGTCCTACCTCGGGACGCGGGACAAAGCGGGAAAATAAGACGCTAATATTATAAAACTAAAATCTAACTAATATGATGCCAAAACATTAAATTTAAAACATACTAAGATTAATCTTTTACAATCCAACACGATCAAAAATCCTTATTTCATAAAATAGATTAATCAACACAAAAAGACGATTTTTTTTTTCAAATAATTCCCTTTTGAATCCATATATACCAGAATGACACTAGGAAAAATTTATGTACCAAAATGACCACTTTGAGAGAAATCGGCATTAGTAGTGCCGTTTTTGGTTTTAAGTCGGCATTGCCAATGCCGACTTTAGGCCATTTTTGAAACCCAATTTTTTTTTTTTTTTAAAAAAAAAAAAAACCTAAAGTCGGCATTGCCAATGCCGACTTTAGGCCTTTTTTTTTTCTTTTTCAAATTGGGTTTCTCACATTTATATTTATCTGCGGCGATATGAATTGGGGTTACCCTTCTGCGATCCGTTCTGTTCTGCTCTTGCGATTCATTTAGGAGTTAGGACTCCAGAGCAATTTTCTGTAGTTGTTTCTGACTAAGGAAAATAAGGCACACTCAGTTAATAATCCTTTTTAGGTTCACAAAATCAATCTAACCAGAGTTACCCAAGATCAAAAAAAAAAAATATGGCTAGTATACTTATTTGTTACGCAGTCATTGTGGAGGGTTAAGTCAATTTGCAAATTCAGTTTCGTACTCCCTCTGTAATCTATATTTTGGGTTTCGAAAATTGGAGTTTATTCTCCAATAATCCAATTTAAAAATTCAATTTGGAAATCTAGAAAGCAAAAGAAACAAAGTCCAATTTGCGAATTCAGTTTTTTAGAATTCCGTCGGTGGATCTGTGAAGCCGAGAAACATGCCCGAGTAGACGACGACCTATCTGCTGCAGGAAGAATCACAAACGAGATTGATGGGATTTTAACCCCAATTCGTATCGCCGGCAGATAAATATAAATGTGAGAAACCCAATTTGAAAAAAAAGAGGCCTAAAGTCGGCATTGGCAATGCCGACTTTAGGCTTTTTTTTTTTTTTTTTTTTTTTCAAATTGGGTTTCAAAAATGGCCTAAAGTCGGCATTGGCAATGCTGACTTCAAAAAAAAAACGGCACCACCAATGCCGACTTCTCTCAAAGTGGTCATTTTGGTACATAAATTTTCCCTAGTGTCATTCTGGTACATATGGATTCAAAAGGAAATTATTTGAAAAAAAATTCCAAAAAGACATTGAATAGTTGAAAGAAAAAAATAAAAATTAAGTGCATAAATATCTTTGAGGTTAAAACAATTAACATTAAAATTAAAACTAAAAAAATGTGGGACGTCCCGTCCCGCTTTGTCCCGCGTCTCAAACGGGATGTCCCAAATAGGCCCGCTTTTATACAGGGTTAGAATACACTATCCCATCCCGTCCCATTTATATGACGGGACGTCCCGACGGAACGATCCCAAATTGATGGCTCTATTATTAAAGTGTGACAAACTTATTAATTTTTAAACTATTTCGTCAGTTGGACAAAAATGTGTCTTTCCCATTGATTAGAGATTGAAAGCACTTTTTTTTATTAATTACTCCATTCATTCCATTTTAAACTTTTAAAATTTTAAAGTTAAAGTAATATTTATCAATCTAATTATACTTTGACTAAACACTTATAAAGTAAAATATTATCTTAATAAAAAATAAAAATCATTTTTTGCTTAACCATTATTAATATTCTCTTTAATTAGTTTTTCAATAAGATAATTAAATTTTCTCTAAATTAATGGTCAAATTGCAATATAGTTGATAATTTTTCTTTGAATTTGAAGATTAATATGAGCTAGACGAAGTACTTTTTAACACAGATGATTTATTATTTTATATTTTACATGAATTGAATGTTTTATTTTAAATTTACAGTTTTTGGTTATTTTATTTTTCATACTTAATTTGTGATTGTTTATGCTCAAAATACATTTAATGTGTCTAAAGTAAAATCTATGTTGCCTTAAAAAAGAAAAAGTAAATTCTATGTTCGAAGATCATGGTTTGTCATTACTAATTAGGGTGAGGTACTATTGTTTTTGGGGTTATTTATCCATCCCACATGAAATTACTCAAATTACTCACTTTGAATTGTGTGGGAGAATTAAGAATGTTAGTGAACTGGATTTTGTAAGTAGGAAAAGTGGGGTAGTAGAGAATAAGCCCTTTCGCCTTTTTTTTTTGAAAGAAAGTAAAATTATATTACTAGCACTAATAAAGAGGAATGAGAAGGTTCTCCACAAAGATTAGATGCTCAAAATGGGCCCAAAAAATGTTCAATTATTAAGAAATGTAATTAATATATGTAAAAAACTCTCATATATCCTTAAAATAATTCTTTTATCTAAGCAATTAAATGTTTGTATAAGAGATAATTCACTATTATTAATAATGGCATAAGTGATACTCCCTCCGTCCCATCACAAGTGAGACTAATTTCTTTTTCGATCCGTTCCACCACAAGGGAGTCTGCCCAAAATGGAAATGTTTTAATATATTTATATTCAACCAACTCACTATTTAACATCACTCATTCTTTCTCTTCATTTTCCACCACTCATTTTATTCAACAAACACTACTATTTACCCAACTCATTCTCTCTCTTCATTTTCTACCACACATATACTACTTTTTTCTTAATTATCGTGCCTTACAAATTGGTCTCACTTGTGGTGGGACGTAGGGAGTATACAACAACAAAAAAAAATCATTAAAATAGTAAAATGACAAGTATTTTGAAATAAAAACTACAGTAACTTTTATAACGAAATCCATTTTGAGATTGAGAGAGTGTTATTTAAAATTATACTCCCTCCGTCCCAGAAAGATGTCCACTTTTGACTTTTGATGGTCAATACAAGTGAACTTTTGCTAAATATAAATGTCAATCCAACCATCCTTGTGAAATTCTAAAAATTGTGATTGATTAATCACCAAGTGATTTATCAATGAAATTTTTTATAATTTTATTGAGATGATTAGATTGATAATAATCTTCAGTCAAAGTTCACATGTGTTGACCGTCAAAAATCTAAAGTGGACTATCTTTTTGGGACATATGGAGTATCATTTAAATATAATCCCGTGCATCGCACGGGAGTAACACTAGTATATACAAAAGCAAGAAAGTCACTTTCCCTCCCAAAAATGTCACTATCAAGGGCAAATGTGTAATCTCCACCAAACAAGGACAAATGTATCATTATCTTAATTTGGTACAAGTAGTCAACTTTGCATGTAAATTGATTTTTATATGATATTTTTTTCATTTAATTTAGTGAAAATTGTTAATTTTAATCAATATATAGGGAAAAATAATACTAATTGACGCGGACACCAGGCGTTGAAGTTTTTTGAGCCATTTGAGCGCGTGCGCAGAAACGGTCGTAACTTTTGACTCCGGATGAACCACGGAACGCACCGCTTATCAAATCGAACGTCGGAGCGAGCCGAACAAAAGTCATCGGGTGAAGCCCCTTGAGGCGGGGTCTAAAAGGCCAAAAAAACATTATTTAAGTCCTCAAACGGTCTTTTTTTTATTTTTTGATAAGTTTTTTCTTCATATGTTTGCTTAATTAGTGTTTATTTTGTTTTAGGTTGCAGAACATAGTAATACATTGTTTAAGGATTTTTAAAGTCATTTTTTTCCATTTAATATATTGATCATTTATCCCAATCTTAGTAGTGAGCATCATCAAATTTGCCCACACATTCCTTCCTTGGTTTAATTTCTTCCCACTAATTCATGCTTATAACTTTCATGCACTCATGTCCAATGGGATTATTTCTAATGTTTGGTAATGTCTTCATCCTAAATTGAGTAATAAGTTAATCATGAAAGCCTTATTTATTTTTAAAGATAGTGAGATATTTTTGAAAAGATTCATGTCATATTAATGTGACAACGTTTTACACTGATTGTCACAACCGGCTTACTGCAATCCTCGTTGACTCTAGTTTGGGACATGCAAAGATAATTTCTTGACGAAATTTGTAAAAGATAATTATAAGTTTTTACTTTGTTATGTCACAGTTATTTTTAAAAATTAAGTCATTTCGGAAGGAGGGATCATGAATTTTTAATCATAAACCATTTGAGTTACTATATGATTTATAGCACCAAATAGCTCAAGCGGTATCCGGTGTTAGCTTATCATGAGGAGGTCTCGAGTTTGAATCTCGTTAGGAAGATTTGTGTTAGCCTATTTATAAGCCTAGTTGTAGCCGTCATGGCCATTTGATGTAGCTAAGGGCAATTTATCTATTTTTAATGAAATAAAAAACCCAATTTTTTTTTTTTTTTTAAAATAATACTATATGATTTATAGATTTATTACTAAAAAGTCAATTACTTTCAAAATATATTCTTGTCTAAAAAACACTTGATCCAATGACCACTAATATGGACTGTCAAGCTGCTGCTTGAAGGGGGCAACGGCCCCATACCCATGTATCTTTGATAAGGACCAATATACTCCCTCCGTCCCATAACAATGTGTACAAAATGAGAAATGCACGGGAATTAAGGGATGAATAGTAGTGGGTAGTTGTTGTGAGTGTGAAAAGTTAAGTAGGAAAGAGAAAGTGGGGTAGGGAATAGTAAATTGATTGATGTTGTGAGTATAAAAGTAAATTAAGAGAGAGAATGAGTGGGATGAATAGTGAAGATTCTTTGCCATTTTAGGAAAGTGTGACTTATCAATGGGACACCCACTATGACAATTTGTGCACATTGTTATGGGACGGAGGGAGTATAATATATAGTTTGTGTTTGTACTATTCTCTCCGTCTAAGAATAAGTATATTTGTTCATCTTCTCATTTACATTTGCATGGAGATTAAGAAATAGTGGAACTGATGTAAGTCTTGTGAATATGAAAAAATAGGTAAAAGGGAAAAGGTGGAGTAGGGAATAGTAACATGATTGGTGTTAAAGAGTATAAAATTAAAGTAAGAGAGAGAATGAGTGAGATGAATATTAAAGATTTTTGTCATTTTTATAAATAAACATATACTGTGAGATAGAATAAAAAATAAAAGTGAATACTACTCTGTCCCAAAACAACTTGCACAGTTTGATAAAAATTGATCAAATTAGTAATACTTTGACTTCCCCTTTGTAAAAAAATTGATGATTCAAATAAAAATCTAAAAATTGTTATCTATAATATTTTTGATGTTGAGTTAATAACAAATTTTAAATTTTTTATTAAGATCATCAATTTTTTATAAAGTCTTTGTCAAATTGCACTTAAGTTGACCATTTTGGTCAAAATGATGCATTTGGGACGGAGGGAGTACTCATATACGTATAGTTATATTATAGTTATATATCTACTTCCTAAAATGGCAAGGAATCTTTACTATCATCTCCTAATCAATTTTAACCATACTCAATTAACAATATAACTGAATATATATACTCATTCCTTAATTCCTGTGCATTCTCAAAAGAGTGCAGGTTGTTTTGGGACGGAGGGAGTACTTTTATAATCACAACACCAATCAACTTACTATTCCCTCTTACTTATTCTCTCTCCTACTTTACTTTCATACTCACAACACTTATATCACTTCTACCGTTTCTTAATTTTCGTACAAATGAGAGGGCAGACATATACTATGAGACGGAGGGAGTAGTGAATAATACTTTCTTAAAAACCAAAAAATGAATAATACTTTTAAGACAAATTAAAATGGATTCACTATTTTCAAATATTTCATGGAATACATGTTTTACTTTTTATTTTTGTTTGTTTTAAAAAGTTTAGTGATCTTCCTATACCATCTATTCTAATAGAAACAAACATCTATGTTACAATAGGAAGCAGAAATAACTGCAAGACAAAGAGTGGATAGGATTGATTGGTAACTACCATAAAGAGTGACCGTGATTCATCCTATTCCCACGGCGGTTCCTGGCGGTGATCAGTTCGAGAATGAAGCAGATCTCGATCCCCCATCGCAGAAGATAACGTTCTCGGGGTGTTGTCAGCCTCCTTAGCTTTCCTTAATCGAAACTGAAGCTGCGTGGCTCTTCCTCTCCATCGTTTCAAGGTAAGTCAATCAAATTCTTAATTTTTGGAATCCAGGGTTCCGACTATTGCCAAGATTAGCGTTTTTGCTCCTCTTCAAAATTTCTCAATTTGGCTTAACAATTAGGTTTTCGTTCAATCTTGGTATGGTAATCATGGTAATCACAAATCATATGATCTTTCTGATTCTAACCCAAGAATTTCGTTTCTCTTTTCTTTATTTTTGGCGTGTATCTGCTCCTTATTTGATGCAGGTAATGGAGTAATTTTCATATTTCTCCATCTCTCACTCTGTGACTTTGTGAGTTTGTGCGTTCTAAAATTACAATGTTCTCCATAGTTTAATTTATACAAAACTTCCCTATGTCAATTTCTGCAATTGTATGCTCCCTCTTAGTGCTATTTTCGCAGGTACATGATTTTTGCGGATTTTGTGCAACCTATCTCTCAATCATCTCTATGCAGACTTTCAGAGTACCCCTAAAATACCGTCTTACTCTCTGAATAAATTTTTAATTTGCTTTTCACTTTGATTAGAAATCTTCATTCTCCAAGTGCCTTCATCACACGTCTGCTCACTGCATTGTTACTCAGATATAAGCGAAAATCAGCTTATTTTTCTTTGTTTTGACCAACCAGAATCAGAAGTGGTCATTTAGGGTTTACGTAGTCTAGAAAGATTATTTTGGGACGGAGGGTGTATATGTATTGCCTGTTTAAATTTCACTTTCTTTTCCATGTTTAGCATTTTGTATTTATTCTGTATGGTATACTAGAATGAGGCTAAAAGTGGCCTTTAAACACAGGCTGCATCATGAATGAGTTGGTTTATGGGGACTGTAACTTTAATCATGTAGCTGACCCATTCTGGTGGCCCTAATTCTTCTAGATGACTTCTTCAGGTTAAATCATGGTTCGAAGAGTTGAGCCAAACACATTTTTCAATCTCTCCTGTACACATCCTTTATTTTTTGCTTACATCATTACAAGTGCATTTATGGCGGCGGAGGCAGCAAGCAATGGTGGAAGAGAAGTGCACATACAAATAAATTTGAATGGGCTTTTGACATTTATATTTTCTGTCTTGGGATTTTGTGTATTATGTTTTGTGCCTGTACGCAACTGCAGCATGTTTCTTCAATAGTCCACACAACGGTTCACATCTCCATCCCTCAATTTCGAATGTCAGGTTTAGAAGGGTTAGACTCGCAAGGTTTGAGAATCGACTTCATACGCAAGGTTAGTATTTTTTATTAGTTTCCTTCATTCTTTTCCAAGTCCTTGGCCGTTACTGTTTTATACTTTGCAGCATAAGATTTTAACAAGGCATTCTAAATCTCCAAACTTTTTTTCTTCATGTTTTTAAATGAGCCAGTGGTGTTCTTCTATTTATTTGTATTTCTTTATTCCAATTTGTAATGGTTCTTAAGATAGTGCAGTTTGGGTGTGACTTAAAAATTTATCTTTTTTTGTTGGATTTTTAAGTTAGTTGAATTTAGGTGTAGCTGCTGGGATGGGGGCTTTTTGTTTATCTTTATGCCTTCATATCCTTTCACAATTGGGCGTGGCCAAACTTATTTGCTGTGACCCAAGTTAAAAAATTTACATGTCTGCATTTTAGTTATGTGCACCTTCAAATCCATGCTTATGCTGAAGTGTTTTATGCCAGAAGAAAGCTTGCTTGATCTATGTTTCCTGGAACGGGATGACTTGAGTTCATCGTGATTTGATTAAAGAGAACGTTAGGTAACTACTGCATTTTATACTAAATTCTAATGTTCCTGACTTTAATGAGTAGAGATCAGGTCATCCATGCATTCGGCAATTTTCCTTGCAATGTATTAACCTTCAATTATATGTTGTTCAGGTATAAGCTTTCTTCGAAGGTGATAGAACAATGAAGTTGCAAACGGCTCCTATTTCAAAAGGTTTTAGATTAGTCCCTCGATTGATTTTGACAATCTTACGCATCATCTCGCAATGTTAGTTTTCCAATTCTCAGTCATGAATTTCTGAAATTTTGATTGCGAGTTTGGTTCCGTCTTATGTTACAATAGGAAGCAGAAATAACTGCAAGACAAAGAGTGGATAGGATTGATTGGTAACTACCATAAAGAGTGGCCGTGATTCATCCTATTCCCACGGCGGTTCCTGGCGGTGATCAGTTCGAGAATGAAGCAGATCTCGATCCCCCATCGCAGAAGATAACGTTCTCGGGGTGTTGTCAGCCTCCTTAGCTTTCCTTAATCGAAACTGAAGCTGCGTGGCTCTTCCTCTCCATCGTTTCAAGGTAAGTCAATCAAATTCTTAATTTTTGGAATCCAGGGTTCCGACTATTGCCAAGATTAGCGTTTTTGCTCCTCTTCAAAATTTCTCAATTTGGCTTAACAATTAGGTTTTCGTTCAATCTTGGTATGGTAATCATGGTAATCACAAATCATATGATCTTTCTGATTCTAACCCAAGAATTTCGTTTCTCTTTTCTTTATTTTTGGCGTGTATCTGCTCCTTATTTGATGCAGGTAATGGAGTAATTTTCATATTTCTCCATCTCTCACTCTGTGACTTTGTGAGTTTGTGCGTTCTAAAATTACAATGTTCTCCATAGTTTAATTTATACAAAACTTCCCTATGTCAATTTCTGCAATTGTATGCTCCCTCTTAGTGCTATTTTCGCAGGTACATGATTTTTGCGGATTTTGTGCAACCTATCTCTCAATCATCTCTATGCAGACTTTCAGAGTACCCCTAAAATACCGTCTTACTCTCTGAATAAATTTTTAATTTGCTTTTCACTTTGATTAGAAATCTTCATTCTCCAAGTGCCTTCATCACACGTCTGCTCACTGCATTGTTACTCAGATATAAGCGAAAATCAGCTTATTTTTCTTTGTTTTGACCAACCAGAATCAGAAGTGGTCATTTAGGGTTTACGTAGTCTAGAAAGATTATTTTGGGACGGAGGGTGTATATGTATTGCCTGTTTAAATTTCACTTTCTTTTCCATGTTTAGCATTTTGTATTTATTCTGTATGGTATACTAGAATGAGGCTAAAAGTGGCCTTTAAACACAGGCTGCATCATGAATGAGTTGGTTTATGGGGACTGTAACTTTAATCATGTAGCTGACCCATTCTGGTGGCCCTAATTCTTCTAGATGACTTCTTCAGGTTAAATCATGGTTCGAAGAGTTGAGCCAAACACATTTTTCAATCTCTCCTGTACACATCCTTTATTTTTTGCTTACATCATTACAAGTGCATTTATGGCGGCGGAGGCAGCAAGCAATGGTGGAAGAGAAGTGCACATACAAATAAATTTGAATGGGCTTTTGACATTTATATTTTCTGTCTTGGGATTTTGTGTATTATGTTTTGTGCCTGTACGCAACTGCAGCATGTTTCTTCAATAGTCCACACAACGGTTCACATCTCCATCCCTCAATTTCGAATGTCAGGTTTAGAAGGGTTAGACTCGCAAGGTTTGAGAATCGACTTCATACGCAAGGTTAGTATTTTTTATTAGTTTCCTTCATTCTTTTCCAAGTCCTTGGCCGTTACTGTTTTATACTTTGCAGCATAAGATTTTAACAAGGCATTCTAAATCTCCAAACTTTTTTTTCTTCATGTTTTTAAATGAGCCAGTGGTGTTCTTCTATTTATTTGTATTTCTTTATTCCAATTTGTAATGGTTCTTAAGATAGTGCAGTTTGGGTGTGACTTAAAAATTTATCTTTTTTGTTGGATTTTTAAGTTAGTTGAATTTAGGTGTAGCTGCTGGGATGGGGGCTTTTTGTTTATCTTTATGCCTTCATATCCTTTCACAATTGGGCGTGGCCAAACTTATTTGCTGTGACCCAAGTTAAAAAATTTACATGTCTGCATTTTAGTTATGTGCACCTTCAAATCCATGCTTATGCTGAAGTGTTTTATGCCAGAAGAAAGCTTGCTTGATCTATGTTTCCTGGAACGGGATGACTTGAGTTCATCGTGATTTGATTAAAGAGAACGTTAGGTAACTACTGCATTTTATACTAAATTCTAATGTTCCTGACTTTAATGAGTAGAGATCAGGTCATCCATGCATTCGGCAATTTTCCTTGCAATGTATTAACCTTCAATTATATGTTGTTCAGGTATAAGCTTTCTTCGAAGGTGATAGAACAATGAAGTTGCAAACGGCTCCTATTTCAAAAGGTTTTAGATTAGTCCCTCGATTGATTTTGACAATCTTACGCATCATCTCGCAATGTTAGTTTTCCAATTCTCAGTCATGAATTTCTGAAATTTTGATTGCGAGTTTGGTTCCGTCTTATATTTCTGTTTACCTATCTCTGTCCTGAGATTTTGAGATTTTGAAATTTTGCTGCTGTAGAATGAATTCCCAGGGGGTGTGTGGGGGTGTGTGTGGAGAGTTACACACCAAATTAGGTTGCTCTTAGTGTGTACCTCTCTAATTTTATCTTCTTAAAGTTAATATGTCTGTGTGTGTGTGTTCGTCTATACCTTGGTTTTTTTTATATAATTTCACTACAAACTGATTTTATTTATTTATTTATTTTTTTTGGGGGGGGGGGGGCGGAGTGGAAAGAGAATAAAAGACAAGGGTGTACACCAATAATGTTAAAGTGTTTAACTTAAATATTATAGATGTTATTTAACAAGCCAGAGGATTTGTTGACGGTGAAAGGAGAAATTGACATAAGGGCTTTGGCCAAGTATCGTAAGGAGAAGATGAAGAGGCATGTGGAGATTGTGCAACCAAGGAAAAAAAAAGGCGGTGGTAGTAGCGACAAGGCCAAGAGTGGCGAGGATGACAATGGATGCGAGAGTAAGGGAAGAAGGATGAAGAGGAGAAAACTGGCAAGAGAAATGGCGGCAGAGGCAAATGGTGGAAGGGCGGTACAAAGTAATATACAGCAACAAAGGTCAAGTTGGACAAATAGAGTATCTTTATTAGCATGGGTATATGTCAGATTACACTTTAATCATGTGTTTGCTCCATATCGCATATTTACCCTAGACAAATGGTTGTTGATATTAAATTATGAAGTCATTAATGAATTTTATTATTTCTTTTTCATTCTTTACATTTTTTTACTATCGCCTTTTTAGACTGTCACCGTGCTATTGGCACGGGCACGAGTACTAGTTACTATATCATTGGAGATATCATTCTACTTATATAAATAAAATAAAGCAATCAAAGAAAAATAACTAAAAATAATATACGTCACATTTGTTGGTCTATTTTGCAAAATTATTTTTTGGCACAGAAGATCAAACATATACTCCCTATCACATTAAAATGAGTGATATCATGGCAGGCAATAAAGGTAGAAATGCAACTAGCAATTGCCCATAGGCAGCACATGTGTTGTGTCAAGTGTGGATTCACATGACAATTACAAACCACCCCCGCCATACATACGATTGATAAACTAATTAGCTTGTGTATATACACTCCTTCTGTTTTAAATTAAAGTTTTTAGTTTGATTTTTATAAAATTATAACTATGAAAAGTAAGTATGAGAGGAAAAGTGGGTATAAAACTTTTGTTGTGAGAATGACAAGTGGGTACAATTGTTTTATATTAAATAATAAAGCAACCAAAGAGCTCTAGCTCAAGCGGTATCCAGTGTTAGTTTCTGTTAGTACCCGATCTGAAAATGAGTTTATTAGGGCTTTCCCAGATATACAAGGACTTTATAGGAATTAGAAAGCTTGCAAAGCTTGTCCCGGATTCCCAAAATATATCTCATCATTCTAGAACATCTTAAAAATGGCCAAAATAGGGTTTCTTTATTCCAAATAAAATCCTAGCTTGAAAATTACGTCAGCCGGGAATGATAGCCACGTGGCCACATCCGACAATGGCCAGGCGGCCATCTTCGCCTCGGACAATCTGGACCGTCAGATCTCTCCATCAGTTTACTATATAAAGACCCTCTTGCCTCTTGGTTTAGGATCCAAATTTTAGAACTCATAAATGACGATTTTGCTTCCAAATCAAGTCATTCAAGCCTCCAAAAATACTCTCAAGAATCCCAAGAAGATCGAAGGTTATTTCTTGCCAACAAAGGTAAGTTTTCTAATTTTTTCTTCATGTTCTTTCCATGTTCTTAGTTTAGATCCATAATATTCATATTCTTAATATGTTTATTCATATGTTCTTCATAATATTCATATTCTTAATATGTTTATTCATGTGTTCTTCATAATATTCATGTTCTTAACATGCTATTCATATGTTCTTCATAATATTCATGTTCCTAACATGTTTATTCATATTTTCTTCATGACATTCATATGTTCATAATAGGTTCTTCATTTGTTCATCATGTTCATAGATTAAAACCTTATTTATGCCAAATCACATAGGTCTTCCTTACCCATACTTGACCAAGGACCGAGTCATCTCCCTCTTTTGACCCCCAAAGGTCACTATTTATCTCAAAAATATCCGGACTTTACCAAATTGACCCCTATGGTCATCTCTCACCTCTTTTGAAAAGTCTAACTTGACTCGAACTACGGCGACCTGAGCCTCTTATTGTGTGGGACCTCTCCCTCATGATAAGGGGAACGTCGGCAACTTCGGCCCCGTCAAACTTTCAAATTTTTGTCAAAAACGCATTTAAAAAAAAAATGTGGAGACCGATTATTTTTCAAAAAGTGATTTTATAATGATGCCTTGTCATTAATTATGAGCCTAACATCTTTGAAAATGATTAATGTGCCAATATTGTTGCTACCGTAGCTTGCCCACTCATGTCATCAAAATACTTCGAGATGGCCCTTGCCTGCGTGGCCGAACGACTCAACGCCCACGAGAAAAGGCACATAGAAGACTTGAAGATGATCATTGACATGAGAAATAGACGCCATGCCGAAGAATTACACTTGGCATTAGAAGCCCAAGAAAAGCGCCATAGGACGGAGATGGACAAAGCACTCGAGGAACAAGAGACTCGTCATTTAAAGGAGAGACAAAGCATATCCGACAAGCTCAAAGAACTAGCCACGATAATCCAAGGTGGTGTTTGAGATCAACGACAAGAGGTCTCCGACCATGCTAGCAAAAATCTCTCATCAATTCATTTCAGATCACCTCAACACACCAAGTATGATGTGGACACCGATAAAGAGGACTCCCGCAGTGTTAACAAGGGAAGCAATGCAAAGAGGTCACATCCCGACAACTCAAGCCAACGTCGCCACGCGCCTAAGCAATGTGGTTGGATATCAGAATGAGCGAATTGGGGCTATATCCTTTAAATAAAAAATAAAAAAAAAGCCATTCAGTCTTCGTAGGTTCTAGAGTGTCTTTAGTTAAAAGTCCACCTTGGACGATTTTTGTTTCTTTAGTGAAAGTCCACCCCGAACTAGTCAAGTCTAAATCTTTTAGTTCCAATAAAAGAGTCTTTATTACTTTTCTCTCTATACTTGAGACATAATCTTGCATAAATCAATTCCATGAAAATTGTCTTATTCACCATTTTCACTTGATTGCTATATCTTTATATGATGAATTAATCTTCAACTTACTCATTAATGACGACTGATTAAAAGGTAAATGGACCCACAAACCATTCACATAACTAAGTACACAATTAGTCTCAAGATACCAAATGCTTTGATCAATTGGGATGAACAAATCACTTTCTCTTCTCTCTACATTCTCTATATACACTCCCCCTGTGCATACCTTCCATGTACACTCTACCCATATAATTCCAACTATACAATCACCCCGTGTACATCCTCCACGTACACTCTCTTTATACACATTCTCCTATACACTATCCTCATACATCTCTCATCTCACCATTAGACCCCTTTTCCATACGGTAATGACAAAGAAATGGACTGCGGTTGCTCATCATCAAATTAGCATCCATGCTGCCATAATTCAAAGGGTTGTTTGTTCCCTTCATAAGTACTACATGCTGATACACCGGGGCTGTCCGTATTCCATCGAAAGTATTAAAGAAATGCACGGAGTTGTTCATGCCATTCATAGGTGCCACGTGACAATCCGATGGAGCTCCGTTGATGAAAATCAAGGGGCTATGATGCCCGCCGCCAGCAAAATGCCGCTTGAACTATAAGGAGACTACCTCGCAATAAAAAAAGGCGAAAGCAAACTAGGGGCTCGTCTTGCCCAATGTTTCATGTATAAATATAAAATAAGAGGCTCGCTAGGTCGAACCCAAAAAGGTGACCTAGGAAAAAATTAGAGCATTGCACAAAAAAGAAGCCCGCTAGGTTGAAAACCCGAAAGGGCGAGCAAGGCAAAAAAAGGGTGTGCACAAAGAAATAAAAAAATAGAAGGGGCTATCACCATGGAAAAGTAAAAATCCCATTTTCTTTTCGGTTCAAATGTTCTATTTTTCTTTCTTTCTTTCCCTACAAAGAGTCAAACCACTGCAACAACTACAATGGTGCTATCCACTGCATCGAGCTACAATGGAGCAATCCACCGCAACAAGCAACAATGGAGCAATCCATGACTACCCGTCAAACAAACCTTCAACCCCTGAAGTAAAAACCCGGTTTCATCATCAACCGGTCCTCCCCCGAACTACGCGGACCTAAGCTTCTCATCTTGAAGAGAACGTAGGCAACTTTCGGTTTCGGTCCAAAATACACACAACCCACCTTGAGCCGATTTTCTTTTCTTTCTCTTCTCTCTTCTCCCATATATTTCTACTTCTAGTTTCTTCACTCACAATTGATCAAAACATTTATTATTTGAGGCTACTTGTATAACCATTAACTAGAACTCATTAATCAATTAACGAGGTCCATTCTCGAGCAATCAAATGATAATCTTGAATAAAACAATTTTCAAATGTCTCACAAGTCTTCTTTTCTACAATCTAGGAAGAGCCAAACACTTACTTTCTGTCAAGCAGGAGCTTCCTTCCATTTGTGGGCTTCCTTCCATTTGTGCATACACCTCTCATAAGTTGTCTGAAGAGTCAAAATAAGAGAACTCCTTCTCTCTCTCACTCTCCCCAAAATGCCCCTGTAGGTTTTAAAACAATTATTTTTTTCTTTTTTTGAGTCGACTGAATGATTTAAAAAAAAAAAAATCGACGCAAAAGTGATGCCCGCTAGATTGAAAACCCACAAGGGCGGTCTAGGTAGAAAAAAGTGTGCGTCTTAAAGGAGGTAGGATACCCCGATCTACACCCACATCAAACTGGGGCTTCCCCAACAGAAATGGATTGACTATATGGTTTCTCGAAGAATACTGGGGCTTTAAACAAGGATATACTTAGCAGAAGGGCATCCCTCATCGTCAATCTCGGCACATCGCAAACACTTTGAATTTGTTAGAATCGTAATTAATTATAAGGAATCTTTATTAAATCATAACACTTTCAAAAGTTTTCTCTTCCTCGACACTTTGTTTATAAACCCGCACCCTCGGTCTCCGCAAACTTGCAAAAATGTCATCGGTCCATATAGGAACCATCTATGTGATTCTCGGATTGACTCGGTCCTTTACCCTATCTCCCACACTTTAGGAGGCCCCTAAGCCTAAACCCTCAACTATCTAGGTCCCAAACTTACCTGATCCAAAACCTTAGGTCCCAAGCCTACCCGGTCAGTCTTACATAGGTTACACCATAACCCCTTAGCTCGACCCTCCACAAGTTAGTAGCGTGACTCCTAAAGCTTCAAACCGGCCTTATCTAAAACCTCAAACCTTAAACCGGTCTACCAAAACCAAATCCTTAGAATGACCCATTAGGTCCCGAACCTACCGGTCCCGAGTCTACCCAATCTCCTAGATCTCAAACCTACCAAAACCTACTCATCCTTACCATGGCTCTCTTATCCTATTAGATCCAAATGCCTACCCAGTCTAACATGTTGGACGATCCCTTAGATTGTAAGACCATTCGAGTCTACCAAACGCCTATCTTTTAGGTCTCTAGCATATCCGATCCGCACCTTAGGTCCCAACTCCTAAGCCCTTTAGATCACAAGACTGTCTACCCTCTAGGTCCATAACCTTAGATCTTGACCCTTAGAACTCTTTAGTTCCTAAGCCTCCTTGGTCCGATCAAAACGATGCCATCTACGCCTCCCATCATATCCAAAGCATGGCCTGCCACTCTTAAACCTACCAAGTACTAACCTAGTCTCACCCGTTAGCCTAAAGACTTCCTAGTCTGACCTTCAACCCCTTAGGTCTCTACCCTACTTAATCCAAGCAGAGTCCAAAACTCGCCACCCATACGATTCATCCTTGAACTCTTTAGATCTCAAACCTTGCTCCCCCAACGAGTCCAAATCTCAAACCTTGCTCAAACGCTTAGGATCTCATGTGTACCGTGCCACGCCATATAGATGTCAAAACCCATCCGGTCAAAACTTATGTCCCTAATACCTTTGGTCCCATCCCAAACCTATCTTCGCAATTACCAAACGAGCTTGGTCACGCGCATGACCTCTAAGACAAAATTAGGTCCTAGGCATACCCGATCCTACTAGGTACCTATTGTACTCAGCAAGGTCCTCGAAGCTCAATTCCTTTCCTAAGCGCCAACATAGTCACATATCCAGACCCGTTTCCCACACCTGTGCCTCGCACCTCGCCTAAAACTCTTAACACCTTAGGATTCAGACCTGTCATGCCCACTCTAAACCATTAGCTAGGATCATCCAATCCCAATCCATTTCTCCTTGGACGACCTTAAGCCCGCCTGGTCTTTGTTGGGTTTCGATCAAACATGCGCAGCGGAATTTAGCATTTAAAATTTTGAAACCCAAAGCCATGGATCCGTTCATATGATTAAATCAAATACGACATAAGAATAAAGGAATAAACTAACCCTTGATGGCTATCAAATTCTCTTGGTCTTTGGTGGAGATTTGAAGACTTGATCACGATCACAAAGCTTGAACACGAACTTTGAAGATGATGATTTTCACCCTCTAGCGGTATCCACACTTCGAACGAATATCAAAGGAGCTTCTTTGATCTTGGTTGCTAGACCAAATTGTGAAACACTTTTTCACAATCAAAAGAACTATATGGAATTTATTTTGTGTATTATTTTGTTCCTCAACCAAGAATGTCTTGGAACAAAATAAACCCTCTCTCAAACTCTTTGAGACTCACAAAATCATTAGCCTTGAGTGCTGGCCGGATTTGGTCTTTTATACACAAGTATGACCTATTCCAAATAGGAAACTTGTGTCAAAATCCGTCCAAAATTCGTTTCCTAATCAAATTAGGAATCTGCCACCCGACAGTACTGTGCGGCCGCCCAGAATTAACTGTGCGGTCGCACAACTATCTGAAGCAAAACTGGTACAAAACTGAGATAAGTGTGCGGCCGCCCAGTCCATACTGTGCGGTCGCCCACTTCTCAGAAAGTCCAGAATTTCCAAAATTCCAATATAGTCATTTTAAAGATCCGTTCTATTGTGTGTGACCCTCTAGGATTATACTAAGTTGGCAATGGGTTCAAACATGAAACCATAAGATATGATTAGGTTCTAGCAAACCGTCATACCTACCCAAATAGTATAACTAGATACAAGTTCGCATTCCTTTAGAATATGTCATAATCCCTTTGTCCACGATGTCATTGAACACAAGTCATGGTCAATAAGTCAACTTGTTTTGTTCAATACTTTCTCGATTCTGAATATGTTGATAATCCAAATGACATTGATCCAATCAATTCATTTGAGTCCGGCCGAACATTTCATCAACATCATTCCTACGAGAGGCCCAAGCTTGACATCTCTCCGAGGAGGGACAAATTCATTTAGCTTATTATTCTTCCCTACGTGAATCCGATTATGCCAATCATACCCTTTATAACTACTCGGTTAAAAGTAGCGTTTGAATATGTCAAAGATAATGTTCATCAAGTGGAAGACTATAATAACTTCATGTCTAAGAATTCAAATGACATAACTAATATGAGATATATGTATGACATAGACCATGACATAAATCTCATAAAGCGGGTCATGTCCAGTACCTTGTTCCAAACAAGTACCCATAAATCTAACATGATCATCCCATGATCATTTAGCCTTTATACTAGTGCTTAACAAGTACTAGGGACGGAGATTATTATAAGTAAACATGAACAACAATAATAATCAAAACATCTCTTTATTGATATGAAATAAATGATAACAATTACAACGTTTATTAAACGTGCCTAGGGCACCACTACCAACAATCTCCCACTTGCCCTAGGCCCAATCTCCCATGTATCTAATACCCATGGACCTAACATGACCATCATGTTTAGCTTGTGGAAGTCCCTTTGTTAGCGGGTCCGCAACATTGTCATCAGTAGGTACTCTGCATATATTTACGTCTCCCCTATCAACGATCTCTCGAATGATATGAAAACGCCTAAGTATGTGTTTGAATTTCTGATGTGCTCTTGGTTCCTTTGCTTGAGCAATAGCACCATTATTATCACAATAAAGGTCTATTGGATTAGCAATACTAGGAACCACTTCAAGTTCAGTTATGAACTTCTTAATCCAAACAGCTTCCTTTGCAGCATCCGATGCAGCAATATACTCAGCTTCTGTTGTAGAATCAGCGGTTGTACTTTGCTTGGAACTCTTCCAGCTTATAGCTCCACCATTTAACATAAACACAAAACCCGATTGCGATCGACTATCATCTTTGTCAGTTTGGAAGCTTGCATCCGTGTAAGCATTTACAACGAGATCATCTTCCATTCCTCCATAGACCAAAAACGAGTCTTTAGTTCTTCTCAAGTACTTAAGAATCGCTTTTACAGCTATCCAGTGATTTTCGCCAGGGTCGGATTGGTATCTACTTGTCATGCTCAAAGCATAAGACACATCCGGCCTAGTACAAATCATGGCATACATGATGGACCCAATTGCCGAAGCATATGGAACATCATTCATTTTCTCACACTCATCTTTTGTCTTAGGACATTGAGTCTTGCTTAGAGAAACTCCATGTAACACGGGCAAGGTACCTCTCTTAGAATTTTCCATACGGAATCTTCTAATGACCTTGTCAATGTATGTACTTTGGCTTAAACCAAGTAGCCTCCTTGATCTATCTCTATAGATCTTAATGCCAAGTATATATGCAGCTTCACCCATATCTTTCATTGCGAAGCACTTTCCTAACCAAGTCTTCACAGACTGAAGTGTAGGAATGTCGTTTCCAATGAGCAATATGTCATCCACGTATAAAATAAGGAATAGCACTATGCTCCCACTAATCTTCTTGTATACACAAGGCTCATCTTCATTCTTGATGAAACCAAACTCTTTGACCGATTCATCAAAACGGAGATTCCAACTCCTTGAAGCTTGCTTCAACCCATAGATGGATCTTTGCAATTTTCATACCTTAGAATCTTGTTCAAAACCTTCTGGTTGTGTCATATACACATCCTCTTGGAGTTTTCCATTCAGGAAAGCGGTTTTGACGTCCATCTGCCATATTTAATAGTCATGATATGCGGCAATGGCAAGCAAAATTCTTATAGACTTGATCATTGCTACGGGTGAAAAGGTCTCATCATAGTCTATACCATGAACTTGCCTATAACCCTTCGCTATAAGCCTAGATTTGTAAGTATGCACCTTCCCATCCATGTCAGTCTTCTTCTTGAAGACCCATTTGCATCCTATGGTTTTTACACCTTCGGGCGCATCAATCAAATTCCAAACTTGATTGTCTTGCATGGATTGCAATTCGGATTCCATGGCTCCAAGCCACTTGTCCGAATCAGGAGAAGACATCGCCTCTTGGTAGGTTGACGGTTCATCATTCTCAATGATTTCTACCTCATTACTATCCGTTACGAGAAATCCATATCTCTCGGGCTCGGATCGTAACCTACTAGATCTGCGAGATGCTTGTGTATTTTGAACAGGTTCCACAACTCCTTGTGGTTCTTGTTCTGGTTCCACTATTGGTTCAATGTTATTTTCTGGGTCTCGAATTTCTTCAAGATTTATTTTACTCCCACTGATTTCTTTGGAGAGAAACTCTTTCTCTAGAAAGACACCAGTTCGGGCAACAAACACTTTGTTGTCCTCTCGGTTGTAAAAGTAATATCCTTTAGTTTCCTTAGGATATCCCACGAAAATACATTTATCAGATTTGTGTGCAAGTTTGTCTGAGATAAGTCTTTTGACAAAAACTTCACAACCCCAAATCTTTATGAAAGATAGACAAGGCTTCTTTCCGCTCCACATCTCATATGGAGTCTTTTGAACTGATTTAGTTGGAACACGATTTAGTGTGAAAGCAGCGGTTTCTAGAGCGTAACCCCAAAAGGATATTGGAATATCAACTTGACTCATCATTGATCGAACCATGTCTAACAAAGTTCGATTCCTCCTCTCGGACACACCATTCCATTGTGGTGTTCCGGGTGGAGTCAATTGTGAAACTATTCCACAATTCTTTAGATGATCATCAAATTCTTGACTTAAGTATTCACCACCTCGATCTGATCGAAGTGCCTTTATACTTTTGCCAAGTTGTTTTTCTAATTCATTTTGAAATATTCTAAATATCTCGAATGCTTCACTTTTATGTTTCATTAGGTAAACATACCCAAATCTACTATAATCATCAGTGAAGGTTATGAAGTATTGAAATCCTTTCCTAGCATTGCTACTTAATGGTCCGCATACATCGGAATGTATCAACCCCAATAAGTCGCTTGCCCTTTCACCCAACTTGGTAAAAGGTGTCTTAGTCAATTTTCCAAGAAGACATGACTCACAAGTATCATATGACTCTAAGTCACATGAAACCAAAAGTCCGTCCCCATGGAGTTTTGAGATACGCTTCTCATTAATATGACCAAGACGGCAATGCCATAAATAAGTATGATTTACATCATTAGGTTTAGATTTCTTATTTACATGATAGACATTATTTTCATTCTTGACATCCAAGATATAAAGGCCATTAAATGAATTAGCAATACCATAAAGCACATCATTTAAATAAATAGAAAATTTCTTATTCTCAATAAGAAACTTAAAACCTTCATTATCCAAACAAGAAATTGAAATAATATTTCTGCTTAAATCCGGAACATAATAACAATTGTTCAAAACAAGAATTAATCCGGAAGGTAAAGTGACTTCATAAGTCCCTACGGCTAATGCAGCAACTCTTGCTCCATTCCCCACACGTAGATCTACTTCACCTTCTTTAAGCAGTCTCCTATTCTTTAATCCCTGCACATTTAGACAAATATGAGAACCACATCCGGTATCCAATACCCAAGAATCAGTGGTAGAAAGGAGAATATCTATCATATAGATACCTGAAGTCGACGCAGCCTTGCTGCTCTTCTTCTTCTTTTGCTCTTCCAAGAAAGCCTTGCAATTACGTTTCCAATGACCAATTTCTTGACAATGGAAACAGATTGCATCCTTTTGTGAATCGGGTTTTGCCTCAGAAGCCTTGGCAACCTTTGCCTTGCTTATCTTGGGTTTGACAACTTTTGCCTTACCCTTGCCTTTGGCACCAGGCTTCTTCCCATCATGAACCAAGAGCACGGGAGAACCTTTCTCCACAATTTTCATCTCTGCAGTTTTGAGCATCCCATGCAACTCAGAGAGATTCTTATCCATTCCATGCATGTTATAATTCATTACAAACTGATTATAACTTTTAGGCAATGAATTAAGAATGAGATCTGTGGCTAGCTCCAATGGGATTGGATAGCCAAGTTTCTCAAGGTGCTCTACATAACCTTTCATTTTAAGAAAGTGAGGACTCACTTGTTGCCCTTCATTCATTTTACTAGTAGTGAATGCAACAATGGTCTTGTACCTCTCTTGCCTAGCTTGCTCTTGAAACATGGTCCTTAGTTCCACGCCTATCTCATAGGCTTCCAAATGTTCCAAACTTTGTTGGAGTTTTGAACACATAGCGGCAAGCATGAGACAACTTACATCTCTAGAATCATTACGATGTTTCTTGTAATTGTCTCTTTCTACCCTAGGGGCAGTAGGCGGTGGTTCAGCGGGGAGAGGCCCATCGAGAATGTACAACTTATCTTCTTGCCTAAGAACGATTCTTATGCTACGGATCCAATCCATAAAGTTGGTACCATTCTCTTCGAGCTTATCCTTCTCAAGGATCGATCGCAACGACATTTTGATTGAGTGTTATTAGTCATTATCTACAAATATGCAAAAATTTCCAAAATTTAATAAGTACCGGTTTTCATTAAAGAGATAAATAATGTATTTTAAAACAAAATACTCCCACCAGATTATACAACCTTCTTTATACATCCAATGTATAGTATAATTTAAATGGATTGAGATCCCGCTTTAATCTAATTTTGAGTACGCTTTGGCGCACCGCTCAAAATTAAATCAATTAGGTAGACAACTCTTGTCAATCATATCTCATATGACTCTCAGTTCTTTTCATGAGATTCTTTAAGAAATTCAATTTCAAAAAGCATGTTAAATCTCATCTTTGCCTTAAGCCCAAAACTGTTTTGACGCTTAATTAAGTTCAACCATTTTAAACGCATAGGAAACTCTTATTCACTCATCTTGTTCAAACATGAATAAAATCAATGCACCTCGCTTTGGCGAGTCCACATAAAATTACTCATGTATAAACAAGTGTTTTAATCATGGCACGGCAAAAGGACTTAAAATTTTCTTTGAAGGTTCATCACATATAGCATATAACACATTTATGAGCACATAATATAAACATGTTACACATCAAGTTTAGCCACTAAATTAATCTCCATTAATTTAAGCATGGTATTTATGTGTCATTAGTTTCTCTATAATTATGAGGATGAGACTATTTCAAATTCGGTTATTATTTCCATATCAAGACAACAAGAAGTGCGGTCGAACTAAGCCATTAGGCAATCACAATCCCGCACTAATTCAAGAAACCAAGAAAGTAGTCCATGTGGCCGAAACTAAGCAATAGATGGTCTCGATGAACGTAGGCCAATTGCATTCACAATTCCACATGGATCTCCAATCATTGAATCAAGAACTTTGTTTCTCAATTTTAGCAATTATGAACTCTTCATAATTCTAACTTCGTTTTATCTTTGAAACTTTGATTGCGATCAAGTTTGGGAAACATAATCTCGATGAACGCAGATTAGCCATCCAAACCTTGAACCAATCTCAGAATCACAAGACTAAAACAAATAGGAAAATCAAACCCCAAGATCCTCACATAAACCAACTACCCAAAACCCATTCCAGATCAGCAAGTCTGGACTGGTTCTGTTACTGGTTTTGTTGGACCTCTCGAAAATTCCAAATTCTGATTTCAACCAAAAATCTGACAATCTGATCCTTATGTGCGGCCGCCCAAAACTCACTGTGCGGTCGCCCAAACATGTGCGGCCGCCCAAGTGATTTTGTGCGGTCGCCCAAACTGATCAGAATGTACAGAATTTTGAAGTTCGAAAAATTTGTCTCAAAATCGTTTTTCCCCGATTATTAAAACTTTGATCCAATCAAAAATTAATAATCAACAATTCTGAATCCACCATAATTTATTTATTGCGATTGAATCGTGCGATTAAAGTTGCAAAACAATAAACAACATAAAATCACATAACACATAAACAACATATATTCCAATATTCAAATCATGCAAGGCACATAAACAATTTATATACACATAACATGATCCAAGTATTGAATTAATCAACATGAACGAGGCTCTGATACCACTGTTGGGTTTCGATCAAACATGCGCAGCGGAATTTAGCATTTTAAAATTTTGAAACCCAAAGCCATGGATCCGTTCATATGATTAAATCAAATACGACATAAGAATAAAGGAATAAACTAACCCTTGATGGCTATCAAATTCTCTTGGTCTTTGGTGGAGATTTGAAGACTTGATCACGATCACAAAGCTTGAACACGAACTTTGAAGATGATGATTTTCACCCTCTAGCGGTATCCACACTTCGAACGAATATCAAAGGAGCTTCTTTGATCTTGGTTGCTAGACCAAATTGTGAAACACTTTTTCACAATCAAAAGAACTATATGGAATTTATTTTGTGTATTATTTTGTTCCTCAACCAAGAATGTCTTGGAACAAAATAAACCCTCTCTCAAACTCTTTGAGACTCACAAAATCATTAGCCTTGAGTGCTGGCCGGATTTGGTCTTTTATACACAAGTATGACATATTCCAAATAGGAAACTTGTGTCAAAATCCGTCCAAAATTCGTTTCCTAATCAAATTAGGAATCTGCCACCCGACAGTACTGTGCGGCCGCCCAGAATTAACTGTGCGGTCGCACAACTATCTGAAGCAAAACTGGTACAAAACTGAGATAAGTGTGCGGCCGCCCAGTCCATACTGTGCGGTCGCCCACTTCTCAGAAAGTCCAGAATTTCCAAAATTCCAATATAGTCCTTTTAAAGATTCGTTCTATTGTGTGTGACCCTCTAGGATTATACTAAGTTGGCAATGGGTTCAAACATGAAACCATAAGATATGATTAGGTTCTAGCAAACCGTCATACCTACCCAAATAGTATAACTAGATACAAGTTCGCATTCCTTTAGAATATGTCATAATCCCTTTGTCCACGATGTCATTGAACACAAGTCATGGTCAATAAGTCAACTTGTTTTGTTCAATACTTTCTCGATTCCGAATATGTTGATAATCCAAATGACATTGATCCAATCAATTCATTTGAGTCCAGCCGAACATTTCATCAACATCATTCCTACGAGAGGCCCAAGCTTGACATCTCTCCGAGGAGGGACAAATTCATTTAGCTTATTATTCTTCCCTACGTGAATCCGATTATGCCAATCATACCCTTTATAACTACTCGGTTAAAAGTAGCGTTTGAATATGTCAAACATAATGTTCATCAAGTGGAAGACTATAATAACTTCATGTCTAAGGATTCAAATGACATAACTAATATGAGATATATGTATGACATAGACCATGACATAAATCTCATAAAGCGGGTCATGTCCAGTACCTTGTTCCAAACAAGTACCCATAAATCTAACATGATCATCCCATGATCATTTAGCCTTTATACTAGTGCTTAACAAGTACTAGGGACGGAGATTATTATAAGTAAACATGAACAACAATAATAATCAAAACATCTCTTTATTGATATGAAATAAATGATAACAATTACAACGTTTATTAAACGTGCCTAGGGCACCACTACCAACAGTCTTAACCCATAACACGACCCTTTAGGACAAAAGACTTTCCCGCTTCAAAGCCTTGTGTTCCGAGTCTATCCTGCTTAATCTCACACCTACCATTCCATTAGGTCCCGAACTCCTTAGCACCTATCCGAGTCTTACCCTAGCTAAACCCTAGCACCCTAGTATGGTTTACATAAGTCTAGGTCTAACCTATCGAGCCTACCCGGCCCTGAAGTATCAAGCTCACCTCTGCCCCAAACCATAACACTCTTAGAACTCAAACTTTCTTAAGTCTAAACCAAGACCAACCTTTAAATACTTTCAATCTCCAAACCCTAGCCTCAAGCCTAGGTAGTTACATTCTATCTAAACCCTAGCCTCGAGCCTAGGTAGTCGCATGGTCTCTAAACCCTAGCCTCAAGCCTAGGAAATATCCAAAGCCCCATGTACAACATCCTCTCCAAACTCTTGAATCCCTAGCCTCAATCCTAGGAAACCACATCATTCTTTCTAAACCCTAGCCGCGAGCCTAGGAAGCACATGCTTACTTAGCCCTAGCATCAAGCTTAGGTTTCAACATTCCCTTCAAACCCTAGTCCTAGATCTAGGAAATTCCTACACCTTAGTCTCAAAATATAGGAAGCTTATAATCCTTAGCCTTAAACCCTAGCCTAAAGCCTAGGTTACCACGTTCATTTCCAAGCCATAGTCACCGATCCCAAAAAATGGTGAACCCCAACATCAAGCTTAGTAAACCTTCTGACATAGGAAGTTACACTCATCCTAAATCCCTAGTCTCAAGCCTAAGAAGTTACAATCTTTTCCAACTCACAGCCTTATGTCTAAAAGCCAACGCCTTTACAACCTCTGAGCCTACCACCACTCCAAACCCTAGCCTCAAGCTTAGGTAGTCACATTCTCTCTAAACCCTTGCCGCAAGCCTAGGTAGTCGCATTCTCTCCAAATACCTAGCTTAAAAGCCTATGATATTTCTAAAAACCTAGGAAACTCTTGGTCCTTAACGCCAGTTTCCCTAAACAATGGCCTCAGGCTTAGAATACAATATTCTTTCCAAACCCTTGTTCGAAATCCTAGCCTTAAAATCTAGGAAATTCCCAATCATTAACTTCAACCTCTCCAAGCCCTAGCATTAAGCCTAGGATACTATACTCTCTGAAATCCAATCCCTAGCCCATAATCCTAGGAAGCCCACGTTATGTCCAAGACTTAATCTCAAGCCTAAGCAACCATAGCATCTGTGGCATCCCTATCTTAAGACTAGGAGATTACCATTATTCCCTTTTACTTAAAAAGCCTTAAGTCCTACCCCTAGGCAACCCAGCAAAGTTTCCCTTACCTAATGCCTTGATCTCAATGGCTCATAGCCTCATATTATGTATTCCCTCCTAATTTAAGACAATTGAAATCCAAACACTACGATTTCCATAAATTGTCCTTAACCTTTGTAACTCCTCGAGATTTTGCTTATCCTTTGTGACTCCCCAAGAGTCCATCACCTTTGTAACTCCCCGAGAGTTTGCTTATCCTTTGTAGCTCCCCGAGAGTCCATCACCTTTTGTGACTCCCCGAGAGTTTTCTTATCCCTTGTGACTCCTCGAGAGTCCTCTACCCCGAGAGTTCATCATCCTTGTGATTCCCCGAGAGTCTGTTAATTAATACATCATTTGGTTTTAGGAAGCCTCGAAAATCTCTAAATTATTATTTTGGGTCCAGAAAGCCCCTTAAAATTTCTATCTTTCCCGAATCTTCACCGCAATTGACAGAAACGACGTTTCTATATTGCGTGCGCCCCAAACATTTTCTTAGGACTATCATGATTCACAGAGGCCCGTCTACCTCTATATCATGTGTGTTCTAGATCTGTCACGGTTAAGAGAAGCTCGTTTGTTTCTACATTGCGTAAGGTCCAGCATTTATCATCATGATTAACAGAGGCCCGTCTACTTCTATATCATGTATGTTCTAGATCTGTCGCAGTTGAGAGAAGCTCGTTTGTTTCTACATTGTGTAAGGTCCAGCATTTATCATCATGATTAACAGAGGCCCGTCTATCTCTATATCATGTGTGTTCTAGATCTATCGCGGTTGAGAGAAGCTTGTTTGTTTCTACATCGTGTAAGTTCCGGCTATTATTATTTTACCATCTTGGGATTATTTAGACCTCGCCGTCTATATATCTCGCACCATTATTGTCCTTACCTCCTTTCCCCAATAGAGTCTGAACAACAACTTTATTGCTTGACGAATGTTCAGTCTTCATACAGGATAGTGTCCGTAGGATTGTTATCCCCGGCAGGAGCCTGATGTCTCGTTTCCTTTACGAATGTTCAGTCTTCATACAGGATAGTATCCGTAGGATTGTTATCCCCAGCAGGAGTCTAATGTCTCGTTCCCCTTACGAATGTTCAGTCTTCATACAGGATAGTGTCCGTACGATTGTTATCCCCAGCAGGAGCCTGATGTCTCGTTTCCCTTACAAATGTTCAGTCTTCATACAGGATACTGTCTGTAGGATTGTTATCCCCAGCAGGAGTCTGATGTCTCGTTTCTTTCTTTCTTCTTTCCACAGTATCTCCGAACTACGACCGGCTTGATTCCTCTGAGGATACGTAGGAAGCCTAAAAAGGTTCAGCCACCCGACTGCCTTGGTAATTTTCTATCCCCTCCGAACTATGACCGGCTTGATTCTTCCGAGGATACGTAGGAAGCCTGAAAAGGTTTAGCCACTCGACCAACTTGGTCATCTTTCATCCCCAGCAGATATTTCTTTACAACTCGGAGTTATCCCCAACAGAAGGTGTTTCTCCCCATCAGAGGACAATCGTTTGCAATTTCCCCAGTAGATTGGAACTACGTCCGGCTTGATTCTCCCGCGGATACGTAGGTCGCCTGCCAAGGTTCAGCCGTCCCATCATTCTTCCTCTGTTTTGAAACTCATGTTTCAGAACGGATCCTTTTTTTTATCGTCGACCCCCCATTGCCTTGCAAGAAGCGTCGCCGAGGGGCTACTGTTAGTACCCGATCTGAAAATGAGTTTATTAGGGCTTTCCCAGATATACAAGGACTTTATAGGAATTAGAAAGCTTGCAAAGACTTATCCTGGGTTCCCAAAATATATCTCATCATTCTAGAACATCTTAAAAATGGCCAAAATAGGGTTTCCTTATTCCAAATAAACCCTAGCTTGAAAATTACGTCAGCCGGGAATGATAGCCACGCGGCCACATTCGACCTTGGCCACGCGGCCACATCCGACCATGGCCAGGCGGCCATCTTTGCCTCAGACAATCTGGACCATCAGATCCCTCCATCAGTTTAGTATATAAAGACCCTCTTGCCTCTTGGTTTAGGATCCGAATTTTAGAGCTCATAAGTGACGATTTTGCTTCCAAATCAAGTCATTCAAGCCTCCAAAAATACTCTCAAGAATCCCAAGAAAATCCAAGGTTATTTATTGCCAATAAAGGTAAGTTTTCTAATTTTTTTTCTTCATGTTCTTGCCATGTTCTTAGTTTAGATCCATAATATTCATATTATTAATATGTTTATTCATATGTTCTTCATAATATTCATATTCTTAATATGTTTATTCATGTGTTCTTCATAATATTCATGTTCTTAACATGTTATTCATATGTTCTTCATAATATTCATGTTCCTAACATGTTTATTCATATTTTCTTCATGACATTCATATGTTCATAATATGTTCTTCATGTGTTCATCATATTCATAGATTAAAACCTTATTTATGCCATATTTAGGGTTGCGATCTTCATAATTATGTGTTATTTCATAGCCGATGATGATCTAGGGTTCATCAACCTGAATATGATCTAGGAACTACTTCTAAACTCTAATCTTTAGGTAATTTTCCCATTCATTATGCATGATCCCGATTCTTCTGCCTATTCTAAATTCTTCTCGAACTACGCTGACCTGAGCTTCTCATATTGAGAGGAACGTAGGCAATCTTCGGATCCGGTCTCAAACACATTGCACACTACATACACCGCATCATGATAGAAAGACCGATCATTTGGGCGATAGGAGTGATAACGTTAAATATTCTTCTCTTGTCGTAATTTGACCCCCGAACCCACTTACATGCTTTTTCTCAATGTTTTGGCTATAATTAAAACGGTGTGGCGACTCTCATATGTTTAATGTTGCTATGAATATCTCAATTTTAAACACGTGTATTCATAGCTTCCTATATGAAGGTCACGAGTTCGAATCCCGTTAGGGACATTTGTTGACGCAGAACGGAAGCGATAATCGTGAATAGCAAGCGCTAGACACAAGAGTTTACAAGCAATAAACCGTTAAAGAACGCAAACCTGGAATCCACCAGAGAAAAGAGAAAACTCTTTGAATAAAATTCAATCAATCAATCAAGTAACCCTAACACAATGAAAAAAAATAGTATTTATACTCCTACCAAAATAACAAAACCTTATTTTAACAAATACCCAAAATATCCTAGCTATTATGCGCAGAAAAGAAATAAAGCGTAAACTTAAACTGCTGGTAGCCGCCGGGCACGGTCGTGCCCTTTGATTGGCACGGTCGTGCTATCTGTGTCGCACCCATCATCCTTTCAGCCGAATGTTGGAACGGTCGTGCATTTGTTTTGGCACGATCGTGCCATTACTGTTGAGACCTCCAGCCTTTGCTCTCGATTTTTACACGGTCGAGCATGTAAAGTTGCGCGGCCATGCGATGTCTGCTCAAGTCGGATCTTCTCCTACATCAGTCTCCTCCACCTCCAAAGAACTCCCTGAGTTCTCACCAGGATAAAGAACTTCATCCGCGTGGTACTCATAAATATCAGCAACATTGAACGTATTAGAAATGTTCAAATCATCGGGAAGAGCCACCACATAAGCATTGTCATTAATCTTCCTGGTCACTTTGAAAGGTCCACATTTCCGAGGTTGTAACTTCTAGTAAGTACCGACAAGAAAACGCTCCTTGCGTAGAAACACCATGACATCATCTCCAACTGCGAAAACCTTGACCCGCCTCTTCTAGTCAGCAGCAGCCTTATTCTTCAACCCCGTTGCCTCCAACTTAGCTTTGACCGCCTCCTTAATATATTGCACATCATTGGCCATATTTTCAGCAGCTTGAATCACACTACGACCCTTAGGTAACGGTACTAGATCCACCACATTCCTAGGAGTAGAAGTATAAACCAATGAAAAAGGCGATTAACCCGTAGCCGAATGAACTGCGCTGTTTTAAGTAAACTCCACCTGTGGTAAGGCTAAATCCCACTATTTTGGCTTGTCTCCACAAACGCTTCTGATCATATTCCCCAATGTCCTGTTGGTAACATCAGTTGTTTAGGAATTGGGGGGAGCACCACATCCACTAACCCATACTAGCAGTCATCAACATGGAGAAACAAATCAACACGTGAAATAATAATATGAAAGAATATAAACATCATGATTTGTTAACCCGGTTCACACCACTTGTGGCTACATCCTGAGGCACCAAGCCGTATGTCCTGTTGGTAACATCAGTTGTTTGGGAATTGTTGATTATTACAATTTACATATGCACTCACTCAAATCTAGCATAGAAACTCTCCATAAACAACCCTCTCCTACATATTATTATCTCTCCCTAAGAACACACAAACAATATGATTATAGTCGGGTTGTAGGATCGCCCCCATGGCTCACCTAGGCCCCCGGCCCCCTCCTACACACTATTTTGTTCTCTCTGATATCCTATCTCTCTCCTTTTGGATACTACATATTATGGTGGTAGTCACAATATATTTATAGGGATACAAAACCTAATCCTGATCAAAACCTAATTTACCCGGAGTCCTTGAGACGGAAGGAGTATAATACTTCTTCTCTAAGTATTATGGCTTTAGGAAACTGGATAAGATAAGGAAACCAATTCCTTTACTTAACCTTGGACTCCACTCCACGCCAATTTCCTGCTGTCCGCCACACCATGCGCCCGCCTGCCTCACACCAGGCGCCCGCCTGAATTCTTTTCCAGGAAGTTGAATCTTTCTTCCAGATCAGGTGCCTGCCTGCCCCACATCAAGCGCCCGCCTGCTCTCTGTGATTCTGCTCCATCTTCTCCTCGGTTTTGGCTCCAATCCCAAAAATCTCCCAGCTAGAGACATAAACCACCAATGTGACATGCTCCTATCATACTCCCACTGGAGAATGATCCACCAAATATTTTACCACCATTGTAACACCAAGATCCTCCTTGATGATGATAAGCCTCCACGCTCCTCCACCATGAGCCTCCACACCCATGTAATAAGGCGAGTTGAAATGATGCATCGCTTCAACCTCTCCGTGTTAGATCCTTTTTGCCTCCCCAAATCAACTTCTACCTTGATTTCTTTACAAGACTAACTTCGCCTTCTTCCTCCTAGATCCACTCCCCTTGCAATGCTTCCCCATGAAACTCGTACACACTTTGCTTCTTGCATTGTCTTCTTGTGGTCGTTTCTCGCTCTCTGTTAGGGCCACTTGATCCCACCGCGTTGTAACTTTTTGAGTCACTCTCCCCCCTAACATGTCGTTCATTGATGTCTCTACCTTTTTACACCAATAGGCCGATATTCACGCCTCTTTCTCCCATATGGTACAAAATTGATGTTGTTGGTAGAGTACAACATCCTCCCATCTCCCATCCATCGTTTGCGAGAAGTCATCCTCTTCCTACGTGGTCAAACCGGCTTATACCACCCACCTTTTGCATCGTCGGTTGCTTACGCAAGTGCTTGATGCATTCCTCCTCTTTTTTCATATTTTCTCAGACCTCCTTGACTGCCCAAGATCCCTTGAACTAATCTGATCCATCTTAATCTCTGCATCTCCAAATCCCACCTCGAATCTCTGCAGATCTCATAAGAAAGAAACGAACTATTCAGACTTTCTGATCTTCCGCATGATCATTGACCTATTTGGCACATGTCTTGCTTCAACCAAAAAACCCTAGCATCTCTCAGATTAATCCTTTACGTCTTCCAGACAAAGAATATGCATTGCACGAAATCTGCACGTGCACTCCACCAAGCCTACACATGCATTGCACGAATTCTGCACGTGCATTGCACAAAAATCTGTTGTCTTCTAATTTTCACCTTGGATCTCCCCTAGATTTCAAACCAAATCTCTAATACCAGTTGTTGGGGGGAATTGGGGGGGATCACCGCATCCACTAGCCCATACTAGCAGTCATCAACATGGAGAAATAAATCAACACATGAAATAATAATATGAAAGAATATAGACACCATGATTTGTTAACCTGGTTTACCACCACTTGTGGATACATCCGGAGACACCAAGCCGGATATCATTAAAATAATATGTTGATTGTTACAATTTACATATGCACTAACTCAGATCTAGCATAGCAACTCTCCATGAACAACCCTCTCCTACATATTATTACCTTGACCGCGAGTGAGCTTCTACTTAGAGATTTTGTTAAAAACAACCTTACCGTATTTATATCAAAAACTTCCGCTGTGCATATTATACCTTGATCGCGTGGTTTTTACTTGACCGCAAAATTCAAGATTGTAAGCACTTGGTTGAATTTTGAAAAAGGGTTGAAATTTTAAGTAGGCTATTCACCCCCCCTCTAGCCTCCTTTATCATACCCTTATTGTGTCTTTGGGACCAATAAGTGGTATTAGAGCATCCACCTTTATAAAACTTCAGTTTTTAAAGATTAACAGCTTGAGTGCCGATTCAAAATGGAAAGTCAGAAAGCTATGGCAATGTGTTAGTACCCGATCTGAAGTTAGAGGACTTCCTAGATGTTTAGGAGCCTCCGAGGACCTTTTAGGTAATAAAAACCTGACAGGGACTGATCCGGCAACTTTCCAGAGTTCTAGATTGACGAAATCAGTTAAAGGTCGAAATCTATCAGGATAATGACCTGATCCCAAGAATGAAGTGATAAGATTTCACTGAGATC
Organism: Campanula takesimana; assembly: GCA_026119855.1. Taxonomy (NCBI): domain Eukaryota; kingdom Viridiplantae; phylum Streptophyta; class Magnoliopsida; order Asterales; family Campanulaceae; genus Campanula; species Campanula takesimana. The sequence goes on from JAOWBW010000055.1 coordinate 1,336,996, forward strand.
TAGATAACCACGCTGTTGGGTATGCTTATTTCTTAACCCTCCTAATTATGTTAGAATTGATTGATACCATCACGTAAGAATATTCTATGGACTTTAGGACCCTATGTAAGAAGTTTTATAACTTCAATTTTTTAGCCTAGTCCATTTTATAGTATAGGCTTAGAATATAGGACTTGGAGTGAAAAGGAATGAAGATCTAAGCAAGACAGTGGTCACTGCGCAGGACTTCTCTGCGCAGGACACCACTGCGCAGCATTCTATCTTGCTCAGTTTTCGATGCATTCAGATCACCTAACTTGGAAAACGCTTAGAAGATGCACGCTTATTAAAAATGCTGAGGTGTGCAGAATCAACTAAGCAAGCACACTCAGCAAATCCAACGGTGGAGACGCGCTCAAGAGAAATATTTCAAATGAAGACAGCTGTCATCCTTCTAGAAGAAGCTTTTGAATTTGGTCTTCATGCTCAGTCTCCAACGGCTCTAAATCACCTGTGCACCAATCATATTGTGCAAGGTCATCAACTTTGATCAGAGCCCAAACGGCTATAAAGGACACCTGCGCACCAATCATATTGTGCCAGCTCATCGTCCTTGCTCAGAGCACCAACGGCTAGTTTTAAGCTCTCTACTATAAATAGCCTACTCATCTTCATTTCCAAGTTGCTAGAGTTTGTGCTTTCTAATATCCTTGAAGTTCTGAAGATTGCTGCTTACTATTCCCAGATTCAAGATCAACCTTCAAACCTTCATACCTTCAAACTCCTGCCCAGATCCTAAGCCTTAAATCACCAGAATTTTTCGTGCTCTTCATCTCATAGATTCATAGAGCCCAGAATTTCTGAACACACCACACACCTCTTGAAGCTTCGATCGTTTAGATCATACTTCTTGAGATACACCGGTTTAGTCTAGGATTTGTTCTTCATAGATTATAGATCTTTGAGATAGTTTGTTTTTCATTGTTGTATCTTGTAACTCTCTCATATAATAAGATATCCGTTAGAAAATCCAAGACTAACCATCTTGGTAGAGGACGTAGATCTTTCATTGATCGAACCTCTCCAAATAGCTTGTTCTTTATTCTCGCTATTTATTTCCTGCTTAATCATTTCTGAATAACTGCTTTGTTTGATCTTTTCAGATTGCTATTATTGCTGCTGTACTTGTTATTGCTTATTGCCTTAGAACATTTTATCCAACTCTTTAAGCCAAAACTTAGCGCGTGCGTTTTTATCCTTGCGCAGCTTTCTCCTGCGCAGGTGCTGCTTTAAATTTCCGCTGTGCATTTCACACTCTTGCTGCGCGCTATACTTGGCCAAAATAAGAGTTGTGCGCATAAGCCATTGATTTGTAAAAGGGTTTGAAAAGAATTTTAAAACGCTATTCACCCCCCTCTAGCATTTTTCATACCCTTGTTGCCCCTTTGGGACCAACAAGTGGTATCAGAGCAAACACCATCATAAAACTTGTTTTGTTTTTCAAGCTTAACAGCTTGGGTGCCGATTCAAGATGGCTTTAAAATCTTGGGCAATGGCTAACTATTCACATGTTCCAGTGCTGAATGAAGATCACTTCGAAATCTGGAAGCACTGCATGCTCACTCATTTTTTCTCTATCGACGAGATCCTCCACGACATCGTTCTTGAAGGACCCTACATTCCAATGAAGGCCAATCCAGATGCTGCTACCAACAAGGATAATCCTACAATCAAGAAGGCCAAAGGGGAATGGACCGATGAAGAAAAGAAATGGGTTGGCTACGATGGAAGAGCTAGAAACATCATCCTTAGCACTCTAGACCTCTCCACGCACAATCAAATTGTGAGCGGTGGAACTGCTAAGGAACTATGGGATGCTATTGAAGGATATGTGAATGGAGACAAAGTAAGCAAGGAAAACAAAAGATTTGTGGTGCAAAGAAAATTCAACTGCTTCATGAGAAAGGATGGTGAAACCTTGAGACAAACTTATGATCGCTTCTGTGCTGTTGTTAATTCTTGTAAATCTCTTGGAACTACTTTCACTAATAAAGAAGTCAATTCTCAATTCTTAGATGCGCTAGGTTCCAGATATGTGCACAAGGCAAGTCATCTGGAAGATTCTGGATTTCTAGATACTTGGCCTCTGCGCAGTTTGTACGCTAACTTAAAAGTGTATGAGCTAAAGCTTGATCGAATTGATGAAACTGAAGGTAAAGGAAAACTTGTTTCCTACATTGCGCAAAAGGAACCTGCGCCTGCTCAAACCTCAGACAAAGTCTCTACTTCCTCTCTACTTGAAATGGATGATGATGATTTCTCTATGTTCGTTAAGCGATTCCAAAAATTCAGGAAATTCTCTAAGCCAGGATCCTCAAGTAAAGCTTCAGCTAAATTCTCTCGTGGCAGAGACTCAAAGATAGATGAAGAGTTGGTCTGCTACAACTGCCGAAAGCCCGGTCATTTTGCTTCAAAATGTCCTACTCTATAATTTGAGTACATGAAGAGGAATACTGCGCAGAGATCATCAAGGCAGCGCGGAATGATTGCTGAAGAAGACGGCGCAGAAAAGGAACTGAAGACTTGGATAGAGACTGACACTGATGACAGTGATGATGATGACGCTGAGGATGGACTTCTCTGCTTGGTGGCCAATGCTGATGATGATAGCGATTCAGACAATGATCCCGACATGGACACAAAGGCTGCAACAAGGACAATTCAGAAGAAAGGTCCCACTATCACAGAACTGGTGGAAATGGGACATCTGACTCCAAGCAGACATAATGGAAAGTACTTATTTTCCAGAGCAGACCTATCAAACAAATTTGTAGCTGCGCCTCCGCGCAAAGAATCTCTTGAAATTCCTGCTGAAATTGTAATAGAAAAGAATGACTCTGCTGAGCGCGAGTCTATTTTTTAGCAAGCTGAAAAAGTAATCAAGAAATTTAATTCTATGAAAGAAGCAGTGGACTTATCAATTGGAGAAATTTCACAGCTTAAGACGGAGAAAACTCTTTTAAGATCTGAGATCACCCTCCTTAAGGAGCAGATTAAGAGCATGACTCCTCTTACTGAAAAGAACCATTTTCTTACAGATCAAAATGCGCTATTTAAAGTAAGAAACGAGGAATTGGCTGCTCAAGTAGCTGATCTCACAAAGATCACTGATGAGTGGACCAAATCTCGTGTCACTATGGACCAAATTCTATAATCCCAAAAAGCCAGTGGAGACAAGGAAGGCTTGGGGTTCTCAACTAGTGATAACTTTAAATGTGCAGTTTGCTCTGAAAAGGAAAAGGAGTTTACACCACAGCAAACTATTGAAATTCCTAAAGCAAAGCACTCTGCCTCAATGGGTAAAAGACAGGAGAAAGTCCAGAGACAAAATTTCCATTATGTCTACCCAAAAATGCAATCTGGGAAAGCCAAGGGTAAGGCTAAAGTTGAACCTGTGCATGATAACTCATATTCTGACTATGGTTGCGCTTCAACTTCAAATGTCAAATCTGCGCAAAAGGGTCATGCGCATGAAAGCCATGCGCCTCAACGCCAGATGCGCATTCTTAAGAAAAGCGCACCCAAACCTCAGAAATGATATTTGTCAAAGCAGGTTCATCTGTTCCAGTAAAGAATGCTGCGCCAAAGAAAAATAAAGAGTTTGTAAAAACCCAATCTATAAGTGGCTTTCATCATTGTGTTGTGTGTGATGGTTTAGGTCACAAGGCTGCAGAATGCCTTTTGCGATTTGCTCCTAATGCCAAGGGACGTAAAAATCCTAAGGTCAGACAGGAATGGGTTGTCAAAAGTTGCTAACTCTAGGACCCAAGAATAAAGGGGACCTGCGTTCTTAATGTCTATTTTTCAGGTCTCCTGCTTCACTGCGCACTCTTCACAAGCTAAAGTGCATATATGGTACCTCGACAGTGGATGTTCTAGACACATGACTGGAGATATCACCGCTCTTGAAGATGTGCATGAAGGAAGAGGTCCCTCTGTAACTTTTGGAGATAACAACAAAGGGCACATAGTTGGATATGGAAGAATCAGAAAAGATAAAGTGTGCATTGAGAAAGTTGCGCTCGTAGAAGGTCTCAAGCACAACCTGCTCTCCATATCACAATTCTGCGACAAAGGTTTGGAATGTCACTTCACTGCAACGCACTGCTATATCAAAGATGGCATATCCGGACTGACTTTGCTCACAGGGACTCGTAAGACTAATGTTTACATTATTGATCTTACTGCTATAGATTCTATCACTAATCTCTGTTTTGTAGCAAAGAATGTAAGTGAAAGCAGCTGGCTATGGCATAAGCGCTTAAATCATTTGAACTTCAAGTATTTGGCTAAGCTAGGAAGGGAAAATCTTATCAAAGGACTTCCCAAAGTAGCTGACCATCATGACAGAAAATGCGCAGCATGCCAGCTCGGTAAACAACCTAAGCAGTCTTTCTCCAGCAAGATTGCCTCCTCCACTTCCAAATGTTTACAACTGCTTCACATGGACTTGTTTGGACCGGTTACCACCGCGATCATTGGAGGAAACAAATATACTTTAGTTGTGGTGGATGACTACTCAAGATATACATGGGTCGAAATGATGATATCCAAAGATGACTGCTATGATATCTTGACTGCACTATTTCGAAAGCTCCAAACTCAAAAGGAAGATGACATCGTGAGCGTTAGATCAGACAATGGAACTGAATTCAAGAATAACGGTGTTGCTCAATACTGTGATGACCATGGAATTGATCACAATTTTTCTGCTGCTGGAGTTCCTCAACAAAATGGCGTTGTGGAAAGAAAGAATCGCACGTTGATTGAGGTTGGAAAAACAATGATAGCTGAAGCTAAGCTTCCAAAGTATTTCTGGGGAGAAGCTGTCAACACTGCTTGCTTTACTCAGAATAGATCCCTTATCAACAAAGCCTACAACAAGACTCCATATGAGCTATGGAGAGGAAGAGCGCCCAACATTGCTTTCTTCTAGATTTTTGGCTGCAAATGCTATATCCTCTACAATGGCAAAGATCATAGAGGTAAATTCGACGCCAAAGCAGATGAATGTATTTTCGTTGGGTATGCCAAACACTCTAAAGCTTTTCGTGTTTTTAATAGAACTACTCTAGTAATTGTTGAATCCGTACATGTTACTTTTGATGAGCATTCTCTCCTTGAACCACATTTGGCTCCAAATGATTCTGATGATTCTGCTGAGAATGTTAAGACAGGTACGCAGCCTCAAACTGCACCTGCGCAGAATGATAATCAAGTTGATCAAAACCAGAATCAAGGAAGCCCATCTCATGCGCATTCACCAGATGCTGCGCCAGAAGTGACTACTCCTGATGCGCAAACACCTCCTCCTGCGCATGATGTTTCTCCACTTCAGCAAATCACTTTTGATGATCTCGATGCTGGAGCAAATGAAGTACCCATTGAAGATCTTCGTATTCCTACCACTCAACCTAACTTACCTCCTGAGGTTCGTGAAGTTAGAGATCATCCAACTTCAAATATCATTGGTGATCTCAATGTAGGGGTTCGTACTAGGAGAGCATCAAACTTCGATGATGAATATCACTCCTTTATCTCTCAAATCGAACCAAAGAATATTGATGAAGCGCTCCAAGATTCAAGCTGGGTTACTTCTATGAAAGAAGAGCTTAATCAATTTGAACGCTGAAAAGTTTGGACCTTAGTTCCCAGACCTCATGACCAAGGAGTTATTGGTACAAAATGGGTATTCAGAAATAAGATGGATGAGAATGGAAGCATCACCAGAAACAAAGCAAGGTTGGTTGCGCAAGGCTATAGGTAAGAGGAAGGAATCGATTACGATGAAACGTTTGCGCCTGTAGCAAGACTAGAAGCTATCAGAATTTTCTTAGCTTATGCCTCTCACAAGAAATTCAAGCTTTATCAAATGGATGTGAAGAGCGCATTTCTCAACGGTGAACTTCAAAAGACGGTCTACGTAGCTCAACCTCCTGGATTTGAAGATAGCAAATTTCCAAATCACGTCTTCAAGCTTCAGAAAGCCTTGTATGGACTTAAGCAGGCTCCAAGAGCATGGTACGATACTCTATCAAAATTCCTACTAGAGAAAGGCTTCAAGCGCGGTAAAATCGATACAACTCTTTTTATTGCTAAGTATAATGATCATTCTTTACTTGTTCAAATTTATGTCGATGATATTATATTTGGTTCTACTAATGAGTTACTTTGTAAGCGCTTTGAAAAGCTCATGAAAAGCAAGTTTGAGATGAGTATGATGGGAGAACTCACATTCTTCCTCGGACTTCAAATCAAGCAATTGAATGATGACATCTTCATAAATCAAGCCAAGTACACAAGGGACATAATCAAGAAATTCGGACTTGAGAATGCTAAAGCATACGACACTCCAATGGCTACGGGCAATAAGCTTGATAAAGACTTGAAAGGTAAGAAAGTTGATCAAACTTTATATCGAGGTATGATTGGCTCTCTACTCTATCTTACTGCCAGTAGGCCAGATATTATGTTTAGTGTTTGTGTCTGTGCGCGCTATCAAGCGGACCCTAGAGAAGCGCACTTAACTGCTGTTAAACGCATTATTCGTTATCTTTCTAGAACTGTTAACCTTGGACTTTGGTACACCAAAGATTCAAATTTCGATTTGCTAGGTTATTCAGATGCAGATTACGCAGCATGCACAATTGACAGGAAGAGCACAAGTGGAACTTGTCATTTCCTTGGAAATCGACTTGTTGCGTGGGCAAGCAAGAAATAAGCTGTTGTGTCCATCTCCACTACAGAAGCTGAATACATTGCTGCTGGAAGCTGCTGCTGCCGAATTCTATGGATGAAGCAACAACTAGTGGATTATGGAATTAATGAAGGAAATTGTCCAATTTTCTGCGACAACATGTCCACCATAGCAGTCTCCAACAATCCTATCATGCATTCAAAGACAAAGCACATCGACATCAAATATCATTTTCTCAAGGACCACGTGGAAAAAGGAAATATACACTTAGAGCACGTGGGCACAGATAATCAAATTGCGGATATCCTCACAAAGGCTCTTGACGCAAAAAGATTTGTCTTCTTGAGAGGAGAAATGGGTATGCTTGAACTCAGCTAACTTGTCCATATAATTTGTCAATACTAATGTTTTTGTGTTTTGCTTGATAAGTTAAAGGTTAAGATTTCATGCATCTGCGCAGACACTGCGCAGTAAGTTAATGCGCATGAAAAATTAAGTTGAGATTTGAAGAATCTTTGCACAATGTTCGCTCTGCGCAAAATGACACGCGCACTTCTAAGTGGACCGCAGGTAAGTAGGTCCTTGACTGAAAAGTCAACGCTTAGTCACAAGGGTACTTGTGTAATTCAAATTTTCCCGCGCCTTTATTTTTTGAATTTTGGGAAATTACCTTTTTACCCCTGCGCATGTCCCATTGTCATTTAATGCAAACTGCGATTAATGACAGCGCACCTTGCGAATGTCTGCTCACCATTTAATGAGGAAGGTGATGCGACAGCAGTCAGCTTCTATTCGCTGACACACGCGCGCGCAAAGACTGCGCACGCGCGTCCCCCAATCGGCCACGTCACCCTGCTAACGTGCGCCCGTCCTTTCACTGACTCAGCATTTATGAGGAAGTTGACTCGACAGTGACCAGCTTAGAACTTCACACTCACGCGCGGCTAGGCCTGCGCACGCGCGCATCCGGTTAGGCCACGTCATCGCAGCATGTGTCCCACTCCGCTTTTTCACCAACTGTCCTTGCGCTGACGTCATTATTTTTCCCTCTTTTGCTATAAACCGTCTGCGACCTCCCTCCTCTCTCTTTTCTGCTCATTCTCCTTCACCAAACCTCCATTTTCTCTCTCTATTTCTTACCAACTTCCAAAGATTTCCTCTTCTTCTCTCTTTGACCTTCATCTTCTCCAGATTTCATCTTCCCAAAACTTCCTTTTTCATCTACATTTCTTTCTATATCAATGGCTCCAAAGAAGACTTCAAAGAAAATGCCCGAAATCATTCTCTCTTCTTCATTTGAAGAACTTCTTCCTCTTCTCGCTCTGGGTCTGAACAAGATCAACAAGAACATCCTCCTCCCCAGCCCGTCGTCGAAGATATGGTATGATTTCTTTCTCTGCTTCTTAATTTCCGCCATTGTTAGGGTTTAAAGCTTTACAAGCTTCCCTTTGTGATTGTGTGCTTGTTTGTTGATCATTTTTGAAATTGATTGTTGTGTTGTGTTCGTTTTTCCCTGATCTACTCTTTCATGTAATTTATTTCATGATCAATACCCTTTTTAAGTGATTTCTACGAAATTTTCTGTCCAAAACTTCCATAGCAGATGAACGGTTATTCTGAATTTCTGGGTTTGTTTTAATGTTGTTGACTATACTGTTTACATGGTTGACTTCGTCCTGTTCATGCGGTCATTTCGATGTATTTTTTTTTATTAAATTTGGACAACTTTTGATTTTTGGTGTTCTTGATGCACTTCGTGTTCATGAACAGTTCATTTCGTGTTCTTCATTTTCTTGATTTTTCTCTTATGCTCTGGTTCGCATAAGAATTGCCAAGTGTTTACGTTTTACGCATGCTTGCTTGGCTTTGCACATTACTTTTATGCTATTTTATCTAGTATGGAGCTACTGCGCATAGGTATCCATGCGTTATCTGCGCATGCGCAACGCTCCATGCGCAATATAACGTCTAATTCATATTTTTTGTTTTGCGCAGAATCCCTTCTACATTTGTGGATGGGAAGTCAATCCGCAAGATCTCAACCAGGATGCTGTTGGGCGCAAATTGATAAGACATCTGCGATCCTCTGGAATTCTTCCTCTCTTCACTTTGGATCAGCCATTCTACGTGCCTTCTCTTGTCGATGAATTCTTCGAGACTGCGCGTGTTGTTCCTGCCAAGCACAAGGGTGAGAGCACTGAGATCATTATGGCAGTGGTGCAGAATTGCGAAACCTTGGTACACCCTAACCACATCCGCAGACTTTGCGACTTTGATGTCGGTGATGCGCTAGAGACTTTTGATACTGTGCGGTAAGACAGATTGGCGATGTAGTTGGCGAGCCCACTCTTGTCAAGCTATGGTCTGTGCATGATCGCAAAGAGTTTAGTGAGGTGATGTATCACCTGTGCACCTTGATTGGCGATTCCCTGAACTGCAAGAATGGGAACAAGGGAAAGTTTATTTCCAAGCAATGGGAATATTGCTGCGCTATCTACTTGAAGGAAAGGCTGGATTGGCCTCAGATCATCTGGAATGAGATCACCAAGGCAATGACGAGCTATGATACGTGCCTCAACCCGTCAAAACCTAAGTATCGGACGCACTGTCGCCTGCTATCCAAGCTCCTGCTCCAATACACTGAATTAAATGACTTTGTAAGGAAGACGCCAATTCTGAAGCAGTCCTGTGCTTCAAAGTTTTATTCTCGAGCGCAGCTCCATCTGCTGCGCGATGAGATTGGCGATGCAGACTACTACAGAATCTGGCGATCTGATGATGATCCTAACAGATAACCTTGGTTGGGAAAGTTACCCAATGAAGGCAAGGCCAAGGGCACTGAAGGCCCAAGTGCTGCGCAGGAAACGGCTGATGAAGCCTCCAAGCGCAAGGGCAAGGGCATTGCTGAGCCCAAGTCAAAGAAGCACAAGGATGTTCCCAACGTCCAATCCACTGCAGGCATTAAGATCAGAGAGCCTGCCCCTGCTTCTCCAAAGCCTCCCTCCAAGAAGCGCAAGGATGATACGCCTGCGCCTTCCCCGAAGAAGACTAAGACTGCCAAGGGTGCCTTCCAACGTATTCCTCCTGTGCATGACTCTGAGTCACGCATGGATCACACTGGTGATTCTGAAGATGCTGGGATTCAGGGGGAGACTCATCCCAAGGCCCCAGCTGTGCAAGACCCTGATGTTGCTCCCGCGCCTCCTGCTGATGCCCCTCTTTCTTCTCCTCGGCGCAAACAGAAGGTGCGTAGTAGCGCAAAGGGCTCCAAAAAGTGCCATACTCTCTCTCCTCCAAGCTCTCCTCGAGAACCAACATCCAGTGCATTTCAGCGCGTTAATATCCCTGTTAGCAATACTCACAGGGTTACCTCTGTCCTGGATAAAGGCATGGACATTGAGCCTAAGGGTAAAGATGATGCTGATGAAGTGGATCAGACTGTTGGTGGTGATGGCGCAGCTCCTGAGCCTACTGCTGCGCCCACTGATAAACCTGACTTTGTTGCGCCTGAGATTCCAGCGCCTCCTCCTGCTGCTGATCCTATCCCAGAAGATTCTGCTAAGGATGGTGCCACTGCCTCTGAAATCAGTGAACTTTCTTCTGCACATAGATCTCCTGCGCATCCGTCTCCTCCGCGCCTGTCCCCTTTTGATCCCATCTCAACCACCTCTCCTCCCAAGCCAACAGAGCAACCGCCTCCTGCTACTTCAACGGTTCGTGCGGTATCTACCTCGTCTCTCTCCTCCTCCAATGAGCTGCACCAGATCTTACAAGCCTTGAATTCCATTCAAGCGAATCAAGTTGCTGCGCAGTCTCAGATGGCTCAACTCATCACTGCGCAAACCGCTATTCAAGATCAACTTGATGCGCAGCGATTGGAGATTGCTGCCATTAAGGGGGAGAATGCATCAAAGACAAGTACCTCTGCCGCCGTCCCCTCTACGCAGCGTATCCCGGATGCTTTAGATCAAATGATCCTGGACTCGTTGAAGTCAATTTCTGGGATGCTCGAAAATGTTTGCACCTACATCGCTATAAATGATGGGTTTATAGGAATGCTGAAACGTCTGCGCAAGAGCCTGGCCGATGGTTTACTTGAAGGGTTTGCTGGCCTTGAAGCACAGATAGTGGAGAGATTTGGCCAAGGTGGTCCTGCGCAAGCTGGTGCACTAAATATGGAAAGCGTCAGGGAGAACATTACTCAAGCGATGACTGATTTCGCTGACGGGTTCAACGGTAGGATGGACCAAGCAATGTTTGACATTCAAGCCAGCGTGAACACCCAGCGCCTCCACACTGACACTCGCCTTGAAGCTATGCAAGCCACCATCATCGACACCATCAATGCTGCTGAGCAGTCATATTTCAACCAGATGACTGGGCATCAGATGGCCTACGCAGCAAACTTCCGAGAACTGCAAGCAGACAACCGGGATGTGCGCAGAGGAATCACAGTTTATGTTGAAGAAGCTGTTGCGTTAGAAGAAAAGTTTCAAGCGCTCAAAGTTGAGCTTATGAACAAGTTCAACAACCTGCAGAATGAGCTGCGCGAAGCCCTTCACCGGATCAACATAGATTAGGTTCTATGTAATTTTTTTTTGCGCAAGGTATATTCCTTTTTGTGCGCATTTTGTCGTTTTTCTTATTCAAACTTGTAATTCTCAACTCTTAACAGTCCAAGTTTTAATGAGAAAAATCGCATCATTAGTTTCCAAAACCTTGTTCAATTCAAATTATTCGTTTGTGGAACAATGAATGTTTTATTTTACCTCATGCGCATATTATTAACTGCTCACATTTTCTATGCATAATGTTTAAACATTCAGTTTAAACGAATACTTAAACTAAAACTCATATCATTTGTATGCGCTGCATGTTATTTCTGTCTTTCCCATACTGTAAGTTAATCTTTTGGATAGACTAGAAATCTATAGCATAGGCTAGTGTGTGCATTGACTTGAGGCATGATTTACCATTTTCATTTTTATGGCATGTTATTATCAAGTACAATGGATTGCCTTTGTTATAGTAGGTAATGCAATCAATCATTTAGGGGGAGATTGTTGGGTATGCTTATCTCTTAACCCTCCTAATTATGTTAGAATTGATTGATACCATCACCTAAGAATATTCTATGGACTTTAGGACCCTATGTAAGAAGTTTTATAACTTCAATTTTTTAGCCTACTCCATTTTATAGTAGGCTTAGAATATAGGACTTGGAGTGAAAAAGAATGAAGATCTAAGCAAGACAGTGGTCATTGCGCAGGACTTCTCTGCGCAGGACACCACTGCGCAGGTCTCTCCTGCGCAGCATTCTATCTTGCTCAGTTTTCGATGCATTCAGATCACCTAACTTGGAAAACGCTTAGAAGATGCACGCTTATTCAAAATGCTGAGGTGTGCAGAATCAACTAAGCAAGCACACTCAGCAGATCCAACGGTGGAGACGCGCTCAAGAGAAATATTTCAAATGAAGACAGCTGTCATCCTTCTAGAAGAAGCTTTTGAATTTGGTCTTCATGCTCAGTCTCCAACGGCTCTAAATCACCTGCGCACCAATCATATTGTGCTTGGTCATCAACTTTGATCAGAGCCCAAACGGCTATAAAGGACACCTGCGCACCAATCATATTATGCCAGCTCATCGTCCTTGCTCAGAGCACCAACGGCTAGTTTTAAGCTATCTACTATAAATAGCCTGCTCATCTTCATTTCCAAGTTACTAGAGTTTGTGCTTTCTAATATCCTTGAAGTTCTGAAGATTGCTGCTTACTATTCCCGGATTCAAGATCAACCTTCAAACCTTCATACCTTCAAACTCCTGCCCAGATCCTAAGCCTTAAATCACCAGAATTCTTCGTGATCTTCATCTCATAGATTCATAGAGCCCAGAATTTCTGAACACACACACACCTCTTGAAGCTTCGATCGTTTAGATCATACTTCTTGAGATACACCGGTTTAGTCTAGGATTTGTTCTTCATAGATTATAGATCTTTGAGATAGTTTGTTTTTCATTGTTGTATCTTGTAACTGTCACATATAATAAGATCTCCGTTAGAAAATCCAAGACTAACCATCTTGGTAGAGGACGTAGATCTTTCATTGATTGAACCTCTCCAAATAGCATGTTCTCTATTCTCGCTATTTATTTCCTGCTTAATCATTTCTGAATAACTACTTTGTTTGATCTTTTCAGATTGCTATTATTGCTGTTGTGCTTGTTATTGCTTATTGCCTTAGAACATTTTATCCAACTCTTTAAGCCAAAACTTAGCGCGTGCGTTTTTATCCTTGCGCAGCTTTCTCCTGCGCAGGTGCTGCTTTAAATTTCCGCTGTGCATTTCACACTCTTACTGCGCGCTATACTTGGCCAAAATAAGAGTTGTGCGCATAAGCCATTGATTTGCAAAAGGGTTTGAAAATAATTTTAAAACGCTATTCACCCCCCCCCCCCCTCTAGCATTTTTCATACCATTGTTGCCCCTTTGGGACCAACACACGCGATCCGGCAAGAGTGGCCACGCGGCCACTCCTTTCGACCTCTATTTCCTATAAATAGGTGCCTCCAGCCCCAGAAATCGATAACCAATTCATTCTACAAGTTTTACAGTCAAATCTGACTCCAAAACTCTTAGTCTAAACTCATAATATATGCCATGTTTAGGGTAGCGATCTTCATGTTCATTCGTATGTTATTCATGATGTTCCTATTATTATGCTAGATCTACTACTTATACATTCATAACATGCTAGATCTAGGATTGTAATCCTTATTTATGTGCACATGCCATAACCGATGATGATCCTAGGGTTTCATCAAACCCTAATATGATCTAGGAACTACTTCTAACCCCAATCTTTCCCCCTCTATATGCATGATCCGCTTCATCTCTACCATTCTAATTCATCAATGAACTACACCGACCTGAGCTTCTCGTGATGAAAAGAATGTAGGCAATCTTTGGATCCGGTCTTAAACACTAACACACACACACACACACACATTGATCATGATAGAAAGACAGATTCGTCGGGAAATAGGAGTGATCATGTTAATATTCTTCTTCTATTGTAATTTGACCCCCGAACCCTATTATTCTCATAAATGGTTTTCTCAATGTTTTAACAACAAATAAAACAATGTGGCGACTCTCAATTTCCAAAACACGCGTATTCACAGTGGCGACTCTGCTGGGGGCTTGTTTTTGAAAAAACCTTTTTCAAAACTTAAGAGGGTCTAACTTTCATCAATTTCGTGATTTTGTGTGTGCTCTAACTGCCCCATGCGCTCTCTTTCTAAAAAACTGCACTTCTGCAATTCCTGCCTTTCTGTATTTTGGCACCGCACGCCTCTCGTTCTCACGTACGCCGGCTGTTAAGCCGTACGGCTCCATTTATCTGCAAAACTGTTTCTAACGATTTCTTACATGTTTATGTGTTTACATCATGCCTTAAATGTTCTAGATCTGCTCTGAATGTGTTTATTTCATTCTTAAATATTGTTTATGTGAATTGTTATGCTAGTAGACTTCTCTCATGCATTGCATTTCATTATAAAATACGTAATCAAATGGCACAATACCACTAGTCCGTGTCACACTGCACATTCTCCCTGGATACTCCGCTGAGTGCTCAAATTTTGGTGATCCTGGCGCCTCTATCTTTGTGGCACCCGGGATATCTAACTCACCATCTTCACTTGTGAAACGGTTGAGGTTAATCCCTTGTTCGTTTCTAAACCATGCACCTTGATCGATTTAAGGACACTTATCAAACAATAATTATCTTAACTAAAATCATTCATCATGCTGCATAAGTCTCCCATAGATCAACTCTAGTCAACCTTCGACTCGTCTAGGTCAGACCATTACCTTAACCCGTCTAGGTCAACTCTTTGACCCATCTAGGTCAAACCCGTCATCTCGACCCGTTTAGGTCAACCCGTTATATTGACCCGTTTAGGTTAACCCGCCACCTCGACCCATTTAGGTCAACATGTCATCCCGACCCACCTTGACCCATCTAGGTCAACCCGTCACCTTGACCCATCTAGGTCAACCCGTCACCTTGACCCATCTTGGTCGACCCATTGTCTCAACCTATCTAGGTCAATCCATTTTTATTCCCGCCATTATTAGCTCACTTCTTGTCAAACCTTACCTAACTCACCTAAGTCAAGACCACCTTACATAGGATCCCTCTATCTTTGCTTGACCAAGGACCGAGTCATCTCTCTTTCTTTTTGACCTCTACAGCCATCTTCTAAATACCTACGATTTTCAGAAGTCACTAACCTCTTGCGGTCACTCTCTCACTTGTTTTACTAAACCCGAACTATGGTGACCTGAGCCTCTCATTGTGTGGGACTTCTCCCGCATAGTAAGGGGAACGTAGGCAGCTACTGGCCCGGTCAAACTTTTAGTCTTTTCATTCAAAGAACATTTTGAAAATACGGAGATCGAGTCTTTTTTATAAAAATGATTTTATAAACAATGCCTTATCATTAATTATGAGTCTAATTTAGTTCAAAGACTTAACTTCTCCACCACTACTACAGAATCCCACATCATGTCTGCTGAAGGGATCATCACAGTCACAACCGAAGCTACCACCGAAGATGTTGAGACAATTCTCCACCCCAAGACTGTTCTCAATGAGCAAGCGGCACACTTCAACGCCATTCTCAACAAGCAGATGGCCGACCTTAACACTACTTTCAACAAACAAGAAGCCTTATACGATACTATCCTCGACAAGCAAGTGGCCCACTATGAAACTATCTTCAAAGAACCATCAACCTCTCCAGAACCGCTCTCGATGAACAAGAAGCCTACTTGAAGAGTATTCTCTTCCAGCAAACGGACCACTTTCAGAAGGTAATTCACAAAGCTCTAAAGGACACCAAGGAACATCTCCAGTCAGATATCTATGGCCTCTATGAGTATATCCACCACATTCCCTCTCATGCTCAGTTTCACCACCCATACACTCCTCAAATGTATGGACCACCATCGCAACCTTTCCCTATTCTGATGCCTCCTATGACTACTCATCAGCAAGGAATACCGGTACCTAAACCACCCTCCAATATGATCCGTAACAAGAAAGACGAGCGCGAGTTCGATGATTTGGGTATGCCATTGGAAAAATGCTTCAAAAGCCTAGTTCAAACCGGCAAGTTGTCTCCTCTACTCGACTACAAACCACTCAACGCAAGACAAGACTTGGACCCCTCCAAATATTGCTAGTATCACCACTACGTTGGACATGACACCGAGAACTGCCTCCAACTAAAACGGAAGATCCAAAGCCTCATTGATAGTGGAATAATCACTCGCCAGAGGAACACATAGGCATGAGCAAAGTCTACACCGGGGCTACCTCCTTCAAAATATATATATATATATATATATATAAAAGAAAAAAAAAGTCATTCAGTCTTCATAGGTTCTAGAGTGTCTTTTATTTTAGTCATACTCCACCTTGGACATTAGTCTTTTTATTTTTTACTAGCAAAGTGTTCACTACGGACACTAGTTAGATTATTATGGTCCACCTCGGGTTAGTTAATTTGAGTCTTCAATAAAAAGTGTCTTTATTTCTTTTCTCTCTAGACTTGAGACATAATCTTGCATATATACATCACTTCCATAAAAGCTGTATTAATCTTAATTATCAATTGATTGCTATATCTTTATATGACGAATTAATCGCAAGAATATTCATTAATGAAGACTCATCAAAAGGTAAATAGACCTACAAACCATCATACATAACTTCACAAACAAGTAATCTCAAAATAACAAACGCTTTGATCAATCGAATCGTTTTCTCTTTTCTACATATACTCTCCTCGTGTACACCCACTGTGTGCACCCTCTATATATATAATCTCCTCGTGTACACTCGCTGTGTGCACCCTCTATATATATATATTATCCTCGTGTACACCCACTGTGTGCACCCTTTGTATATATAATCTCCTCGTGTACACCCACTGTGTGCACCCTCTGTATATATAATCTCCTCGTGTACACCCACTGTGTGCACCCTCTGTATATATAATCTCCTCGTGTACACCCACTGTGTGCACCTTCTATATATATACTCTCCTCGTGTACACCCACTGTGTGCACCCTCCATATATACTCTTCTCCTGTACGCCTACTATGTGCACCTACTAAATACTCCTCATATGCAATTCCATCTTCACGAAGAAGACGATGACTGCAGAACCGCTCACCATCAAAGAAGCGTCCGCACGATCACAAAGGCTGTTCGACATGTCGATACACTGGGGCTGTCCCTCCTCCTCGAAGATATCAACAAAGTGCAAGGGGCTATTCGAACCCCCTCCATGAGTCCTACCTCCCAAAGGTGAAAGCGAACTAGTGGCTTACCTTGCCCAACGTTTCAACATGTATGTAAAAAAAAAAAAAAAGCTCGCTAGGTCGAAACCCACAAAGGGCGGCTTAGGCAAAAATTAGAGCAAAAGCACAAAAAATAAGCCCGCTAGGTTGAAATCCCGCAAGGGCGGCCTAGGCAAAATCAAGGGTGTGCACAAAGTAATAAATCAAAGCAAAGAAAAATAGAAGGGGCTATCATCATAGTAAAGTAAAAGTTCCCTTTTTCTTTCACTTCTTATTTTCTATTTTTCTTTCTTTCTCTTCAAAAGAAGTTCAAATCAACTAGACGGCAGCAGTCCAAAGTAGCAACTACAAACGAAGCGGTCCAAAGCAACAAGCAACAATGGAGCGAATCACCACCCAAACCCGGTATCATCATCAACCGGATCATTCTTGAACTACGCGGACCTGAGCCTTTCACACCAAGAGGAACGTAGGCAACATCATGGTCCGGTCCAAAATATACTCAACCCACCTTGGGCCAACTTTTCATTCTTTTCTCGCTTCCCTATACACTATAATTGCTATTTTCTTTCTCGATTAATCAAGGCGTTTATTATTTCGAGACTACTCGTCTAAAACATAATCATAAGATACATAATGAATCAATGAGGTCCATTCTCGAGCAATCAAACGACAATTCTGAATAAAACAATTTTCAAATGTCTCGACAAGTCCTCTGTTCTACAATCTAGTAAAGAGCTAAACACTTAATTTCTGTCAAGCAGGGGCTTCCTTCCTCTTATACACATTCTTCCCGTAGAGTCAAAATGTGAGAACTCCTTCTCTTGTTCTCTCTTTCTCTTCTCTCACCATAACGAAAACGCCCCTGCAAGTCGTCTGTAGATTTCTGTCTTTTTTATTTTATTTCGAGTCGACTGAAGAAAAAAAAACGGCGCTAAAAGAATATACCGACCTAGATTGAGAACCCGCAAGGGCGGTCTAGAGAAAAAACAGGGTGCGTCTAAAAGGAGGTAGTATCCCCAACCTTATACCCTCACCATACTGGGGCTGTCTCAATGGAATTGGACCGCCTACCAGCACTCTAACACGATCACTCTCCTCAATAGGTCATCCCTCGAGTAAGGTTACTCCCCACGAAAAGTCACCTCTCTCAAGTACCCCCATTCGAACTGGGGATTCTCCCAACAAAGTTAGGACAACTGCTTGACTACTCAGAAATCACCGGCGACCCGATGAAATCTCACTTACCCGAAGGACTGCCCTAATCAACAAACCTTATGAAGGACAAGTACTTGAATTAATTAGGTTGTAATTAATTATAAGGCATTTTTATAAAGTCATTACTTTTTTAAAAGTGTTTTTCTATCACGTTATTTATAGATCCGCACACTCGGTCTCCACTAATTTACAAAATGTCTTTTGATGTCCTAATTGACTCGGTCCTACACCTTAGGCTACCCTTGGGTCTTGTATCCCGTCTCTCATAGGTCAAAAGCCCTAAAATTACCTTTAGGAAAATTAGAAATTTTTTGCAAGGGTCCACCTATTCATGGCCCAATCCACCCAAGCGGGCTATTTTGGACGGCCCTGATTTAAAATAAAGAAAGGTTTAATTGGAGCAAAGCCCGTTTAGTTTTTGATATTTTTTTTAACATTTGTAACATACTATAATTCATTTCAAAGCAATTGTCATCATTTAGAAATTCCTATGGAATTTATTACAATCTTATCTTAAGCCCTGCCGACCTATAGCCCTGACTATTACAAGTTCCTATGGAGTTTCACCATTGTCGAACCTAATACAGCGAATGATACATGCTCTACAGGTAGTGATCAGAATGAGAATGATAATGATGTTGAACAGGATGAACCTGTAATAGAAAAGTTTGATGCATTTGTTGAACATGTTGAAGTTGAGGATGTTGATGAATTAACCGTGCCTGATAAGGCTGATGCCACGGTCGATCTGTCTACTCTTCCTGAAGCACCAATTCCTCCTACCGCAGACCCCTCTTCGACCGTACCTCCTGCTCTTGAGTCCATTCACTCAACTTCTGAACTGCTTGCCGCAGTGAAGCTTCTTACTCAGATGCAGGCATACACTCAACCTCAAATTGCTTCTTTAGTGTCTAGTATGGTGGCCCTTCGAGAGGTGGTTATTGAGTTAAAGACCGATCAAGCCGCTCTAAAGCGAGATGTTGCCGCACTTCCCTCCCATATGATTTCAACCATTAAGGGGGAGAGTGTTGCCATAACAAAGGCCGTTAAAGATATCCTCTCTGGTTCTACAAGCAGTTCTACCGCACCTCCACCTGCTGTAGATCTTACAGTTGCCGCACTCAATGAAGCTCTTAGGAAGCAAACTGATTTTATCAGTACAAGTGTAGTCAAAGGTGTTGAGGGTGCAAGCAAAGAACTCTCCAAAGCTATGAATCATGAAAAGCTGGAACTCGAAACAGAGTTGGAGAAAAACAAAGCCGCACTTAAGGAAGAGATAATTGTTCACACCGGTGCCTCACTCATGGCTGTTGCAAATAAGTTCACTCCAAAGATTGCTGCGATGACTGTCGCTATGCAAGTCCAAACCAACCGCATCAAAGTCAACAATGTGAGGATTGAAAGCCAATCTGAAAGGATCGACCTCTTGTCCAATAGAGTCAATACGGTCATGAACCGCCTTAACCGTATTGGTCAAGCTGGAAACCAATTGGCTTTGGGAGGTCAACGGAACGTTCATGCCCAAGGAGATCAAGAGGATAAAGAAGATGGAGTCTCTACTCCTATCATTATTCCTGGACTCGATCTTCCAGCCTACTGCTTTCCCCTTACCTTCCCATTCACAGCAAGCTTTGATGAAGACCTCATTGATGTTGACCGCATTTGATATGACCGCATGTGGTCATTTAAAACAATTTGTGTTTATGTTTTAAAACAATCTTTCATTTTTGTTTTTATGTTGGGTTGTAACAAACATTATTTCTCTTTTGCTTTCATAATTCTGTGCTTGAATGATTATCATTTGAAGTATGATTGTTTGGTGTTTGAAGCATTTCTGATCTTTCTTGATTGTTTATCTTGAAATGCTTCAAATGTTATTTCTATCTCTTAGGATTAGTCTTTTTTTTTCTTTTTAGGATGATAGAAATCTATGACATTGGCTTAGAGTGTGCATTGACTTGGGACATGATATTTAATAAAATTTTATTCTTGAAAACATGTTTTTACCAAGTACAATGAATTAGCCTTTGTTATAGTAGGTAATGGTCTCAATCAAATAGGGGTAGATTGTTGGGTATGCTTATTATAAACCACTCCTATTACCTTAAATTTGATTGATCCCAAAACCTAATTTTATTCTTTGTGGACTTTAGAATATATTGTAAGAAGTACTTGTACTTCATTTAGAATAATCCATTTTTATTTTGATAGGCTTAGCTGATTAGGACCCTCAGTTTTTTTCTAAGTCTGGAGATATGTGGCAGGGACCCTTCCTACCGCGTGGGTTGTCGAACGCATGGGCCTATGCTTGCCGCATTGCCCAGAGTTACTCATGCTGTCAATCTGCCGCATGAAGCCAAGCCGACCGCATGGCTCAGTCGACCGCATGGTGCCTTTGTTGAAGAAATCAAGTTTGGTTCAAACTTAACCATGGTCACACGTGTGTCCAAAACTATGGTTAGTTTAGAACGTTGCAAATTCAAATTTCAAATTTGAATACAACTGTCATCTTAGTACAGTTGGACCACCATGACTCTGCAACTAAAGGACAACTCAAATTGAGCTCCAATCAGAAATCAACAGCTCACTGTCCTCCAAACTTATCCTCCAAGAATTCAAACGGTTAGTTTCTCAATCAAGGCTATAAATAGTCCTTGAGTTCTTTATTGAAATTACACTGAGATTCCAAGAGATAAATTGCTGTTGAAATTCTTGGTGATTGAAGATCATATTCAAGATTTTTAGAATCCCTTGAATCTTCAAGCACAAACCTTCAAAGTCTTCAACAACTCCAGCAACCTTCAAGATCAAATCTCAAGCCTCTTCACACAAGATTCATTAGGCTCTAAATCATATAGATTTCAAAAAGATTTTGATTCTTAACACACACTCACCCCGATTGATCAATCACATAGATTGAATCATTAGGGATACACTGGTCTAAGTCTAGGATTGTTCTTCATAGAAAATAGGTGTTGATTTTATACTTCATCTCTGTAATCTGTACTCAACGAATCAATATAAACCTCATTCAAAATCCAAGACTGGCCATCTTGGTAAATGACGTATATCTTCAGTCAGATCGAACCTTTCCAAATCATTGTGTCATTTACTTTCTGTTCTTTATTTTTTGCACTTTACTTTCAAGCATTGTTCATCTTGTTCTTATTTTGTTCATTTTAATCTTGTTTGTTGTTTAGTGTTTGATCTTTTCAGATATTCAAATTTGCTATGAATTGTATTTGTATGCTCTACTTTGCCTAAGCTAAAATCTGACTAACTTATCAATTGCCAAAAACTTCTGAGACGCTACTTTCAAACTCTCAACCTGCCGCAATCTATCTACCACACTATACCTACCGCTAGAGCCGTCAATTTGGGCTGAGCCCGTTGGGCTGGCCCGGCCCGCCATTGAATAAGGGTGGGTTGGGCCCTAAATTTACCAACCCAAATACAAGTGGGCCTATTTGGGCTAGCCCATTTGGGTCGCGGGCCAACCCAATTTTTTTGTCCTTTTGTCCTTTTTTTTTTTTTTTTTTTTTTTTTCTTATAGTCGTCAGTGCGGGCTAAGAAGGGTTTATGGTTTTTTCACTTTCATTTCAATTGATATTCTAAGTCTATCCTCTCCTCGTCCTCGCCTTCTCTCTTCGACGACCGACCGGTGCCGCCGCTACTACACTAAGGCATGAAGTAACGACTCACGATCACGAACCAGTCTCCGCCACCATCGCCCGTCAATCCGCCAAGTCTCCTCGCCTTCTCTCTTCGACGACCGACCGGCGCCGCTACTACACTAACACTAAGGCACGAAGTCACGAACCAGTCGCCGCCACCATCGCCCGCCAATCCGCCATCATCCTCTTCTCTCCCCTTTCGTGAACCGAACGTCATCCGTCGCCGGCGCCGCCTTCTGGTAAGTCCCCTTCCGTGAACCGAACGTGTGCGGGCTTTAGGGTTTGTTCAATTGATATTCTATTTTCCATTTTTTCGTCCTCTTTGCCTGACCTAATTTTGTGAAAACGAAACAGAATCACATTACAATTTCAGGTACTTGCGAATTTGAATTTGATTGATTGATTTTGAATTTCAATTTCAATGAGACTGTTCTGTTGGTCCGATGCTTCTCATTATTAGCAATGTCCCCTACCGCGTCCGTTATCTTACCGCGTTGAACTTATCAAAAACAACTCTTAACTTGTTTCATCGAAAACTTCCGCTGTGCATTTTACACTTGACCGCGTGGTTTTTATCTACCGCAAAATTCAAGTGTAAGCATAAAGGTTGAATTTTAAAAAAGGGTTGAAATTTTAATAGGCTATTCACACCCCCCTCAAGCCTCTTTTCATACCCTTGTTGTATCTCTGGGACCAACAGTACCACTACCACCCAACTAAGTCGGTATACCAACTTAGTTGGTACGGTTGGTACTCGGTTGGTACGGTTGGTACTAGCTTATACCAAATGTGGAATATAATGCAAAAACGACTACAAAACAACGATGACCGACGAGTCAAAAAAAATTGATTACTTAATTCAACATTGGCATAAATCTAGTCAACAAGGCAAGAGTCATGTTGACACCAATTGATCATACCAAAAAATATAGTTACTACCTTCGTCCAAAAAATGAAGGTGGAAACTTCAAACTTTACCTCTTAAGACAGTATTTCACTTCATTACTTAGCCTAACAAAGGAAACTGTTACTACCTCCGTCCCAAAATCAAATAGTAAAAGAAAGAAGTTTCACGGACTCCCCATTCATCAAACATGAACAACCTCGATTTAAAAGAATTTTCCTTCGGGATTTGGACTCCAAGGCCCTCCAATACCAACGTATATTCTAAATTAGGACTCAATAGATCATTAATACCAGCGACACCCCTGATTCATGGAAAGTGGTAATACCCTCCTGTACCCAGGAAATTATATGAGGCCCGCTCCAGCCTGGCCCATCCTCTCCACCCTCCCAACAAATTGGCCCGGTCCACAAACATTGCTCTGCCTGTGTCACGCCCCGAAAACCCGTCTCTATTTTATTGATAAATAATTATTTATTTATTTATTTGATTTAAATATTTATGTGTGCATTTTATGTGTTATAATAATTTATGCCTAACATATTATTTGGGTCATTTGTGCTAGTGTAGTATCATTTGGTCTTAGTTGTTAGTAGGAAGTATTAGAGTTGTGTGTTAGTAGTGAGGGGGCCTAAGTGTAACATTTTGAAATAATCCTCTCTTCTCCCTCACCTCTCCCTACTTCCATTCCCAGCTCATTTCTCTCTCTCCCCAAAGAAAAAGGTAAGAATTCTTCTCCCCCTTCTCTCTTCAATCTAACCCTCTTCCTCTTGTTATTTCTCATTTCTTAAAACATGAAACTTGTTTAGATCGTCGTTAGGATCGTAGAGGGCTAAAAATATTCGAGTTCCGGCAACTTTGAGAAAATTCAAGGAAGTTGCTTTTCCCCCATTTTTATGTTAAAGTGTTCATTTCATGTTTATATAATGCTTTAGTTGTTATATTTGAAGTTTGGTTGAGTTTGGAATTGATTTAGAATTTATTTGGGTTTTTGGTTAAAAATGGTGATTTGATGAATGTGGGGATTCAATCTTGATCTTGGTTGATAAATGGTGTTATTTGGGTCCCCATCCTAGTTATAAGTTGTTTTGGCTCATATTTATGCTTGGTGGAAGGTTGATTGTGGTGGATTTTGAGTGTTGGGTGAAATGGGTAAGAAAATGATGAACCCAGCCCTGTTTTCCCGGCCAAGAACCAGACCAGGCGCCCGCCCGGGTTGGACCAGGCTCCCGCCCGCCCCCCTTTTTCCAGCGGCCAGACCTTCTGTTGAAATGAGCGCCCGCCTGACCCCCTTCGAGCGCCCGCGCGCCCGCCTGCCTTGGAATTTTGCCTTTTTACTTGTTTAAACCAAATGACTTCCTTAGTTTTAAATTATCTACTCAAATTAACTTAAGTTAACATCGTGGAACACTTTATTAATTGGAATTGATTCTTTTGTGAATAAATATGTTATGGAATTTGATTAAGTATCATTTTGGGAATGTGGTCCATCCTTGATGTGTTGTTTGGATTGGTTTACCTTTGTGGTAATTTATTTGGATTGGTTCCCTACTTTGGAATCATTAGTTGTTTATCGTGCTAGTATTTTATTACTTAGCATTTATTTGAAAGTCCAGCTGGTATCTGTGGTTGTGTCGGGCGATGCGAGATATTGTGATGGCACCGGCCAAGTCCATTATGGTGTCGACCATTGTTTTGCCCTTATTTTCCTCTTCCAGATCTGCCTTGGTTGAGACGTTTGGAGCGTGACTTTGTGGCATGGCTCCCGCCCTTTGTGGCACATTACATTGTTATTGGTTCCGGTACTGGGATTTCTCTTCGGCTTTCATGCTATTATGAAGATGATGATTTGTTGATTATTGAAGCTGCGCAACGACCTTTATTTGGTTATATCAGTTTGGGAAAACCTTGGCTATATCCTTTGTTATGTGTTTATTTCCGCTGCTATCTGTTATGTGATAACTGCTATGTGCTATCTATGATTTATTATTGTATATTGCATCATAGCATGTCATGTAGTTGCATTAGTAACTTATTGAGATTTATCTCACCCCCTTTCTTTTGTCTTTGTTTTTCCTTAACCCCCCCCCCCAGGTGGAAAGGATTAGACTCGCTGATCACGAGACAGGAAGTCGAGTGGGTTCGAGCTTTTGGGGCAGGTTGATATTGGTGGGTTTACATTATATAAATGTGTAACCTTTTTGGGATATTTGTACCAAACATTGACGTCATTAGGATTTGTATATTTTATAACTTTGGTGTATAAGCTTATGGAGTTTATACTAGTTTTATTTTGTTGTTGTTAAATTGTTTTCCAAAACCTTGTGTTATCCTCTTTTGGTATAAAAGGAAATTTTTATCTTCATTATTTTAGAGTTTATTGTTTAAGTCGACGTCCAGCTCGCGATCTCGGGCCCGCGGGGTTCGGGGCCGCGACAGCCTGTTTGCCTGACCCAGCCCAAGGAAAGTGCCCCATTCACCCAGCATTAAATTTATGAAAACCAAAAACATCAAGAAGGGTGGGAGGTTTGAACATGAAACCACTGAATACCAAAGGTAGATCTTAACCGGTGCACCAATATTTTGTTTGTTATTAGACTTACAATATCTAATATTTATTATATAGTTGAATATAAATTAAAATAAATTAGATTTCACAATAATTTAATGAGATTCCAATATATATATATATATATAGAAACAACATTGAAGAAAGTAATTTTAAAAAACATGATGAATCTAAATCGTTTAAAAAAAAAAAAAAAAAAAATCTCACGTTTTATTAACTAGTTGCTCATATACTAACATATAAGACTAATTCACTTCTTAAACTTGAAGTATAAGAGTAGTTTACCACATATTCTTAAAGTATGTGTGTAATTCTTCACATGTTAACATTTTCTTATAAAAACATAAAAAAGTCTCATATTTTGTA
The DNA here is from genome assembly GCA_026119855.1 of Campanula takesimana. Lineage (NCBI taxonomy): Eukaryota > Viridiplantae > Streptophyta > Magnoliopsida > Asterales > Campanulaceae > Campanula > Campanula takesimana. The sequence goes on from JAOWBW010000055.1 coordinate 1,362,839, forward strand.
ATATTGTCTCTTATACTTGAAGTATAATACGAGGTCGTCTCTTATACTTGAGGTACAAGAGACATTATTTAAACATTTTTCACTCTTTAAAAAATTATTAAAAATAACTCCTATAGTTAATGTATAAAACTACTTTGCCTCATATAGTTGAATAATAAGAGTCTTTTATTTTCATTTTACAAAAATAATATTATTTGGTCGAATCTCATTGAATAATAAGAGTCTTATATTATAGGTCTTATATATCTCGTATAAGACTATTAATAGGTCTTAAAATGAGATATAGAAGGTCAATAAATTGTATAAGACCTACAAATGGTCGTCTAGATTATATACATATTTAATAGTCTTATATCGTAATTATAAGACTTATAAATTGTCTTTAAAGAAAGGTAAAATTTATCATAATTATGGTTTAAATGTGATTAAAACTGAAGGAAAAAAGAGACACTTCTACTTCAATTTTAAGATGCGAATTTGTCTTGTACATCAACTATAGGAGTTTTTATGTTTTTTAAGAGGATGCAAAAAACTGTGAAAATAACGACTCTTGTACCTCAATTATAAGACATAAATTAGTCTTCTACTTCAAGTATAGGAGTCAATATTACAAGAATATAAGACTTTATTTGTTAAGAAAGTGTGAAAATTGTGAAAATAATTACTCTTATACTTCAAGTGTAAGCTGTGAACAAGTCTTATATGTAACTATAGGAGCTGACTTATTAATAAAATATAAGACTATTTTATAATTTTAGAAAAAAATGTGAAAATAAATTACTCTTATATTTAATGTATAAGAGGTAAATTCGTCTTATACGTAAGTATAGGGAAAACTGATTAATAAAATGCGAGATTTTATTATTACTATTTTTTTTAAGAAAATGCGTAATTAAATTATACTTCAAGTATAAGAGTTGAATTAGTATTATACGTAAGTGTAGAAATGAACTGATTAATAAACTATGAGACTATTGTTTGTAGTACGATGGTAAAAATGAAAAAAATGAAATATGATGGTAAAAGTGAAACATAACTCAAAGTACGATGGACAAAAATGAAGTTTTCCCTTTTGAGACGGAGGTAGTGCTTGAAATTTCATTTCTTTGAGACAGAGAGATTAGTAACCATTAGTTTGGGACGGAGGGAGTATTTAAGTTGCTGCAACTACACAATTGCCACCATAAAAATTAAAAACAACTTAATGAAATGGAGCCTCAATTTCTATGATAAATGCATTCTTCATTCTTATACCTGTTTCAACACTTGAAAACAGAATAGGACTCACAATGAAATCTGAATTACGCATTTGGGTATAGATTAGATTAGATTTTAGTTTTTTTTAATATGTACAAATGGCCAGCCCTATTTGAGACTCCCCAAAATGATATTCTTTTTACAATTTTATATTCAATCTACCAGACCTGCCCATTATCTCTCTTCATCTTCCACCACATAATTCATTCAATCAACCACATAATTCATTCAATCAACCTAGTATTAACCCCACTCATTCTCTCTCTATTGATTTTCCACCACACATTTTATTTATTTTATTCTTTTCCCTTAGTTATAAGTGAGGTGGGACCGAGGTAGTAGTGATGATTGAAAAGAAAAATATAATGTTCCTTATGTATGGTTTGATGTCAATGTCATTCTAGCATCTATAATGGTGGCCATATGGGGAAACAACCTTTAAAGAAGGACAAAGTTACTTTGAAAAAAATCAAGAAAAAAGACATTTATTTTAAGCAAAAATTTCAAGAGAAAAAACTTCCATTTTGGGACCGAGGGATAATACATCAAGTAGGTGAAGCTGACAAAAAAGGTTACGGCACAAATGAGACTAGTAGCCATAGGTGTTATGCTTTAGTTTTTCCATATGACCAAGCAAAAGCACTTGTGAAGAGTAAGTTCTTGTTGTCTTTTGTTGCTGTGTAATACTCCCTTCCATTGAGATAGTCTAATAATTAATGGATCTATTAATTGTCGATGATGTATCAATAACAAGTTTGATAAGATTTTTATTAGTATAATTAACTCGATCTAAATTAATGTTCAAGATCCATTCGCAGTAATAGCAGAAAAAGCGAGGAAATCATTTCGTGATAGACGGAGTATAGAAAAACGTAAGCTAGACATTCAAGAAGAGGACACTATTATACTACTATCCGTCCCAAAATGATCATCACATTTAACTATTCAAACTTTTTAAGGATATGAACTCTTGCTTCACTGGCCATAACTTTTTAAGGGATATGAAACACTTGCTTCACAAGCCATGTTGTGTTCATGCAACATTTAAGCCCAAATCGTAGAAATGAGAAGACCTTTTAACTTAAAAGGAACAAGTTTTATAACAAGACATTTCTCGAGTTGCAAAACGAGACTGATCCTCGACTAAGCACATAGATAATAATTAATCTCTTGCACGTAAAGAGACAGAGAGTGACATGAACATAAAAACAGCTAAAATTCGTAAAAATCACGTTTTTCCACAAATAAAACCAGATTGTACGCGGACTATGGGCGTGGTTTGGCGTCGGGGTGTAATATGAAAACTCTCTTTCTGGTAAGTCTATAGAAGACTTCAGCAAATGTATCCAGCTTGTACATGCCCAGGGTGTCATTCCATACGTTTTTATCCACGTCAATCTGCTCAGAGCAGAAAACAACAACAATAACTCATTCCATACATTTTTATCCACGTCAATTTGCTCAGAGCAGAAAACAACAGTAATAACTCACTGAATAGACAGAGTACATCAAAAGGGGAAGCCAATTCCAACTTAATAATAATGACTCATATGTATCAAATTTTAATTTTAATATTTTTGGAGCAAGTACCACCATTGGACTCCCCCTTCGACAAACCAACCGAGTCCCAAACTTTGTGCAGACTGAATAAAAAACGGCCCAATTCCCATTAATAAGCCCCATAACTAATCAATCACCAGCCTCAACCCATGGCAAATTGGTAATTATGTACACAACAGATGGCAAAATTTGAAGCTTATGCTACTAAAAAAAAATCTCTCTAGACTTCCAATTTAGGGTTTCAAGCTCAAAAGAATGAGGCTGCAGAAGGATAAATAGGATCAACCACTTACCTTCATATACGATGACCCGCCAAGCTGGTATCTGATGCGCTTCCCAATAACCTCAGCAGGATAAATAATATCATTAAGCATTGCATCACGCATTGCTGTAACAGTGCGGGAGCGAACTCTCTGATCCAAACAACCCTTCTTTGGTGGCCTCATTATCCTTCTCCTTGCTACAAACACCACATCCTGCAAATCACAAGCCGTCAACTCAAGGAAACAGAGACAAATCTTTGAGATGATTGGGCTTGAAATGGGTCCCGTTTTAAATTGCAAAACTAATGTTGTACGCGGGAATTAAGGAAAAGTAGAAAGGTGATGTGTTGTGAGTGTAGATAGTTGGGAAGGAGAGAGAAAGTGAGGTACGGAATAGTAGTGGGTTAGTCGATGCGAGTACAATAAGTGGGTCCTATGAAATAAAAAATAAAAATAACAATAACAATAATAAAAATCCAAAGATCATAAAAATTAGATGAGACATTGCAAGCTATTCTGAATGATAGCGGAATTGCAAAGCCAAGAACTGCCACCTTTACCTTGTCCTTGAAAAACTTCTCGAGTTCACTTACAAGCCGAGAATGAATCTTGAGTAAGCGATCCCTCAATTTTACAGGATAATGGATCACAACAGCATATTTCACGCCAACAAAAAATACACTGCAAGAAGAACTAATGAGTACCCACAATGCCATTCTGGACGACAAGTTAGACACTCAGCAAGTACAATGCTTACCTAACAGATTCGATGTAAAAATTCTCCAATTCACTTGTCAGCTCAGGTATATTTTTCTCCAAGTAGAGCAATTCCTACATTTTCAAGGAAAAAAAGACTTGTTTATTACATGAAATCACTTGGACACAGCAACTATTGGGGAAGCAGACAGGGCAATGCTAGGGGAACAAAAGAAGTTCACAAAATGATGGATACAAAATGAGGTGGTGATATTTTATTGGTTACATTGATAGTAGACCCGGCACACTCTAATTAAAAACACCAATAAAATTGACACATCATTTTGTTGAACAAATTTTGTGGCATTTTTTTGTAACTTTATATTTACCCAAGCAGAATATAAACATCAGTATACCTCAACTACAGCCACCTCGTAATCATCGGGTTCAGAATGCTTGTCCTTGCGGATCTTCTTCATTGCATCCGGATGCACCATTGGAGAACTGTTTATTACATTGCAAAGGTTCAAAAAGTCCCTAGAATATTTGTTGGACCAAATTGCCCCTAAACCCATGTGCGCATAAACAAACAGCAACCCAGAGATGCGTTTTCTTTTATTTCTCATTCTCTCTCTCGTCTCCTCTTTCTTTCTCTCTCTTCTTTTTGTTTTCCACCCAAACTTTTAAAATGTAATATCTTAAAATCTAGAAATTGTAAAAATAATCCGAGACCACCGTTTTAATCGTGTCGTCAAAACGAATCAAACAAGTACACTCAATCCATAATTCAAGTTTTATAAATAAAATTCTCATTTTTCACTAGTAAAAATTTGAGAAAATCATTTTTCATTTCTCAATTAATTTCACAATTTTAGAAAATAAAATTTCATTTTTCACTTGTAAAATCATTTTTCAACTAATTTCACAGTTGTATGGTTTCTCAATTTTGTGATTTCACAGTTGTGTCATTTTTCATTTTTAAAAACTGATAAATTCATCTCTCAATTTTTTCACAATCATTATTATAACTGAGACATGCATTTCACAGTTGTTCACACATGATTTTGAATATAATAACTGAGACATTCATTTAACAGTTATTCATAATTGGATAAAAACTGATAAAATCATCTCTCATTTTTTCCAATTGATGACTCAATTTATCGGTTTAATTATATAATAAATGAGACATTCATTTCTCAGTTATAATTGATAAAAACTGATAAAATCACCTCTCATTTTTGTCAAATGCTCTTTAAACAATTGTGAAATAAATTTATCTCATTTTTTTTTAATTAAAAAGGAGTAATTGTCCAATTGTGAAGAATTAATACTCCTAACAAAAAAAAAAGAAAAAAAAAAAGACAACAACAAATGTGAGGTTGTAGTGTTAAATATATAATAGTTTACTAATAGAACAAGTAAGAAGCTTGGCATAGTGGTTGGGAGTCTTAGCCAAGACCTAGAGGTCTTGGGTTGGGTTCAAACCCTCCCAAGAGCAAATAATTTTTATTTATAATATTTGGGGTTGCAGATGGTTGTGGCGGCAATGGGTGAGGTCCGGCGGTTGGCCGGAGGTCCGGCGGCGGTCAGCGGCGGTGGTGGTGGCCGGCGGTCGGTGGCAGTGGTGGTGGCCGGCGGTCGGTGGCGGATGGCGGCGGGCGGGGCGGTTGTGGGTGGTGGCCGGCGGAGGTCAGCGGCGACTCACCGGTGGTGGTGGCGGTCGGCGGCGGATGGTGGTGGCCGGCGGCGGCGGTCAGTGGCGGCGGGCGGTGGTGGTCAAATGTAAATGTGGCAGTCAAATGGTCAAAGGTTAGAGGTGTTGGAGGATTTTATTTGGGCTGGGGGTATTTTTGTCATTTAAAAGGTACGAGGGATTTATTGGTAAAATTGATTTGAACCTAAGGACCCTAAGGTAAAATTTGAAATGTTGTGTTTTTATTGGTAAATACCATATTCCCCCATGGACTTATTGGTAAAAATCCCATATTTAATTGCTTGGGTTAAACGCGGAATCAAGCCTTAAAAGAAGGATCACCTAATTTCAGTAGCATTACATGCCAGACCTGTCTCTACATGAGTTCCTACTTAAAATTCAGAATTCTTTTGTAATCATTATATAGATATAAATAGATACACACATATTGTAGATACATACATACATACATACATACATACATACATACATACATACATACATATATATATATAGAAAGAGAGAGAGCACCTTATAGAGAAGGGTATGCAGAAGCGTATAGAAAAGGTAGAAAATCAAGAGAAGACAACTCTGATTAGCTTTGTAAGCTTACATGAATATTTATAGGCTAATACCAAATCCTAACAATACTAGTAAAAGGATATAATAATTTGAAAGGAACTAGGAAACGAAGATAGTAAAATACTATAAGGACTCTAAGAAACCTAAATACAACTCACTCCGTCCCATTTCAAATTGCAAAATTTTCCATTTTGAGTGTCCCATAGAAATTGCAAAATCTAAAAGTGGAAAGTTTTTAATAAATCTCAATTAGTGGAACCCACTTGCCATACTCACATCAACTAACCCACATACTATTCTCTACCCCACTTTCTCTGTCCTACCCAACTATCTACACTCACAACACATCACCCTTTTCACTTTTTTCCCTTAATTCTTGTGCCATGACATTTTTTTTGCAATTTGAAATGGGACAGAGGGAGAATAAGAACTAGGAGACTAATTAAAATTAATTCTAAAATGAAACTAATAAATAAATGCTAATCCTATCTACCAAGGGCACTTTTCCTTTGACCAAACGGTTCTGCTCTTCAACTTGAATCCGGAAAACAAATTATTCCTAACTTTAGCTTGTACTGCAATGCATCAGCAACTTTAAGCATGAATGACAATTCCTACACTATAACAAACATAACTGCACGATAGTTAACAAGTGGATAAGTCCACAAATTTATAGGAAGACAAATCCTTTAAAGAGCGTTGCACCTTTTTTTTCAAGAGAAAGTCTCACTTAAAAAAAGTACAAATAGAAGCCAAATTAATGATAAATTACTTCCAAATTAAGTTTAGATAACCTCATCGTACCTGTGGACCTGCACTACAGCCTTCTCAGCATTAGTGTCTTCAGAATGCTTACCCTTGCGGATCTTCTTCATTGCATGCGTTGTTGAAGAACTGTTTAATACATTGCAAAGGTTCATGAAAACAACTTATACATACTGAATAAGAAACAGGTTCAAGAAAGTTTTTTTTTTTGTACAAACTGAACAAGAAACATGATATTAAATCTAAATAAATATTAATTGTTTGGGTTAAAAGCGCTGTCAAGCCTTAAAAGAAGGATCACCTAATTTCAATAAAATTGCATGCTAGACCTGTCGCTATATGAGTTCCTACTTAAAATTCAGACTTCTTTTGTAATCATTATATAGATATAGACATATATATATATATATATATATATATATATATATATAGAGAGAGAGAGAGAGAGAGAGAGCACCTTATAAAAAGGGTATGCTGAAGCGTATAGAAAAGATAGACAAATCAAGAAAGAGAAGAGCGATGCCTTTATGAAGAAAGAAACAAGAAGAAGAAGCACGCAATTTAGCTTAAAGCTTTACTCAATATATAAATCTCAACTTTGATTAGCTTTGTAAGCTTACATGATTATTTATAGAATAAACTAAATCCTAACAATACTAGTAAAAGGAAATAATAATTTAGAAGGAACTACGAAACTAAAACAGTAATACTATAAGGACCTCAAGAAACCTAAAATACTACAAGAACTAGGAAACTAATTAAAATTAATTCTAAAATGGAACTAATAAATAAATACTAATCCGAATCTACCAAGGACACTCAGTAAGTACAATGCTTACCTAGCAGATTCGATGTAAAAATTAGCCGATTCACTTGTCAGCACACGTATATTTTTCTCCAATTCGAGGAGCAATGCCTACATTTTCAAGGAAAAAAATAGTCTTGTTTATTACATGAAATCACTTGGTCATAGCAACTATTGGGGAAGCAGAAAATAAACATCAGTGTACCTCAACTAGAGCCTCATCATCATCGAGTTGAGAATGCTTGTCTTTGCGGTTCTTCTTCATTGCATCCGGATGCGCCGTTGGAGAACTGTTTATTACATTGCAAAGGTTCAAGAAAATAACTTATACATACTGAATAAGAAAAAGGTTCAAGAAAAAAAATACTTGTACAAACTGAACAATAACCATGATATGCCAGTTGATAAAGAAGGCTAATCTAATCAATATTTAATTGTTTGGGTTAAAAGCGGAATCAAGCCTTAAAAGGATCACCTAATTTCAGTAGCATTACATGCCAGACCTGTCTCCACATGAGTTCCTACTTAAAATTCAGAATTCTTCTGTAATCATTATATAGATATAGATAGATATACATATATTGTATAAACATACATACACACACACACACACACACACACACACACACACATATATATATATAGAGAGAGAGAGCACCTTATAAAGAAGGGTATGCGAAAGCGTATAGAAAAGGTAGAAAATCAAGAGAAGAAAATTCCTTTATGAAGAAAGAATCAAGAAGAAGAAGAAGAAGAAGAAGAAGAAGAAGCATACAGTTTAGCTTAAAGATTTACTCAATATATTAATCTCAACTCTGATTAGTTTTGTAAGCTTACATGAATATTTACAGGCTAAACTAAATCCTTAATAATACTAGTAAAAGGGAAATAATAATTTGAAAGGAACTAGGAAACTAAGATAGTGATACAATAAGGACTCTAAGAAACCTAAATACTATAAGAACTAGGAAACTAATTAAAATTAATTCTAAAATGAAACTAATTAAAAAATACTAATGTAATCTACCAAGGGCACTTTTCCTTTGACCAAAAGGTTTTGCTCTTCAACTTGAATTCGGAAAACAAATTAATCCTAGCTTTAGCTTGTACTGCCATGCATCAGCCCCTTTAAGCATGAATGACAATTCCTACACTATAACAAGCATAACTGCACTACAGTTAACAAGTGGAGAAGTCCACCAATTTATTTAGTAAGTCAAATCCTTTATAGAGCATCGCACCTTTCTTAAAAAGAAAGTCTCACTTAAAAAAAGTACTAATAGATGCCAAATTAATGATAAATTACCTCCAAATTAAGTTTAAAGAACCTCCAGGATAAGTAGTCATCATACCTGGGGACCTGCACTACATCCTTCTCAGCATTAGTGACCTAGACTACATTCTTCTCAGCATTAGTGACCTGCACTACATCCTTCTCAGCAGCATTAGTGACCTGCACTACATCCTTCTCAGCATTAGTGTGTGCAGAATCCTTGTCCTTGCAGAAATTCATGGTCGCAGAGCGATGCTTCCTTTCAAAACTGTTCAACACATTGCAAAGGTTCAAGAAAATAACTTATACATATTGAATAAGAAACAGGGTCAAGGAAAAAAACATGTATAAACTGAACGAGAAACATGATATTCCAGTGGATGCAAAAGGCTTATTTAAATCAATATTGATTGTTTGGGTTAAAAGTGGAATCAAGCCTTAAAAAAGATGGATCACCGATGACGAGAACCGCATTGTACACATCTCGGTAATGAACGTCCACGGGAAATCAGACTACCCTCGCACTTGTTGATCTGCATCCGTGCGAACATACGCTTCCTTGCAAAACTGTTTAATACATTGGAAAGATTCAAGAAAATAACTTAAACATACTGAATAAGAAACAGGTTCAAGAAGAAAAAAACATGTATAAACTGAACGAGAAACATGACATTCCAGTGGATACAAAAAGCTAATTTAAATCAATATTTATTGTTTGGGTTAAAAGCGGAGTCAAGCCTTAAAAGATGGATCACCTAATTTCAGCAGAGCATTGCATGCTAGACCTGTCTCTACTTGAGTTCCTACTTAAAATTCAGAATTCTCTTGTAATCATTATATAGATATAGATAGATAGACACGCACACACACATATACAGTACGTTTCCTATGCGCACCAAACCAAACGCACTCTCCAAATGTTAGCTGAGTCAGGCTGAGCTGGCAAAAGTCTAATTCTCCTTCTTTCATTCTCTTCCATTTTGACTACTTTTCTCTCTCCGTTCTCTCTTTCTTCCATTTTGACTCCTTTACTCTCACCGTTCTCTCTTCCTGATCTCATTTCATCTTGCAATCTGATCTCTGGCCATGATTTTTCCTTTTATTTGGCTTTTGGGAAGATTCAGCAAGTTGTGTTAACCTATTTTACAAGATTCAACTAAACTAGGGTTCCTCCTCTCCCTTTTTTTTTTTTTTCCTCCTAATTTTTGAATGATTTGTTTCTAAGATTTTGAAATATAGCAACAACAAAAAAAACTCAAGATCCCATATTTCTTATCTATTTCTTGTTTATTGAAGCCTTCATTGTTTTTCTAGACTTACTTTTTCAATTTTTAATATGTTCTTCAATTTCATCATACTCTGTTTGTAGTGGGTTTGAATCACTTTGGCCTTTTGAGTGTTGTCTGATTGCTTGTATACCCTATTGTGACTATGGGGAGCTATTATCAACGAGGATGCTCTTGGGGGTATTGGTTCTTAGATCAAATTGGTCTTTGGATGTTTCTTCGTATAGAAGAGTATGGTTAAAAGAATTTAGTTCTCAGCTAAATTTGTGATATTCAACTTAAATTAATACTCTATTTCAAGATTAAGCTTGTTCGTTAAAGACAATTTTAAAACGAACAGAGAGATCTGTCCTTGTGCTTGTTTGCTGCAAATGGTCGTTTTTGAATCACAGATTTACATGGATGCTGTTTTTTTCCTCAATTGTATAGGAGAGAGAGAATGGGCTAAATTAAGTGAGAGAGAGAGAGAGAGAGTAAGCCGTTCACAGGAGAAAGAAACGGTAAAAGGCTGACTCAGCAATTTTTTAACAAGTGCGTACGCATCAATGCGTATGAGAACGGCACTACACACACACACATAGGGATGGCAACGGGTCGGATACGGTCCGGATATCGCCAAACCCGTATCCGACCCAAGGTAGTTGACCCCATATCCGAACCCGCCCGTATCCGATTATGGCGAATCCGTATCCGCCCGTATTATCCGCCCATTTTTTTATTTTTATTTTTTTGATGATGATTTAACAGTTTTTTTTTTGATGATGATTAAACAAGAGCATCAAGTAAACAAAGAAAACGCAAGAAAACCCTAGGTTTGACAGATTTGGGGGAATTTGGGAAATCAAACAAAACAAACAAACACTGAAATTCAATGGCTAAGAATTTTTAGATTACCTCAATAGAGATGAAATTCGTTGGAGATGTAGTAGTAGCAGACTTCGACGGAACGAAACCATGGCATCGGCCGGTGGCAGCACAGGCAACAGGAACGGCGCCGGCGCACACAGAGAGAGAGAGAGTCGGGAACGAGCGCGGAGAGAGTAGGGAACGGCGATTGCGACGGCCGACGAGCGATGAGAGAGAGAGGGTAGGGAACGACGAGCGATGGGAGAGAGAGGGGAGAAGAAATAATCAAAAACCAATTTTTTTTCTTATATAAGGAGGGTTATGTGTATATTTCTATAACATGAGGGGGGTATTAGTAAAATTTAAAAACCTAATAGGTTCGGATATGTTTGGGTCGGATACGGGTCGGATACGGACGGATCTCGGACAGAATCTGAACCCGTATCCGAACCCGCCGGATTTTTAAAATCTATTACCAAACCCACCCATCCCCAGTCGGATTGTCTCGGATACGGATCGGGTTCGGTAAAATTGCCATCCCTACACACACATATATAGAGAGAGAGCACCTTTGAATATTAATGACAACTCCTACACTATAATAAGCATAACTGCACGACAGTTAACAAATGGAGAAGTCTACAAATTTATTTAGGAAGTCAAAACCTTTATAATAGAGCATCGCACCTTTTTTCCAGAGAAAGTCTCACTTAGAAAAGTACTAATAGAAGCCAAATTAATGATAAGTTACCTCCAAATTAAGTTTAGATAACCTCATCATACCTGCGCCGCAGTACAGCCTCCTCATGATTAGCGTGTTCAGAATGCTTTCCCTCTTGGATCTTCTTCACTGTAACCAGACTCGTACTTGCAGAACTGTTTAATACATTGCAAAGGTTCAAGAAAATAACTTAATACATAGTGATAGTGAATAAGAAACGGGTTCAAGAAAAAAACTTGCATAAACTGAACAATAAACATGATATTCCAGTGGACACAAAAGGCAAATTTAAATCGATATTAATTGTTTGGGTTAAAAGCGGAGTCAAGCCATAAAAGATGGATCACCTAATTTCAGTAGCATTGCTGCTAGACTACTCGAGTTCCTACTTAAAATTCAGAATTCTTTTGTGATCATAATAAAGATATAGATAGATATGCAGAGAGAGCACCTTTAAGCATGAATGACAATTCCTACACTATAACAAGCATAACCGCACGACAGTTAACAGGGGAGAAGTCCAGAAATTTATTTAGGAAGTCAAATCCTTTACAGAGCATCGCACCTTATTTCTAGAGAAAGTCTCGCTTAGATAAAGTACTAAAAGAAGCCAAATTAATGTACACCTCCAACATAAGTTTAAATAACGTCCAAGTGAAGGAGTCACCATACCTGTGGGCCTGCACTGCAGCATTCTCGGCATTAGTTAGTTCAGAATGCTTGTCCTTGCAGATCTTTTTCGTTGCACCCGGATGCATTGTTGCAGAACTGTTCAATACATTGCAAAGGTTCAAAAAATAACTTTCTATTTGTCGAGATGTTCACGATGGTACTAGTAAAAAGAAAACATAGAAGAAATAAAAGAAAAACTAGGCTAATTATATTTATTTGAAGAAGATAGTTTGAATCTTGCAAGAAAAAAAAATGATAAGAGTAACAATGGCAGCTGAATAGGTAGTACAGAATGTTAATCAAAAAAGTAAATCTCAACATCATAATTCATTTAATAACTTCATCAACGACATTCGAGACAAAGCACCTTCCAAGCACACATGTATGAAAAATATACTTCCCAAAATACCCCCATCCCTTCATCCCTCTTTCTTCCAATTCTCTCACCATCTGTGAAACAAAGAGATACCCTATTCTTAAATTCAATTTGGAAATAATGGAGAGAGAGGGGAAAGGAGGGAGTAGGGTGCGGCTGAGAGAGGAACGGAGCTGCACTGGGGATTTTAATTAGGTTTAGATTAGTAAGGATGAAGGGTTGGGGTGTTTTGGAACTTACATGTATTTCATTATGCTATGATTCTGAATCAAATAAAAAAATATGAAGCGGAAAATACAGGTTTGGATATGAACTCTTACCGGTCGACTCCTTCTTCTACGGTGAGCGTCGAACGGCGGCGAGAACCCTAGAGCTTCACCTTCTGCAGACAACGGAACTATTTAAGTTTTTACGTTTGCATCACTAAACAATATTTTTTTACCTTTTCATCCTTGATCTTTATGTTTCATTGATTATGTGATCCTTCTGTTAACTGGTCGGTCAACTGTCTGTTAATTTCAGCCTAGGTGGCAACAGGTTTGCTTACATGTAGGGGTGTAAACGGTTCGGTTCGGTTCGGTTTGGTTTGGAGGTTTTTTTAGAGACCAAACCGCTAGTCATCGGTTTGGTATTTTCCAAACCGAACTGAACCACGAAAACCTCTAAACCGAACTGAACCAAACTGTATGGTTCGGTTCAAACCGCCGTTCAAACCACAGTTCAAACCGCAGTCCAAACCGAAGGTCCAAACCGATGGTCCAAACCGATGCCAAACCAAGTCCAGACCGAGGTCCAATTGATTTAGCCTGTGGTGCTACCTCATATTTATATCCACTTCCCACTTTCCCTTTCTTTCATTTTCAATGTGGGAAAAATATATCCTCCTCCTTCTTCATTGTAGCGAGCTTGCTAGTGATCTCACTGTTGACCAAGAGTTTGACCATGAGGTGCTCCCTTCCGAAACCTTACCTAAAGTTCAAGTTCACTCAGACAAAGGGGTGCCTAATTCCATGGAAGTTCAAGTTCACTCAGACAAAGTGCAGCAACCTTTATTGAATCTTTGCCCAAAAAAGAGGAGACGGAAGAATGAAAATTTGTCAGATTCAAAGACTTTTGAAACTCCCATCTTACCTGAAGTTAAAGTTCCTTCAGACAAAGGGATACTTAATTCGGTTGAAATGGCAGGAAATGCTCTGTTGAAGCAACCTTTAGCAAATAGTACTGACCCAAGAAAAGAGGGAGATTCTTCTAACCTGGCTAAACTTGATTCAGCATTGTGAGAGGTGCAGGTAATGGGCCCATGTACTGTCCAAACTATTCCTGAGATCAAGCATAATGGAGTTAAAGAACCTGCTTCATTCCAGCTTAATTTTGAAGCACCGGGTAATAGTTATGGAGAGAGAGAGAAAGAATTGGAGGATGTTGTCTGGTTGGAGATGGGAGTGGGTATAGAGAGAGAACAAAAATTGGTAATGGAATTTGTGGAGAGAGAACTGGGTTGATTAATTGTAAAGGATGAGATTAAGAACAAAGATAAAGACATTGTTAATACAATTTCCCACATTGAGAAGGAAAGAAAGGGGGAGAGTGAGGAGATGCATATACAATAGTCAATCTAAGGTTCGGTTCAACGGTTTAGACCGCGGTTCGGTCTCGCGGTTCAGATCGTGGTTCGGTCTCGCGGTTCAGACCTCGGTTTGGTTTAGAACGGTTTGGTTCGGTTCGGTTTGGTTGTTTTGGAGGGGTCAGACCGCAGACCGAACCAAACCACGTGGTTTGTGAATTTTTCAAACCGAACTAAACCATTCATGTTCAAAAACCGAACCAAACCGCATAGTTTGGTTCGGTTCGGTTCCGAACCGCGGTTCAGAACCGAACCGCTGACACCCCTACTTACATGGACCTGAATAAGCATGCCAAATGACTAAACATACTTATTGGAAGTATGAGGGGAAAATGTGTGATATATTAAACTAGTGATCCCAAAATCGAAAAACAATTTAATTATACCAGCCCGGTTCGTTCCACCCAAATTTGCAAACCTGCAAACTCAACCCATCGTAACCTTCTCTCCCCGACCGCCGGTGATGGCAGAGATTCTTATCCATCCCAAATCCAGCCACATTCATTCTCTCTTTGTTCGTTTTAATATATCAATTTCAGTTCTTCCCCAACATTCCTTTTAGATTTTCCCCTAAAATCAAAACATAAACAGAAATATAATTATTCGGACTCACTTTTACGCATTTCAGTTCATTTCCTACACTTGGCCGTAATCGTGTATGAGTCGCAATTTCCTCTCATCTCATCATATTTTGAATATGCTTCCTTTCACAAAGCCCTAGTTTGAGAAAAATCCCAAATTGAGACTGCAGATTGAGAAAAATCACTAATCTAAGACCGCAAATTGAGCTCTGTAATATCCATTTTCCTTGATATCTCCAGATCCGTCTTCACTTTCTTATAGTGCTGATAGAGATAGAGATGAAGAGGCCGTTGCTGAAGGAGAGGTTTGAACATGGTGGCTATGGGAGGAGAAAACGGAGCTTGGAGTTTCATGGCAATGGAGTCTGCTTTAGTCGATCTCGTCTGCAACGGAGTGAAACTAGGCTGCGGGTATCGGAATTCCACAGCTTGGCATAAGTCTTGGGTGGAAAGGCAGTATTGATGGCGATGTGTGGGTGGGGGACGACTCTTTGGAGTGGAAGGGACGGGAGGGGAGGGGAGGGGAGGGAAGAGAGTATCTGGGTTTGCAGACCGGGTAATGAGACCGTGTAATAAGGTAGGGTGTTATTTTATTTTCAATTTAAGATCATTAGTTTCATGGTTTACATGTTTAACCCTTCATACTTCCACATCAACATTTTTTCTTAATTTGTCAGTGCCACACATGCGAAATATGATGTCATTGTACCACATCAGTGACATTTAACGGCACATAAACGGTTAGTTAACAGAAGGATCACATAATCAATGAAACATAAAGATTAAGGATAAAAAGTAAAAAAATATTGTTTAGTGATGCAAAGGTAAAAACTTAAATACTTTAAGGATGAAGTAAGTACTTAACTCTGAATAGTTTATGGGGGTGATTTGGTGGGGTGCCACGCACTGAATCGAAGCTGTGGGAAATGGTTTTCTTGACCTTGATTAGCCATGTTTCAAGAGCCATGGGATTGTGTGAATCACTGAGAAAAGTAGGGAAATGGGAAAAATAGGGAGAAAGTTGTTGTGGGTGGGTGTTGAAATTGAAGTTAATGCAATTGAGGTGAATTGCCGGAAAATATGGAGGTGACCGGAATTTATGGAGATTGTCGGAAGTTATGGAAGTGACTGAAAATTTAAGAGTGAGGTTTAGATGGTATTTTTTATTTTAGCACTTCAAGTTTTATTATTTACACTTTTACTCCTTATACTGAATGTCCCGTTATGTTTTTAACGAGTGTTAAAAAAGTCGTATCAAACTTTTCAAAACATTAAGTACGCAACCCACATTTAATGTTTCCAAAGTACGCGAATCAAATTGATATATTGCACAAAGTACGCATGTCACTTTTGCAAAAAACTCGTTATTTTTTAAAAAACAAACTATACTCCCTCCGTACCAACACAAAGAACTCAAAGAATTAACGATTAGAACACTAATTAAAAAAATAGAGTGTGTGTGGTAGAAAATAAAAAGTGAGAATGAGTTGTGTAAAAAATAGACTGAAAACCAATTAGACGGTATCACACATGAGATGGATCTCGTTGTGAGAGTAAATGGTTTGCCCTCTTATGCGCAAGATTAAATGTAGACGTGTCCATGCCGGTTAACCGGCGGTTGAAAATCTCCCGGAGCTCTAACCGTAACCGCACCGGCTAACTGGCCCTAACAGTTAAGGTTAGGCGGTTAACCGGTTAAACCGCCTGCCTTTTTTCCTTCTTTTTTTTTTAACTGAAAAATGTCAAAAAAGGGACTGAAATCAGGAAATTTAACTGAAAAATGTCAAAAAACTGACTGGAAACTGGAATAAACTGATTGAAAACTGACAAACTAACTGGAACAGTTAAAAAACTGACTGGAAATCTGAAAATAACTGACTGGAATCTGGAAACTAACTGGAATTCGTTAAATAACTGACTGGAAACTAACTAGAATCTGGGAATTAACTGGAAATTATGACCGTTAGCCGGTTATAACCGGCGGTTCAACCGGTTAACTTAACCGACGGTTATAACCGCCGGTTAACCGGTTTTCAAAAACCTCAACCTTAACCGGACCGCCTCCTACCGGTTGACATTCGAAACGGTTGGCCGTTAGCCGGTTGGCCGGTTTTGACCGGTTGGCCAACCGCCGGTTAGCCGGTTTCCGTTGGTTTTTTGGACACGTCTAATTAAATGTATCTCAATGTTATTTTGATATATCAGTCGTTTGTTTAGTTTAGAAGATTTATCAGTTGTTTGTTTAGTTTAGAAGATTTATCATTTGTTTGTTTAGTTTAGATAATTTATCAGTTGTTTGTTTAGAACATCATTGGAAAAAAAAATGAGAAAAATTGCAAGTGAAAAAAGAATAATTGTGAGATGAATTTATCAATTTTAAATGTGAAAAATTGTGGAAAAAAATAAAAGATGATTTTATCAATTTTTATAGTCAATTATGAAAAAAATAGAAATGAATGCCTATATTTAATTTATATTTAATTAAAAGGTATATTGCATCACACAATTGTGAAATCATACAAATGATAAATAATTTTTTTCATCATTCACAAGTGAAACATAAGTGATAAATATTTATCTTTAAACAACTTATAAAATGATTAATCACTTGTTTAAAAAGCATATAACATCACACAAATGTGAAATTACGCTATCGTGAATCACACAACATTGAAATCATTTTATTTTTAGGCAATCGAGAAATTGAGTATCAATTGTGAAAAAAATGAGAAATGAATGTATCAGTTTTAAACTCAACTATAAACAAAATGAGAAATGGATGTCTTAGTTTTTAAATTTAAACATCTAAAAAAATGAGTAATCGCAACTGTGTAATCACACAATTATGAAATCACGCAACAGTAAAATTATACAACAGTGTATTCACACAACTATAAAATCAATTCAGAAGTGATTTTACAATTGAAAAATGAAAAAATGATGACACTATTGTGAAATCACACAACTATGTAATCAAATAACTGTGAAATTATATAATTGTGAAATCAATTGAGAAATGATATTATAAGTGAAAAATGAAAAAATAACACAACTGTAAAATGACACAACTATGTAATCAAACAACTGTCATTTTTTTTTTTTTCCAGAAACGAAATCCATTAAATAAACAGAATGAGTACAAACGTTATCTTACACCACAGTTGAGAAGCATAGAGGAAACAACTCTAGAAACTTTAGCACTCGAACATCTTTATACAAAACTGGGAAATTCAAAAGTTTGGGGGGGGGGGGGGGGGGGGGGGGAGGGGGGGGGGGAAGAATAGATCTAAATAAAAAATACAATTGGATACGGTAGCTAATTTTTTTAAAAATATAATTGGTACATTAGTTTTTAATTTACTGTATCCAAGTGCAACACTTGGATGCAGTACTTCTTTAGCTACTGTATTCAAGTGCAATATCAAAATTTATGTATTGTATCTAATGTATCTATAATCTGAACCCTTGATTTTGATCTAATGGTTATGCTTGTTTCTCACGCAATTGTGGTTCTCATTTGAGCACCTACACCTACACACACACTGTCGCGCCCCGTACCCGTGGTCCTACTTGACCCCACGCTCGGGACACGAACGGAAGACGTTATAAAACTCTTTAGAAAATTTTTCGAAATATACTTTTAGAAAGTTGAACAAAAACACACTTGAAGTTCAAAGACTTCACTTAATTTGAAACAAACTTTTACAAACACTTTTACAACGAAAGTACTTAGCCCGAAGGCTTACAAACCTTTAAACAAATATACATACATCAACATTTACCAAAATAGATGTGACCATAAGAAAGTACGGGTACTCTACCCAAAGGGTTTACATTTACATAATGTAACCTTCAACAAAACAAGTCCCATCTCTTACCAATCCAACGTCCTCCCGTGCCAAGTGTCCTATCCTCTGGACCCGCTTTTATCTAAAACAGTAAACAAATAAGGGTGAGAATAAATCTCAGTAAGCTACTAAAATGCAATTACGTTACATGCTGATGTGATGATCATAAAGAAGCAATATCAACAAGTAAACATATAGCATAGAGCATGAGAGATAATATCAACTCATATATCACATTTATCACATAGCCCACACTCCGGTGGATACCAAGCCAAGGTTTACCCAATAACCATACTGATGAGAATACCAACTGAGAAACCCATCAAAGAAAACCATCTGAGCAGCATAAATAGCTGAAGCCGTCGGGATCCCGAAAACAAACCATAACCAATAGAACCAAGTAACCAGAGAGGGAAATATGACACAAATTCATAACCCAAATACTCACCAAAGGGAGCAATTCATCCCATCCAATGCCAATCTGGACTGGGGAACTAGAAGGCACAGTGGACACCTTATAGTGAACTTGGCTTATGTGCCACTATAATTCTCCACCGCCTGACTCACAAGTTCCAATGGAAAACCTTATATTGGACTTACCTGTACCACTATAATTCTTCCATTGGCTGACTCCACAACAAGACCAGCTGGACTTTAACAAGAAGCACAGTAATGAATACTTGCTAAACACAACCGGGGCATTTAATCCAAGAAGGAACTAAGCCAAATACATCACAAGATGCACACGAAAGATTTCTGATAAAGAGTCCATAATAAGGACATTTAGTCACAACCAAATCTTTTTCATCAACGACATAAAAATCATACACATTCACGTTTAGGTCCTAAACAACCCCAAGGACGACACAAACAATTATCCTCTTGTACCTCAAATAACACAAACTATCAAACCTGGAAAACAGGGGGTGCGCACGCCCCACCCCATAGGGTGCGCGCGCTCCCAAGCATCAGATCTTCACATTTTTTTGGTCATTTAAGGGTGCGCGCGCCCTACCCAAAAGGGTGCGCACGCCTCCCTTTCATCAGACACTTTTTGTCTAAATTGTCAATAGGGTGCGTGCGCCCCCTCCTAATTTGGGCCAAATCCCAGATTTTTCCTTAGTTCAATTTTTACTCCTTCCGTCCCACAAGTATAACACATATACACATAACTTAAGCAACTTTTAACAACAACTTTCATTAGCAACTTTCAACATGGTTTCTAAACCATTACAACACCCAGCTAAACCAAGTTCATATACTCCCTTTGTCCCAAAATTACAAGTATAGCAAATATTACCCAAATCACAAAATTAACAAGTAGAAGTATCATATATAGCATATATGACTATTTTAACATTTAAAGGAGAATTAGTAACTTACCTAGTTCCGGAAAAAGTATCGCTGAAATAAGTTTTGTTCGGCTAAAAATGACCTACTCGACGCCCTGATCATTTTTATATAATTAGTTTTTAAAATGGGTAAGTAAACAAAAAGAATTAAATCGAAATGGGTCGAACTTACTTTTTTCTTTCTTAACCTACGAAGGAATGTTGCAGAAGGAGAAAAATATACAGGAAAGGTAAGAGAGAAGGGGAAAGTGTTTTTAACAAAAATCTTCTCCCATTTTTACAACTTGGTCACCCAACTTTCAAAGTTAACACTTAAGCCCCTTAACTTATAATTTCAACTTAATCATTTAACTCCTTTAACCATTATTATTACTAACTAAGTAAATAACACAAATAATCAAGTATGATATGCAAATCATAAAATATGATGCAACACATAAAATGCACATATAAGTCAAATAAAAATTCCCAAAAATATAAAATAAATAAAAACGGGTTTTGGGGTCACTACAATCACTCCCCCTTAAAGAAAATTCGTCCCGAATTTTAGGGTTACTTACCGAGGCCCTCAAACAACCAAGGGTACTTCCTCTCGATCTCTTCCCGAAACTCCCAAGTCAATTCTTCCACATTATGATTCCTCCACACAACTCGAACAAGAGGAATACTTTTGTTTCTCAATTCTTGCACCTTCGAATCAATGACTTGGACCGGATGTTCTTCATAAGACATACTCGGCTCAATATCCTCGGGAACCTCAGATAGAACATGAGAAGAATCATACACATACTTCCGAAGCATAGAAACATGAAACACATTATGGATCTTATCAAGAGAAGGAGGTAATGCAAGACGATAAGCCCGTTCTCCCACTCTTCCAAGAATCTCAAATGGACCAATATACCTCGGAGCAAGCTTGCCTTTCTTTCCATATCTTCGAATACCCACTTTAGGGGAAACCTTCAAAAACACAAAGTCACCTTTTTCAAACTCAAGGTCTCGCCACCGATGATCAGCATGGCTTTTCTGTCTACTCTGAGCAGTACTCAAACGATCTCGAATAAATTTAACCTTCTCAACTGAATCATTAACCATATGAACACCCCAAATCTTGGCTTCTCCCACTTCATCCCAACAGATAGGAGACCGACATTTTCTCCCATACAAGGCTTCATAAGGAGCCATCCCAATACTGGACTGAAAAATGTTATTATAAGCAAACTCTACGAGAGGCAAATGAATATCCCAAGAATCTGAAAAATCAACTGAGCAAGCCCTCAACATATCCTCAAGAATTTGGATAGTTCTCTCGGACTGACCATCTGTTTGAGGATGAAAAGCTGTACTAAATCTCAACTCTGATCCCAAAGCCTTCTGAAATGCTGGCCAAAATCGAGATGTGAATCTAGGGTCACGATCAGATACAATGCTCACTGGAACTCCATGTAACCTCACGATCTCATTAATGTACAAGGTTGCAAGCTTTTCCATAGAATAACCAATCTCAATAGGTAGAAAATGAGAAGACTTTGTCAATCTATCAACAGTCACCCAAACTGCATCAAACCTTCTTCGAGTACGAGGTAACCCTGTCACAAAATCCATAGTAACATGTTCCCACTTCCATTCTGGAATCTCTAACGGTTGAAGCAATCCTGCGGGCCTTTGATGTTCAGCTTTAACTTGTTGACATGTTAAACACTTGGATACATAATCCGCTATTTCCCTCTTCATATTATTCCACCAAAAGTGTTGCTTCAAATTCTGATTCATTTTAGTACTCCCGGGATGAATAGTATACCTTGATTTATGGCCTTCATCAAGAACTTGGTGTTTAATCCCATCAACATTAGGCACACACAATCGACCTCTGAAAGTTAATACCCCTTCAGGACTGAGAGAGAAATCCTCAAATTTACCTTCTTTGATTTTATCCAATATCTTTACCAACTCCGGGTCATCCTTCTGAGCTTCCTTTATTTGTTGAACTAATTTGGAAATACTCGAATATTCGCAAAAATAGCTCCATGCTTTGATTCATAAGGACTCCAATCTCGAGCATCCTCCAACATCTTCCATTCCCGCACCATCAATGAAGCTACATAAGACTTCCGGCTAATAGCATCAGCTACCACATTTTCCTTGCCCGGATGATAAGAAATGGTGCAATCATAATCCTTCAACAGCTCCATCCATCTTCGTTGTCTATTATTCAACTCTTTCTGGGAGAAAAGATACTTCTTTCCCTTTTAAGCCGTCACACTAAAAGTGAGACTGTCTAAAATGAAAAATTTTCAACTCCACTCATTCTCTCTCTTTATTTTCCACCAATTAATTTATTCAACCAACACTACTATTTATCACATTCTCTCTCTTCATTTTACACCACTCAATTTATTCATCTAACACTACTATTTAATCCACTCATTCTCTTTTTTTTTTCAACAACATATTTACTAGTTTATCTTAATTAGTATGGAAACTTCTCTAGTCCTACTTGTGCTGGGACGGAGAGAGTATATTTTAAAAACTAATAAATTAATAAATATAATAAATATATGCTTATCTCATAATAATGTGTACGAACTTCTTATTTAAGCTCTCACCGATAAGTTAGAATTTTATGAATAGAAATTTTATATTTCTATTTATTAAAAATGTTTATTTGTCAGACTCACAACAATTATGCACTACTACTCATTTTGTCCCAGAATATAAGTTCACCAGGCCATTGGCATCGAGATTAAGAGGTAGTAGAAGTGATGTAAGTGTTGTGAGCAGACGTGGCCATTCACGGTTAACCGCCTGTTGGAAAAACTGGTTTGGTGTAACCGTAACCTAACGGCTAACCGTGCACTCCGGTTAAGGTTTCCCGGTTAACCGGTTACCCTTTTTTTCTTTTTTTTAAACAGTGCTTTTAACAGTTTTTTTTTTAGAAAACAAAAAAAAAACTTCAGTTTTTATACTGTTTTTTTATTCAAGTAAAAAAAATAAAAATCAATACTTTTATTTTAAAACAGTTTTTTTAAAACAGTTTTTTTTATACTGATTTTTTTTAAAAAAAACGGTTACTCTTTTTTTGTTTTAAATTGTTTTTTAACAATTTTTTAACGTTAAAATGTATAAATAACAAAAAAAAAAAATAAGTAAAAAAAAAAGGGACGGTACCCTTAAATTTTATTAATTAAAATTAAAATTACAAAGAGAGGGACAACCAATCCTTGCCCTTTTATAATTAGGGGAGGAAAAAATGGAGCCTTACCTCAACTAAACTATTACAATGTAATAAAAATAAACCTATTCTAAAAATTAAAATAAAAACTATCTAAATTCCGTCTCCTTCCGAACTTCCCGTAGAGTCTTCCAAGTCGTATTGGTATTGTGGATCTACTAAATCATCTTCATAAGGTATATCTTGCTCCCTCTTTTCCGCTCTAACCCAATCACCAAGTAAGAGTTGATTTTCCAAATTTTAAACCGTTAGTTGGGAACGTCTTGCATCCAAGACATTTTCTCCCACAGTAAATGCCGATTCGACCGCCACGGTTGAAGCGGGGGAAGCTAAGACTTCTTTTGCAATTCAAGAGAGTATGGGATAAGTTTCTTGCCTTTGTGACCACCACCTCAAAATATCAAAAGTAATTGGATTTGAAGTGTTTTGTACAACTTCATGTCTAGTAGAGAAATATGCTTCCAACTCGTACGGAATGCTAGAGGTAGAAGAAGAAGCCGTTCTAAGACGTTTTTGGGAATAAATTTCATTAATAAAACTATATGGATCGTCATTCTCCTCATCTTGTGTAGCAATACCAATATCTTCATTAGGACTTGAGCCATATTGAGAAGGATTTCCATGAATTGCACTATACTCATTATAAAGAGTCACCAAATCTTGTTTTGTATTTTCAACAATAATCGCCGCGTTTTCGTAGAATCCGTCCCCATTGGTTTATAAATTATCATAATAAAACTTTATTATGCTCACTAGATCTTTCAATTTAACACGAGGATCCAACATTTTTGCAACCAAAAATAGAGACGGAATATTATCAAAATATTTGAGCCATTTTTCCCTCATGGAAGCAATGCTTTGGTTTAAAATATTGCAATTTTGTAAATTTTTAAAACTTTGAACTATTGCAATACATTGATCAAGCACCAAAACGGAAGTTGGATAATAAACTCCCGACAAAGCCAAAGTAGCAGTATTGAAAATCTTTAATAATTGACATAAATTAGTGCAAGCGTTCCATTGATAAATAAATAAATGAATATCATAGCCCATAGTAATAAAAAAAATTCCATGAGATGCTCTTTATACTCAAAACCATCAATTAACATTTTATAGGTAGAATTCCACCTAGTCGGAACATCCATAAAAAATATTTTTCGGGAAGACCCTTATTTTGTAAATATTTGATCCATTTTCTTGTAATTTTATTATTTTTTGCAATAAAATAAAGACCATCTCTAATGGGTTTAACATATTGCTCTAAAGCATCCAAACCACCTTTAACACATAAATTTATGATATGACATAAATATCTAATATGAAAACACTTACCCCCAAGTGACGGTTTACAAATTTGCATCAATTCCGGTATACTAGCGGTATTAGCACTAGCTGAAACTCCCGTCCCAATTGCCTATAAATTTCTTGCATATTATTATTTTTAGGGATTTAATTGTGTTAGTTTCGTTATTTAAATGACGGAATAACAATAAATGGGTGAAAAGTAGTAAAACTTAACCTAAAGTTCAGGGGTTGAAATGATCAAAACGAAACTAGGAGGGCTTAAGTGCATTTGGGAAGTTGTCCTTGATTGGGATCTTTTAATACCTCTCCCCAGTCAAACACACACACACACACACACTTCACTTTCCCAAACTCATCTTTTCTCATTGCACTCCACGAAGAAGGTAAGGTTATTTCCCAGAAATTGATTTTCTTAGTTTCAATTACTTCTCTGTTTTAAGATCTGATTATATAAAAAATGTTCAGGGCGGTGAGTAGATCGTTCCTATATAATTTACATAATTTTTCATCGGGTTTGGTTCCGGAGTAGGTAAGTTACTACTTCACCTTTTAATTGTGATAATGTTTATATATGTTATATGTGATGTTTATTTGGTAAATTGTTGATCAACGGGTAGTATTAGTTATATTTGTTAGGGTTGTGTAGTCAAATATTTCGAAGCTTGAGTTAGGATGATAGCCTCTATGTCTACTAGTCATAACCTAACCTTGAAGACACTAGGAGTCCCAAAATACAACTCCCAAATGGAATTAAGTTGTTTCACACATTTTTTCTGCTTTCTTGTGAATTCTAGACAAACTTGCCATTGGGATGACTTGTGCTTTTGGAGCACGACTTGTGCTCTGCACATCCACAAGTGCTCACAGGTCTTGCACTAGTGCAGCAACATTCTTCAGCATTCTTCACAACTTTCAGCACGACTTGTGCTCATGGGCACAACTTGTGCTCAAGAGCACAACTTATGCTCAGTCTGATTCTCCTTTCTTTGTCTTCTCTTCAGTACTGTCTAGGCATTACCCCGACACAGTTAATAGTCCCGAGTACAAAAATACGTAAGGTACGTGTGTGTGACTAGGTACAATTGACCTATTCTATTAAGTGTATAGGGTCTAATGTGTTTAGGCTCTAATTGAGATTGGAATTGTATGATAAAAACTATGTGATGAAAGTAGTGTTGTTGTATATGTACAAAATGTGCATATGAGAGTCCCGTTGTTAATGGACTAGTCCCCTACTTTGGGCTTAGTCTTAGATTGGTTTTAATTGGTTATGTCAAGTAAATAACTACTTGTGCATTGTTATGTGAGTCCAGCTGTTTTTCCTGTTTCGGGGGTGTATAGGTTCGCGTTTATTATGAGTGCTAGGGCTAAGTAATAACCGTGGATCTATGTATCTGTGGCCGTTGCTCCTACTACCGGCCATAGTAGGGGTCTAGCTTCCCTAATTATTGGAGCAATATGCGCAATGATTGGATAGCTCTTTTTGTTCTTGGGTTGGGATACTGGGTAACGGATCTCCATTGATATTGTGAAGCTACATCAAGTATGAATGACTAAAACAACGGCAACATCAACATTGACAGTTCCGGTTTATGAATGGGTATGGAGGAACAAGGAAGGGAAGAAATATCCATTGTAATGTGTTACTCAGTTATACGTGTTGCATAATGGGTGTGTATAACCACTCATATTATGTGTTACCTGATATATATTTACTATATGGTATTATTTTTATGCTTCATAATAATACGTTGCATATCATGTAGCTACAGTAGTAACTTACTGGGATTTTATCTCACCCCGATCCTTTTCCCTTTGCTTTCCTTAGATCACAAGAAGACTAGTGATAGTATAACAAAGTGAGGCACATGATAGCAAGGACTCATTTGCAGGTTGTCCACTCCGGGGTACATGTTCTATTACATTTCTGTTTATGAGGACGATGGGTGTATTGGGTTATGTAAACTAAGTATTTCGGGGAAGAGATGTGTTATATGTACAGTTATATTTGTCCTTAGTATGCTGGCTTATGTGCCGAGTAGTTTGAGAGTTAAGAATAACTCTAGTTGTTTGTGAGTGTGGAGTGGTATGATGACTTTGGTTCATAAGTGTTCGGAAGTATTTCCAGAAAACTTGAGTATCTAGTTTTGATAATTGTGTTACTGTCCGTATGTTATAGGTAGTAACGCATCGATTTCGAGGTTCTATATCGGACCCCGGAACTCGGGGCGTTACAGTTGGTATCAGAGCTATTGGTTAGCTCTAAGCCTGGATAGGGTCTATGGCCTAGGTGGGTTGGTGATGAGAGAAAATCCCTCGTGTAATAAAAACCCTTGCAAGTGTACAAGTGCCGAAGCAGCAGTATACAAAAGTAAGGGTCGAACCATAGAGACTTTGTGTATAAACAAGTTTATTTAATTAGTGTTTGAGTAACAAAAAGGGGGGGGGGTTTGGTTGGTTGTTTATTTAAACTAAATATTAAGCAATGATAGTAAATAGAATGGAATTTATATGAGACAAATATTCACGGATTGAGTTTCACAACTATCTTTACTCTATGCTAATTTTCATAATAACTTTACCAATCTTGTTTAAGAAATCGTTCACTTCATTAAGAGTTGAGATGGTTCGGTTGCCAGATTACAAATCTACTATTATATGTATATGATGTCTTCTGTTAGGTCAACAACATGTACACATAATTTATTAAGTTCCCAAGAACACTTGATTTTAGATTCTTTTGAATTCTGATAGGTCCTCAATTAAAACTAGTCATTGGAATACGATCAATGTATAAATTATTCACGCTAGTGAATTAATTTATACTTAGATGATTTAGAGACCAACAATAGCACTTGGTAATTTGTATTGTTGAAATCTTTAAATGAATGAAAACTATTCCAATGAACATAAACAAGATTAATAATTGTTAAGTACAATTTAGCATAGAGATTTAATAGTGTTATTCCCAATCCATGAATAAGGAAAATTAGCTACTCATAGACATTATCATAAATTCACGATAATAACAATAATTCATAAAAAACCTGGATCGCCTCGTGATGAAGAAAAGACTTCAATTCGATAGCACTCCGACTTTGATTACAACCACAACTTCTAAGAAAGAGTACTAAGAACTACTAAGGAAGAAATAATTCTAAGAATTTAGGGATGATATTTATACTAATTTAGAGGGGGTAAAAAGATAAAAATAATAATACAAAAATATCAAATGGAACAAGCACTAAATTTTCTGGTTAGTGGGGCGCGCGGGCGCATGGATTGAGCGTGCGGTCGCGCGTTGTCGGCTGCGCCAAAATGCACATGGATGCCGCTTTCCTGCGCGCGCATGGTAGGTCTTAGGCATGCGCACTGCACAGGTAGGCGCATGGTAGGGCTTGCGCGCGCGTGTTGTAGGTGAGGGCCAATTGTGCATGATTGCTGCCTTCCTGCGCGCGCATGGTTGGTGTGTGCGTGCGCTTGAATGAAGGCAGGCGGGCGCTTGGTGCTATTTTCAGCTTTCCTCCTTGATCTTGACTGATGAGTGTTGATCGTTGACTTTTGACCTTTGACTTTGTCTTTGACCTTAGCAATTCTGGATTTATGCAAAATGACACTAGAATTGTCTCATATTACACATATTTTTACAAAGTTCCAAAACTAAAAGATATCAAAGTTTTACATGAAAATTAGTCTTAAGTTACATCAAAAGTCAAATAAAATAATGAACAAAATGTAGGGATAAACTATGTGAAAGTTCCCCATCAGTTGGTATTTGGGTCGTGTTGTTAACGCTGAGTGTTTACGTACAGGTATAGATGAGTCATTCAGGAGAAGCTGGTAGTAGTAATCAGGGAGATGATGGTAATAATCAGGGAGCAGGTGACAATAATCAACGTTCCGGAACCCCTTCTGTGGAAATGGATAGTGACCATAATGTGGACATGTAGACACCCCGCCTTAGACCTCTCACCCCGATTGCATACAAAGTATTTTTATTTAACTTATTTTTGTTGATTTCTGTTACTTCGGTTAAGTTCCTAACTGATTCCGTTAGTTTTGGACTAAACTGCATAACAGAGTTAACTTTTAGGGTCATTCTGTCATTCTGTCCTTTTCTGCCGCGGGCGCTTCCGAACTGTTAACGGGCTGCGCGCGCGTCTCGCCGCAAAAGCGGGACTCGCACGCTTCCCATTTTGGCAGTAACGGATTGCACCTTATTTCCCTTCCTTTTCTTATTTGCAACATCTCTTTCTTGATCACAAAAGACTTCTTTTCTCATCCACATTCATCCCCCCTAGTTTTATAACCTCCAATCCCATTATTCTAGCCATCTCTTTAAAACAAAATAATTCATTTTTATTTTATTTGATTTTCTTTTATTTCTTTTATTTATTATTTTATTTATCTTATTTTCTATTGTTCAATTCCATCTCACATGGATTGATCAATTTCCCTCCAACCTTTCCCTCTCTTTTTTACCTATAAAAACCATCATCTTCTACCTTAGAAAGGGACACTTTTTACACTCTGGGGACACCAACTTCATCTTCCCTACAAGAACTATACACAAGTTCTCTCAACACATTTTCCCTACAAACAAACACTACACAAAGTGTTACACAACCATTTCTCTACAAACAACACCATCTTCAAGTCAAAGTCTAAGGTCCTCTTTTCTAAAGGTACTTTTATTCTTCTTCTCTTTTTATTCTAGTCTTACTAGTATGCAATCCCCATCAATTGGGACATAACCAAATGACCACTTTACTACATTAAAGTTGGTTAAGGTTATCTCCCTACATTTTAATCTCTACTTTAATTTCCTATACATTTCTTAATGTAATTGTTTAGCATAAATTTATAAATAAAACAATTATCTTTTCTTCCCCTTTTTCTTTACATTATAATTGTTAGCACTGTTAATAAATTGAAGGACATTTAGCATTAGAACACCAATAGTAGCAAGACCCGCATAAGCGGGGCGGAGTGGGTGTTTAAGTACTTCCCACTCCGTCACCTAACCCCCGAACCCTTCTCTCCCGAATCTCTGGGTTTGTACATAAATTAGGCTATTTCTAGGTTTTTCTTATGTTCCTTTAAAAACATAGGTGGCAACTCTAAACAATCTAAAACAAGTTAGACATCCTAGGATAATTCACCGCTCTAGCCAAGTTGTGGTTTCCCGGGGTATCTACAGGACTATAAGCAGATGTTTCAGCTACTAGCTCAAATGGTTAATAACAATAATCATAATGGATAGAATAATTCTGGACAGGCACAGCCAGAAGCTGGAGAAAAGGATTATACTAGTCGCCTTACGAAGTTTTTGAAACTGAAACCCCGTAGTTTTGATGGAGAGCCGGATGCAGTTAAAGCTGAAGAGTGGATTAAAAATATTGAGAAAATCTTTATAGCCTTGAAATGCGAGGATAATGACAAGGTAACATTTGCTACTTTTAAGCTAGAGAAGATTGCGAAACACTTGTGGAAGGTACTATGCAAGAGCTGGGAGCAAGATGGAATACCACATACGTGGGAGAATTTTCTTGATGAGTTCAAGTCACAGTTTATTCCTACAGTAGTTCAAGATCGTAGGGAGATGGAGTTTCTAAACCTGGTGCAAGGAAGTATGTCGGTAGGCCAGTATTCAGCTGAGTTTACAAAGCAAGAAAGGTATTGTAATCATCTAGTTCCAACTGAAACGAAGAAGGCCCAACGGTTTGTAAAGGGATTAAAGACGGAGTATAGGAATCAACTTCTTTCTTTACATCTTACCAGTTATCGACAGGCTGTCGAGAGGGCTTATGCCATTGAGAATGATATCGAAGAACACAGAGTGTAACGACCCCAAAACCCAACCCTATTTATTTTATATTTTTGGGGATTTTAATTTGACATTATATGTGCATTTTATGTGTTGCATCATATTTTATGATTTGCACATCTTACTTGATTATTTGTGCTATTTACTTAGTTAGTAGTAATAATGGTTAAGGGAGTTAATTGATTAAGTTGAAACTTTAGGGTCTTTTGTGAAAATGTAACTTTAGGGGTTTAAGTGTTAAGAATGAAACTTGAGTGATCAAAATGTAATTTTGGGGTAAAAACCTTAATATAAACTTATCACTTTTCTCTTTCTCTGTGTTTGTAATGTTCTGCAACATTCTCTCTCGTTTCAACTTAGGGTTAGGAGAAAAGGTAAGTTCAACCTATTTTGATTTAATTCTTTTTATTTACTTATCCGTTTTAAAATCTAATTATATAAAAATGATCAGGGCGTTGAATAGGTCATTTCTACCCGAACAAAACTTATTTCAGCGATACTTTTTCCGGAAATAGGTAAGTTACTAATTCCCCTTTAAATATTAAAATGGTCATATATGTTATACTTGATACTTGTACTTGTTAATTTTGTGATTTGAATGATATTTGTGATACTTGTAATTTTGGGACAAAGGGAGTATTTACCTTTTGTGTAAGAATGAAGAATTAAATTGAAAGTAATGTTTTGGGATGGTTGTTGCACTCCTGGTAGTAGTATAAGTGTTAGTAAGTTATACTCCTACGCTTGGGACGGATGAATTTGGCTTGCAGGAGAAATTTGGGAATTCTGAGTCTGGCTTGTGGGAGACCGCCCAAAATGAGTTTAGGCGACCGCCTACAACTACTGAAAGGTTTGGTCTGGGACAGAGCATTTTGGGCGACCGCCTAGTCTGGTTTTGGGCGACCGCCCATAATTGCTGAAAAATGGAGTTGTTCCATTTCAAGTGATTTAAAGTTCAAGCTTGGTCTAGGTCTTAGGTGATATCCTAGAGTACTTAGAGGGTTGTTTTGGAACACCCTAGTGTTTGAAATTGGTTCCTTTGTGAACAAATGTGTTATGGAATGTGAATAAGTGTTACATGGGGTATTGTTGAACATCTTTTGGTGTGGTTTGGATTGATTCATCTTTGTGATGTGTTTGACTTGATTCCCTACTTTGGAATCATTGCCCCCGGTTGTTGTTTAAGCAAGTATTCATTACTATGCTCGTGTTTAAAGTCCAGCTGGTACTTGTTGTGGTGTCGGGCTGTGGTAGAGATTATAATGGCACACGAGCCAAGTTCATTGTAAGGATTCTACCATTGGTTTCCCATTTTTAACCCCTTTCCTTGGGACACAGATTGGGTATGGGTTAGCTCTCCTTTGTGTGAGTTTGTCACCGTTTGGGTTATGACTATGTGTCATTTCCCCCCTCTTGCTGTTGTTGTCGCGGTTGTTGTTATTGTTTGGTTCATGAACCGGTTTCAGCCCTTTGGTGCTGCTCAGTTGATACCTCTCAGATGGTTATATGTTTGATTCGAGAACCTTGGCTCAGTATCCACAGTTGAGTGTTTATTTCCGCCTTACGTGTGGAAAGATGAGTTGGCTTTAACTATCATGTTATGTGCTATGTGGATGTTTATTGACATTGTTCAATTCCGAGTATCATTTCAACATGTAACGTAGTTATATTTTAGTAGCTTACTGAGATTCATTCTCACCCTTATTTGTTTACTGTTTTAGATAAAGGAGATCCCAGGGGATAGGTCACTGCACAAGGGAGGACGTCGAGGTGGTGATTTTGGGTAAGACATTTTGGGATATATTTTATGTAAAGGCTACATTATGTAAATGTATAACTTTTTGGGTAGTGTACCCGTGACTTCATCTTTGTATCACCTATTTTTGGGAACATGTTGGTGAGTTGTAAATTTATAAGTAAAGTGTGTAAGCCTTATGGCTAAGTACTTTGGATTGTGAAAGTTTGTTTATGTGAAAATGAAATCAAGTTTCAAGTAAATGTGCTTGGTTATATGAAACTTTTATGAAAGGACATTTTGAAAAAAATTCCTAAAATGTTTTATGACGTCTTCCGATCGTGTCCCGAGCGTGGAGCCAAGTAGGACCACGGGTACGGGGCGCGACAGTTGGTATCAGAGCTAGGTTGTAGATGGTCTAGAATGACTAAGTGACCTAGGAGGGTAGTTGTGTATAGAGTGAGTAATGTTGAGTGTCTTATGCAGGTATATATTGAAAATGGGTGAAACTGAAGAAGATCAGGCTGGTTCTTCAGGGCAAGGGGATGCCAGATAAGAGGCCCGAATCATGTTTCAAGGGATGTTCGAGGAAGCAATGAAAACTTTAAATGATCAAAGGCAAGGAGGGGAACAAGTACCTCCGAGATATGGGTTAGAACAGTTCCTGAAGATGAAACCAATGGGCTATGAAGGAGAACCAGAGGTAATAAAGGTCGAGAGGTGGATAGAGTCGATAGAGAAAATATTTGATGTTTTAAGATGTACTGATGAAGAACAAGTCAGGTTTGCTACCTATAAACTGAGTGGAGCTGCTGAGCACTGGTGGAGAGCTATGAAAATAAATTGGGATAAGAATCATGTACCCTATACTTGGGAAAATTTTCTGAGGAAGTTCAAGGAACATTTCATTCCTCGGGTAGATCAAGACAAGAAGGAAATGGAGTTTCTTAACTTGGAGCAGAATACTATGTCTATGGCTCAGTATACATCCAAATTCACGGAGTTATCCAGGTACTGTACTCACTTGGTAGCAACTGAGGAAAGGAATGCAACTAGATTTGTAAAGGGTTTGAAAACTGTGATTCGAAGTCAACTAGTATCCCATAAGTTGCAAGATTTTCAAGATGCTGTTGATAGAGCATATCAGGTGGAGCATGATATAGAAGAGCATAAGAGGAAAATTGAATTGACAGGTACATGAAGGCAAGGAAGACCTCAACCACAGCGTGGTGATAATCGAGGAGGTCAGGGAACACCATCACAATTTAGAGGGCAACCAATTGTCAGGAATCAAGGTAATACCTCGGGGAATCAAGGTATAAGAATATGTAATTACTGTCAGAAGGAAGGGCATTCTGAAGAGCGATGTTGGAAGAAGCAGGGAAAGTGTTTGAATTGTGGTCAGCTTGGCCATTTTCAGAGGGATTGTCCAAGAGCGAGGATTGTACCATATGGGAGTGGAGCAGGATCGTCTCAGGGTCAGAAGAGGGATACCTCAGGGAAGCCTAAAGTGCAAGGTCGTGTTTTTGCTATCAACCAACAACAGGCTTCAAATTCTTCTAACGTGATAGGAGGTATAATTTATGTGTCTAGTTTGAGGCACGAGCACTTATAGACCCTGGCTCTTTGCATTCTTATGTGTCTGTGCATTTTGCTTCTCTATTGCATGTTTCTTCTGAATCTCTACCTTATGTGTTAGAAGTGTCTACTCCAATAGGGGAGTGTTTGGTGACTAATAAGGTATTACATGGCTGTGATGTGCATATTTGGGAGCAGGTTTTATTTGTTGATTTAGTTGTTTTTCCATTACAAGATTTTGATATTATCTTGGGAATGGATTGGTTGAGTAAATACCATGCTTCAGTTGATTGTTATAAAAAGGTGGTTACATTTTCTATTCCTGATGTGCCTGAATTTACTTTTGAGGCTGCACTTTTGGGTAAGGGAATTCGTATTATTTCTTATGTGAAAGCTAGAAAGTTGTTGCATCGTGGTTGTACGGGGTATTTGGCTAGTGTTCTTGATACTACTAAAAAGTTTCTTGAAGTAGAGGATGTTCATATTGTGAAAGATTTTCCTGATGTGTTCTCGACTGAGTATTCTATGCCTCCTAATAGGGAGATCGAGTTTTGTATTGACTTACTTCCAGGTACTACCCCGATATCTGAATCACCTTATAGAATGGCTCCAGTAGAATTAAAGGAGTTGAAAGTTCAATTGCAAGAGTTGCTTGATAGGGGTTTCATCCGACCTAGTGTATCACCGTGGGGAGCTCCTGTGTTGTTTGTAAAGAAGAAAGATGGGTCTTTGAGATTATGCATCGACTATAGAAAACTGAACCAGGTGACTGTAAAGAACAAATATCCTTTGCCTCACATTGATGATTTATTTGATCAACTCCAAGGGTCAGTTGTCTTTTTAAAGCTTGATTTGAGGAGTGGGTATCATCAGTTAAAGATTCACTCAGAAGACATTCCTAAGACTGCTTTTCGTAGTAGGTATGGTCATTATGAGTTTCTTGTCATGCCTTTCGGGTTAACAAACGCTCCAACTGTTTTCATGGATATGATGAATCGAGTTTTCAAGCCTTATATTGATTCTTTTGTGGTTGTGTTTATTGATGACATCCTTGTTTATTCTAAGTCTCGAGAAGAACATGAGCAACACTTGCGAATGGTTCTATCTATTCTTCGGGAGAAGCAATTGTTTGCAAAATTCAGTAAGTGTGCTTTTTGGCTCGATGAAGTTTCTTTTCTGGGACATGTGGTTTCTAATAGAGGTATATCTGTTGATCCATCAAAAATTGAAGCTATTGTGAATTGGAAGAGGCCAGAATCAGTCACTGAAATTCGAAAGTTTCTTGGGGTTAGCAGGGTACTACAGAATATTCATTGAAGGGTTTTCTAAAATTGCAACACCATTGACTCAGTTGACTCGAAAAAATGTGCCATATGTGTGGGATGATAAATGTCAAGTTAGTTTTGAAGAGTTAAAGAAAAGGTTGACCACCGTTCCTATTCTTGCACTGCCTAATGGGAATGATGAATTGGTGATTTATAGTGATACTTCAAAAGAAGGATTGGGGTGTGTTCTAATGCAAAGTGGGAAGGTAATTGCGTATGATTTAAAGAAGTTAACTCCTAGTGAGCAGAATTATCCAACCCATGACATGGAGCTTGCAGCTATTGTTTTTGCGTTACACAAATGGAAGCATTATCTATACAAAGCAAAGTTTGAGATTTTCACAGATCATCAGAGTTTGAAGTATCTTTTCTCCCAGAAATAGTTTAATAATAGACAATGAAGATGGATGGAGCTGTTGAAGGATTATGATTGCACCATTTCTTATCATCTGGGCAAGGCAAATGTGGTATCTGATGCTATTAGCCGGAAGTCTTATGTAGCTTCATTGATGATACGGGAATGGAAGATGTTAGAAGATGCTCGAGATTGGTGTCCTTTTGAATCGAGGCATGGGGATATATTTGCGAATATCAGAGTATTGCCAACCTTAATTCAACAAATCAAGGATGCTCAGAAAGATGACCCCGAGTTAGTGAAGATTATGGGTAAAATCAAAGATGGCAGATTTGAAGACTTTTCTCTCAGTTCAGAAGGAGTATTGACTTTCAAAGGTAGATTGTGTGTTCCTAATGTTGATGGAATTAAACTTCAAGTTCTCGAGGAAGGCCATAAGTCGAAGTATACTATTCATCCTGGGAGTACCAAAATGTATCAAGATTTGAAGCAACACTTTTGGTGGAACAACATGAAGCGAGAAATAGCGGATTATGTGTCAAAGTGTTTAACATGTCAATAAGTTAAAGCTGAGCATCAAAGGCCCGCGGGATTGCTTCAACCTTTAGAGATACCAGAATGGAAGTGGGAACATGTTACTATGGATTTTGTGTCAGTGTTACCTCGTACTCGAAGAAGGCATGA
The DNA here is from genome assembly GCA_026119855.1 of Campanula takesimana. Classification (NCBI taxonomy): domain Eukaryota; kingdom Viridiplantae; phylum Streptophyta; class Magnoliopsida; order Asterales; family Campanulaceae; genus Campanula; species Campanula takesimana. The sequence goes on from JAOWBW010000055.1 coordinate 1,399,083, forward strand.
TGCAGTTTGGGTGATTGTAGACAGATTGACAAAGTCTTCTAATTTCCTACCTATTGAGATTGGTTATTCGATGGAAAGGCTTGCTACTTTGTACATTAATGAGATAGTGAAGTTGCATGGAGTTCCTGTTAGCATTGTTTCTGATCGGGATCCTAGATTCACTTCTCGGTTTTGGCAAGCATTTCAGAAGGCTTTGGGTTCAGAATTGAGATTTAGTAATGCTTTTCATCCTCAAACAGATGGCCAGTCAGAAAGGACCATTCAGATTCTTGAGGATATATTGAGAGCTTGTCCAGTTGATTTTGCAGATTCTTGGGATATTCATTTGCCTCTCGTAGAATTTGCTTATAACAACAATTTTTAGTCGAGTATTGGAATGGCTCCTTATGAAGCATTATATGGAAGAAAGTATCGTTCACCTATTTATTGGGATGAAGTTGGGGAAGCAACGATTTGGGGTATTGATATGGTTAATGATTGAGTTGAGAAGGTTAAGCTTATTCGGGATCGATTGACTAATGCTCAGAGTCGTCAGAAGAGTTATGCTGATCACCAGAGGCGAGACCTTGAGTTTGAAAAGGGTGACTTTGTGTTTCTGAAAGTTTCTCCAAAGGTGGGAATTAAAAGATATGGGAAGAAATGCAAGCTTGCTCCTAGATTTGTCGGACCTTTTGAGATTTTGGGAAGAGTTGGAGATCGAGCTTATCGTCTTGCGTTACCTCCTTCTCTTGACAAGATTCATAATGTGTTCCATGTTTCGATGCTTCGAAAGTATGTGTATGATCCATCTCATATGTTATCTGAGATACCTGAGGATATTGAACCAAGTATGTCCTATGAGGAGCATCCAGTTTAGATGATTGATTCTAAAGTTCAAGAATTGAGAACTAAAAGTATTCCTCTTGTTAGAGTTGTGTGGAGGAACCATAATGTGGAAGAATCAACTTGGGAGCTTCGGGATGAAATGGAGAGGAAAAATCCTTGGTTGTTTGATTCGTTTGGTAAGTTATTCTAAAATTCGGGACGAATTTTCTTTAAGGGGGAGAGATTGTAACGACCCCAAAACCCGTCCCTATTTATTTTATATTTTTGGGGATTTTAATTTGACATTATATGTGCATTTTATGTGTTACATTATATTTTATGATTTGCACATCTTACTTGATTATTTGTGCTATTTACTTAGTTAGTAGTAATAATGGTTAAGGGAGTTAATTGATTAAGTTGAAACTTTAGGGTCTTTTGTGAAAATGTAACTTTAGGGGTTTAAGTGTTAATAATGAAACTTGAGTGATCAAAATGTAATTTTGGGGTAAAAACCTTAATATAAACTTATCACTTTTCTCTTTCTCTGTGTTTGTAATGTTCTGCAACATTCTCTCTCGTTTCAACTTAGGGTTAGGAGAAAAAGGTAAGTTCAACCTATTTCGATTTAATTCTTTTTATTTACTTATCCGTTTTAAAATCTAATTATATAAAAATGATCAGGGCGTTGAATAGGTCATTTTTACCCGAACAAAACTTATTTCAGCGATACTTTTTCCGGAAATAGGTAAGTTACTAATTCCCCTTTAAATATTAAAATGGTCATATATGTTATACTTGATACTTGTACTTGTTAATTTTGTGATTTGAATGATATTTGTGATACTTATAATTTTGGGACAAAGGGAGTATTCACCTTTTGTGTAAGAATGAAGAGTTAAATTGAAAGTAATGTTTTGGGATGGTTGTTGCACTCCTGGTAGTAGTATACGTGTTAGTAAGTTATACTCTTACGCTTGGGACGGATGAATTTGGCTTGCAGGAGAAATTTGGGAATTCTGAGTCTGGCTTGTGGGCGACCGCCCAGAATGGGTTTAGGCGACCACCCACAACTACTGAAAGGTTTGGTCTGGGACAAAGCATTTTGGGCGACCGCCCAGTCTGGTTTTGGGCGACCGCCCATAATTGCTGAAAAATGGAGTTGTTCCATTTCAAGTGATTTAAAGTTCAAGCTTGGTCTAGGTCTTAGGTGATATCCTAGAGTACCTAGATGGTTGTTGTGGAACACCCTAGTGTTTGAAATTGGTTTCTTTGTGAACAAATGTGTTATGGAATGTGAATAAGTGTTACATGGGGTATTGTTGAACATCTTTTGGTGTGGTTTGAATTGGTTCATCTTTGTGATGTGTTTGGCTTGATTCCCTACTTTGGAATCATTGCCCCCGTTTGTTGTTTAAGCAAGTATTCATTACTATGCTCTTGTTTAAAGTCCAGCTGGTACTTGTTGTGGTGTCGGGCAGTGGTAGAGATTATAATGGCACACGAGCCAAGTTCATTGTAAGGCTTCTACCATTGGTTTCCCATTTTTAACCCCCTTCCTTGGGCCACGGATTGGGTCTGGGCTAGCTCTCCTTTGTGTGAGTTTAGTCACCGTTTGGGTTATGACTATGTGTCATTTTCCCCCTCTTGTTGTTGTTGTCGCGGTTGTTGTTATTGTTTGGTTCATGAACCGGTTTCAACCCTTTGGTGCTGCTCAGTTGATACCTCTCAGATGGTTATATGTTTGATTCGAGAACCTTGGCTCAGTATCCACAGTTGAGTGTTTATTTCCGCCTTACGTGTGGAAAGATGAGTTGGCTTTAACTATCATGTTATGTGCTATGTGGATGTTTATTGACATTGTTCAATTCCGAGTATCATTTCAGCATGTAACGTGGTTGCATTTTAGTAGCTTACTGAGATTCATTCTTACCCTTATTTGTTTACTGTTTTAGATAAAGGAGAGCCCAGGGGATAGGTCACTGCACAAGGGAGGACGTCGAGGTGGTGATTTTGGGTAAGACGTTTTGGGATATGTGTTATGTAAAGGCTACATTATGTAAATGTATAACCTTTTGGGTAGTGTACCCGTGACTTCATCTTTGTATCACCTATTTTTGGGAACATGTTGGTGAGTTGTAAATTTATAAGTAAAGTGTGTAAGCCTTATGGCTAAGTACTTTGGATTGTGAAAGTTTGTTTATGTGGAAATGAAATCAAGTTTCAAGTAAATGTGTTTGGTTATATGAAACTTTTATGAAATGACATTTCAAAAAAATTTCCTAAAATGTTTTTTGACGTCTTCCGATCGTGTCCCGAGCGTGGGGCCAAGTAGGACCACGGGTACGGGGCACGACACAGAGTTAAGCAGGGAACAACCATGTTAGGACATCAGTCTCTACGTGTTCCAAAGAGGGCCCAGGGCTCAGGTAGTAAAAGGGGTGGAGTTAATTGGCAAGGTAGTCGACCCCAACGACAATCAGAAAGTAAGGGAAGTGTCTCCGTGGGTTCAAAACCGAATGTTTCAAGTTTAAGGTGGTTTTGTAAGTTTTGTTCAAAGGATGGCCATACTGAAGACAGATGTTGGTTAAAGTTGGGAAAATGCTTGCTTTGTGGTGAGAGTGGACACTTTAGAAGGGATTGTCCAAAAGACAAGGGAAGTCAAGTAGAAGGTACCGGGAAACAGGCTTCTGGTAGTAAGCGAGATAATGTAGGTCGACCTAAAATCCAGGTTCGAGTGTTCGTTATTGATCAGCACGGGGTGGCTGAGTCTTCGGCGGTCATAGGAGGTACTATTTTTCTCTTTAGTACGCAAGCGCGAGTACTTATAGACCCAGGTTCATCACATTCTTATGTAGCATCTCACTTTGTGTCACACTTGCATGTTTTACCTGATTATATGCCCTATGTGTTAGAGGTGTCTTCTCCTATGGGAGATTTTATGTTAGCTACTGAGGTGTATAGGAATTGTGACATCCTTGTGGGTGATCACACTCTTTATGCTGACCTAGTAGTGTTGCCTATACAAGACTTTGATGTGATACTTGGTATGGATTGGCTTTATTTGCATCATGAATCTGTTGATTGCCATCGAAAGGTGGTTACGTTTTCTATGCCGGGTTTACCTGATTTTATATTTGAAGTTAATAGGCCTATATGTGGTTTTCATGTTATTTTTGCATTGAAAGCTAGAAAATTATTATCTCATGGTTGTGCTGGGTATCTCGCGTGTGTGGTTGACAAAAATATGTCTGTGGTAAAGCTGGAGGATATTCCGATTGTATATGAATTCTCAGATGTATTTTCTACTGAGTATAGTATGCCACCCGATCGGGAACTTGAGTTTTGTATTGAGCTATTACCAGGTACATCACCGATATCCAAAGCACCATACAGAATGGCTCCAGCTAAGTTGAAAGAGTTAAAGAAACAACTTGAGGAATTATTGGACAGGGGTTTTATCAGGCCTAGTGTGTCGCTATGGGGAGCACCAGTACTATTTGTGAAAAAGAAAGATGGTACTCTGCGGTTATGTATCGACTACAGAGAGCTTAATCAGGTAACTATCAAGAATAAATATCCGTTACCTCATATTGACGATCTGTTTGATCAACATCAGGGGTCGGTGGTTTATTCAAAGCTTGATTTGAGGAGTGGGTATCATCAGCTGAAAATCCGATCTGATGATATACCGAAGACAGCTTTTCGTACCAGGTACGGACATTATGAGTTTATTGTTATGCCATTTGGTTTGACGAATGCTCCAGCAATATTTATGGATTTAATGAATCGTATATTCTAACCCTACCTGGATTGTTTTGTTGTGGTATTTATTGACGATATATTGGTCTATTCTAAATCAAAAGCTGAGCATGAACAACATCTAAAAATTGTATTGGGTGTTCTTTAGGAAAACCAGTTATTCGCAAAATTTAGTAAATGTGCCTTTTGGCTGGAGGAAGTCTCTTTCTTGGGACATGTTGTGTCAGCTGCTGGTATCTCTGTTGATCCTTCAAAAGTAGAAGCTATAGTCAATTGGAAGAGGCCAACAACAGTGACATAGGTACGTAGTTTTTTGGGATTGGCAAGTTATTACCGGAGGTTTATTGAGGGATTTTCCAAAATTGCTACACCATTGACCAATTTGACGCGGAAATCTACAACCTTTGAATGGAGTGATAAATGTGAAGTAAGTTTTCAAGAGTTAAAGCGACGATTGTGTTGGTCCCAGAAGGGCAACAAGGGTATGAAAAATGCTAGAGGGGGGGGATGTATAGCGTTTTAAAAATTCTTTTCAAACCCTTTTGCTAAACAATGGCTAATGCACATAGGTCTTATTTTGGCTAAGTATAGCGCGCAACAAGAGTGTGAAATGCACAGCGGAAACTTAAAGCAATCACTTATGCGCAGGGAGAATGCGAAGAAATGTAGACACGCACGCACTAAGTTTAGCTTAAAGATTGGCGCAAAATGGAACTAAGGCAATAAGCATACAAACACAATTCTATCGAAGCAAGACAATCTACAAAGATCAAACAAAACAATATATAAGTAAGGCTTAAATGTATAATGAAAATCACAATAAATAAACACGCTATTTGGAGAGGTTCGATCGGGAAAAGATCTACGTCCTCTACCAAGATGGTTAGTCTTGGATTTCTAACGAAGATCTTATTATATGAGAGAGTTTACAAGATACAAAGATGTAGAACAAAACTTTCTCAAAGATCTATAATCTATGAAAGAACAAAATCCTAGACAATAACCGATGTATCTCTAGAAGTAAGATCGATGAGATCGGAACTTCAAGAGGTGTGTGTGTGAATCAGAAATCTGGGCTCTTTGAATCTATGAGATGGAGAGCACAAGAAATTGTGGTGATACAAAGGTTGTTTAGGATCTGGGCTTGGATGAGTATGAAGGTATGAAGGTTGATCTTGAGAATTCTGGAAATGAGCAAGCAATCTTCAAATCTTTCTCTTTGAAAGCAAAAGCACAAGCAGCTTGGAAAATGAGGAAGAGCTGGCTATTTATAGTGGAGCTCCAAGAACTAGCCGTTGGGGAGCTTCAGCAAGGACGATGTGCTGTCACAATGTGATTGGTGCGCAGATGTCTTTATAGCCGTTGGAGACAGCAAGTTGACAGCTTTCAGATATCTTCTAGAAGGGTGACAGCTGTCTTCAATTTGAATTTTCAAACTGAGGCGCGTTACTCCATCCACGTGTATGCTGAGTGTGCACGTTGTCGATTGTCCACATCAGCACTTTGACTCGTACCAAAAAGCGTTGCTTTACATAACGCTTTCCAAGATATACAAAGGTGAGGTCAAGAAATAAGAGATTTGACTAAGGTATATCTGCGCTGCGCATGAACATCAAGCGCATAGGTGTGCACAGATGGTGCTGCGCATGAATGCCATGCGCATCACACTTAGACATTTGCTCATGAGACCTCAAATCCAAAGCTTCAGCCCTAAACATTAAGCCTAGTCTATAAAGAGGACTTAACTAAAATTGAAGTTACAAAACTTCTTACATAGGGTCCTAAAGTCCTTAAAATAAACGTAGGTGATGGTATCAATCAATTCTAACATAAATAGGAGGGTTAAATAATAAGCATACCCAACAATTCTCCCCCTAAATGATTGATGACATTACTTACTATAACAAAGGCAATTTATTGTACTTGATAATAACATGTCCATAGAAATGAAAAATGGTAAATCATGTCTCAAGTCAATGTACACACTAGCCAATGTCATAGATTTCTAGTCTATCCAAACGAATAACTTACAATATGGGAAAGACGTAAATATCATTCAGAGCATACAAAAAATATAATGAGTTTATGTTTGAGTATGCGTTTAAACTGAATGTTTAAACATAATGCAATAAAATATGAGCAGATATGAGTGTGCGCATGATGTAGGGTTTAGATAAAACATTCATTGTTCCACAAACGAAAAGTTTGAATTGAACAAAGTTTTGTGAAAATCAATGATGCATTCTTCTCATTAAAACTTGAAAGATAAGAGTTACAGGTACAAGTTTTACAATGGAAGAAAAATCAAAGGCGAACAAAAATTGCGCATCAAAAACTTACTTTTGCGCAGCAAAAAGAATTACACTTCTAGTCTATGTTGATCCTAGAAGCTGCTTCTCTAAGCTCGTTCTGCAGACTGGTAATCTTGTCCATTATCTCAATCTTGAGAGCTTGGAACTTTGCGTTGTATTCCACAGCCTGATTAACATAGGTCTTCATGCCGGAGCGCATCAAATCATTGTCTTTCTGAAGGTCTTCAGAGACTCTGTTAAATGTATTCTCAAGTGAACCAAATTGCTTTGCCAGAGATTGCTGAGCAGAAGCAACAGAGTCCAGAATCTCCTTCTGCGCATCCGCTAGAGATTTGGTCAACTCCACTTGAACCATGTTCTGGCTATCTTGCATATCCAACATAGCCTGGTTCATTCTTCTATTGAAGGTATCACCAAACTGGACTAAGCAGTCAGTCATATGAGATTTGAGCGCATCAACGGAGGTGGAGGAGCTGGAGGCACTGGGCGCAAAGTTATCAATTGAGTTTATAACTTTGGCGACCTCAATCTGAATGATCTCTGTGATCGTTTTAGCTAAGGAAAACAAAGCTTCATTCAACCCATGCACAGAAGGAATCTTTGTAAGCGCAGTCGAGATAATACCGAAGTCATGCTGGATGTCCTGGCGCAGCGCATCAAAAATTGGCGGTATGGGCGCAGCTCCAGAACTGGAAGCATGTGCAGCTGCAGCTTCAGAAGCACCGGTTGCCTTTGTTGTTGAAATATCCCCTTTAATGTCATAATCAATGGCCTGTAGCAAACTGGCTTGCGCATCTAGCCTAGCAGACTGCGCATCCAGTTGCTCTTGAATTTTAGCTTGCGCAGTGACCACCTGGAAATGCTGGGTTTGCGCGGCAAATTGATTTGTTTGGATGATTTGGAGCATGGCCAAGATTTGGCGCATGTCTGTTAAGCACTTGAAGGATCCGAGGGAGCAGTTGCTGGAGGAATTATGGGGATAACTTGTGGAGAAGTTTGAGAAGCCCCAGTAGTGTGCGCAGGAATAGCAGTATCAGTTGTAGCAGCTTGCGCACGAACAGGAGATGTATGCGCATGGATAGGAGAACGATGGACCTCATAATCTTCTGAGCTTGAGTCTTCAGCATCATTAATTATAGGAGCATCAGGGTCCATAGTGGGATCGGGCGCATCATAAGCAAAGCCTTCACCATCAATGAAAATGGTTGAAGCTTGCTGCGCTGCATTCCTTTGCGCAATGGATTCCAGCCTTGCTTTCCTGGAAGCTTCACGCGCATTTAAGTCGATGCGCGGAGAATCAGATTCATCATCAGATAAGTCCATGGGACGCTTGGAAGCAATCTTCTTCACGCGGCGCTTTGGCGTAGTCTGAGCCTTACGTGTGCTCTTCTTAGCAGATAGAGGAATTTCATCCTCGCTGGAGACATCCTTGCGCATCTCCTTGGCTTTCTCCCCCTTAGATGGTGCAGCCTTGGAGGTTCCAGTGAATTTGGAAGGGCTTAAGAGAGGGTCATTGAAAGCACCTTCAAATTCATCTTCTTGAGGAGCAGGAGGAGGAGGCGCAGCAGCATCATCAGCATCTACTTGGATGTCTTCATCAGATTCATCCAGTAGGGTTCTTGAGACTTTGGCTTTCTTCTTTTTCTTTTCTTTCTTCTTTTCAGGCTCAGTAGCCTTAAATTTCTTGGATTTCTTTGGAGGCTCAGGGTCAGAAGTAGCCTTACGCTTTGGAGCAGGCGCAGTAGGCTCTTTGATTTTAATCCCAGGCGCAGCAGATTGCTTTGCCTTCTTCTTCTTGCGCGGCGGCGCATCAGCAGCTAGACCCTTGCCTTATTCTTTGTCACCTACTCTGATTGGGACTGGCTCATAGAATGATTCTTTCTCGGATTCTGATTCAATTGTAGAAGCCTCATATATATCACCACTAGAGACAGGAGGGGACCCTTGATCATCAGGGTAAATATCTTCAAACACCTCAATGGGGTCCGTAGCCCAGTACATGCAGTAATCATAGTTGTTGACTTCACGGCGAAAATTCATAAGGAAGACGCGAGAATAAGTGCGCGTGGAAGTCACATCAACTTTCATAGAGGGGTCTTCATCCATCAATTTGCGCACAGAAGGGAAACGCATGAAGATTGCAGTTAGAATTCTGTAATTCGTTTTTTACTTTGGAGGTCTCTTGGGATCAGCAGCCTTCTTCTTATATACGCGCACCCAACGTACTAATTCCTCAAAAATGATTTCAGCCCAACTCAAACGCTTCTTCTTGTAGATGGCAGCGCAACACATCCACTGCTTGCTGATAAAAGTAGACTTGTTTCTATTCTTGCAGTTGATTGTGTCCCCAATCAAAGTGCAGAGGTGGAACATCAATTCTCCAAATTCCTTCCTATCATGGTTGTTGTATTGACCAACCAGACTAGTAATCTTGATCAGTGTTGGTCCCAAAGGGCAACAAGGGTATGAAAAATAGCTAGAGGGGGTGAATAGCTGTTTTAAAATTCTTTTCGTACCCTTGATGAACTCAATTGCAAATGCGCACTTTATCAAATAAGCGTTATGATATGCGCCTATGTGAGTGAGTGAAATGCACAGCAGAATTTAGTAATGTAAATAGGCGCAAAGTGTGATTAAGGGGGCGCACACACACTCTAAGTATTTTGGCTCAAAGTGGGTGAAATAAGAAACTAAGGCAAATGATATAACAAACTCAACACAGTTCAATCAATCAATCTACAATGAATAAACAATCAAATAGTTAGATATGATATGACTTGAAAGGAAATAGCAAGATAATAAGTACGCGCTATTTGGAGAGGTTCGATCGGGAAAGTGATCTACGTCCTCTACCAAGATGGTTAGTCTTGGATTTCTAATGGAGATCTTATATAATGAGAGAGTGTTACAAATTACAATCGTTTGAGCTTATACACTAACTCAAGATCTAATATTCTATGAAAGAACAAATCCTAGACAATAACCTGTGTATCTCTAAAAGAGAGATCTAAGTGATCAAACTTAAAGAGGTGCGTGTGTGATTTTAGATTCAAGGCTCTTTAGATCTTTGAGATTGAGAGCACAAGAAAACTAAAGTGTTATCGCTTGAGGATCTGGGCTAAGGATGAAGTTATGAAGATGTTCTTGAGAATTCTGGAAATAACAAAGGCAATCTTCAAATCTTCAACAAATGCTTGAGAGAGAAATTCTTGAAATTATTAGCAACTTCAAATGGTTGAAGTTATGGGGTATTTATAGTAGAGCCCCAAAAACTAGCCGTTAGAAATCCTTGGTGAGTCAGAGAAAGGACGGATGTGCTGTCGCTCATTGAGTGGAGCACGTGTCCTTTTATAGCCGTTAGACACATAACACAAATATGACCGTTATGGACATGTGTCCTTAGATGCGGGTGCATACGTGTTATTTAACCACCGTTGAATCATTGGCGTAGTTTGAATCTCCTCAAGTCTTTGAATCTTCAATAAATCACTGAGTGTTGAATTGTATCTTTGAAGTGCGTTGAGCCAAGGGGCGCGTGATACATGCGCGCGTTGAGCCATTAGGGGCGCATGAGCGATGCTAGGCGCATACTCATATGCGCACGCCAAAGGAGGCGCATAGCGCAAGAGAGGGGCGCATGGGCGCGTGGCTCAAACTGAAATTCTGATTTTCTTCAATCTTGATATTCTAGCCCTATTCCTAAGCCTATTCTATTACAATGGACTACCTAAAAAATGAAGTATAAATACTTCTTACATGTGGGTCTAAAGTCCATGAAATAAAACTTAGGTGATGGATCAATCAAATCTAATCAATCCTATTACATTGAAACTGAGATATAAGTGGGCATACCCAACAATCAGCTTTTGCGAACTTTGTCCTGCGCATCTTGAGGTAGCTTCTTCTTGTTGCACGCAGGAAAACCCATAGTCTGTCTGATATGCGCATAGTTGATGGTCACAGAAATCCCACAGATAGAGCTTTTGAGGCAGGGGACTGTGATGTCATCGTATACGCGATCAACTTCTTCTGCGTTGCTGAAGAATTCGTCTGTGTAGGATGAAAGGATGAAAGCCTGGCCCTTAGTGAATAGGGGCAGGATGACAGACTTTTCCATGATCTCCATCATGTAGCGTCCAAGCGCATCATGCTTAAGATCTTCAGTATCAATTTCCCAACCGGGAATGAAATAGTTTAAGTTCTGCGCAAAGCAAAATTTAAGAATTAGGTTTGGACATGCGTATGGAGAGAAGCGCATGCGCATGAGCGATATGCGCAGCGCATGAACTAGACTCCATACTTAGAACAAAATATTAATATAAAGGGTAAAAAAATGTCCAAAACACAATTTAAACTACACGCCTAAAATTGGCGCGAAAAGCAGAAACACAATCCATAATCAACCCAAGGCACATCATAGGATTATTCATCAAGAACATTAAGAACATGTATTGAATACACGAAGAACACGAAGAATATAAAAATGTCAAGGTGCTCCAAACTGCATAAAAAGCATATCAAAACGTTCGTAATGAAAAATCACACACAAACAAGTAAACCACAACAACAATAACAAGAACATGAATCCAAGATCTGAGAAAAACAAAATAGAATTTGAAAAGCCAAAAAACTCGAAAAAAACACAGAAATCATATCAAATGATAATTGATCGTAAAACAAATTACATAAATGAATAGATACAGGTAAAACGAGCACATAGCATTAAATAATTTGAAAAACGAGCAACGGATCATAGAGAAATCAGAAACGGGAAATTCAGACCTCCGAGCATGATAATGGCGGAAAACTAAAAAGCTTGAGTTTAGATTCATACCATTTGGGGATCCTCTTGTTTCTTTGAAGATGATTTGGGAGCCATGAGTATATATAGAAAGATTGTGCGAAAATAGAGAAGAAAAGTGATGAGTGCAAAGAGAGAAAAAATGTCAGAGAGTAGAGAGAAAAATGGTGAGGCGGTTGAGTGAGGAAGAAATTTTGAAAGAGTGAAGTGAGGAAGAAGATGGAGGTTCAAAGGGTTATAGCCGAAAAGGGAGGTGACATCATGGCGTGCTGACAAGAGAGTTGGTGTGTCAGGGGAGTGAAGCGCACGCGCAAGAGAGACGCACGCGCAGGTGACGTGGACCAATGAGGAGCGCGCGTGAGAAGTCCTATCCGCGCGCGTGTGTTAGGCATTAATGGTCACGAAGAGACTCTTCCACTTTCATCATAAGTAGCACACACTAAGCATTAATGGCACGTCACTCAATGCTTTTGCATTAAATGAGGTAGGACATGCGCAGGGGTAGAAATGTAATTTCCCAGGAAAATTTAAATAGAAATGACAAGGGAAAATACATAATCACGCCAGTACCCTTGCAAATTATATGCTGACTCAGCAAGTCAAGGACCTAGGTGTAACTATTGAGGAGAAAACTTACCTGAGGTCCACGTGGCATGCGCATGAAGTATATGCGCAGTACTTATAATGCGCAGAGATTCTTAGAAATCTCAGAAATGATTTGCCTTGTGCGCATCATCATGAGCGCATGAGATAGGCGTGCCCATCAGGCATCTAACTTCGAATATTTCAAGAAAGCATAGAATTATTAGTATTGACAAATCATATGGACAAGATTTTAGCTGAGTTTAAGCATACCCATTTCTCCTCTCATGAATATGAACCTTTTAGCATCAAGTGCTTTTGTAAGAATATCCGCGATTTGATAGTCGGTTCCCACGTGTTCCAAATGAATGTTTCCTTTCTCCACGTGGTCTTTGAGGAAGTGATACTTGATGTCAATATGTTTGGTCTTTAAATGCATGACAGGATTTTCTAAAACCGCAATGGTTGATGTATTGTCGCAGTAGATGGGACAATTTTCCTCTTTGATGTCATAGTCCACCAATTGCTGCTTCATCCATAGAATCTGGCAGCAACAACTTCCGGCAGCAATATATTTTGCTTCTGTAGTTAAGACAGATACTGCAGCTTGTTTCTTACTAGCCCATGATACAAGTCGATATCCAAGGAAGTGACAAGTGCCGCTTGTGCTTTTCCTGTCAATTGTGCACGCTGCATAATCTGCATCTGAATAACCTACAAGTTTAAAATTCGAATCTTTGGTGTACCAAAGTCCAAGGTTAACAGTGCCGGAGAGATATCGTATAATACATTTTACAGCAATTAAGTGCGCTTCTCTGGGATCGGATTGATAACGCGCACAGACACAAACACTGAACATAATATCTGGCCTACTTGCAGTAAGATAAAGGAGAGAGCCAATCATACCTCGATATAAAGTTTGATCAACTTTCTTACCTTTCAAGTCTTTGTCGAGTTTGTTACCGGTAGCCATTGGAGTATCATATGGTTTAGCATTGTCTAGTCCAAATTTCTTGATTAGATCCCTTGTATACTTTGCTTGGTTGATAAACATGCCTTCATCCATTTGTTTGATTTGAATCCTGAGGAAGAAAGTGAGTTCTCCCATCATGCTCATCTCAAACTTGCTCTTCATTAGTTTCTCAAAGCGCTTGTACAACAATTCATTAGTAGAACCGAAAATAATATCATCGACATAAATTTGAACAAGTAGTTTATAATCATTATGTTTGGCAATGAAAAGAGTAGTATCGATTTTACCGCGTGTGAAGCCTTTCTCAATGAGAAACTTGGATAGAGTATCATACCATGCTCTTGGTGCTTGCTTTAGCCCATACAAATCTTTCTGGAGTTTGTAGACATGATTTGGGAATTGAGAATCTTCAAACCTAGGTGGTTGAGCTACATAGACTTGTTCTTGGAGTTCACCATTTAGAAACGCGCTCTTAACATCCATTTTATATAGCTTGAAGTCCTTGTGAGCAGCGTAAGCTAGGAAAATTCTGATAGCTTCAAGTTTTGCTACGGGCGCGAATGTTTCATCGTAATCAATTCCTTCTTCTTACCTATAGCCTTACGCAACCAGCCTTGCTTTGTTTCTCGTGATGGTTCCATTCTCATCCATCTTGTTTCTGAACACCCATTTCGTACCAATCACTCCTTGATCATTTGGTCTTGGAACAAGAGTCCAGACTTTACATCGTTCAAATTGGTTGAGTTCTTCTTGCATTGCAACAACCCAACTTGGATCTTGGAGTGCTTCATCGGCCTTCTTAGGTTCAACTTGAGAGATGAATGCAGTATAAGCATCAAAGTTTGTAGCTCTCCTTGTACGAACTTCTACATGAAGATCACTAATGATGTTAGTGATTGGGTGATCTCTAACTTCACGAATTTCAGGGGGCAAGTTAGGTTGAGTTGTAGTAACTTGAAGGTCTTCAATTGGTACATCTTCACCAGCGTCAAAATCATCAAAATTTGGGGGTTGAACTGGTTGAGAATTGAAAGTGGGATTGACACCAGATGCAGCAGTAGATTGGGGCGCATGAAAGGACACATCAGGCGCATGGTAAGGTGCAACTGAAGGTTCTCTTGGTGCGCTATTGACATAGTTTTGCGCAACTGATGTTGATGGATTTCCTTGAGTTGATAGATTCTGATTTTGAGTAGGCGCAACATAAATAGGAGAACCTGTTTCATTAAGCTAAATAGAATCATCAGCAATATTTGGAGCCAAATGTAGCTCAAGGAGAGAATGTTCATCAAATGTAACATGTACAGATTCAACTATCACTAATTTAGATCTATTAAAAATGCGAAAAGCTTTAGAATGTTTAGCATACCCAACAAAAATACCTTCATCGGCTTTGGAATCGAATTTACCTCTATGTTCATTTCTATTGTAGAGGATATAGCATTTGCAGCCAAATATCTTGAAGAAAGCAATGTTGGGAGTTCTACCACGCCATAGTTCATAAGGGGTCTTGTTATGGCGCTTGTTGATGAGGGAACGATTTTGAGTAAAGCATGTTGTGTTGATAGCTTCCTCCCAGAAATACTTAGGCAATGTAGCTTCTGCTATCATCGTCTTCACTGCTTCTATCAACGTTCTATTCTTTCTTTCCACAACTCCATTTTGTTGAGGAACTCCAGCGGTTGAGAAGTTGTGATCTATCCCATGATCGTCGCAATATTGAGAAACACCGTTGTTCTTGAATTTTGTTCCATTGTCGGATCTGAAAAAGCAGGGTCAAGGCTTAAGTCAGAAAGCAAGTGATATCAAAAGTGTTGTCACTGCAACGATATCACTTCTGGCAACACTTAACATACACGAACAGAAAACAGTTTCTGAAAAGAGTTTGCAGCGGAAATTTGAGACGGAGAGATAATATTTTCACAAGTTATATAAATATATAACTTGTGGTAGCCTCATGTCCAAAAAGGACTTTCACTAGAAGTATTTCTCTTAAGTACAAAGTCTAAACAACTCCTATCCTCTAAAGAAAATAAGAGTACAAAATGTGCTAGATACAAGAACCTTCAATAAAGAAATAACACTCACATCACAATCAAAAGGCTAGACCAATTTAGCCTTCAACAAATAGTTCATTCAAGAACTAGATTGTGATGTTGGAATGAGTGTTATAACATCACTAGAAACAATGGTCTAAGAATATGTGAGCTCTCTCTCTCAAGATGTGTGTTGTATGTTGTGTTTGCCGTGTCTTCCATCTTCACCTCCTCTTGCTATTTATAGGCTTTAGGAACTTGGAAGTTACTCCAATAATGGCTTGGAGAGGATGCAAAAACGTGGTGTAGTGGAGGGAGAGAGTGCCGAGCCTTGGGGATATTTATTTCCACATTTCCTATAAAATAGGAACAACTTCTTTGTGCCCAAGTCATAGCTCCGCCTTGTTGTACCACCTTGCATCAGCGCCTTGTACATTTTACTCCATCATCTCAGCCGTTTGAATGGGTCAATTACCCATTTGTTAGTTATGCACAAATCCCACATGCTTGAATGGATAAAATCTCATTTTATCCATAACTCCTTTTTAACTTCCTTGCAATATTCTAGCATATATTATACCTGGAAATTGGACCAACATAAATAATAAACTTGCACAAATATTAGTCATTAGTACAATAATTTTTTGAATAAATGATGAAACTATTATAAATCCCGTCTGGGGTAACACTGTTGGCAGCACTTGTGGTAGCACTAACAATCTCCCCTTTAATTTCACATTTCTTCACAAAATAAATATGTGATGTTCCTGCAAGACAAAGTTAGATAAATCTCCCCCTTAAAGTAAAGTCTCCTTTAATGTAAGATCTCATTCAAAATGAAATCAAATGTTGTAACATTTTCCCAACATCTAACATTAATAGGATCAACATTTCAATCTCGCTCTAGATATCAAACTCCCCCTTAATATGAATTCCATTAAAAATAGAATCCGAAACATTTCTTTCACCACATGTGCATGATTACCGGTTCATCACATTTTCTCCCCCTTTTTGTGAAGAAAGAAAATGAAAAGCATTTATGCAAAATAAAATATGAACCTTAAAACACGTAGTGCTATAAGTGTTGTCAGTGATGTTAACACTGACGGCAACATTGCCACAAATAAATAAGGAAAATTTTGAAACATCGAGTTGAAAATAGAGAGAGATAGAAGAAGGTAGGAAGAGAGAGTAACAATGGGATTTCGGAGAGTGGTTTTAAGACTAGATGGATTTGATTACAAATTTAGGTAATCCACAAACAATGACTAATATTTTCTAGTCTTTATGGAAAACAAACTTCAACAAGCCAACCAAAAGATTCGTTTTTTTATTATTATTATTTTTTTATTATTATTTTATTTTTTAACTTTTTTTTTTTTATGAAAAAGAAAAGAAAAAAATACAAATAAAATAAAATAATCAGAGTTGTACAAAGATAAAATCCAAAATTTCAAATTTCAAATCAAAGTTGTTATGACATTTTAATTTTTAAATTTATCTATGTATAACTCAAGTAACTAAAATAATTAAAATAAAACAACTAGAAACAAAGGATTTTATAAAAAGATTTGATCTCGAAAACTCTGTAGACTTTTTGAAATTCAAATTTTAATCAGACAATCCCGAAAATAAAAAATTAATATAGCACCTACTGATGTGTTGCTGACAATGTTGGCAACACTTAGGATAACACATCAGAACAGATCCCCTTGAAAATTTTCATGATATTTTTCCTTTTATTTCTCACTTTAGGCAAACCTTTTAAAGCATTTTTACACCTTTTTATTTACAAGGTAGCATCGTAGTAGCGAGCTCCGTGCCCCGAGTCTTTATAAGGTGTAGAAAATTTTGTGTTAGATTTCATACTGTTCAAGTAGGATACATTGTAGCCGCGAACTTCATGTTCCTAATACTAAGTATAAAACCAACACTTTATACTCCCATTTGGCAAAGAAGCATCGTCGCAGCGAACGCCGTGCCCCGAGTTACTTTGGGAATATATAATGCTTTTGCCTATTTCAATTTTCACACATTTATTGTTTAGGGACTTTCTCACTTTAAGCACATGAGGGGAAACTTTTCTAACTTGTTAACCTAAGTATAAACCATATCAGAACATAAAGGTCTGCAAGTGCGGCCATTAAAAAGGCTTTAAACAAAAATTAAAAAAAAGTTTTTTTTTTTATTAATGTCCAACAACATCAAATATGGTAGATTAATTGAGACAAAAAATCAGAAATTTGGTAAAAGTTGTAGCAATTGAATATTTAGTGTCAATATGCTCTATTTGAATAAATTTCTTTTCAACCAAAACTCTTAAAAAGTGATGACGAATCCAAGTATCATTATGAGTAAATTGTCCAAGCTTATATTGCATAACTTGAATCCAATCACCATCTTTAAATGTCTCAAAAAAAATTACAGGTGCAAGAGAAAATACAAAACAAGAATGTCTTACCTTAGCGTATGTGGTAGACATACACACATACCTTACGATTTCTCGATAATCACCCGGTCTTGTTTGTATCCCACCACTTACTCCCCCTATCATTTGGGATATTTGATGATTCTTTTGGAGTCTTGAGGGATGTCTCTTGACCTGATCATGAACAGCCTCATATAGATTTTCATGAATTTTATTTTGTGTAACTGGACTGACCTCTAGTGTTGCCACGGATGTTACCTCTGGTGTTATAACACTAAGGCTAACACCTGGTCCAACTCCGTGGCCAACATTTGTTCTGAAATCTGAGACTTCAGCATCTCTTGAATGTTCTGCAGAGTCCAGTAACTTTAGATGCCACAAAATTGTGTCATCTACTTGAGCTCTATTGCATGTTTCTTGTCCATAAGCATGATAACATGTGTCATTAGACCTTTTTCCTGTCATAACACAAGTGTTAGTGTGATTAAAAACTTCTCAAGTATTTTTATTAAACTTTACCTCCAAGTCTTCATCACACAATTGTCCTATGCTAATTAGGTTGGCCATCAACCCCCTAACATGCAATACATTGCTCAATTTGGGAATCCAGGAATATCTAGTGTCCCTTTCCCAATAATTTCACTTTTGGTTCCTCCCCCGTAAGTCACTAAGCCTCCACAAACAGATTCATAGTTTTTTAGAAAGTTTTTGTTACCCGTCATATGGTGTGAACATCCACTATCAAAGTACCATGAACCTGCATCGTTAGTCTTTAAGGCAGTGTAAACATCATCATATTTCACACCGGTCTTGGGTACACAATTTTTTGTGTGAACAATATTGATTTTATGTCCAAGAGTGTTATCACTAGTGTTGGGCAACATTTCTGGCAACACCTGATTCTGAGAATTAGTGTTGTCACTGATGTTGGGCCACACAGGTGACGACATCATGTTTTTAGACAAATTATTTTTTAGTTTATAACAAAAAGGTTTAATGTGTCCATGAGCATTACAATAATGACATATAAACTTTCTTTTCGTGGACTTTTTCATTGAATAAACCTTTTTAATTGTTTTTTCTTTCACAAAAATAGTTTTATCATTTTCATCAAAAAGATGTTTAACAGTATTGTCAAAAGAATTTTGAAACCCAATACCTTCCCTGCGAGGCTTATCCAACTTGAGTACTTCATCCAACTTTGAAGTTCCGATGTTGAGCTTTTTGAAAGTGGCTTCAGCTAAGGTCAATTTCGAACTCATCTTATCAAGTTCAACATCCCTTTTTGAAAGGAGGACCTCCAGCTTTGTCAATAAGTTTCTCAACTCATCATTTGAGTTTTAAACTCATCCTTCTCCTTTGTTAGAATCTCTACCTTCTTGTGCTCTATTTTCCATTCTTTATAAAGCGCCTCGTAGAGATCCTTTAGCCCATCAATGAGCTCATCTTTGCTTAAATCATTCTCATCCGGACTTCCTGTATCAACATCAATTGAACCATGAAAGCATAAAATGTCAGAAAAAACGGAAGTATTATACCTGCTCAGTGTTGGGCTTGGTGTTATCACACTCCGGGCAACACCAGACACAACACCTTCTGAATCTGACAATGATTGCTCCCAAACCGTGGTCAACATGGCTGGTTGGTCAGGTTCGTTAATGTATGATGAACCTCTTACCACACTCTCACTCAGGGAATCATGATTTGAGCCATCAAGAATAGAAAGTCTCTCAAGAGATAGATTAGAAAGACCTAAAGCCATGACAACTGGACCAAACACTTAGTATGTCAAGTGTCCAGCTCTGATGCCAATTGAAAAAGCAGGGTCAAGGCTTAAGTCAGAAAGGAAGTGATATCAAAAGTGTTGTCACTGCAACGATATCACTTCTGGCAACACTTAACACACACGAACAGAAAACAATTTCTGAAAAGAGTTTGCAGCGGAAATTTGAGACAGAGAGATAATATTTTCACAAGTTATATAAATATATAACTTGTGGTAGCCTCATGGCCAAAAAGGACTTTCACTAGAAGTATTTCTCTTAAGTACAAAGTCTAAACAACTCCTATCCTCTAAAGAAAATAAGATTACAAAATGTGCTAGATACAAGAACCTTCAATAAAGAAATAACACTCACATCACAATCAAAAGGCTAGACCAATTTAGCCTTCAACAAATAGTTCATTCAAGAACTAGATTGTGATGTTGGAATGAGTGTTATAACATCACTAGCAACATGGTCTAAGAATATGTGAGCTCTCTCTCTCAAGATGTGTGTTGTATGTTGTGTTTGCCGTGTCTTCCATCTTCACCTCCTCTTGCTATTTATAGGCTTTAGGAACTTGGAAGTTACTCCAATAATGGCTTGGATAGTATGCAAAAACGTGGTGTAGTGGAGGGAGAGAGTGCCGAGCCTTGGGGATATTTATTTCCACATTTCCTATAAAATAGGAACAACTTCTTTGTGCCCAAGTCATAGCTCCGCCTTGTTGTACCACCTTGCATCAGCGCCTTGTACATTTTACTCCATCATCTCAGCCGTTTGAATGGGTCAATTACCCATGTGTTAGTTATGCACAAATCCCACATGCTTGAATGGATAAAATCTCATTTTATCCATAACTCCTTTTTAACTTCCTTGCAATATTCTAGCATATATTATACCTGGAAATTGGACCAACATAAACAATAAACTTGCACAAATATTAGTCATTAGTCCTATAATTTTGTGAATAAATGATGAAACTATTATAAATCCCGTCTGGGGTAACACTGTTGGCAGCACTTGTGGTAGCACCACATTTCTGCACTAACAGGATCGAACACTAACGATGTCATCTTCTTTTTTGGGTTTGGACCTTTGGACTGTCTTAATTTTGTGTTTATTTACCGGTCACACGGGTGATTCGGGAGTTGTAATTTACGTGCTTATGTGTTTTTTTTCTTTTCAAAAAAAAAATTTTGTCACGTGATAGACCTCACACTACATGCACATTACTCATATCAATTGCTCACTATCAAGTCGCACAAGTCCATAACCCCAAACCCGTCGAGGCCCGTCCTAGAAATTTTCAAGCTCCACCCGACCTTGACTCTTTCGAAGCGGTCAACCTCAGCCCGTGGCGTAGTTCAAGACTACATGCCGGAGGTGACCTTTAAGCCTCTCTTTAGCCGAGCACCAACCACACAATTCTAGTTAGGGTCTAACACTCCGTGACCAAGTCGGTTTTCATGTACCGAGATTCCTCTAAACTAATGTCTTCAAATCATACATGCCACCTTGTTGATACGGACGCAATAAAAATCCGTCCCCAAAAGTGGTTATTTTGGACGAAAATAAAAAAATCCGTCCCCGCATGTATGCTTTACTATATTGATTTAGTTTAATCCCGATACATGTAGGATTCACAAACGTGATGGAATCCGATGAGTATATGGACCGCGAGATGGTCTATATACTAGTGTGACGATTCCATTATCTTCTTAGAAACCCCAAAAGGGACCCCGTTCCTCCGACTTATAAAAAAAGAAGTCATTTTTCTTATATGGTCGAGTCTTTTTCATTTGTTTGTGAGTGAATTTATTTTACTCAAAAGGTATTTGTGGGGCCAACCTAAGATCAACCGTGTTCTATCAATAGGTCCAATGGCTTCCAACGGCAACAAAAACAAGGGTGAGAACATTTCCGTGTCCAACGAAGGGTTACTCAACATGGTGAAAGTATTGAAATGGCAAATTGATACACTAGCCGAGGATGTTCGCCGCAAGGATGATTTATGGCGAGCCCGTTACGAGCATGTGGAAATGGCCCATAAAAGAGAAGTATCCAAACTCGAGGACTAATTGAAGGGGCTCACGAATGAAAGAAAGGTCCAAGGCATCAATACCGTTTGGTCAACACCCTCATGTCCTACATTGACCAAAAGCTTAGTGGGCTAAATTTTCACAAAGGCCCAAGCTCCGATCTTCATCATGCTTCTTTTCTCGTGAACACTATGGTGGATCTTCCTGAAAAATTCAAGATGCCCGATATTGGCAAATTCAAAGTCACCTCTTGTCCTGATGCTCATGTCGACTCCTACATTTGGGACATGCCACCAAAGAAAGTGTCACCTCAAATGATGGCACAATTCTTCCCACTTACTCTCGAGGGGGTCGCAAAAGATTGGTATATGGGTCTTCCGGTTTCCACCCGCCTCAATTGGGATGCCGCTATGCTTGCCTTCAAGAAGCAATACCAAGGCAATTTTATGTTTCGTACCACCAAGAAAGAATTGGAGAGCACCGTGCAAGAGGGTGATGAATCATTTGGAGACTTTTCTCGCTGTTGGAATGACAAGTTAGCCGAGATTATTGATAGGCCCTCAAAGAAGGAACAAATGGACATCTTCTTGAAGTGTTTGAAAATAGACTACCGCACTCATCTTAGTGGGGCCTTTTATCTGGACTTTGCAAGCATGTATGATGCGGGTATTAGAGTTGACAATTTGCTCCGAGAAGTGGCCGAGTCCTCCTATGAGACAAGCTTCAACGACGAAGGGTTCCCGAGCAACCCGAGTAACGACATGGAAGACTACAACGACAATGAGGACTACAACGATGATGAGGTCTACGACGACAACAATCTCCGTTTCTCTTTCTCTACCTAGTAATAGGAATAAAAAAAAAAAAAACAAGTCAAAGTCCTCTTAAGTGTTCATTAAAGTTTTCTATCGTCCCATGTTAAATTTTGAGTCACTTATCAAATAAAAGTCGTTCTTGTCCTCATACACTATTCCAAGTTGTTCAATCTAATTCTTGGCAAAATGATGAAATATGTCTAAACAAGTTTTAGAACGAAGGCCGTCACTTGAACGCCTAAGGGCTAAACATCGACGACGACATCAACAACGAAGACATCAACAACGAAGAAATCAAGACAAAGAAAGGTGGAGCAACAATCATGAAGCAAAGTTTTCAAAGGGGGATTAAAAAAAAAAAAAAAAAAACTCGCTAGGTTGAAATCCTCAAATCAACCTAGGCAAAAGTTAGAGCACAAAAAAAAAAAAAAAAAAAATCCCCCTCAATCAAAGAAGTACAAGATCAACATCATTCCACCGATAAAGGACGAAGCAACAACCATCTCGACGAATGGAGCATCCACAAGAACTACGCTGACCTAAGCCTCTTCACTGGAGGAACGTAGGCAACCTTCGGGTCCGGTCTCATGCAAGAAAGAAGATATGTTTTGCCCTAGCGCGTTATGGTGATCGACCTTCATCTCGAACTTGTCAAGACATCTTTGTACGATTCATTTGCCAATGAATTAATCACCAAAAAGATTGAACAACTTTCTTAGATTTGGAATCGCTATCCGTTCCTTGTCGAGTCTAGGGGTTTCTCTTCTTTTTGCGATACTCCCAGTTTCTTGCAATCAAACTGGGGCTTTCTTTCTCTTCTCTCTTAATGACTTACTTGCCTTCGTGAGTCATTCAAAAAAAAAAATCTATACATACATGAAGTCAATACTAGGGACACTTCCCTAGTAGAGTCAATGTCACTCATCATTAGTGACAAAAGGTCCTCACCGCAAAATCACATGTCTCTCATCCTCATCTAGAGTCAATGCACACTTCCTCGTCAATTGCGTCAAAAAAAAAATGAAGACGCAAAAGAGATGCCCGCTAGATTGAAAATCCGAAAGGGCGGTCTAGGAAAAAACAGGGTGCGTCATAAAAAAAATGAGAGAGTGAGAGAGAGAAGGGAAAGAGAAATAGAGATCCCCGGCCTCTAATGAAGACACAAGTTCAACATTGAATCTCCTCAGCAAGCCAATTCCCCACCGAGTCAACTTTGGAATGGCAAAAGGCTCGACAAGATGTAGCACAATCAAAGGTTGTTTTGGGATATTGTTCTCCAACAGTGTGCCATTTTTGGGTTCATGAAAAAGAAGGCCCGTGGTAACCAAGACCCATCCGAGAACGAGCCCATCATAAAAGGGCACGAGGTTGCACAAATAATCCCTAGCTAGTCAATTGGCTTGGGCAGCAAATAGCAACAACATGTGTCTCAGTTTTCAAAGCTTCTTCAAGTATGTGCTTCTAAAGTACGCCGAAAGGCTCCCGAGAAATGGAGTAGCTCTTGACATGTCCTCTCATGTTTGTTCCCTCGCACGAGTATGAGTCACTCTTGCTTTGCTCAACAAATGGTGACGCCCTAGGGGCTATGTGACTCAAGAACAAGGGCATCTTTTGCTTCATTTGACAATCAATAAGCCCTAGGGGCTATGCTCGAGAAAGATGTGTGAGACTATCCTCAAAGTCTCTCAAAGGGATGTCAAAAATCCCTCTTGTCATGTGTGCCCGTGCTCGTTCCCCCAATCAAGGGTGGACCTTTCTCGCAATCAATGATGGCACTCTAGGGGCTACGGTCAAGTCTTAAAGGCTCCCTCGGTAAGAAGCAATTCACTTCAATGTCCCCAGCAACATTTGAAGCTTCATACCGAAAGGTCTCAAGGGGCTTCGCAATCTACAAATCTTTTAGGCCACGGATTTACAGTAATTCAAGCAAAGGGCAATATTGGGGCTTCACGACCGACAGTCTTTTGGGCAACAATGCTCAAGCAATGCAATGTGGAGTAGTCTTATGGCTCCATGAAAGAGATCAAGCTTCAAGGGTCCCTCAACACTTCCAGTCAAAAGGCCTCTTGGTTTTAAATGAAGGCTCCAATGATATAAATGAATTTGATGATTCTTGTTAAAACTCACAGCGAGATTATGAAGGAGGTATTAGAGAAAAGGAAAAATATTCAATATGCTAGACTCACCCGGCTGAGTTATAGCGGGCAATGCCAATATGTTAACTCTATAAGCAGAGTTACGGCCAATCCCAATGTTTCTGCAATACAGCACCCCCTCTCCAAGATCAAAAGCCCAGGCTGCATCCGAAGATCCGCCGTCGGTTCAACTCAAGAAGACTCAAGCAAATATACCGTTTGAGACTTTATCACACCAAGATATTATCATCTGCAACAACATCACCATCTCCCACGAGACGTCTCCCGAAGACCGTACTACATTTTCAACATGGACCTTCCGCCATTTGGGTATCAACCACAAAAAGGGCCATCCATCTCCAAGCAAGAGAAAGAAGGAGATCGCCTTTAAGAGTTCTTCCCAATAGCGCCATCCGCTCCCAACACTAAGCCGATTCCAAGAAAATTTGAGGCTTCACACCAAAAGGTCTCCACATCCCGTCATCTACAAACTTGATAAGCCCATGACATTTGGGGCTTAGCAATCTCTCAAAGCTTGGTATCAATGATATTCTCTTGGGGCCTGCCCACGTCGACAACAAAAGACAGTTTATTTGAATGGGCTAAGAGTTGATTCATTTGGGGCTTCATATGCCACTCAAAGTTCAGCATTCGAGGGGCTTTACAATCAGAAACCCCTTGGCATCTCGGCATCAATAGTCCTTTTGAAGCCCCATAAACGACAAATCTCTTGGGGCTAGACATCAATTTTCGTTGGACACCGCGGCGACAACATTCAAGCGAGGCAATCCGGACTTCGATTGAACATGACTTGATCTTGGGTTGGCTTTACAAACACACAATGGTTAAAATGGTTCACCCACGAACTAAAAAAAAATCTTTTTCTCACATGTGTGCATATTCTTTTCTTTCTAATTAAAAAAAAAAGATTTTATTTTCTTTTTTCTTTTCTCGTGCAAAAGTATGTGCTTTACTTTGCTTCTAGCTTCTCCTCCAGCATTCTCCATCATCCTTGAACTACGCTGGTCTGATTCTCTTCAGGGGATACGTAGGCAGTCTTTTGGCACGACCAACCCATCACCCAGAATACCATCTCGCCAACACTCCATCAAAGGCAAGAACAATTCATCATCATCAACATCATCATTCTCCATCCAAAGCATGGACATTCTTCATCAAAAGCATCAACATCCTTCAGTAATCCATCTCCAATCAAGCGGCAATGGTAAGTGAAGGTATGAATATATCCGAGGCTTTCCTCAAATCACACCGCACATAAAATCACTTTCTCCATTCTTACAAAAACTCTCTCTCATGCAAAACTGCTTTCAAATCACATCACACTACAAGCACAGTTTCTCTCATAACTGTCATTTCACATCTCATACATGTCACAAGCACATATACCTACAAATCACACAATTAACAAGTACCACCACAAGGTCAACAGCATCTGCAACTCAAGGCACTTCATCCCCAGCAGAAAGTGATCCGCCGTCAACTACGCCTGCATCCTACAGAGTCAAACAATTACAGTTTAATGACAACAACTCGGTCCATGGTGAGCCGCAAAATCACCACATTTCCATCAAGCAACACAACAATATCACATATAGGCAGACGGAGCCTCGGTTCCCGCCATCCGTAAACGGATCCCGCATCAGCAAACGGATCCCGCATCAACAAACGGATCCCGCTTCAGCAAACGGATCCCGCTTCAGCAAACGGATCCCGCATCAGGAAACGGATCCCGCATCAGGAAACGGATCCCGCTTCAGCAAACGGATCCGCTTCAGCAAACGGATCCCGCATCAGCAAACGGATCTCGTTATCAGCAGACAGATCTCACTTCCAGCAAACGGATCTCGCTATCAGCAGACAGGTCCCGCTTCCAACAAACGGATCTCGCTACCAGCAAACAGGTCCCGCATTCCAGCAAACGGATCTCCCTACCAGCAGACAGGTCCCGCATTCCAGCAAACGGATCTCGCTACCAGCAGACAGGTCCCGCTTCCAGCAAACAGATCTCGCTACCAGCAGACAGGTCCCGCTTCCAGCAAACGGACCCCCAGGTCCCGCTATCGGCCATGGTGGGCCGCTTCGTGTCACCGAACCTTTCATTATCACCCAAGCCGCTCACACAGGGAACGCACCTCTATCCCTTATAATTTTAAATTCCTGCTTTTATCGAGTCTTTTCTTTTTCTTGGTGATGTCCTAGGCGGATGTCTGTCTTTCGTCGGCGTGTTTGCTTCGCAATCCATGCCACTGAGGGGCTCTGTAGACACCCCGCCTTGGACCGCTCACCCCGATTGCATACTTAATTTTGTGTTTCCCCTCTTTTAAGTGTTTTTTGTTAGTTTCTGTTACTTTGGTTAAGTTCCAGACGGGCTCCATTAAGTCCAGGGACTAAATGTTAGGTTTATTCCGCAAGTGCACGGGTGTATGTAGTATAGATAGTGCAAGAGCGAGTCGATCCCACGAGGACAACTTTACTTGCAAAATATCTTTGCTTAGAATAAGAAAATAAAGAAAAGAAAATGATTGGGGGTTATAAAATTGTTTGTCACTAAACTAGAAATGAAATTGCAATTACTATAACTTAGATAAAAACTCTTATATTTTAAGGAATCCTCGGGATTGGAACATCAACAACATATATTCATCAACTATCCATGCTCTATTTAGATTAAAGTTTCATTTTAAAACAAGGATGGTATGCTTGGCCTACACTACTTCTCACGATCAAGCACATAGCGTTTGTATTCTCATACTAATTATGCCCTATCTCTCGATGGCCCATAATTAGTAAGAATCCATTAAGTTTTCTTTTATGAAAATCAGCATACTTTCCACTCAAGGAGCATCCCTAAGCCATTACACTACTCTCGTGAGTAATGAACTTAGTTCTGACTATATGGATCCGCTAATCAAGGTTCTCCGATCAGTACTTCCCTTGATTAACTAAGATTCATACAAATCATAGACGTCATCATGGTTGTAGGCGTTAGAGTTTGATATAGTAGAATTGTTTAAGATGAAGAGAAGAATTTCAGAGCATGACTACTTAATAAACATGAATGTTATTGAGTTTCCAACCCCAAGAAAATGGGGGATTACTCACAAGCCATATAAATAACAACAAGAATAAGATAAAGAAGAAAAGATAGAAGAAGAGATACTTATTCTGAATTGAAATGAAGATAAAAGACTTGAAAAGAACCTCTGAATATTATTGATGAAGAACTCAGAGAATTGCTTAAGAAAAGTTGAATATCTTTCACAAATTCTGAGAATTTATTGATGTTTGAGAGTACAAATTTCACTATAGTAAGTTTACAATATTTCTAGATATCTCAATCACTGATTTCTACTTCTATATATAAGCTTTGGAGGAGGGGAGGCAATCTTTCCCGGATGGGTGCTTGGAGAGGTCTTCATTTGAAAAGGCACCTTTTGCTGATTCAGGGGGTGCTCGGCCGAGTCAAGGAAAAGTGCTCGGCCGAGCAAGCCTTTGAAAATAATTCTGCCTTTCTGATTCCTTATGCTCGGCCGAGTCAAGGGTACTGCTCGGCCGAGCAGACCTTGCTTTGACTGTACTTTTGACTTTTAATGGACTAGCTTATTTCCTTCTTTTTCAAGCGTTCTTCCTTCACAAAGATGATGCCTTAGCTCCCTTTTTCCTCAAGAATGTACTAAAAACCTGTTTGCATCATAAAAACATTCTCCAAGTGCATTATATCAAATAAAGAGTAGAAAATAAGTAATTTAAGTGGAATAAAAGCTAATAAACTATATTTTTAGACCTTAAATGACTATAAAATAGTCATTTATCAAACTCCCCCACACTAGAATCTTTGCTTGTCCTCGAGCAAGTTAAATGTTCAAAAAGAGAGGAGTGCAAATGACACTAGTAGAAAAACAAGAAAGGTCTTCAATGCTCCCTCAGAATATTGTTATATAATATTACCTTTATAAAATTTCTTCCTTTTAAGTTTTTCATCTCAAAGAGATTTGTAAAGAAGAAGGTAGGATGATATTGAAGTGCAAATAGAAAAGTTTGAATGTTAATATAACATGAATAAATACCATTGAATAAGAGCATATAGAGATAACCAAATGAATTTGTGGGGCACAAGTATGAATTAAGAATTATAATCACTCTTTCAGAATGCTTTGTGAATAAATTTTTCATGCTGAATATACATTTCTTAAACTATGATCTTTATTCTTTAACAAAGATGTCCATATGTCGTTATGCATTTTGAATCACAAAAATTGATGAAAGGCGAAGGATGATAGTGGAATAAGGTTCGAGATTTGATTAGTTAGACGTGGCAATTGAGTTTCTTACTTCTAAATTGTCACACTCTATAATGATATATTCATTTAGATATTTGAATGGACAATCAAAAGAAGAATAAATTGATTAATTAGCCTCTTAAAAGTGGGAATGGAAAGATGGATTAAAGTGAAAATTTTTGTGATTCATAAGCATAACAAGGATGAAAAACCTTTGAAAAAGAGTAGAAATGAAAGTTTTTGAGATGCATATACAAAAATGTTTTAAAAGTTTCACAAGTATGTTGTATCCAAACTTAATGCCCACAAACTCATTAATAATGTAATGCTTCTATTCAATAAGATTTAAAAGTTCATATTAATTTTGAAAATTTTCCATTTATAATCCAATACAATCCTATGTTGTTATTATCAAGTTTCTTAAGAAGTAAAAGTTAGAAGGAAAAAGTTTTACATAGGCAAATGATAATAAAGATAACATTCTCATCAACGGGAGCATTGGCTAAATATTTTTTTTTTTTTTTTTTTTTTTTTTTTTTTTTTTGAAAAATCGGGAACATTGCCCTTACATTTTCTTTGAAAAGAAAAACATAGAAAGAAGAAAAAGAAATTTAGAAAGAAAAGAAATAAAAATAACAAAAAGATAGATACTACCCCCCACACTTAAATGAAACATTGTCCCTAATGTTTGAAAAGTAGGAATGAAAATTGGGACAAGAATAATTTAAAGGAGAGGGAGAAAGAGGTACCGACTAGAATGGTGGCGGTGGTTGCTGATTTGGAGGCCTGAAATTCATCCAAAAGAGATGATTGATACTACCCCTATAGGGTCACCAACCATATAATGCTTTAGTCTTTGCCCGTTGACCTTAAATTCACCTTTTTGCTCGTTCCAAATATTGATGGCTCCGTAAGGATATACTCTCCGGACTTGGAACGGACCTGACCACCTAGACTTCAATTTTCCCGGAAAAAGTTTTAACCGAGAATTGTAGAGCAAAACCATATCCCCTTCCTTGAAATCTTTCCGTATGATATGACTGTCGTGCCATTTCTTCGTTTTCTCCTTGTATAACTTGGCACTCTCGTATGCATCATAACGAAGTTCATCAAGTTCTTGCAATTGTAGTCTTCGCTTTTCACCGGCGTTTACCAAATCGTAGTTTAGTGCTTTAATTGCCCAATATGCCTTGTGCTCAAGTTCTACGGGTAAATGACACGGCTTCCCATACACCAAACGGAAAGGTGTGGTTCCGATGGGTGTTTTGAAAGCGGTGCGATAAGCCCATAAAGCGTCATTCAACTTGATTGACCAATCCTTCTTTGAGCTTGTAACTGTCTTTTCAAGGATCCACTTAAGTTCCCGGTTCGACACTTCCACTTGACCGCTAGTTTGAGGGTGATATCCGGTGCCTGTTTTATGATGGACACCATATTTCTTTAAAAGAGCCTCAAATTGACGGTGTGAGAAGTGAGAACCGCCGTCGCTTATGACCACCCTTGGTACCCCAAATCTCGGAAAGATGATGTTCTTGAAGAGTTTCATGACAACCTATGAGTCGTTTGTTGGAGATGCTATGGCTTCTACCCATTTGGACACATAGTCCACTGCTACAAGAATATATTTGTTATTGTAGGATGATGGAAATGGTCCCATGAAATCTATGCCCCAAACATCAAAAATCTCGACCTCTAGGATGTTGTTAAGAGGCATTTCATTCCTCCTTGAGATGTTGCCGGTACGTTGGCAACGATCACAAGTAAGAACAAAATTTCGAGAATCTTTAAATAGAGTCGGCCAATAGAAACCTGATTGAAGAACCTTGGTGGCGGTTTTGAATGAACTTGCATGCCCACCATAAGGAGAAGAATGACAATGATGAAGGATGTCATTTATCTCCTCATTAGGCACACATCGCCTAACGATTCCATCAGCGCATTGTTTGAAGAGGAGGGGGTCTTCCCAGAAATAGTTTTTGATTTCGAAAAAGAATTTCTTCCTTTGTTGATAATTCATTTCCGGGGGAATAATTTTGCAAGCCAAATAATTAACAATGTCCGTAAACCAAGGGGTATCGACATTGTTAACGGCTAGTAAATATTCATCTGGGAATGAATCGTTAATAGGGAGACCTTCTTTATCGGAGTCAATAATATTTTTGGGGAGACGCGATAAATGATCTGCTACTAAGTTTTATGTCCCCTTTTTATCACGGATCTCCAAGTCGAACTCTTGGAGAAGAAGGATCCATCTTATGAGTCTTGGTTTGGCATCCTTCTTTGCCAATAGGTATCTTATTGCTGCGTGATCCGTGTATATAATCACTTTCGATCCCACCAAATATGACCGGAATTTGTCTATTGCAAATACCACGGCCAACAATTCTTTTTCTGTTGTGGCATAATTTACTTGTGCTTCATCTAGTGTCCGACTTGCATAATAAATGGCATGTAATTTCTTGTCCTTCCGCTGTCCCAAAACTGCTCCTACTGCATAGTCACTTGCATCGCACATAATCTCGAAAGGGAGATCCCAATCGGGTGGTTGGACAATAGGAGCGGACACCAATTCCTTTTTTAACCTGTCAAAAGCCTCAAGACAAGAATTGTCGAACAAAAATGGAGCATCTTTTAAAAGTAGATTGGTTAAAGGTTTAGAAATTTTAGAAAAATCTTTTATAAATCTCCTGTAAAAACCGGCATGGCCTAAAAAGCTTCTCACACCCTTAACATTGGTGGGTGGAGGTAATTTTTCAATGACTTCAACCTTTTCCCTATCTACTTCAATCCCTTTCTCGGACACCATGTGTCCAAGAACAATTCCTTCATTGACCATGAAATGGCATTTTTCCCAATTAAGAACAAGGTTTACCTCTTCACATCTTTGTAAAACTTTAGATAAATTTTTTAAACATTCATCGTAGGAGGAACCATAAACTGAAAAATCATCCATAAAGACTTCCATTATATTTTCTATAAAATCTGAAAATATTGCCATCATGCAACGTTGAAAGGTGGCGGGAGCATTACAGAGTCCAAATGGCATTCTCCTATAAGCGAAGGTGCCATAAGGACAAGTAAAAGTTGTTTTTTCTTGGTCATCCGGATGTATGGGAATTTGAAAAAATCCGGAGTAACCATCTAAGTAACAAAAATGCGAATGCTTCGCTAACCTTTCAAGCATTTGGTCAATGAAAGGTAAAGGAAAATGATCTTTTCGGGTGGCTTTGTTTAATTTTCTGTAATCTATACACATTCGCCATCCCGTGACGGTCCTAGTAGGGATTAATTTATCCTTATCATTTTTTATTACCGTTATTCTTCCTTTTTTAGGGACAACTTGCACGGGGCTAACCCATTTACTATCCGAGATTGGATAAATAATGCCCGCATCAAGTAACTTAAGGACTTCTTTCTTCACGACCTCTTTCATATTAGGATTTAATCTTCTTTGATGTTCTATGGAGGGTTTATGGTCCTCCTCTAAATCAATCCTATGCATACAAATCTTAGGGTGAATCCCTTGTAAATCATCAATTGTATATCCAATAGCTTTTTGATGTATTCTAAGTTCTCTTAATAACTTTTCGGTCTCAAGAGGACTTAGACTCGCGTTAATAATTACTGGATAAGTAGAATTAGGTCCAAGAAATTCATACCTTAGATTCGAAGGGAGAGGTTTTAATTCAACTTGAGGTGCCTTATATACCTCATCGTTAGAAGGCTCCGCTTTAGCTTCTAACTTTTCAAATGTAATGCTTCCTTTCTTTGCTGCAGCGTTAGCATCAAGATACATAGCATAATTTGAAGCTTCAACATCGCTATCTAAGAATTTCTCATCTACAAGACATCTTTCAAGCGGGTCCTTAGATTGAGGTTTTTCAAACTCCTTGCTTAAGGATTCCAGCATGTTAATATTGGAGCAAGGGTTCTCAAGATTGGGGTTTTTCATTAATTTTGTCAAATTAAATTCTACCTTCTCATTCTCTACGTTTAAAGAAAGGTTACCATTTCTAACATCTATAATTGCCCCAGCTGTGGCAAGGAATGGTCTACCTAATATAATAGGAATGTGATGGTCCTCTTCCATCTCAAGAACAACAAAATCAACCGGGATGATTAATTTCCTGATTTTACAAGGGACATCTTCCATAATCCCTATTGGATACTTGATTGAGCGATCCGCTAATTGTAATGTTATGGTGGTGGGTTTGAGTTCCCCGACACCTATTTTCTTACTAACCGAAAGCGGAATGAGGCTTACACTAGCCCCAAGATCAAGCATAGCATTATCTACATCAAATTTCCCTATATTGCAAGGAATAGAAAAAGTGCCGGGATCTTTTAATTTGGGAGGCAATTTCCTTTGCAAAACAGCACTTACTTCTTCATTTAATGCAACTGTCTCATATTCCTCTAGTTTCCTTTTATTTGAAAGAATATCTTTTAAAAACTTAGCATAAGAGGGCATTTGTTGCAAAGCATCCGTAAAAGGGACATTGATGTAAATAGATTTTAAAACTTCTAAAAATTTTGCAAATTGTTTATCAAGTTTTGCCTTTACCAACCTTTGGGGGTAGGGTATTGGTGGGTCAAAATTTCTAGAAACTTTAGGGGATTCCGTCCCCTTTTCTACTTCTTCATTAGTCTCAACCAACGGTGGGGTTGGACTAACGTTCTCCTCATCGGATTTGATGATTTCTTTAGGAGGGGAATCTATTAGTTCTTTTCCACTAAGTACTACCGCCTTAGCATCAAAAACGTGCTGTTTCTGTAGCATTTTATTATGGGCGGCTAGACTATCAAACCTATTATTCAAAACTTTAAAGTTTTCCCTAAATTCATTATTAATCTTCTCCTGATTTTTATTATTTTCGACCATATAGTCTATAAGAAGATCTAATTTAGATTTAGGGGGAGGGAAAGAATTATTGTTGAAATTCTTGGGTACAAATCCCGGTGGTTGTGAGGAAGGTTGTGGGTTTAAAACATTATTACTTCTATAGGAAAAATTGGGGTGATTCTTCCATTCGGAATTGTATGTGTTAGAATACATACCCCCTCTTTGTCCATTAGAATTAACAAAATTGACTTGTTCACTAGAATTAGTGTCAAGCAAATCACAACTTTCGCTACTATGTGAGTTTGACCCACATAGTTCACAAATAACGTTAACGTTAGCCACGGAATTTGTATTCAAGTTATCAATCTTCTTAAAAAGCATATCAAATTTCGAAGATAGAAGAGTAACAACATCAACATTAAACTTACCTGATGTTCCTTGCGGTTGGTCCCTTTCATTAGACCATTGGTAGTGGTTCAAGGCGATGCTCTCGATCAAGTCATATGCCTCATCCACTCCTTTGTTCATTAATGCTCCTCCCGCGGCAGCATCGATGGTCTCTCTAGTCTTGAATGTGAGACCATTGTAGAAGGTGTGCACTATCAACCACTTTTCAAGCCCGTGGTGTGGACACATCCTTAAAATCTCCTTGAAGCGCTCCCAAGCATCATATAATGACTCATCTCCATTTTGACTGAAATTTGTTATCTTGGTCCGGATTTTTGCGGTCTTGGATGGTGGGAAGAAGCGTCCAAGAAAAGCTTCTTGAACTTGGTCCCATGTTGTTAATGAATTGTGGGGGACCGCGTTCAACCATTGTTTCGCCTTATCCTTTAGTGAGAATGGGAAAAGGCGCATCCGAATAGCTTCCGGAGTGACACCTATGATTCGGGTGGTGTCACAATATTCCAAGAAGGATTGGATGTGAAGGTGGGGATCTTCAAGTGCCGAGCCACCGAATTGGTTATTCATAACCATGTGCAAAAGTTGTGGCTTGATCTCAAAGTGGGCTGCGTCGGCATTTGGCACCATAATTGGTGTCCTAGTTCCCGGGGTACTTGGGTTAACAAACTCCCGAAGGGTTCTAGGTGGTGGCGTGGCAGGTATTCCGTCACCGTCTCCATTTTGGTCACCATTTTGTGCCATTTCTGCTTCTAGGAATTCTCTAAATCTTCTTAACCTTTCGTGAAAGGTCCTTTCTGGCTCCGGATCAAACTCTTCAAGAGGCTTTCGGGCTCTTTTCATATACTCCGAGAGTACCTAAATGAAAAAAAATTAAAGACACAAATTCTTTGACGGGATGTTAGATAATTCAAAAATAAAACTAAAAACTAAAAACAGAAAGCAAAAGAAAATTTTTGAAAGTAAACCGTTGTCCCCGGCAACGGCGCCAAAAACTTGTTAGGTTTATTCCGCAAGTGCACGGGTGTATGTAGTATAGATAGTGCAAGAGCGAGTCGATCCCACGAGGACAACTTTACTTGCAAAATATCTTTGCTTAGAATAAGAATATAAAGAAAAGAAAATGATTGGGGGTTATAAAATTGTTTGTCACTAAACTAGAAATGAAATTGCAATTACTATAACTTAGTTAAAAACTCTTATATTTTAAGGAATCCTCGGGATTGGAACATCACCAACATATATTCATCAACTATCCATGCTCTATTTAGATTAAAGTTTCATTTTAAAACAAGGATGGTATGCTTGGCCTACACTACTTTTCACGATCAAGCAAATAGCGTTTGTATTCTCATACTAATTATACCATATCTCTCGATGGCCCATAATTAGTAAGAATCCATTAAGTTTTCTTTTATGAAAATCAGCATACTTTCCACTCAAGGAGCATCCCTAAGCCATTACACTACTCTCGTGAGTAATGAACTTAGTTCTGACTATATGGATCCGCTAATCAAGGTTCTCCGATCAGTACTTCCCTTGATTAACTAAGATTCATACAAATCATGGACGTCATCATGGTTGTAGGCGTTAGAGTTTGATATAGTAGAATTGTTTAAGATGAAGAGAAGAATTTCAGAGCATGACTACTTAATAAACATGAATGTTATTGAGTTTCCAACCCCAAGAAAATGGGGATTACTCACAAGCCATATAAATAACAACAAGAATAAGATAAAGAAGAAAAGATAGAAGAAGAGATACTTATTCTGAATTGAAATGAAGATAAAAGACTTGAAAAGAACCTCTGAATATTATTGATGAAGAACTCAGAATATTTCTTAAGAAAAGTTGAATATCTTTCACAAATTCTGAGAATTTATTGATGTTTGAGAGTACAAATTTCACTATAGTAAGTTTACAATATTTCTAGATATCTCAATCACTGATTTCTACTTCTATATATAAGCTTTGGAGGAGGGGAGGCAATCTTTCCCGGATGGGTGCTTGGAGAGGTCTTCATTTGAAAAGGCACCTTTTGCTGATTCAGGGGGTGCTCGGCCGAGTCAAGGAAAAGTGCTCGGCCGAGCAAGCCTTTGAAAATAATTCTGCCT
The DNA here is from genome assembly GCA_026119855.1 of Campanula takesimana. Lineage (NCBI taxonomy): Eukaryota > Viridiplantae > Streptophyta > Magnoliopsida > Asterales > Campanulaceae > Campanula > Campanula takesimana. The sequence goes on from JAOWBW010000055.1 coordinate 1,435,196, forward strand.
TTCTGATTCCTTATGCTCGGCCGAGTCAAGGGTACTGCTCGGCCGAGCAGACCTTTCTTTGACTGGACTTTTGACTTTTAATGGACTAGCTTATTTCCTTCTTTTCCAAGCGTTCTTCCTTCACAAAGATGATGCCTTAGCTCCCTTTTTCCTCAAGAATGTACTAAAAACCTGTTTGCATCATAAAAACATTCTCCAAGTGCATTATATCAAATAAAGAGTAGAAAATAAGTAATTTAAGTGGAATAAAAGCTAATAAACTATATTTTTAGACCTTAAATGACTATAAAATAGTCATTTATCACTAAACTGAATAAAAGTTCTAACTTTCTAGTCCATGCTGTCAAAATTTGCCTTTCAGAGTCGCGCGCCTCCGCCCCTTGAGGCCAGACGCGCGCGCCATCCGCCGCCTAGGTGGGATGCGCGCGCTTCTGGGGTGTGTCTGTTACAGATTCTGTCCAAGAATCTCTCCCTTGCTCATTATACATGATTTTACCCGGGAAAGATTTCTTGGAGACTCCGTTTGGCTCCAAAACACACACATTTTCAACTATAAAAACCCCTCCAATCCATCATTGGAAGGAGGACTTTTGCACCTAGGACTTTTCCACCTTAGATTTTTCTCTAAACAAAGCTCTAGGCAATTTATAAAAAGATATTCTCTCCAAGTATTCAACCTCTTCTTCAAGACTTTTTCAAGAGGTTCTCTTTGAAGGATATTATAGGTAAAATGTCTTAACTCTATGCTTTATTTCTTCTTCTTCTTCTAATTCTTCTTCTTCTTCAATCGAATGTGCAATCACCCCAAAACCATTTAGGACATGACACCAATGGCCCTTTCATTACGTTCAATTGGCCTAGGAGTTATCTCCCTACATTCTAAACTATAAAAACCCTTTTTATCATCATTCAAATAGGAATAACACATCTATATTTAAAGTGAATTATGAACAAACAAGACCGACACTGCTCGAGCGAAATGGGTGTTTAAGTACTTCCCATTTCGTAACCTAACCCCCGAACCCCGCATCCCAAAGAATCTCTGTTTTCGTAAATCAAACTTAGCCTCATAAACATTAGGTTTTCTTACGTTCCTCAAAAAAGTGGGTGGCGACTCTAAAACACAAATTAGACATCCTAGGGTAATCCGCGCACTCTAGCCTAAAGCCGTGGGCTCCGCCCCGGGGAATCTACAGGAAGGAACAAGTATTGCGTACAAAGCGGATATCACTCGTGAAGGTCTTATGGAGAAATCATGAGATTGAAGAAGCCACGTGGGAAACGGAACGAGAAATGCGAGAAAGATACCCTTGGCTATTTGATAATTTCGGTAATAAATGTGATCATTTTGATAAGTAAATTCGAGGACGAATTTATTTTAAGGTGGGGAGGGTGTAACGCCCGTCCCAATTGCATATAAATTTCTTGCATATTATTATTTTTGGGGATTTAATTGTGTTAGTTTCGTTATTTAAATGACGGAATAGCAATAAATGGGGTGAAAAGTAGTAAAACTTAACCTAATGTTCAGGGGTTGAAATGATCAAAACGAAACTAGAAGGGCTTAAGTGCTTAAGTTGGGAAGTTGTCCTTTATTGGGATCTTTTAATCCCTCTCCCAATCAAACACACACACACACACTTCACTTTCCCAAACTCATCTTCTCTCCTTGCATTCCACGAAGAAGGTAAGGTTATTTCCCAAAAATTGATTTTCTTAGTTTCAATTACTTCTCTGTTTTAAGATCTGATTATATAAAAAATGTTCAGGGTGGTGAGTAGATCATTCCTATATAATTTACATAATTTTTCATCAGGTTTGGTTCTGGAGTAGGTAAGTTACTACTTCCCCTTTTAATTGTGATAATGTTTATATATGTTATATGTGATGTTTATTTGGTAAATTGTTGATCAACGGGTAGTATTAGTTATATTTGTTGGGGTTGTGTAGTCAAATATTTCGAAGCTTGAGTTAGGATGATAGCCTCTATGTATACTAGTCATAACCTAACCTTGAAGACACTAGGAGTCCCAAAATACAACTCCCAAACAGAATTAAGTTGTTTCACACGTTTTTCTGCTTTCTTGTGAATTCTAGACAAACTTGCTGCTGGGACGACTTGTGCTCTGGAGCACGACTCTGCACATCCACAAGTGCTCACAGGTCTTGCACTAGTGCAGCAACATTCTTCACAACTTTCAGCACGACTTGTTCTCAAGGGCACAACTTTGCTCAGGAGCACAACTTGTGCTCAGTCTGATTCTCCTTTCTTTGTCTTCTCTTCAGTGCTGTCTAGGCATTACCCCGACACAGTTAATAGTCCTGAGTACAAAAATACGTATGGTACGTGTGTGTGTGACTAGGTACAATTGACCTATTCTATTAAGTGTATAGGGTCTAATGTGTTTAGGCTCTAATTGAGATTGGAATTGTATGATAAAAACTATGTGATGAAAGTAGTGTTGTTGTATATGTACAAAATGTGCATATGAGATTCTTGTTGTTAATGGACTAGTCCCCTACTTTGGGCTTTGTCTTTGTTTGGTTTTAATTGGTTATGTCAAGTAAATAACTACTTTTGCATTCTTATGTGAGTCCAGCTGGTTTTCCTGTTTCGGGGGTGTATAGGTTCGCGTTTATTATGAGTGTTGGGGCTAAGTAATAACCGTGGATCTATGCATTTGTGGCCGTTGCTCCTACTACCGGCCATAGTATTGGTCTAACGTCCCCAATTATTGGAGCAATATGCGCAATGATTGGATAGCTCTTTTTGTTCTTGGGTTGGGATACTGGGTAACGGATCTCCATTGATATTGTGAAGCTACATCAAGTATGAATGTCTACAACAACGGCAACATCAACATTGACAGTTCCGGTTTATAAATGGGTATGGAGGAACAAGGAAGGGAAGAAATATCCTTTGTAATGTGTTACTCAGTTATACGTGTTGCATAATAGGTTAGTATAACCACTTATATTATGTGTTACCTGATATATATTTGCTATATGGTATTATTTTTATGCTTCATAATAATACGTTGCATATCATGTAGCTACAGTAGTAACTTACTGAGATTTTATCTCACCCCGTTCATTTTCCATTTGTTTTCCTTAGATCACAAGAAGACTAGTGATAGTACTACGAAGTGAGGCACGTGATAGCAAGGATTCATTTGCAGGTTGTCCACTCTGGGGTACATGTTCTATTACGTTTCTGTTTGTGAGGACGATGGGTGTATTGGGTTATGTAAACTAAGTATTTCGGGGAAGAGATGTGTTATATGTACAGTTGTATTTGTCCTTAGTATGCCGCTTATGTGCCGAGTAGTTTGAGAGTTAAGAATAACTCTAGTTGTTTGTGAGTGTGGAGTGGTATGATGACTTCGGTTCATAAGTGTTCAGAAGTATTTCCAAAAAATTTGAGTATCTAGTTTTGATAATTGTGTTACTATCCGTATGTTATAGGTAGTAACGCATCGAGTTCGAGGTTCTATATCGGACCCCGGAACTCGGGGTGTTACACTAGCGTTGTCGAATGAAATAGAAAATATATTTTTGCAAAAGACCATACTTTGCCAAAATAGCGTGCAACTTTCTACAAATATTTTTCGCGTAATGAGGTGGTTCAAAACTTTCATATGCAATTAATCTTTTTTGTAAAGTCTACGAATTATCAATCCAATGGCATGTAACACCCAAATAACTATTTCTTTGCCAATGATCACTCCAACCATCGGCACAAATTGAAACTCTTTGATCTAATTTTGATAAAACATCAATTAAAAAATGTTTATATTCCAACACCACTTTTTTAATATCGCGTACGAGAGTCGTACGTGGTACTTTGGAGCCGGCCGGATTTAAAGAAAGTCTAATAAACCGTTCATAAAATTCATCATCCGCAAAGTTAAAAGGAAGCCCTTTAACACACATAAATTTGCACAATTCTTTCCTATAAACGACATTATTAAACTTAAATAAGACCGAACACGTACCTTGGGTGTTAGGTTGCTGAGCAAATTGTAATTGAGCTTGATCAATCTCAATCCCAACTTTCTCGGGATGTTTGGTATTGAGGTGGAAGTTCAATGTTCCATGCCCTCCACCTTTTGTGAACGAGAAAGTTTTGGTACAGTAGTTGCATTCCGCTCGTAAATGTACAAAGTCGTTGGGGTCAATTTGTACTTTTCGGAAATGGATCGTAAAAGTGTCAGATTTGGATTCTCGTTGTTGACGTTGCCCCCGACCACCTCTTCCTACACCCCGAGCTCGGCCTCGGCCGGCCCTACCACTTGCCGCTCCTTCGAGATGAGGCCATTTGTTAAAAAACTAACTAAAACTGTTTTGAAACTGACTGGAAATCGTTAAAAAATTAACTGAAAATGATGAAAAGCACAGATTTTGTTAAAAAACTAACTGAAACGTCAAAAAACTGACTGGAATTCTGAAAACTATCTGGAAAATGTTTTGAAACTGACTGGAAATGGTTAAAAAAACTGACTGGAATTTTCAAAATAAATTACAAAAGTGATTTTGTTAGGAAACTAATTGGAAATCGTTAGAAAACTGACTAAAATTCTGCAAACTAACTGTAAATATGAGAGATTGTGAGAGACTTTGGAATTAGTAGAGAGAGAAAGAGTAGAGAGAATGTGTGGAACTAAAATGCTAGGAGGGAGGGGTCTTTATATGTAATAAATGTTTGACATTTTTTTTTCATTTCTGGCAGCCCAGTTAACTGAACTAATGGTTAGTTTGAAAACTAGCCGTTTTTGGACAGTGTCAGACCCGGGGAAGTGGGGGGGGTGGTTTAAAAAGGTGAAAACTAGCCGTTACCCGGTTAAACCGCCGATTTGGTTCATGGTTACTAACTGGTTATTAACCGGCGGTTGACCGGTTTTCAATATCTTTAACCTTAACCGGACCGGCTAACCGACGGTTCACGGTTGAGGCGGTTTCCGGTTAACCGTTTTGACCGGTTACTAACCGGCGGTTAGCCGGTTTCCCTTTTTTTTTTGCCACCTCTAGTTGTGAGTATAAATGTAAAGTAGAAGAAAATGAGTGAGAGGGAATATTAAGTTGATTGGTGTTGTGCGTATAAAAATAAAATATGAGAGAGAATGAGTGAGAGGAATATTAAAGGTTCTTTGTCATTTTTTAAAGTGGACATATACTTTGAGACGAACTACAAAAGAAAGGTTGACTTATACTCTTGGACAGAGAAAGTAATACTTACTTCACTTTCTATCTCTTACATGACTTTTTAAGGCAATGCTAGGCTTACAAAAAAAGTTTACAAAATGAAGGTTACAAGATCTGGTGGCGATATTTTATTGACCACATTGATAGTGGACCTGACACACTCCAATTTAAAAACACCAACACAATTATGACATCTCATTTTATAAATCATATTTTGTAACCATCTTTTGTAACTTTATTATTTCCCCACTTTATATATCCACAACAATAACCCACTATTATTTCTTCTTTAATTCTCAATTGTAACACTTTTCTAGGGGTTTACATTAAAATTGAAATGCAAAACCGATTATATACATGATTTTTTACCTTTTTAAAAAAAAAATGTAACATTTAACCTATAAATTGTTACATTCATCTATATAACATGTTACAATCATATATGCACTGTGTTACATTCAATTATTACTTTTCCTAACCACAAAAACTATTTATATTATTTTACAAAACTGCTGTTATAGCTTACAATAAAGTGTTACTTTTTTAAGACCAAACTGTTACTTTCTTCATAAGAACGTGTTACATCTCAGGAGATGAGCAGCCCAATTTTTTTTGGGATAATGATATGTATAGTGAAAACTCAAAGGGAAAACTCATAGCGAAACTCTGTAATCCGTTGGATTGTAATAAATCTTTGTGGACCCCATTGTTAAAAACTCATCCAACGGATTAGAGTGTTTCACTATGAGTTTTCCCTTTGAGTTTTCACTATGTGTATCATTGTAATATTTTTTTTGAAAAAAAATCAAAATATATCATGACCTATCTAGTTTTATTCGTCTCGTCGAGACGAACACACCGGTATTTTTAGATTTTTTTTCGACTTCAAAATCACAAGATATTACATTTTAAAATTATGGGAGATTTTTTTTAATGAGCACCACGTGCCGCGCGCTGAAAAAGGAGGAGGGGGGCTGCTGGGCGGGTGGGGCGGGTTTTGACCCATGGAGGATCCGTCTCACATGAGTATTTGCCGCCGTTCAATTGCTATAAACTGTTGTGCTCGATTGCTAAGTCATGCGAGGTTTAGCAATCATGTACAAAAGGTTCATTACATTATGCATGCCAACTCCACAATACACAAACATGGAGTACTCTACAAGAATCTTGATCACCCCTTTCCTCTCATTGGCCTTGGTGGTGGGCTGGTGGCCTTGCCTTTTTTGGCCACCCATCACCGACACAAAACACCATAATCAATCACCCCCAAACCATCTACCATGTGCTATAACTATTAAACAAATAAATAAATGAATTTTATAATCTAAATAAGTAAGAGACAAAAGAATACAAACCCAGCTGTCAAGTCTTCTTTTTTTTAATACCCATTTCAACATGTACCTCCTATATCTATCATATCTACCATTTATAAAAAAAATGCAGCAAACAACTTCAGTACAAACTTAGGCCTGCCTTCTTGCCTTATGCCCATTTCAACACCAATACTACAACATAGAAAGGTCATGTAACAAATGGAGGCTATATGAATGATAGAAGAAAAGAATTATTAACATGAGCCTCAGCCTGCAGATATATTGTCATTGACGCGTTTTTTGTAACACATAGATCTCCAATCATTTTTAGCTCGAATCTCTTGACCGATCCAGCAGCTTCCCTCATTTCCGTGTCAAGAACGTAAGGGGTTCCATCTAGGTTGAAATCCGTGCTGTTTATTAGCTGTCTGCATGGCTCTTTACGTTCAGATATGCTTCCGTGATAGTGGTAGTACATTATATGCCCTTCTGTTTTGTGGGTCGTCTGTGTTTTGTGACATGTGGACCCCGGTTGCAATAACGTTTCTAGGTTGCACTGCGTATTTACGGTCTCTCCTGATTCCTCGTTTCGAGTCTTTGTAGACTAGCTTCTCAAATCCCCATTTCCTACAAAACCAATGGAAGTATACCTTCAAGAAAGAGCAATGCTAGGGTGGAATGGAACGGTCCTTTGAACGTTTTTTTTTTTGCCAAAAATAAAAAAAAAATACAAAAATTTTCTTACAAATACAGTTGGCAAACAATGATTGGATGTTGAATTAATGAGTGATGGATCCCACAAACACAACATCAAATCATTTTTTGACAACACTGTTTGTCACGTAAGACTTGCAAAAAGTTCAGTGTCAGGTTTAGAGGAACTTTAGTTTAGCCATTTACTTCGATCCGTTTTCCCCTTTCACAACTTAAAATAGCATCCACACAATAGTAATCAGGATCAAGTTAAGTGTACTGCAATGACAACTGGCAATCATTCTAAATAATGCACGATAAGTATTTAAGAATCATAAAATATGGAAATGTGCATTATTTAGAAGTAAGCATTGGTCAATAAAGTGAGCATAATTAATCGTTAAGTACTATACGATACAGTGACGAGTGGCCCAAAAAGGGTTATTTTCACACGTCACAAATTTAAACAAATATACAAGATGTTGGAACCACAATTATTCCATTTCAACGCGGGATTCGTCAAAGAAGACTCCAATTAATGAAACTTTTATTCCCAAAACAACGTATCTATAATTTTTCTAAGTAAATAAATTCAAGACACAACAAGCTGTACTACTATAATAATAGAAAACCCCATAGATTGATTAAGGTCTATTTCAATGAATAAGAAAACAAAACCCTTCACAACACTAGTTCTTAACAACCCCACTTCGACCTGGCCTAATGATGCAGCGGAATACAACCTAGATCAACCACAACAGAATATCTAGCACAAAACAGAAGGAAATAAACCTTCAACAAGCCAACAATGGCTTCTAGGTTTAAAACCCACAAAGTTGCAAAGGCAAACTTTAAAAATCAATTAATCAAAAACATAGTCAATACAAAGTAGGAAAAGAGTATTTATACTCCAACAAATAATAAAACCTAACCCTAAATCGTTTTTAACAAAATACCAAAAATACCCATAATTGTTTGCAACAAAAATAAAGACCGAACATTAATTTTCTGGTAATTCGGCGCCGGCACGGTCGTGCACCTAGATTAGCACGGTCGTGCCATCTTGTTCGCGTCCTCCGTCTTCTGCACCCATTTTACGCACGGTCGTGTCTTGTTTCTTGCACGGCCGTGCAACACTAGTCCGGGCGGGTCGTGTAGAGGGTCCGGGCGGATCTCGTCTGGAACTACACGATCTCTTCTTCGTTCTACATCATACACCCCCACTTTAAAATGATTCGTCTCCGAATCATGTACCATAAAAGAAACATGTAATCTGGGAACATGTTGCTTGGTCTGGACAAAAGAAAACATGTGTGGCGGATGCCTCGCAGCTGGTACTGGTGGAACTCGAAATGCATCCCTCCGCTTAGCCCTCCGTGCTGCAGCAGCTAAACCAATAGTCCGAGAAGTACCTGAAATAAATGATTTTGCAGCACACAAGGAAATAATTCCTTTCCCTTTATCAACGCCAGAACGCACCCCTTTTTCTTTCAACGGACACAAATTAAATTTGACCCCATCCTTCACAAAACTGATAACATTAGTACACCCATTGTGAGTAGAATCAACATCATAATGCCAAGGACGCCCAAGCAATAACTGGCATGCACTCATATCAACCAAATCACATATAGCCACATCTGAATAATTACCGATAGAAAAAGGAACTACACATTGTTCAGTTACTTTTAATTTACCGGTGGCATTAATCCAACCCACGTGATATGGATTCGGGTGCTTCTTAACTTCCAGTTTCAATTTATCTACCATCCCCCTAGCAATCAGATTATCACAACTCCCACTATCAACAATAATTTTAATCTTGTTGTCAGCCACAAGACCAATAGTGCGAAAAATACCATGTCGGTTAGGGGATTCCACTTCCGCTGGAGCTGTTAAGGCCACTTTATTACACACAAGTGCCTCATGGTCACTACCATCACTCTCAACATTCGGGTCCACCCAAACTTCCTCAACGTCATCCTCCGCCTTCTCTGCTATGTTAACGTGCCCCCGATTAGGACAATTATTAGATAAATGCCCCGGTTGCCCACAGCGAAAACATTTATTACCAAAATTCTTGGCATAAGGATTGGGATTATGACGCCCTGCAGTTGTATTAGGACCCTTCCCCACCGGCTGATTTGGAACAGTATCTTGTTTCTCATTAGTGGTTTTAGGCCCTGTGGACTGTCTAGTTTCAACTACTGGGGAATGAGAACTCGAAGATTGTCCAATATGAGTGGGTTGATGGGACTTAAAAGTTGGGCAAAATTGGTTGTGTTCAACAGTTTTAGCACGAGATATGGCCCCATCAAGAGTTTGAACAAGATATAATTGAACTTGAGATCTAATATTAGGGTGAAGACCGTTCACATACCTTGCAGTTTGTTGCCCCTCTGATTCACCCAAATCGTTACGCGCAGACCGTGTATGGAAACTGTGCGTGTATTGATCGACAGTCCGATTGTCCTGCTTGCATTCAAGAATTTCTTATAAAGTAACTGCTCCACATCTGCAGGCAAAAATCGATGTTTCAGAGCTATCTTCATACGACCCCATGTGCGAACCGGTAATTTACCCTGCCTCCTCTGGTTGTTGTTAAACTGCTCCCACCATGCAGATACCCCACCACGAAGCTTGTAGGCCACATACTGCACCTTCTTCCCGTCCGGGAATATTCATCAAGTCAAAATATTTTTCTACCTCGGACAGCCAATCTGTAAATTCCTCCATGTCAAGCTCTCCCGTGAAAAAGGGTAGATCAGCTTTAATTTTAGGAGACTGATCCACGGGTGCAGCGATAAAATCATCTTCACCCTCAGAATCTGAATCCTCTCCTCCGGCTGGCCAAACACGGTTGTTTCGACCGTTTCCCACAGGAACTGCATTAGCCCCTGCCCGTTGCCTTCGGCGACCATCAACCTGCAAACCCTCCAAAACCCTAACAATATCCGCGTGACGAGCTGCAGCATCTGTTTCACGCTGACGGTCTCGTGCTTCAGCTTGCTGGTGTCTTTCTTCGGCTGCTTGATTCTACGATGAAGGACTGCAAGAAGAGCGTCGTTGTTGTTTCCGTCGCCGTTTACCATCTTCCTGGATCTCACCTTTACTGATACCAATTGATGCATCGGAATACAACCTAGATCAACCACAACAGAAGATCTAGCACAAAACAGAAGAAAATAAACCTTCAACAAGCCAACAATGGCTTCTAGGGTTAAAACCCACAAAGTTGCAAAGGCAAACTTTAAAAATCAATTAATCAAAAACATAGTCAATACAAAGTAGGAAAAGAGTATTTATACTCCAACAAATAATAAAACCTGACCCTAAATCATTTTTAACAAAATACCAAAAATACCCATAATTGTTTGCAACAAAAATAAAGACCGAACATTAATTTTCTGGTAATTCGGCGCCGGCACGGTCGTGCCATCTTGTTCGCGTCCTCCATCTTCTGCACCCATTTTACGCACGGTCGTGTCTTGTTTCTTGCACGGCCGTGCAACACTGGTCCGGGCGGGTCGTGTAGAGGGTCCGGGCGGATCTCGTCTGGAACTGCACGATCTCTTCTTCGTTCTACATCACCTAGACGAACCAACGGACCAGAAAAAGATTTAAACAACACAAAAAAATGAACATGAACAATAAATCCAAAAATTTAAGAGTTGGTTTTGGGGGAAACTAGTTCCTCCATAAGTTATAAAAATTCCACTTTTTAACCCTAACTTTAACCCTAAACCCTAAATTCTAAACCCTAAACCCTAAACTTTAACCCCTAAAAAAACAGGACTTTTATAACTTATGGAGAAACTAGTTTCCCCCAAAATTTTCTCAAAATTTAATAGCTAGACACACTTTCAACATCAACATATTTACTAACCTACGAATATTCAACATCAATTTTAAATGTTTCAAGAACTCAATCAACAGTAGGTTCCAATGGCAAAAAGCGTTCACTGGCATTTTCAAAGACATCATCTAATGGCTCCATATTCCCTTTGGCCCTAGTTACAGCTATACGTCCAAAGGATGTATTTTGGCTTTAACCTGTGTAGTTCCTAACACGGAGAGACGAAACATTACACATTAGCTCAATTACGTGAAATTGAGCCAAACAAAACATGCTTAAACCAAACTAAATCGAGATTTGGAACTACCAAAAGCCTACATTCTGCTGTTTCTATCGAACTTAAACCAAAACTAAATCAAGGTGGGAACTACACAAAGTGGCAACCTATATTCTTCTGTTTCTATCGATTTTTCAGACTAAAAATCATACTCGCACCACAAGATCACATATAGGAGAATCTGAAATTAGACCATGACCAATATATACATGAGTTTAAAGTCAAACAGATATCAACACTAAGTCAAAGAACCTACATTCATCCATTTCGATCAATTTCAGACAAATAACCTATTATGTGTCCAAATAATGCAGAAGAATAGCCAATTTCACACCGAATTGTTAAGCTAAATATAGTTACTAACTTCTCTTGTGCTTAAACCTATACTGAACACGGAAAATTTCAAGCACTGATACGCTAATTAACAGGAATTATAAGTATAACAAATAGTAACTGACACAGAGCTTGTTACCTGTAAGTTTTACCAGCATCTTCAGAGAGGCAAAGCTTGTTGGACATTGGCATCTGCTCAATTGTGAATTGGGTAAACTCAGAGAGAGAAGCCATAACAGATTTGATTGTACTATTTTTGGGTACAAAAATGAACTCATCCACATCAAAGAAGAACATCCATTTTGCTGTAAATATGCAAACAATCGTTCACAATCAAGAACTGATTATGGTAATACCCATCAAATGGTAATACCCATCATCTTTCATGTTCCTTAATATTCTGCAAAGTTACATAACCCTTCTCCATCCATGGCTTCAAAACCTCCATAACTGTTGTGGAATTGACCCTCCAACACCCAAGCAATATCCCAAGAAAATAATGGCACCACAAACAAGCACAAGAAATAAAGCAGAAGAAAAGACACAGAAATTGTTAACCCAGTTCGTCAATATGTTTGACTACGTCTGGGGGCACTACCAAGCCAGGATCTTGCACTATAATATGTAAATATGGAGTTACAATGAGTTATGGGGCGGAACTTTATTTATATAGCAAACCTAGAATGAGACCTAAACCTAAACATAAGAGAAAACTCGTCAAAACTGCAATTCCCTGAATTCACATAGGGGCACCAAGCTCCCGCTTGGGCTATATCAAGCGCCCTCTTGAATTAGAACTCCAGAAACCACGAACTCACTGGCCACTAGAGCGCCCGCCTGGGTGACCCCAGGCGCCCGCCTGCTCCTTCCGCCAGTTTTCCTCCTCTTTGTTCCTTAGAAGATCTCTACTCCAACAATCTCCCACTTAGAGATCAACCGCGTATACAAACCCCGTATCTGTCTTCAACTCATCATTGGTGTCGTCCTAGTGCTCACCTCGATCATGGTAGTGCCTTCCTCCTCTCCTATTCTCCAAGCCCCATTGAAGCTATACATAGCTTCGATTTATCAAGGTTTACCACCTTGGTTAACATGTCAGCCGGGTTCTCCGATCCCAATATCTTCTCCAGCCTTAAGATCTTCATTTCCAAGAGATGCCTGATGTAGTGAAACCTCAGCTCAATTTGCTTCGTCCTAGAATGAAACGCCGGATTCCTAGCCAAATGAATTGCACTCTGACTATCACTGTAGAGAGCATTACCACTTCTAGGGGGTTCTCGAAGTGTGCACTACAGAGGCACACGAGCGTTAATTAAATAGGTTTGCGGTTTTTCTATCGTAAGGGCTATAGAGGAATTTTGAAAATGACAATTTCATAAAGCATTAATTTTATGGCAAAGGGGCATTAGAGCATTTCTATTAGTTACTCAGCTTGATGTTAAAAAGGAAAAAGGTTAAGGCAATAAATTGACTTTAGAACTAACACAAAAACTCGTCTGAAACTGTCTCACATTGTGAAACTGATCACTCATCCGACTCGCCGGTCCGGCACAAGCATTGCCCGTCCACACAGCTTCTGCCACAGGGCAACTTTAACAAAAAAAACCTCCAAAAAATTTAAAATGATATACCTTGAGATTTTGAAGCCGAAGAAAAATCTGAAAATACCGTTGGTTCGTCTCGACTAGACGAATCAAACTAGATAGGTGATGATATGGTTTTGAATTATTTTTGTAAAATCATTTTTTTTTAACAAGCAAAAAAACTGAGCAGTTCAACGCCTAAATATAACAGTTGATGTGAAGGAATCTAGCAGTTGGATTATGAAATGTAACTATTTTTGTTACTCCCTCCGTCTCAAATTAACGTTCTTAGTTTGACTTTGCACGGAGATTAAGATAAAGTAAATGTTGTGAGCGTGAAAAGAAAAGCAGGAGAGAGAAAGTGGATATGGAATATTTGTTGTGAGAATGACAGGTGTGTCTCATTATCTATTTTAAGTAATAAAGTAAAGTAAGAACCTTAAATTGAGACAGATCAAAAAGAAAAATAAAAACCTTAAAGCTGGACAGAGGGAGTATTAAATATACATGTAGTTTTTTCAGAAGATTTTAAATAGTTTGATCTTTTTTTTTAACAGAAATAAACAATTGAAATGTACATCTTCGTCTCATACTCATTGCTACTTATTTTTATTTTGAGCGTCTCATACTAATTGCTACTTACAAAAAATGCTCTCTTTTCTCTCTCCTATCCACTCAAAACAATTATACACCAACTTATTTTATGTCTCCTACCCAGTACAATACTTAATTTTCCAACATATTTTCTTAATTAGCATGCACTCACATTTGGTAGCAATAAGTATGGGACGGAGGGAGTAAGACCATCTCCAACTGTTTAGTGCAAAAATAGCACTATTTTTTATGATAGTGCAATTTTTACACCAAATATTTCCAACAGTTTGCTTCAAATCTTATAACTAAATAAGAATACATAAAAATATTCATTATTGTTATAAATAATAGTAGGTTATATAATTTTATATTGTAAAATATTTTCATATATATCAAAAAGAAAAACATAAAAAGAATATTTAAAAAGAAAAAGAAGAAGAAAAACGGGATATCGCAGCACCATTCCTTGCACCAAATTTGAAGCAAGTGATAAAGTTGCTCTATTAATAGAGAAATGTTTAGAGTTCCATTGGAGTAAACAATAATCTATTTTTGGAGTTTTAGAGTACTGTTGGAGATGGTCTAACAGACTATATATATATATATATATATATATATATATATATATATATATATATATATATATATATATGGTATAACTTGTACTACAAATGATTATATAACAACTTTTATAGAGTAAATGTTATTTTTTTTCTTCAAAAAAATAAGTAAGAATCCATCCATATAACCGGTCACATTTTGATTGTTACTTTCTCTAAAAAAAATAATAAAACTATTTCAACATGTGTTTTTGCAAAACTACTACTATATTATATTACAGAATTTCAGTTGTTATATTCAACCTTGTAATTCATAAAACATTAATCATTTTACCAATAAAAATTTTCCACAAATGAATGTAATTTTTTTTTATAATAAAATGTAATAGTAGTTTTACAGTAAATCTTATATAATCCTCAAAGAATAATACTAGAGGCACAAAAAAGTCACAAAAACTTGCTCACAAAATCTTAGGTGTAATGATGTTATTGGTCTTTTTAATTAGAGTGTGGGGGTTCATTATCGATGCAACAAATAAAATATCGTCACCTCATTTTGTGAGCAAAAATTTGTGATCTTATTTTGTGCCCTTAGTATTGCTCATCCTCAAATCCTTTTGTGAAAACCTATAGTTACATTTCAAAATAATTGTTACATTTCAGAAAGAAAGGTGCATTACAGAATAAAAACTGTTACAATTGTGAAAAAAATATTACATTCATTTATTATAAAATATAACAGTGGTTTTGCAATTAATCTTAAGTTATCTTTAATCCTTTTTTTTTTGCAAAATTATGATTATATTTCTAAATAAACACTATTACTCCCTCTGTCCTAGACTAAGGTTCTTACTTTCTTTTATTGTTTGTCCCAGACTAAGGTTCTTAGCTGCTTTATTACCTAAAATGGAACATGAGACCCACTTGTCATTCTCACAACAAAAACTCTCTACCCATTTTATCTCCTACTTTCTCTTCCTTACTTTTTTATACTCACAACATTTACTTTTTCTTAATCTCCGTGTAAAGTCAAAGTAAAAACTGGAGGGAGTACATTTTAAGTAAAAAATTGTTACAACTGTAATTGCTACTTTTGTTGAGGAGGAAAAAATTGGAGGGTAAAAAAAAACTAGCGCGAAAAAAATTAAAAAAATTACTCTCTCCGGTCCAAAATATCTGTCACTTTTGAGCCAAAATTTTAGTCGAAAATAACTGTCACTTTTGAGCTAAATGTCCTTCTTACCCTTGCCTTGAAATTTGTTTTGCTTTATTAATTGTCTTAGTTGTGAGACATTAGTGTAGTAATTATGCATATTTAATAGGGGTAAAGTTGACACTTTTATCACTAAATCATGATATTAATTTCTTTCCATAAGAATTGTGCAAAAGCAAAAAAGACAGTTATTTTGGACCGGAGGGACTAAAAGGCAGCTGCCAGCTGGGAATTGAGCCAGAACCTGAGACATGGGCCTGGAAGAGAGGAGTAGAAATGGAAATTGCGGAAGACTTTTATAACGGGCCGACGTTTAGTGAAGAATGCTACTGGGCCGTTAAGATAGATGGGGTAGCCTGGAGGTAAATAGTAATATAGGGTTATGGACCTATTGCTCAAGGGTGTACTAATTGCATCAATTGCATACTCCATCTTTTGTTCCCGAGTAAATATCAAAATATCAGACTTTACCATTAATGTACTCTCTCCGCCCCGGTTTAATATTTTTAGTTTGACTTTGCACGCTTATTAAAGAATCAAGTCAAACATGAGTTAAGAATAGTAGGTGGAGGATATAATTGTCTATTCATAGTGCAAGTGGGTGAAAAGTAGATAGATAAGTGATGTTTTTTTTTCCGGTTCTATATGAACTTTATGAGGACAAGATTGTCCAAAATACTATTAATCATTTGCTATTTAATGAATAAAGCAACTAAAACCCTTAAACTAAGACATACCAAAAAAGAAAGTAAAAACTTTAAACTGAGACGGGGAGAGTTTCCAAAATCAATATTTTATGATTTTATTTTTAAATTAAGAAACAGCATTAGCACAATTTTATTATAGTACGTCCAATTTTGATGCAACGTACTCCATCTGTCTCATAACTATGTTGCTATTTTGAGTGTCCCAGTGATAAGTCACACTTTCTTAAAAGGGAAATAATAAAGTTACAAAAGATGCCTATACAAAATGTGGCTTACAAAATGATGTGTCATAATTGTATTGGTGTTTTTAATTAGAGTGTGTCAGGTTCACTATCGAAGTAGCCAGTGAAATATCGTCACCGCATCTTGTATCCTTCATTTTGTAAACTTCTTTTGTAAGGTTAGCATTGCCTTCCTAAAATTGCAAAAAATCGTTACTATTTATCCCACTCATTCTCTCTCCTACTTTACTTTTACAATCACAACACCAATCAACTTACTATTCCCTACCCCACTTTCTCTCTTTTACTTCATGTTTCACACTCAGAACAACTACCCACTACTATTCATCCTTTAATTCCCGTGCAAAACATATTTTGTGCACATAGTTATGAGACGGAGGGAGTAAATCATATTCTTATCCTCCATCTGTCCCAGAATGATAGTCCCCCTATTTTCATCGGTTTTACGAAGGAACTTTGAGTAATAATTAAGGCTACTTTTAATTATTCTAATGAAATTTTTGAATTGTTCTTGATACACCATTATAAATACTATTAATATCAATTTTTAGATTCACATTAACATAATTAAGTAGCATTTATAAACTGATGAGCTTATAGCTCAATGGTATCTGGTGGAATGATACTCTCTTTGTAGAGGTCTCAGGTTCGACTCCCGTAAGGAGCATGTGGAGAACCTTTATCCTTCCTCCTTATCCATCAAGCCCCATAAAGGGCGCGGGGACGTCTGATGGATAAAAATCCTATGTGTAATAAATACCTCGCAAGTGCACGAGCTATCGTCATAGCAGTATGCAAACACAAGGGTCGAACCACAGAGACTTGGATTAATTCTGATTAGTTAACTCTTTTAAAACAATAAAATAAAAGATAATAAATTAATATAGATGTTCAACATGAACTAGCATATGATGATAGAATTTACGGAATATAGATTCTAAATTCATGGGTTCGTTCACTTATGTAAGAATTGGGACGGTTCGGTCGCCGGATTGCAATATTTTTCTCTTTAACTAATTATACTTCGCAAATCAAATCCATGTAATTATTTAAGGGCCTTGGACTCTAGGGCCCCTGAGCCCAGATTCAAACCCAAATAAGGAAAATCCAGATGGAAAATTCCTCATACACCCCCACTAGCAAAATGATGTAAGAAGACTAAAATACCCTCATATCTCTTCCCAACTTTACTTTTTTGATCAAATTTTAGTCAACTCTTATAACTTACACATAATTATCATATAAGAGTTAAAAAAAATTACTTTTTGATTTTTTTACAAAAAAAAAAAAAAAAAAAAAAAAAAATTGGTCAAATTTGATCAAACAGCAGTCAAACTCTTATAACTAACACATAAGAGTCAAAAATTCACTTTTTCCATTTTTTTACAAAAATAAAATATTTTTTTGGTCAAACTTGATCAAACAACAGTCAAACTTTTATAACTAACACATAAGAGTCAAAATTTTCAATTTTTCCATTCTTTTACAAAAAAAATAATAAATTTTTTTGTCAAACATGGTCAAACAGCAGTCAAACTCTTATAACTAACACATAATTATCATATAAGAGTTACAAAAATTATTTTATTTCATTTTTTACAAAAAAATAATTATTTTTTTGGTCAAATTTGGTCAAACAACAGTCAAACTCTTATAACTAACACATAAGAGTAAAAAAAATCACTTTTTCCATTTTTTTACAAAAAAAATAACAAAATTTTTTGGTCAAATTTGGTCAAACAGCAGTCAAACTCTTTTTACTTACACATAATTATCATATAAGA
This sequence comes from Campanula takesimana, assembly GCA_026119855.1. Taxonomy (NCBI): domain Eukaryota; kingdom Viridiplantae; phylum Streptophyta; class Magnoliopsida; order Asterales; family Campanulaceae; genus Campanula; species Campanula takesimana. The sequence continues at coordinate 1,453,553 of JAOWBW010000055.1, forward strand.
GTTACAAAAATACTTTTTTCATTTTTTTACAATAAAATAATAATATTTTTTTTGTCAAATTTGGTCAAACTTGGTCAAACGGCAGTCAAACTCTTATAACTAACACATAAGAGTTACCAAAATTACTTTTTTCATTTTTTTACAAAAAAAGAATAATTTTTTTGGTCAAATTTGGCCAAACAGCAGTCAAACTCTTATAACTAACACATAAGAGTCAAAAATTTCACTTTTTCCATTTTTTTTTTTGCAAAAGAAAAAAAAATAATAAATTTTTTGGTCAAACTCTTATAACTTTCACATAATTATCATATAAGAGTTACCAAAAATTACACTTTTCATTTTTTTACAAAAAAATAATAAATTTTTTTGGTCAAACTTGGTCAAACAGCAGTCAAACTCTTATTACTTACACATAATTATTATATAAGAGTTACAAAAAAAATACTTTTTTTCATTTTTTTACAAAAAAAATAATATAATTTTTTTGTCAAACTTGGTCAAACAGCAATCAAACTCTTATAACTAACACATTTAACATATAAATGTCAAAGTCTTATGAACACGTTCATAAGACTAAAGTTTTATTTGAAGTTGTTCATAAGACTAAAGTCTTATTGAACCTGTTCATAAGACTTTGCTCTTATGAATAATAATGTGTATTATAAGACTTTTATTCAGTTTCATTTGAACATGTGTTCATAAGATCTGCCTTACTGACCCTCCACTAGTCAAGTCTTATAACTGACACATAAATCCTATCCACTTATTATAATTAAAGTAAAAGAGTTATGTACTTTTACTCTTCTTATCCGCATACTATATTAGTTGATTAAATAAAAATGTTCAAGAACCAAGAATCTGGGGATTGGTTGGGTCAAATGTCATCATCTTCATTGAAACACAAAATACATAAATTGAATAAAATTTCATAATTCAAAAAAATGAAGCAATTTATAGTAATATTTTACAAACTCAGAAAATTGCCAAACCAGTTCACGTCCCAATTTGTAGTAATATTTTACAAACTCAAAAATAATGTCCACTAAATAAAATAACCAAGTCATTTAGTCAAACAGTTGGAGAGCTTGGCAAAAAATTGAACCAGGAACCAAGTTATTGTTGATCTAATGTACTGTAAGCAATTAAAAACCTCTCAAAGCCAACTCATAGTCATTGATTGGTCTACAGAGAAGACGAAGGACAAAGATGAGTCAAGATATGTAGATCTGAGGTTCGCGGGAGAAAAGCAACCAAACCTGAGATCGATATTAGTGGATTCGTTGCCGGACAAGACGAACAACGGCGACGGAGCTAAACAGATCCGGTACAGATCTGAAGGCGTCGGCAAAAATGGTGAAGAGAGGTGCAAATCGGCGTTGTCGGAGTTCGAAAACAATGATTTTTTTTAGCCGGCGCATCATCGCTGAAGTAGAAACTACTCTAGATCTGGTCGGAATGCTCAGATCTGAGCGCAGATCTAAGGCGGCAACAAAGTAGGAAGCCGACGGGTGTGGGGGCGCTTATGCGCCGTAGTAGGAAGAGAAAGAGCTGAGAGAGAAAGAGGGACAGGTCTGTAGAGAGAGACAAAGTAGAGACGCCCGTCGCCGGAGATAGCTTGAACGACGCCGGTCGCCGGAGATAGTTTGAACGATGCCGGTTATGGTAGCTGGGTCTGGACGTCGGCGACGGAGGAGGAAGGAGGAGCTAGGGTTTAGAGAGAACAGAGAAAATTTTGTGTGCGTGTTTAAGAGAGAGAAATCGTGAGTTGAAAATGGGGAGGGGGAGGGAAGGGTTTTGTTTGAGGGCTGGGGGTAGTTTGGGTATGTAGGAGCTATTGTTGACTGGTCAAAGGGGGGCTAGGGTGTGGGGGAAATACAATCTCGGCTGAACTCCTTATTAGGCATTTCATCTGGGCATTTCTTTTTTTGTAATTAAATCTGGGACTGGGGGCTCTAGGGGAAAACTTCCATTATTTAAAGGGTTATTACGTTCTAAAGAACATATAAACCTAGACCCTTTTGATTTCAATCACGGCTTCAATTGGATCTAATTATCAAAATAGTGGTCAATGTATCAATGCTCGAGTCACTGTAACAATAGATACCCAAAAATTCTAAAGCCAATTTATATCTTAACATATAATTGAAACTAAAGAATTTAGTATGAAGAATATTTTGATGACCTACTCCCTCCGTCCCAGAGTAAAAGTCCTACCTCTCAAATGCACGGAGATTAAGAAATGATAGAAGTGATTTAATTGTTATGAGTGTAAAAATAAAGTAAGAGATAGAATGAGTGGGAGGGAATAGTAAGTTGATTGGTGTTGTGAGTATAAAAGTAAAGTATGAGAGATAATAAGTGAGATGAATAGTAAAGATTTCTTGACATTTTAGAAATGAGACTCTTATTCTGGGACGTACCAAAATAGAAAGTAGGACTCTTACTCTTGGACGGAGGGAGTAATTAAATTACCATATCGCTTCTAGTAAACAACTGTACGACCAATTAAACACATATAAATACCTCTCCATCTCATTCGAAATAAAGTTTTTTTTATTAATTTACTTCTTTAACCAATAATTTGAAAAAAAATAATAATTATTTTAATGAAAAATTAAAAATAGTTATTGAGTTTGTTAGTAATCGTGATGCAATAACAATTTTTAAATTTTTATTAATATTATTATGTTCTTCAAATTTTTAACAAAATTACAATTAAGTCGATCAAAAATATTATATCAAGCGGGTTGTTGGAATAGAGGACCAACCGGGACTAGACTTCGGAGCAAAAAGGAAGAAAATCGTCGGAGTACTGTTGCTCTGGGCGGCCGCCCAGGGTGATGGTGGGCGACCGCCCACTTAATCAGTTAGTTCATCCGGAGGAGCAGTTTTATGGGAGACCGCCCAGGACCAATATGGGCGACCGCCCACTTGTCGGGTATGGCAAAAACTGGTTCGGATTTTAGGCCAATTTTTGGGGTTAGGTTTGTATTCCTAGGTGCATATTAAAGCATAGTTCCGCCCCTAAACTTATTGTAACTTCAAGATAACATATTATAGTGTAAGATCCTGGCTTGGTAGTGCCCCCAGACGTAGTCAAACATATTGACGAACTGGGTAAACAATTTATGTGTCTTTTGCTTTGTTATTTTCTTGTGCTTTGTTTGTGTGCCATTATATTTTTTTTGGGTTATTGCTTGGGTTGTGAGGGTCTAATCCACAACACGGGTGGGAGGGAGTATATAATAAGGACTTTGTGTTTGAGCAAACGTATTAAGTCCTCTTTGTGTGCACAAGTGCAAGATCTGCACAATTATTCTTTTAGTTTGCTAATTAAACTAATTTCAACTTCAATCAAATCACAATCATATCTATCTAGATTGTGTTATTTCATCAGTTTTCTACCCCTCAGTGTGGAACATTATTTTAAACAAGATTCTTTTAATTATTATTTTGAAGAAAGTAATATTATGATTAATAGTCTTACATTAAGTTAAGACTTGAAATGAAGAAGATTTTAGCGAGCTCCACAAATTTTCAATTAAACTTTAGTTGTGCGCCTCATAGGGGTGTCAGTGGTTCGGTTCAAACCGCGGTTTGAGACCGAACCGAACCAAACCATACGGTCTGGTTCGGTTTTCAAACACGAGTGGTTCGGTTCGGTCTCGAAAATTGGTAAACCACGTGGTTCGGTTTGGTTTGTGGTCTGACCCCTTCAAACCAAACCAGACCAAACCACAAGACCGAACCGCCAGACCGAACCATCAAACCGAACCACCAGACCAAACCATCAAACCGCATATATTAGTCATATATTTGTATGTTAAGTAACATCCACCTTTGAAATATTTAAAAAAAAAAACTACATTACATTAGACCATTCTTAAATCTCATTTTATATATTATTCATTCATTTCATCACATGTTATATTTGTTGAGGCACATAGTTAACAAAATTATGATGTGTGTTCACTTCATTCGGCTTCTTTATTCGTTAAATATTCTTCTTTCTCCGAATTTTCTCTTTTCAAAAAAGTTTAAACCATGATTTGAATCGTCATATGAACCTCGGTCTGAATGGTGGTTTGAACCACTATCTAAACCACGGTCTGAACCTCGATCTAAACCGCAGTCTGAACCACATTACTGAACCGCGGTCTGAACCAAACCGAACCAAACCATGGCGGTTTGGTTCGGTTGGGTTTGAACTTTTTTGTAGTTCGGTTCGGTCTGAAATTTTCCCAAACCGATGACTAGTGGTTCGGTCTCTAAAATGGCCGAGACCGAACCAAACCGAACCATTTACACCCGCCTCATGAGTTTCCTGGTGTAGTCTTATGCCCTTATCATGATGCATCATAAATAAATTATACCTTGTACTACCTCCTTCTATTTTTAAATAAATATCTATTCTAAAAATATATTTTTTTAAAAAATAACTTTGCGCACAAATATATTTTTTCTATTTTTTTCACTAGTCTCTTTATACTTGCTAAACTTAAATACTCCTATTTAAAAACAAAGAAAAGATTACAAGAGAGATACCCCCTTAATTTTGTTTGGATTATGTTATTTTTACCCTTTTTAAATTTTTACTACTAAAAATATTACTCTTTTTTCCAATAAATATTGTATGTTTGACTTTTTGGTCAATTCAGCTTAATATTGATCATTAAACTACTCAAATTTAATATTCTCATGAAATTGTAAAAATTGTCAATAATAATAATAATAATAAACTATTTTTTGAATTTCATGTAAATTATTAAATCATCGTTAAATTTCTATCAAACTTCAGCCAAGTTAACCAAAAAATCAAACATCCGACATTTATTTTGGGACAGATTGAGTTATATCTACAATTTTGACTCCCTTGAATTCAAGAAAAACGTAAAACAATATCATATTTAAACCCTTCTAACGAAATTTTTAGCTTCGTCATTGGTCTTCAAATCTGCTTTCAATTCGTTATTAAATTTTTTTTCAAGAATATATGTTTTTATGTTATTAGACCATGAGATTAGACCATTTGTATCAATTTTGTATATCACAAATGTTTCAACAGTTGTATATACATCATTGATGATGTCAGTCTTAATAACTCATAAAACCTCAACATTATTATAATATATAAAAATAATATAAATAAATTTGTCTCAATTCAAGCATTTCTGCAAATATTCTAGGTAGTGCTATTTCTTAAATAAAGTTTACTTGAGATAGCACTCGATCCACGAATATAAAATGAGGACAAATTTTTATATGCGACGGGTGCACCACCGGGAGACGTGTTCGGCCCATGGGTCAGCCCGCCCGACCCGCCCCGCCTACCTGCTCGCCAGCTTCTCCTCCATTCCCAGCGCGACACGTGTCATTTAAAAAAAAAAAAAAAAAAAAAAAACTTTGAAATGCTATATCTTGATATTTATAATTCGGGAAAAAAAATTAAAAATACCGTTATGTTTGTCTCGACGAGACGAATAAAACTAGATAAGTCATGATATGATTTGATTTTTTTTTTTTTTTAAAAACATACTTTTTAACACAGAAAAAATTTTGAACTGCTCGTCACCTGAGATGTAACACTCTGTTCTGATAAAAGTATCAGTTTCATTTTCAAAAAGTAAAACTTTTTACTGTCAAATGTAACAGCAGTTTTACAAGAAAATTTAAATTGTTTGATAGTTTTTGTGGTTAAAAAAGCAATATTTGAAGTGTAACAGAGTGCATATATGATTATAACTTTCTTTATAGATGAATGTAACATTTTTATTTAGTAAATATTACTTTTTTTCTTTAAAAAAAAAAAGAGTAAAAAATCATGTATATAATCGTGTTTGCATTTCAATTGTTGCTTTCTCAATAAAAATTGTTACATTTCAGATATAATGTTACATTTAAGAATATAAACTGTTACAATTGAGAAAAAAATGTTACATTCATTTTTTATAAAATGTAACATAAGTTTAGTTTGTCAATCTTATGTTAATTTTGGAAAGAAAAAAAAAGTGTTAGATTTGAAAAAAACAGTGTTACATTCCTTTATAAAAAATGTGACATTAGTTTAGTTGTCAATCTTTATGTTATCTTTAATTTATTGCGACAAAATTATGGTACATTTTGAAGAAAAAAAATGTGTTACATTTGAAAGAAAAAAATGTTACATTTCGTTATAAAAAGTCTTAATTTTGTTGGTGAGAAAAAAAATTAGTGGGAAAAAATCTCGGCCAAAAAAAAAAAAAAAAAAACTTGGCCATTCAGCCTCTAAAATGTGTGAACCAAGGGATTTCGAACTGCTCCACCAAAGAGTTAGCTCCACCCAATGATGGAGATTGAAGCCACCTAATTTTTCCTACACCCAACGGTTCAGATGGAGCCAAATTCGATTGGACCCACAAAAGTGGGAGCTATCTTGACCGTCCCCCTAATTTGTGAGTGTATGTGGCCTTCATTTTAGCCGTTGGGTGGAGAGGTGGAGTAAATTGGGTGGAGCGGTTCCGGGTCCGTGAAACAAGCCGCCTCATCTTCCCAGTCCCTACCTTCCAAGAAACTTCTTTAAAATGTCATTTTCACGTTTTGCATGGCTTTGACTTCTTTTCACCCCGGCTTTGATGATTGTGGGCCACATTTGAATGGGTACTCTATTTTCCTTTAATTTTGTAAGGGCCAACTCCCATTTAGTCCCTCATTAGAATCTAAATTACCACTTAGTCCAAGGTATTTTCAATATTTCCATCTAGTCCAAGGGATATTAAAAGGGCATGAATGCCCTTACTAAATGACTGGAAATTACATGATTACCCCTCCCTCCTCAACCTTTCACCTTCTCACCGGTCAACAACTTTGACCGACCGGCCACCACCTCCGGCAACCTTTTTCCGGCCACCTTTTTCCGGCCACTTTTCCGGCACCTTTTTCCGACGGCCACTTCCGGTCACCTTTTCCGGCGCCCACCCCCGGTCTTTTTTCCGGTGACATTTTCCGGCGACCACTTCCGGTGGCCACCATTTTCCGGCGACCACCTCCGGACACCATTTTCCGGCGGCCACCGCCGACCACCATTTTCCGGCGGCCATTTCCGGCGACCACCTCCGGCCACCATTTTCCGGCGACCACCTCCGACCACCATTTTCCGGCGATCATATTCCGGTGACCACCTCCGGCCACCATTTTCCGGCGATCATATTCCGGCGACCACCTCCGGCCACCATTTTCCGGCGGCCACCTCCGGCCACCATTTTCCGGCGACCACCTCCGGTCACCTTTTCCGGCGACCATTTTTTGACAACCACCTCCGTCAACCATTTTCCGGCAACCACCTTCGGCGAGTATTTTTTTGGTGCCATAATCCGGCGACCACCTCCGTCGACCTTTCCGGTCACCATTTTCTAGCTACCACCATCTCCGGTGATCAAATAACTGAGAACTTATCAGTAAGTTCTCAGTTGTCATCTAAACAACTCCGGAGACCAAACAACTGTGAACTAATCAGTAAGTTCACAGTTGTCAACAAAACTACTAAAAACACGATCGAATCCGGCGACCAAACAACTGTGAACTAATCAGTAAGTTCACAGTTGTAAGTTTACAATTGTAAGTTCGCAAATGTAAGTTTCGCAATTGTAAGTTCACAATTGTTCCAATAACAAGTTCGTACTTGTTCCAAAAACATGTTCGCAATTGTTCGAACAAGTTCACAGTTGTAAGTTTACAAATTGTAAGTTCAAAAATGTAAGTTCGCAATTGTAAGTTCGCAAATATAAGTTCGCGATTGTAAGTTCGCAATTGTTTCAATAACAAGTTCGCACTTGTTCCAAAAACAAGTTCGCAATTGTAAGTTCGCACTTGTTCCAAGAATAAGTTCGCACTTGTTCGAACAAGTTCACAGTTGTAAAGTTCAAAACTGTAAGTTCACAAATGTAAGTTCGCAATTGTAAGTTCGCAATTGTTCCAAAAACAAGTTCGCAATTGTAAGTTCGCAAATGTAAGTTCGCAATTGTAAGTTCGCAATTGTTCCAAAAACAAGTTCGCAATTGTAAGTTCGCAATTGTTCTTGTCAACAAAACAACTCCGGCAACAACCTCCAGCGACCAAACAAACTGTGAACTAATCAGTCAGTTCACAGTTGTCAACCAAACTACTAAGAACACGATCCACTCCGGCAACCACCAACTCCGGCGACCAAACAACTGTGAACTAATCAGTAAGGAAAGAAAATCAATTTGTAACCCAATTTAATTAATGAAAATCAATTTGGTTGACGGGGCTATGAATGATGGAGACGCTGAGTGAGCTGTAGTAGATCTGGCGTTTGTAACCTTGTGAAACTGGAATGTCGCCGGGAAAGGGGGTCGTAAGTGAGCTTTGATGGCCGGATGTGGGGAGTAATGGTTGAAGTCTGAAAAAAGGGTTTTACCGGAGATGGGGGAGGGGACTGGTTGCCGGAGTAGGGGGAGGGGGAGGGGAGTCGTCGGCGGTGTTAGAGGAGGGGTGGGGTGCCGGAGGTGAGGAGGGGTTGTCGCGCCCCGTACCCGTGGTCCTACTTGGCCCCACGCTCGGGACACGAACGGAAGACGTTATAAAACCTTTTACAAAAATTTTCGAAATGTCCTTTTAGAAAGTTTAACAATAACACACTTGAAGTTCAAAGACTTCACTTAACTTGAAACAAACTTTTACAAACACTTTCACAGCGAAAGTACTTAGCCCGAAGGCTTACAAACTTTTAAACAAATGTACATACATCAACTTTTACCAAAATAGATGTAACCATAAGAAGTACGGGTACTCTACCTGTTGGGTATGCACATTATAAACCACTCCTATTACCTATATTTGATTGATCCCATAACCTTATTTTACTTTTTATGGACTTTAGGTTTTATTGTAAGAAGTTTTACAACTTCATTAGTTAAGTCCATTTTTAGTTTAGCTAGGCTTAGAAGATCAGCCCCTCAAATTTTGAAGAAATGCTGCTGCTGCTGATATGGTGAAAATGGCTAAGTCTGCCTACCGCAAGGTTTTTGGCGACCGCATGGTTTTTGGCGACCGCATGGTTTTTGACGACCGCATGATTTTGACGACCAAAATCCTTGCTGATTACAAGGTTACCTCAATCTTGTCTGACCGCAGACCAGCTATCACACAACCAAGTGAAGACCAAGAAACGACAAGTTGGATTTAATCGTTGCAAAATTCAAATTTGAATTTGGTCGTTATGTCTGCTACAAGATAGTACATCTTGCCGACTAACTTCTGCAACTACAAGACAAAGATATGAGCTCCAATCAGAATGTGACAGCTCATCATCTTCCAACAGCTATCTCTCTCACCCAAGGCTATAAATAGTCTTTACTTTCTTCATTGAAAGTGTGCTGAGATTCAAAGAGAGAAATTGCTGTCGAAATACTTGGTGATTGAAGATCATACTCAAGATTTCCAGAATCATTTGAATCTTCAAGCTTTCGCCTTCAAATCTTCAAAGATCCCCAGCAAGCCTTCAAGAACATCAAATCTCAAGCCCAGCAACACTTAAAGATTCATTAGGCTCTCAATCATTTAGATTATATAGAGCTCTTGATTCTTTACACACACACACCCCGATTGATCAATCACATAGATTGTATCATTAGGGATACACCGGTCTAAGTCTAGGATTTGTTCTTCATAGAAAGTAGGAATTAATTCAAAACTTCATCTTTGTAATTTGTACTCAAGAGAATTAATATATCCTCCATTCAAAATCCAAGACTGACCATCTTGGTAAAGGACGTAGATCTTTTTACAGATCGAACCTTTCCAAATCATTGTGTCATTTACATTCTGCAAATTTACTTTCTGCAATTGTTCTTATTGTTCTTATTGTTCATATTGACTTTGTTTGTCGTTTAGTGTTTTGATCTTTCCAGATAATCAAACGATTGTGAATTGTGTTTGTTGCTTGCCTTTTGCCTAAGTTACTACTTCTGACTACTTATCTTTTGCCAAAACTCATTGACACAAAACTTCATTTTCAACCTACCTAGTCTGTAACCTTTGCCGACCGCATATAGCCGACCGCAAGGTTACCTTGCCGCATTGCTTGCCGCATTTTGCTTACCGCAAATTGAATCTTTCAAACCTCTATCTTTGCCGACCGCAATATTGCTGACCGCAATATTGCTGACCGCACGTTTTGCTTACCTAGCAGTTTTTAACTTCAAAAACAACTCTACTCCGTTTTATCGAAAACTTCCGCTGTGCATTTTACTTTGAACTAGTGGTTTTTACTTGATCACAAAACTCAATAGTAAGTACAAGGTTGAATTTTGAAAAAGGGTTGATAATTATAAATAGGCTATTCACCCCCCCCCCCTCTAGCCTCTTTTCATACCCTTGTTGTGTCTTTGGGACCAACAAGTGGTATCAGAGCAAACACCTTTATAAAACTTCTGTTTTTCAAGCTTAACAGCTTGGGTGCCGATTCAAAATGGCAAGTCAGAAAACTATGGCAACGGTGAACTTCACTCACGTTCCAGCGTTCGACGAAGACAACTTTGATGTATGGAAGCACAGCATTCTAACTCAGTTCTACTCCATGGACGAGCAACTTGGTGATTGTCTTACCATTGGACCATACTTCCCAATGAAAGCTAATCCGGATCCAGAAACCAATGATGCCATACCAACAATCAAGAAACCAAAAGCTGAATGGACCGATGAAGAGAAAAGACTGGTTGGAATGGATGTGAAAGCAAAAAGTATCCTCACGAGTACCTTGAATACGTCCCAGCGTCGACAAATAATGGAATGTGCTACAGCAAAAGATGTTTGGGATGCAATTGAAGATTACATCGAAGGAGATCAAGCGTGCAAGGAAAGCAAAAGATTCGCAATTCAAAGACGTTTCAACAACTTCGCTAAGATCCCCGGTGAATCACTAAGAGCCACTTACGATCGTTATTGTGAGATTGTAAGTACATATACAGCACTTGGAAAGAAGCTTACCAAGAAAGAAATCAATGTCAATTTTCTTGCTGCTCTTGGTTCTCAATATCTTCACAAAGGAAATACTCTTGAAGATACCAAGCTTTTAGATGATATGTCTCTCAGAAGCCTCTACGCCAATCTCAAAGTTTTTGACATCAAGCTCCACAACATTGAAGAGATGGAAGGAAAAACTAAGAGTTTGTCGTTGGTCGCTAAAAGGGAAGAAGTGATCGAAGAAGAAGATCCAAAAATCTCCACATCTGAGTTACTAGATATGGACGACGACGACTTTGCTATGTTCGTGAAAAGATTTCAAAAATTCAGAAAGTCAGCAAGGCCCGGATCATCAAGCAAAGCTCCTACAAGGTTTTCAAGGAGCAGCTCAACAAGTAAGAAAGAGTACTCTAACTTCTCCAAGAAGAAAGAGGATCTCATTTGTTTTAATTGCAGGAAACCCGGTCATTTCGCATCAGAATGTCCAATTCCCAAATTCGAGTACATGAAGAAGAAAAGCAACTTCACTCCTAGATACTCAAAGCAAAAGGGAATGGTCGCTGAAGAGGACTCTGCCACAAAAGAGTTAGCTACCTGGATAGAGTCAGACTCTGATGAAAGCGACGAGGATGCTGAAGAAGGTCACATTTGTTTGGTCGTTCATTCCGATGATGAGGATGAAAATAAAAATCGTCGCTCACCAAATGCAAAACCTAAACGGATAAGCTATACAGCTGATGAACTTGCTGAAAAGGGATTCCTAACTCCAGTTCAAAGGAATGGCGATCTTCTATTTTCTAGATGTGATGTAAGTGCAGCAAAGAAGGCTCAATACAATCCCAAAGTGAAGGAAGTTCTGCTTACCACTCCACAAGTCAAGTTTGACATTTCTCCCGACGAACAAGAAAAGATGTTTATGAAAGCTGAACAGGTAATTAGTAAGTTTGCTGGCATGAAGGAAGCTTTAGCACTTTCAACTGAAGAGATTTCCCAGCTTAAGACGGAGAAAACTCTACTAAGATCTGAACTCACCCTCCTTAAGGAGCAGATCAAGAGCATGACTCCTCTTACTGATCGAACCCGTTTCTTAGAAGAACAAAATGTCATATTTAAAGTTAAAAATGATGAATTGGTTGCTGAGATAAATGACCTCAAACGGATCACTAATGAGTGGACCAATTCTCGTGTCACTATGGAACAAATTTTAGAATCCCAAAAGTCTAGTGGTGATAAAGAAGGCTTGGGATTCCAAACTAGTGACAACTTTAAATGTGCATCTTGTTGTGAAAGAGATGAGAAATTTACCCAGCAAACTTTGAAAGAGTTGAAGGCTAAACATCATGTTTCAAAGGGTGTAGGACAAGAACCGAAGAAGAAACTAGTGTTCAATTATGTCTATCCTAAGAAGCAAACTGGCAAGGCAAAGTTGAAAGGTATTGCCATGGATGAACCTGCTGCTGCGGCAAGCACCAGCAAGGTCGCTGAATCTTCTTACCATAGTCACTTACCGCACGGTCAGTCGACCGCATCTAAGAAGTTGGCTACCGCAAGGAAACCAATGACCGCGGGTAGTGGTAAGGCGGCAAAGTTCAAGTGGATGAATTTTGTAAAGGCGACCTCATCCATACCAGTAAATGATGTTGTGCTGAAAACTTCAACGAAGTTTGTTAACCCTCAGTTGGGTGGCTTCCACCATTGTTCTGTGTGTGATGATTATGGTCATAAGGCTGCTGAATGTCTTTTAAGATTCACACCAAATCCCAGAAGGTCTAAACCCCCTTCTGTGAGGCAAGTGTGGGTCGTCAAAAGCTGCTAATCTTTAGGACCCAAAATAATAAAGGGGACCTCGATCTTAAATGTTTATTTTGTAGGTCCTTTGTCTTATGGCTGGTCACTCCGATGATGTTACAAGTTTATGGTATCTCGACAGTGGATGCTCAAGGCATATGACTGGAGATATCAATTTATTGGAAGATGTCCGAAATGAAAAAGGTCCAGCAGTTACTTTTGGCGACAACAGCAAAGGAAAAACTATCGGTTATGGAGTCATCAGAAAAGGAAAAATAACAATCCAAGATGTTTCTCTAGTTACCGGTCTAAAACACAATCTTCTCTCAATCTCACAATTTTGCGACAAAGGATTACAATGCCACTTCACTTCAACTCATTGTCTTATCAAGGATGGCAACTCCGGCGTCACTTTGCTCAAAGGGATTCGTAAGAAAAATGTTTACATTGTTGACTTTAATTCTACTTGTATTTCTTCTAATCTCTGTTTTGTAGCAAAGAATGTTAGTGAAAATAGTTGGCTTTGGCATAAACGACTTAGTCACTTGAACTTCAAGTATCTCTCCAAGATTGGTAGAGATAATTTGGTTCGTGGTTTACCCAAAGTTGCTGACCACCACGATGAAAAGTGCTCAGCTTGTCAACTAGGCAAACAACCAAAATCGTCTTTCTCCAGCAAGACGACTCCGTCAACTTCAAGATGTTTGCAGCTGCTACATATGGATTTATTTGGACCTGTCACTACCGCAAGTATTGGAGGCAATAGATATACATTGGTTGTGGTAGACGATTATTCAAGATATACGTGGGTCGAAATGATGATCTCCAAAGACGATTGTTATGACATTTTGACCGCACTCTTAAGACAGCTCCAAACCCAAAAAGAAGACGACGTCGTCAGTGTTCGATCCGACAACGGAACAGAATTCAAAAACAACGGCGTCGCTCAATACTGTGACGACCATGGTATTGACCACAACTTTTCAGCTGCTGGAGTTCCACAACAGAATGGCGTTGTGGAAAGAAAGAACAGAACGTTGATTGAGGCAGGAAAAACGATGATCGCTGAATCGAAGCTACCTCAATATTTTTGGGCTGAAGCAGTCAACACAGCTTGCTTCACTCAAAATCGATCCCTCATCAACAAGACCTACAACAAGACTCCTTATGAACTTTGGAGAGGAAGAACCCCCAACATTGCCTACTTCAAGATATTCGGTTGCAAATGTTACATTCTCTACAACGGTAAAGAACATCGAGGTAAATTTGCTCCTAAGGCTGATGAAGGTATATTTGTTGGGTATGCTAAACACTCAAAAGCTTTTCGTGTATTTAATAAAACCACTCCTAAGATAGTTGAATCTGTCCATGTTACTTTTGATGAACATTCTCTCCTTGAGCCACATATGGCTCCAAATGTTGCTGATGATTTTGTTGAGCTTAATGAGACAGGTTCAAGTCGACCACAAAATCAGTCAACTCAAGGAAATCCTTCTACCTCAACTACTCCTCCACCTACCTCATATGAAGCACCAGAAGCTACCACATCTGCTGCTACCTCAAATGGAGTTGAAGTTGAAACACCCATCAATGTTGAAGAACCAATCCCTCAACTTACCTACGATTGGGATGGCACAAATGATGTACCACTAGAAGATCTTCAACAACCATCAACTCAACCCGACCTACCACATGAAGTGCGCGAGGTCAGAGATCACCCAATTCAAAATATCATTGGTGACCTACACTCCGGTGTTCGAACAAGAAGATCAAATTATGATGCACTTACCGCATTCATATCGCAAGTTGAACCCAAGAAAGTTGATGAAGCACTCCAAGACTCAAGTTGGGTTGTTGCTATGCAAGAGGAGCTCAACCAATTTGAAAGGTGTAAAGTTTGGAATTTAGTTCCAAGACCACAAGATCAAGGAGTGATTGGTACAAAGTGGGTGTTTAGAAATAAGATGGATGAGAATGGGAACATCACAAGAAATAAAGCTAGGTTGGTTGCACAAGGATATAGACAAGAAGAAGGCATCGACTACGACGAAACATTTGCCCCCGTTGCACGACTTGAAGCTATAAGGATATTTTTAGCTTATGCCTCTTACAAGAGATTCAAGCTTTATCAAATGGATGTGAAGAGTGCATTTCTCAACGGCGAACTTCAAGAAACCGTCTATGTCGCTCAACCGCCCGGATTTGAAGATCCCAAATTTCCACATCATGTCTACAAACTTCAAAAGGCTTTGTATGGACTCAAACAAGCTCCACGGGCATGGTATGATACTCTATCAAAATTTCTTCTAGAAAAAGGTTTTAAGCGTGGTAAGATCGACACAACCTTATTTATTGCAAAATATCATGATCATACTTTACTTGTTCAAATTTACGTCGATGATATTATTTTTGTTCTACTAATGAATTGTTGTGTAAGCGATTTGAAAAGTTAATGAAAAGCAAATTTGAGATGAGCATGATGGGAGAATTGACATTCTTCCTTGGGCTACAAATTAAACAATGTGCTGAAGGCATCTTCCTCAACCAAGCAAAGTACACAAAAGATCTTATCAAGAAATTTGGACTTGAAAATGCAAAAGCATACGACACTCCTATGGCTACCGGCAATAAGCTTGACAAAGACTTAAAAGGTAAAAAGGTTGATCAAACCTTGTATCGAGGTATGATTGGCTCTCTTCTCTACTTAACTGCCAGTAGGCCCGATATCATGTTTAGTGTTTGTGTTTGTGCTCGCTATCAAGCGGATCCTCGAGAAGCACATCTTATTGCTGTAAAACGTATCATTCGTTATTTATCTGGAACTATTAACCTTGGACTTTGGTATTCCAAAGATTCGAATTTCAATCTTATAGGTTACTCAGATGCAGATTATGCAGCATGTACCATTGACAGGAAAAGCACAAGTGGAACTTGTCATTTCCTTGGAAATCGACTCGTTTCATGGGCTAGCAAGAAACAAGCATCAGTTTCCGTATCTACCACAGAAGCTGAATATATAGCTGCTGGAAGCTGCTGCTGCCAAGTGCTTTGGATGAAACAACAATTGGTCGACTACGGAATCAAAGAAGAAAACTGTCCAATTTATTGTGACAATACATCTACCATTGCTGTGTCCAACAATCCTGTGATGCATTCAAAGACCAAACACATTGATATCAAATACCATTTTCTCAAAGATCATGTCGAAAAAGGTAACATTCATCTAGAGTATGTGAGTACTGACAATCAAATTGCAGACATTCTCACCAAGGCTTTGGATTCCAAGAGGTTTAGGTTTCTCAGAGGAGAAATGGGTATGCTAGAACTCTAAATATCTTGTCCTTATGATTTTTGTACTAATGTTTTGGTTTCTGCAAGTTTCTTCAAACAAGTAGGTACCTAGCAACTCTGTCGACCGCCTTGCTTCAATCGACCGCGCTGCATCGACCGCTCGAATCAAGCTAATATCATTTAATTGTCGACCACAAGTTTATAGATTACCGCTAGTATCTACCGCATTGCGTCGACCGCCTGGTGGCAACCTCAAATGTATTTTGGTCATCACTCATGCCTACCGCATGAATTGTTGACCGCACAGATCAACGCCAGGTGTTAATATTTTAAAAGTACTACCTCAATATAAGTTGACCGCTAGTAATCGACCGCATAGTGTATCGACCGCACAAACGGTAAAGTTTTGTTTACCGCACGCATGGATTCCAGGTAAGTGTTCTAACCTTAGAGATATTTAGGAGTGATATTTTCTTTACATCAAGGGCATTAAGGTAATTTTCATTATTCCCTCGCTTTTATTTATTTCAAATCAGTATAATATTTTTGCTCCGCCGTCATTGGCTCTCATTTGAAGACAAAAAGGACTCTTTTTTCTGTCATATCTGATTTGCAGAGTTAACTTCCCACTTTTCCACCTCTCCACATCCCCATAACCGCCTATATACCCCTTTCCACTTAAACCATTTCCACTCTCTCTGCTCCACTCTCTCTCTCTAACTCTCTCTCTCTCTACACTCTCTCTCTAAACTCTCTCTAAGTCCGACTCTCTCTCTATATCTCTCTCTATAAATTCATGGCTAGAGTTGATAAAACTCACAAGAAATCATCCTCTCTCCATCCCTCACCTTATCAATCGCGAATGGTATGATTTCGGTCCTTAAATCTCTCAATTTTTGATGAAATTTTCGAATATCTGTTATTTCAAATGGGTTTCTCAAAACTTTTCATATTCTTCCCATTGTTGATCTTGATGATTTCCATGCTTGTATGTTGCTTGATTCTTGTTATAGGATAACATTCTACATCTCAATATGTGCTATTTCAAGATTTTTTGATGATTTTTGAAGATATTTACTTCTCTGGGTTTTTTTTTTTCGAATTTCGCCCCCCCATTTCGTTTTTCTTCGATTTCGTGCATATTGGTTGTTTATTTGATGAAATTGATGGTATATTTGCTCTTAATCGGATCTTTCGGATATGGGTACATGTTTTACATTCAATTTTAGCTATGTTCGTAATTTCTGGAAATTTGCTACAGTATATTCATCGTGTTCATACGAGTGTTCTTCGTGTTCTTATGTTTTCACTTTTTGATCCGTTTTCCTTGGTCACACACACTAGATAGGTGTTTGTGAGTGTTTTGATTCTCTGCGCATTCTTTCTCTCAAAATTTCTTGTTTTCAATTTTGCTTGCCAAGTGTGTCGACCGTGTGTCTTACCGCATGGCCTTACCGCATGTATTACCGTGTTGTTGACCGTATAACAAGTTTGTTGTCGACCGCATGTATTACCGTGTTCTCCTTACCGCATGATTGTTATCACTTCTAATTGCCTTTATCAGGCTTGCTGTTACATACTTACCGTGTTATGCTTACTTCGCCTCCTTGCCGCATCTATTTCACTTGAATCTTACCATTAGTCACTTGCCGCAACATCTAGCAAGTGACCGCATATTTGTTTAGTTGTTCTAACTTTCCAATTTTTTCAGAATACTAAACACTTCTTACCGGGCGTTCTTATGGACCTCGAGGATTTGAAAGAAGATGCAATTGGCAGAAATCTGATTAAGAGATTTGACAAGACGGGGTTGCTGCCATTCTTTACCTTCGATCAGGACTTCCATGTCCCTGCCCTCGTCGATCAATTCTTTGCGACCGCTACAGAAGAGACCGGTCGAAGTGCATCCGGCAAGATTGTAAAATTTATCCATGCTGAAATTGAGGGGATTGAGATGTCATTGGATGTCGTCAACATTAGTGAGGTTCTTGGGATCAAGAAAAAGGCTGGTGTTACTTATTCCACGACCGTCACTGACAACGAATTGAAAGCTCTTGCTAAACGGTTGGTTGGACACAATCATGTAACTAAGGTACCCAGGAAGGAATTTGATGAAGTATTGTACCATATTAGCCATATGGTTGGGCATTCCATCAATTGCAAGACAGGTAATCAAGCAAACCTCAACACCACTCAATGGGTTCTTTCTGCCGCAATCTACCTTTGCAAAGACATTGACTGGTGTCAAATTATCTACGATGCTTTGATTGCAAACATTGCCGCATACAATAACGCCAAAGAAAAGGGAACCATCAAGTACCGTACTCACACTCGTTTCATTACCTTTCTCATGACCCACATAAAAGAGCTTCGAAAATTTATGTCCAAAAATCGTGAACTTCTCCTCACCATTTCAAAAAGCAAACTCTTTACCCGATCCACCATGAAAGCAAACTTTCGTGTTCGTTTTGGAACCAGACTTTACAAGGTCTATCTTGCAAAAGACCCTCATGAACCCTATGAGTCTCCCTCCAAACTCAAGTCTTCTCAGCTTGCCGCAAGTGACGAAGATGATGATGATGATGAAGAAGAATATCTTCCTGCCGCCCCGGTCAAAGGAAAAGGCAAGGGTATTGCTGTTGAGCCTACCGCAAAGAAAGCGTCGGTTGCTACAGGTATCAAATTCAGGGAACCGACCGCCAAGTCTACTTACTCCACTTCCCCTCCTCGCAAGTCGACCGCATCATTAAAGTCACTTGCCGCACCATCTCTCAAATCCTCAAAGACTCCTTCGACCGCAACAGTTCAGGGGGAGAAAAAGAGGATTCACTCCCTCAGTCCGGTCAAGGTTGTCAAGAAAGCAAAGGTTGCCGCATCTCCGGTCTTTACTCCAACTGGGTCTCCTCCTCTTCCCACTGCAGATGTAGTTGATGTTGCTCCTACATTGAAAAAGGTTGCACGTCAAGTCTACTCTCTAAGGGATGAATCAGATAGTGAGGAAACTGAAGATGAAGTTTCAAGTGGTTCAAAAGTTGAAATTGTTGGAAGTGGTGAAGAAGGTGATAACATTGATGGTGATAAACAAGTTGCTGTTGGTAGTGAACAAGGTGATAGTGATGAGAAGGACAGGGATATCAATGTTGATAGCCCCACTTTTGACCGTCCTGATGCTGCCGCTCAGAAAGGAAGCACGGTCGCTGAAGTCGACCGCACTGAGCTGCCCATTGAAGTCGACCGTCATGTTGACCGCACTCCAGTTGCCTCTCCTACTCATTCTCCTGTTCCAACTCCTCCCTCTCCGGTCAAGAATGATGACATTCCGGCGACCGCAGGACAGGTTGCCGCCCTATTGACCGCAGTTCAATCATTGACTAAACTCCAGTCTGAAAACCAATCTGCCATTGCTCAGTTGACCGCAGAGGTCATTGATCTTAAGTCCACACAGGCTGATTTGAAGCTAGAGCTCTGCTCTCTTCCCTCCAAAATGATTGACACCATTAAGGGGGAGACAGTAGCTATAACAAAGACTGTGAAAGATATTGTTCGTGGAAATACCAGTTCCAGTTCTGCTGCCGTTCAACCTGCCGCATCAACCTCGACCGTTCTCTCTACTGACTTATTGGTTACTCCTCGATTCATGAAGGAGGCTCTGACCATTCAGACAAACGCCCTTAACCGTGGGCTTTCGCGTGAGGTTGTTGAGGCCTCTATTGAAATTCACAAGCAATTGGATCTGGTAAAAACTGATTTGGTCCATGAGCTGAAAAAGATCAAGTTCAGCATAGAAAAGGAAGTTGATATAGCCATCAAGGCTTCACTTGAAGCTCTGACTGAAAATCAAGCAAAGAAGCTTGAAGCAATCAAGGCCGCTTATGCAACTCTGAAAACTCCACTTGAATATCAGGGCACCAGAATTGAGGAACTAACCAACACGGTCGTTGGTTCGTTTCAGGTCGTTGAAAAGAAATTGGAGACTTTAGAAGAATCTGTTCAGAGATCGGCTGGAAGTGCAGTCACTGAAGGATCCATCCAGGTTGCTGATGCCGGTCACGGTAATGTCCATTCACAGGCAGAAAATGATGAAGGCAATAGCATCGATTTCCCGACCGTGAACAGCTTTGACTACATGCTAGCCAATGCATTCACTTGCCCCATTATTCCTGAGTATGAAGATGAAGTCAAGATCCCTGGTCTGAATATGTGAGCTGACCGTACCCCCCCCCCCCCGACCGCATCTCTTTACCGCCCTTCTGACCGCACTATTTTATGTTACCGTTGTGTTTTTGATTAGGCTGGTTGCCTCAAACAATTTTTATTTTCTGTTTAACTTATTTGGGTTTGTAACACAACATTTATTCTCTCTTTTGGATTCGTACTCTTACGCTTCACTGTCTTATTAATTCAGAGTACTTGCTATGATTGTGTTGTTTGATGCTATTCATTTCCTTCATATATTATCTCTTTGAATTGCATCAAAAATATTTCTATCTTCTAGGATTAGTCTTTTATTTTATTCTTTAGGATGATAGAAATCTATAACATTGACTTATTGTGTGTGCATTGACTTGGGGCATGAACTTAATAAAATTAATTTCTTGAAACATGTTATTACCAAGTACAATGAATTAGTCTTTGTTATAGTAGGTAATGGTCTCAATCAAATAGGGGGAGATTGTTGGGTATGCACATTATAAACCACTCCTATTACCTATATTTGATTGATCCCATAACCTTATTTTACTTTTTATGGACTTTAGGTTTTATTGTAAGAAGTTTTACAACTTCATTAGTTAAGTCCATTTTTAGTTTAGCTAGGCTTAGAAGATCAGCCCCTCAAATTTTGAAGAAATGTTGCTGCTGCTGATATGGTGAAAATGGCTAAGTCTGCCTACCGCAAGGTTTTTGGCGACCGCATGGTTTTTGGCGACCGCATGGTTTTTGACGACCGCATGATTTTGACGACCAAAATCCTTGCTGATTACAAGGTTACCTCAATCTTGTCTGACCGCAGACCAGCTATCACACAACCAAGTGAAGACCAAGAAACGACAAGTTTGATTTAATCGTTGCAAAATTCAAATTTGAATTTGGTCGTTATGTCTGCTACAAGATAGTACATCTTGCCCACTAACTTCTGCAACTACAAGACAAAGATATGAGCTCCAATCAGAATGTGACAGCTCATCATCTTCCAACAGCTATCTCTCTCACCCAAGGCTATAAATAGTCTTTACTTTCTTCATTGAAAGTGTACTGAGATTCAAAGAGAGAAATTGTTATCGAAATACTTGGTGATTGAAGATCATACTCAAGATTTCCAGAATCATTTGAATCTTCAAGCTTTCGCCTTCAAATCTTCAAAGATCCCCACAAGCCTTCAAGAACATCAAATCTCAAGCCCAGCAACACTTAAAGATTCATTAGGCTCTCAATCATTTAGATTATATAGAGCTCTTGATTCTTTACACACACACACCCCGATTGATCAATCACATAGATTGTATCATTAGGGATACACCGGTCTAAGTCTAGGATTTGTTCTTCATAGAAAGTAGGAATTAATTCAAAACTTCATCTTTGTAATTTGTACTCAAGAGAATTAATATATCCTCCATTCAAAATCCAAGACTGACCATCTTGGTAAAGGACGTAGATCTTTTTACAGATCGAACCTTTCCAAATCATTGTGTCATTTACATTCTGCAAATTTACTTTCTGCAATTGTTCTTATTGTTCTTATTGTTCATATTGACTTTGTTTGTCGTTTAGTGTTTTGATCTTTCCAGATAATCAAACGATTGTGAATTGTGTTTGTTGCTTGCCTTTTGCCTAAGTTACTACTTCTGACTACTTATCTTTTGCCAAAACTCATTGACACAAAACTTCATTTTCAACCTACCTAGTCTGTAACCTTTGCCGACCGCATATAGCCGACCGCAAGGTTACCTTGCCGCATTGCTTGCCGCATTTTGCTTACCGCAAATTGAATCTTTCAAACCTCTATCTTTGCCGACCGCAATATTGCTGACCGCAATATTGCTGACCGCACGTTTTGCTTACCTAGCAGTTTTTAACTTCAAAAACAACTCTACTCCGTTTTATCGAAAACTTCCGCTGTGCATTTTACTTTGAACTAGTGGTTTTTACTTGATCACAAAACTCAATAGTAAGTACAAGGTTGAATTTTGAAAAAGGATTGATAATTATAAATAGGCTATTCACCCCCCCCCCTCTAGCCTCTTTTCATACCCTTGTTGTGTCTTTGGGACCAACACTACCCAAAGGGTTTACATTTATATAATGTAACCTTCACAAAACAAGTCCCATTTCTTACCAAACGAACGTCCTCCCGTGCCAAGTGTCCTATCCCCTGGACCCGCCTTTATCTAAAACAGTAAACAAATAAAGGGTGAGAATAAATCTCAGTAAGCTACTAAAATGCAACTACGTTACATGCTGATATGATGATCATAAAGAAACAATATCAACAGTAATCATATAGCATATATCACCTAACATCAACTCATATATCACTTATATCACATTGCCCACACTCCGGTGGATACCAAGCCAAGGTTTACCCAATAACCATAACTGATGAGAATACCAACTGAGAAACCCATCAGAGAAAACCATCTGAGCAGCATAAATAGCTGAAGCCGTCGGGATCCCGAAAACCAAATCATAACCAATAGAACCAAGTAACCAGAGAGGGAAATATGACACAAAGTCATAACCCAAATACTCACCAAAGGGAGCAATTCATCCCATCCAAGGCCAATCTGGACTGGGGAAACTAGAAGGCACAGTGGACACCTTATAGTGAACTTGGCTTGTGTGCCACTATAATGCTCCCACCGCCTGACTCACAAGCTCCAATGGAAAACCTTATAGTGGACTTACCTGTACCACTATAATTCTTCCATTGGCTGACTCCACAACAAGACCAGCTGGACTTTTAACAAGAAGCACAGTAATGAATACTTGCTAAACAAAACCCGGGGCATTTAATCCATTACCAACATTCCACAACACTTGTGTTCACAAAGGAACCAATTCTACCACTTTAGTGATCCACAACAATCATCTAAGTACTTTAGGACACTACCCAAAAACTAGACCAAGATTGACCTCTAAACCCCTTAGTTTGAAAACTCTAAACTTTTTCAGACAACTGGGCGGTCGCCCAAACAGGGCTGTGCGGCCGCCCAAAATGCTCTGTCCCAAGAAGAAAACCCTTCAGATAGATGTGGCCGCCCACATCACCCGGCAGGCCTAAAAACTTAACCAAAGTTTACTCCTTTTGTTTCACAAGCATAACATATATACACAAGATACTACCCAATCCTTAGTCACAACATTAGCAACTTTCATTAAGATTTCAATATGGTTTCTAAATCATTACAACACCAGCTATAACTAAGTTCATATACTCCCGTTGTCCCAAAATTACAAGTATAGCAAATATTACCCAAAACACAAAATTAACAAGTAGAAGTATCACATATAGCATATATGACTATTTTAACATTTAAAGGGGAATTAGTAACTTACCTAGTTCCAGAAAAAGTATCGCTGAAATAAGTTTTGTTCGGCTAGAAATGACCTACTCGATGTCCTGATCATTTTTATATAATTAGTTTTTAAAACGGGTAAGTAAATAAAAAGAATTAAATCGAAATGGGCTGAACTTACCTTTTTCTCCTAACCCTAGGTTGAGACGTAGAGAAAGTTGCAGAAGTTTTGTTCACACAGAGAAGGAAGAAGGGAAAGTTTCTTAAATATCTTTACCCAATTTTCACAACTTGATCACCCAACTTTCAAAATTAACAATTAAGCCCCTGAACTTATAGTTTCAACTAGGACCCTAAAGTTTCAACTTAATCATTTAACCCTTTAGTCATTATTTTTACTAACTAAGTAAATAACACAAATAATCAAGTATGATATGCAAATCATAAAATATGATGCAACACATAAAATGCACATATAAGTCAAATAAAAATCCCAAAAAATATAAAATAAATAGAAACGGGTTTTGGGGTCGCTACAATCACTCCCCCTTAAAGAAAATTCGTCCCGAATTTTAGGGTTACTTACCGAGGCCCTCAAACAACCAAGGGTACTTCCTCTCGATCTCCTCCCGAAGTTCCCAAGTCGATTCCTCCACATTATGATTCCTCCACACAACTCGAACAAGAGGAATACTTTTGTTTCTCAATTCTTGCACCTTCGAATCAATGACTTGGACCGGATGTTCCTCATAAGACATACTCGGCTCAATATCCTCGGGAACCTCAGATAAAACATGAGAAGAATCATACATATACTTCCGAAGCATAGAAATATGAAACACATTATGGATCTTATCAAGAGAAGGAGGTAAAGCAAGACGATAAGCCCGATCCCCCACTCTTCCAAGAATCTCAAATGGACCAATAAACCTCGGAGCAAGCTTGCCTTTCTTCCCATATCTTCGAATACCAACCTTAGGGGAAACCTTCAAAAACACAAAGTCACCCTTTTCGAACTCAAGGTCTCGCCTCCGATGATCAGCATAGCTTTTCTGTCTACTCTGGGCAGTACTCAAACAATCTCGAATAAGTTTAACCTTCTCAACTGAATCATTAACCATCTGAACACCCCAAATCTTGGCTTCTCCCACTTCATCCCAACAGATAGGAGACCTACATTTCCTCCCATACAAAGCTTCATAAGGAGCCATCCCAATACTGGACTGAAAACTGTTATTATAAGCAAACTCTACGAGAGGCAAATGAATATCCCACGAATCTGAAAAATCAACTGAGCAAGCCCTCAACATATCCTCAAGAATCTGGATAGTTCTCTCGGACTGGCCATCTGTTTAAGGATGAAAAGCTGTACTAAATCTCAACTCTGAACCCAAAGCCTTCTGAAACGCTTGCCAAAACCGAGATGTGAATCTAGGGTCACGATCAGATACAATGCTCACTGGAACTCCATGTAACCTCACGATCTCATTAATGTACAAAGTTGCAAGCTTTTCCATAGAATAACCAATCTCAATAGGTAGAAAATGAGAAGACTTTGTCAATCTATCAACAATCACCCAAACCGCATCAAACCTTCTTCGAGTACGAGGTAACCCTGTCACAAAATCCATGGTAACATGTTCCCACTTCCATTCCGGAATCTCCAACGGTTGAAGCAATCCTGCAGGCCTTTGATGTTCAGCTTTAACTTGTTGACATGTTAAGCACTTGGATACATAATCCGCTATCTCTCTCTTCATATTATTCCACCAAAAGTGTTGCTTCAAATTCTGATACATTTTAGTACTCCCGGGATGAATAGTATACCTTGATTTATGGCCTTCATCAAGAACTTGGTGTTTAATCCCATCAACATTAGGTACACACAAACGACCCCTGAAAGTTAATACCCCTTCAGAACTGAGTGAGAAATCCTCAAATTTACCATCTTTGATTTTATCCATAATCTTTACCAATTCCGGGTCATCCTTCTGAGCTTCCTTTATTTGTTGAACTAAAGTTGGAAATACTCGAATGTTCGCAAAAATAGCTCCATGCTTTGATTCATAAGGACTCCAATCTCGAGCATCCTCCAACATCTTCCATTCCCTCACCATCAATGAAGCTACATAAGACTTCCGGCTAATAGCATCAGCTACCACATTTGCCTTGCCCGGATGATAAGAAATTGTACAATCATAATCCTTCAATAGCTCCATCCATCTTCGTTGTCTATTATTCAACTCTTTCTGGGAGAAAAGATACTTCAAACTCTGATGATCTGTGAAAATCTCAAACTTTGCTCCATAGAGATAATGTTTCCACTTGTGTAATGCAAAGACAATAGCTGCAAGCTCCATGTCATGGGTAGGATAATTCTGCTCACTCGGAGTCAACTTCCTCGAAGCATACGCAATCACCCTTCCATTTTGCATTAATACACACCCGAGGCCTTCTTTAGAAGCATCACTATAGATTACCAAATCATCATTACCATTAGGTAGGGCGAGAATAGGAGCTGTAGTCAATCTCTTCTTCAATTCTTCAAAACTAGCTTGGCATTTTTCATCCCACACATAAGGAATATTCTTTCGAGTCAACTGAGTCAAGGGAGTTGCAATCTTAGAAAACCCCTCAATGAACCTTCTGTAGTACCCAGCTAACCCCAAGAAACTTCGAATTTCTGTAACTGATTCTGGCCTCCTCCAATTCACAATAGCCTCAACTTTGGATGGATCAACTGATATACCTTTATTAGAAATCACATGCCCAAGAAAAGATACTTCATTGAGCCAAAAAGCACATTTACTGAATTTAGCAAACAACTGCTTCTCACGAAGAATAGATAAAACCATTCGCAAATGCTGTTCATGCTCTTCCCAGGACTTGGAATAAACCAGAATATCATCAATAAATACAACCACGAAGGTATCAAGATAAGGTTTAAAGACTCTGTTCATCATATCCATAAAAACAGCCGGAGCATTAGTCAACCCGAAAGGCATAACAAGAAACTCATAATGGCCATATCTACTACGAAAAGCAGTTTTAGAAATGTCTTCAGAACGGATTTTCAACTGATGGTACCCACTCCTCAAGTCAAGTTTTGAAAAGACAACTGATCCTTGAAGTTGATCAAATAAATCATCAATATGAGGAAGCGGATATTTATTCTTTATAGTTACCTGATTCAGCTTTCTGTAGTCAATACACAGCCTCAAGGACCCATCTTTCTTTTTAACAAACAATACTGGAGCTCCCCACGGGGATACACTAGGACGAATGAATCCTCGATCAAGTAACTCTTGCAACTGAACCTTCAACTTTTTCAATTCAGCTGGGGCCATTCTGTAAGGTGCCTCAGATATAGGAGCCGTACCTGGAAGTAAGTCAATACAGAACTCTATTTCCCGGTCAGGAGGCATAGCATACTCAGAAGAAAATACATCTGAAAATTCTTTAACAATAGGCACATCCCCAATATCAGGAACCCTTTTAGTAGTGTCAAGAACACTAGCCAAATACCCCGCACAACCACGGTTCAACAACTTTCTAGCCTTCATATAAGAAATAATTCTAATCTCTCTACCCCAAGGAACAGTTTCAAAAGAAAATTTAGGAACATTAGGGATAGAAAATGTGACCACTTTATTAGCACAATCAACAGACGCATGATATTTACCCAACCAATCCATACCCAAGATAACATCAAAATCTTGTAATGGTAAAATAACTAAATCAGCAGGTAAAACATGCTCACTTATATGCACATCACAAGAATGCAACACCTCATTGGTCACCAAACACACCCCTATAGGAGTTGACACCTCTAACACATAAGGTAGAGATTCAGAAGACAAATGCAATCGAGAAGCAAAATGCACAGACACATAAGAATGCGATGATCCAGGGTCTATAAGTGTACGTGCCCTCAAACTAGACACAGAAATAATACCTCCTATCACATTAAAGGACTCCGAAGCCTGTTGCTGAGAAATAGCAAAGACACGACCCTGAACCTTAGGCTTGCCTGAGGAATCCCTTTTCATAACCAATAGAACCAAGTAACCAGAGAGGGAAATATGACACAAAGTCATAACCCAAATACTCACCAAAGGGAGCAATTCATCCCATCCAAGGCCAATCTGGACTGGGGAAACTAGAAGGCACAGTGGACACCTTATAGTGAACTTGGCTTGTGTGCCACTATAATGCTCCCACCGCCTGACTCACAAACTCCAATGGAAAACCTTATAGTGGACTTACCTGTACCACTATAATTCTTCCATTGGCTGACTCCACAACAAGACCAGCTGGACTTTTAACAAGAAGCACAGTAATGAATACTTGCTAAACAAAACCCGGGGCATTTAATCCATTACCAACATTCCACAACACTTGTGTTCACAAAGGAACCAATTCTACCACTTTAGTGATCCACAACAATCATCTAAGTACTTTAGGACACTACCCAAAAACTAGACCAAGATTGACCTCTAAACCCCTTAGTTTGAAAACTCTAAACTTTTCCAGACAACTGGGCGGTCGCCCAAACAGGGCTGTGCGGCCGTCCAAAATGCTCTGTCCCAAGAAGAAAACCCTTCAGATAGATGTGCGGCCGCACACCCATTTTTGGGCGGCCGCCCACATCACCCGGCAGGCCTAAAAACTTAACCAAAGTTTACTCCTTTTGTTTCACAAGCATAACATATATACACAAGATACTACCCAATCCTTAGTCACAACATTAGCAACTTTCATTAAGATTTCAATATGGTTTCTAAATCATTACAACACCAGCTATAACTAAGTTCATATACTCCCGTTGTCCCAAAATTACAAGTATAGCAAATATTACCCAAAACACAAAATTAACAAGTAGAAGTATCACATATAGCATATATGACTATTTTAACATTTAAAGGGGAATTAGTAACTTACCTAGTTCCGGAAAAAGTATCGCTGAAATAAGTTTTGTTCGGCTAGAAATGACCTACTCGATGTCCTGATCATTTTTATATAATTAGTTTTTAAAACGGGTAAGTAAATAAAAGAATTAAATCGAAATGGGTTGAACTTACCTTTTTCTCCTAACCCTAGGTTGAGACGTAGAGAAAGTTGCAGAAGTTTTGTTCACACAGAGAAGGAAGAAGGGAAAGTTTCTTAAATATCTTTACCCAATTTTCACAACTTGATCACCCAACTTTCAAAATTAACAATTAAGCCCCTGAACTTATAGTTTCAACTAGGACCCTAAAGTTTCAACTTAATCATTTAACCCTTTAGTCATTATTTTTACTAACTAAGTAAATAACACAAATAATCAAGTATGATATGCAAATCATAAAATATGATGCAACACATAAAATGCACATATAAGTCAAATAAAAATCCCCAAAAATATAAAATAAATAGAAACGGGTTTTGGGGTCGCTACAGGGGTGGGGTTGCCGAAGGTGGGGGATGGCTCGCCGGTGGTGGGGGTGGAGAGAGAAAGTAGATCTGGATGAAATTCTTTGGCCGGATTTGTTGTTGTCGTTGGCTCAGGGAATACGACTGTCGGAGATGGAGTATGATGGCCTGAGAAAGAAGATGGTCGCCAGGATTTGAAGAAGGTAAAGGTTGCCGGAGTTGGAGAAGGGGTCGCCGGCGATGGGATTGTAGAGAGAGAGTACGAGAGCAGATCTGGGAGAGAATGGTTGTCCGGCGATGGTGATGGATGTCGGAGATGTTCGCCGGAGGTGAGAAGGGAGGTGGTCAGAGAAGATGGAGGGAGTTGGCCGGAGGTCGGAGGAGGGCTGCCGGAGGTTTGCAACAAGAGAGAGACAGGAAACGTGTTTGTGAGAGGGAGGAGGGTGGTAGGGTTTTATTTGTAGCAGGGTAGTTTAGGGATTTAATAATTGTAATGGACTAGGTGGTAAATAAGGATATTAGTTTGGACTAGATGGTAGATGAAAATATTAGGTTGGACTAGGTGGTAATTAGGCTTAGGATGGGGGATCCTATGGTAATTTTCTCATTTTGTAACGACCTGTGGAGAAAAAAAAAACCTATAAGAAAAATGAAATTAAATTTGAGTCGTATAAGAATTCATGGAATTTTTTATTTGACTAAGTTGGAATTTAATTGTTTTTGGGATTCTTTTTTTAAGTGAATTAAGGAATTTAATTATTCCGGGTTTCCTACTTAGTTTAGATATTTTGGACATGTTGCCTATATAAACCAAGTGATGGTCATAAACATTGTACACTAGAAAAATAGTTAGAGAGAATCTGTGAGTCACAAAGAGAGCCAAGTGAGTGCTAGCCTTTGGGGGTGCCCTTAGGGGCATTCCATGTATGGGTAGAAGCATGTCTAGGGTTTTATGTGTGATAGGAGTGTTTACCTGGAGAAGTTATCTCCTTGCTATATAGAGCAGTAGGCTTTATTGTAAACATACACAAATTGTGATATTAGTGAAATATCCTGGCTTGGCAGTGCCCCCAGATGTAGTCATTGTTATTGACGAATTGGGTTAACAAGTATTGTGTTCTTTTCTTGTTGATTATTTTCATATTATTCGTATACATGGTTGTTGTGTCTCACCATTATCAGAATTGTATGGGCATGAACTGCACAGATATACCACAATTTCCCCAACACGACATTATTACCACCGTCTCATAATCATAATAAGAGGTGCAAACAAAATTAAATAAAAATAAAAAACAAACTATATATTAAAAGTATTAATAGTAGAATAAAGGCAAAACTGCATCAAAAATCACTCAGCTATGACCAATTGGGTATTTGGTCACTAAACTAATTTCCTTTTGAAACGACACATCCAACTAAGAGTTTATTGAATCGAAAGTCACTATCACTAACCTCGTTAGTTTTTTGCCGTTAAATGGTCATGTGCAGCGCATGTGGCCAAATTTGAAGGGGTAATTTAGGCAATACAGTCTAAATAGTATAAAGAAATTATAGGGTTTATTTTCAATTTTATAAACTACAGGGCTTGAACTAAAAGAACAAAAAAATAAAAACCCTAATACCCTCCTCTGTGTTCTTCATTCTTACAAAGCCTCCTCCATCCCCTCTCCTTTCCACTCTCCGGCAACCCCCCATCCACCGTTTACTTCTCTCTCTCTCTCTCTCTCTCTCTCTCTTTATCTCTCTCTCTCTCTCTCTCTCTCTCTCTCTCTCTACAACACTTTTATATATTCACTCAACTCAACTCAACAATTTCAATTTCTCTCTCTAGACTAGAAAATTCCCCCATTGACATGGCTCTTGAAGCTTTGAATTCCCCAACTGCTGCCCCATCCCCGTCTCTCCGTTACAAAGACATGGACGTCGTTCAACACACTCTCGATTCTTGGACCAAAGGCAAGCGCTCAAAGAGGCCTCGCACTGAGACGAACCCACCTACTGAAGACGAGTATTTGGCTCTTTGCCTCATCATGCTCGCCCGCGGCGGCGCCGGCGGGAATTCAACGACCACTGCCGTCGTTGGTACTCATGATCATCGATTTGAGTCTTCGCCGACGTAATTGGCGCTCTCTTACAAATGCAGTGTTTGTAATAAGGCATTTCCTTCTTATCAAGCACTTGGTGGGCATAAAGATAGTCACCGGAAACTAATTGCCTCCACAACCGTCTCCGACGACCACCGCCCTTCCACCTCCGCATCCGCCACCACCACGTCTACTTCCGCTTTAAACCCCACCGATAAATCTCATGAGTGCTCAATATGCCATAGGTCTTCCCCTTTTTGCACGCCTCCCCTTCCAAATCCTAGATCTGAAGCCGAAAATTGAAGACCCGGTTGAAAATTGAAGAATTGTCCATGGTTGAAATAGAAATCAGGAAATGAAGAACACAGTTGTGATTTTAATCATGGGGTTTTTCTATTGATTTCTTATTGGGTTCTGGTTTCTGGAATAATCTGATTTAGAATCGGAAGGGGCGGTGATGGCAGCTGGGTTTCAATCGGAAGCAAATTCATTCTCTCATTTGTTAATTTTGTGTGTTGATTTGGTTTGAATCTGGATTTTATTTTGATTTTATGTGTTGCTAGTGGTGTTGATGATTATGGCTGGTGATTGGGGGTGGAATTATGGTGGTGTTGATGGTAGTGGTGGGTTTGTGGTGGTGCTTACCGCGGACTAGTGTGGTAGCGGTGGCGTGTGGGTGCCAGAGATTGACCGGTGATTGGGAAGATGAAGAGAGGGAGTTAGTCTACTTAACAAATGTGGGTGCATTTGTTTAGTTTCCTTAACATCAATAGCTAAAGTGGTGAAAAACAATTGATCAGGGACTTATTTGAAACAAAGTTTAACCTTTATATTCTAGCTTAAAGTGAACTACCTAAAATACCCTTAAAAAAAGTCATGTGCATTGGCACATGACTATTTAACGCCAAAAAAACTAATGGGGTTAGTGATAGTGACTATGGATGCAAAAATAAATAAGCTGAATGTGTTGTTTCAAAAGGAAATTAGTTTAGTGACCAAATACCCAAAGTGATCATAGTTGAGTAATTTTTGGTGCAGTTTTGCCTAGAATAAATGTTATGAATATAAAAATAAAGTAGAAGAAAGAAAGTAAGGTAAGGAATAGCAAGTCCTCTAAGCATATGAGAACCGTATGAGATCACCGGGGTGGAGAATAGTCCGCCAAAATCGGCAGTCTCATTAAATAATTAAATAAAGAAATACTCCCTCCGTCCCAGTTTAAGGTTCTTAGTTTTTTTATTGTTTGTCTCAGGGATCTTTGAGCAATAATTGAAGGTTAATCTAACTATCCAAATGAAAATCTAAAACTAGTTATTGATAGACCATCATATATACTATAAATAACAATTTTAGATTTCCATTTGAATGGTTAGATTAGCCTTTAATTATTGCTCAAAGATCCTTCAGACAAACAGCAAAAAAACTAAGAACCTTAAACTGGGACGGAGGGAGTATCATAAGTTTTCATTTTGAGTAATATCACTTATTCTGTATCCTTTATTATGAAATAGTTATAAACTTTGTTCTGTTCGGTCTATACCAGTCACCATTCGGTTAGCACCGTTCCGATCGAAAGCCGGTGTGGAACGACTATACTCCATTTCCTTTTAGATTTATTAAATAAACAATATAAAAACATTGCAAGTGGATTGAAGATATATTTATTCAAAATACTATTTATAATGCAAGTGGATAAAAGTAAGTTAGTAAATGTTTATCTTTTGTAATTATGTACGTACAAGCATTATAAGGTTAAAATTGTCCAAAATCCTGTTCATCATTTTTCATTTTAAAACTAAAAATCATACTTTGAGACATACTAAACAAAGTACGACTCTTACCTTAAAATTAAAACGGGAGTACTTCTATTTAGTTTATTCTAAAATAAACTAAAGGAAAATGATATTTATTTTTTAAAAAAAATAACAATAACACATACTCGTATTATGGAAATCCAGTATCCAAAGTAAAAAGAAAAAAAATGAAGTTTATTGATTGTACTCTAATTGCTACCCCTCCGACCCATTTAAAAAATATAAAAAATTTCATTTAGGACATCCATAAAAGTTGCAATATTCAAAAGTAAAATGCTTTTAATTAGTTGGACTCACTTATCATACTCACATCAATTAACCAACATACTATTTTTTTTATCTCACTTTCTGTCTCCTACTCAATTATCGATAATCACATAATATTGTAATTGTTTGCAATTTGAAATGTAAGAAGGGAACTAATAGGGGGTGTAGTAGTACATTTGCAGCAGTTTCTAGAAAAAGTAATAAAAATCGTTAGAAAACGCGGATTAAAAAAAATGGTGGTGGTGGTACTGGACCACTGGTAGCTGGTAAGTAGTACGTACTGTACTTGTCAAAGTTTTAACCGAATCTACCAGAGTCCAGTCTTTTCTTTACTGATCGCTTCGTTCCATACTTATTGTTACTAAAAATGAGTATACGAGAATTAAGAAAATAAATACGTTGGAAAAGTAAGTATAATGAATGAGTAGGAGAGAGAAAATAAGTTAGTGAATAGTTGTTGTGAGTGGGTAAGGGATGGAAAATTAATATTTTGAGTAAGTAGCAATATGTATAAGACGCTCAAAACGATAATAAGTAGCGATAACTTTAGAACGGACGGCAGTATTACTTTAGGAAGTGTTCGGCCTCTCCGTCGTTAAATGAATCGTAAATAAATGTCAAAATCCTGAAATTGAATGTATGTCTAGTCTTTCTGAAAGTTATTAAATCTTCTCTCATCATATAATAGTATAACGAGTTCTAATTCACACATAACTTCGATCATGCATTATAATGAGATCATGAAGAGTTTTTTGTACGTAGACTTCTAACCATGATTATGCAAAAAAAAAAAAAAATACAAATAATTTTAAAAATAAAATTTAAATATTCATTTATGAAGAATATATCAGACATCAGTTAACAAGACTACTCGGTACTTTTAAATTAAGTATAGTGGAGATGCATAGTATCCCCTAGCATTGCCTAATGAAAAAAGCGGGACTAACTTTCTAAGACGAGAAGTAATAAATTTATAGTACTCTGTTCTTGGGGACTTAGCCGGAACCGACAGTTATCGAACCCGCAACTGTTTATAGATGAATTCATAAAAAATATTGATTCAAAATGAAGTGACGATATTTTATTAATTATATTCATTGTGTACCCACCACTTTAATTAAAAGCACGCAGCAACAAAATCAGGATCATATATAAAATAAATTTTGAGGCATTTTTGTGTGACTTTATTACTCCCCTATTTCATTATTAGTTTGAATGAAGCAATATTTTTGTTATTTTAAATTATTTTAATGAAAATTTAAAATTTATTATTAATTCTCATTATGATAATTAAAAGCAATTTAAATTATGCTCAAAGATCATTCAAATTAACTATAAAAAAAGAAGACTAATTTTTTGTGACGGAAGAAGTACACCTACCTACCAGGTAGTAAACAAACATTAGTTTAAAAGAAGAGCCAATGTGAACAATGGAAAAACTTATAAGCCAGTGTGACTACATGTCATGAATCCAGCTAACTGATCCATTATTGCTACGTTTACTTAATTTAGTCTTTTGTTTTAATATCAACGTCATTCAATTTAAACAATAATAAAAAAAAAATCTACAACTGCAATTACTTAATAATACTAATAATATGACTGATAAACCTTTAAAAAAAAAAATGTATAAATGTACCAAGTCCATTCATTATCTTAAGGACCGACATGATTGATTATTTTTCACAAAAAATCTAATTTGAATCAAACTGTCATGCACCAACATGTGCAAGAACAAGTAAATTGATTGAGGTGCCTACAAACTCATCAATTTCAATATCGCATAGAGAGAGAGAAAATTTACGACTTAATCAATGATAACAACACATGGCATTGAAATGATCATCAAACTAAATTAACAACTTTGACCGTTAACTCATAGCTATATATGGAGGGTATAAGAAACAATGTTTGTACTAAAGTAGTACTCCCTCCGTCCCATAGTGTATTCTCGCCCTCTCATTTGCACGGAGATTAAGAAATAGTAAAAGTGTTGTGAGTATAAAAGTACAGTAAGTTAGAGAATGAGTGGGAGGGAATAATAAATTAATTGGTGTTGAAAGTATAAAAGTAAGTAGGAGAGAGAATGAGTGGGAGGAATAGTAAAGATTTTTTGCCATTTAAGAAAGTGGACATATACTCTGAGACAGACTAAAAAACAAAGGTGGACATATACTTTGGATATATACTCTGGGACGGATGGAGTATCAAAATATCCAAAGAAAAACATTGGTATACTAATACAGAACACCGGCAGAGCCAGGATTTTTTTTCAAGGGGCAAAGTTACACTACAATAAAATTTCAACCGTATTTTTGTCATTGGGGGCAAAAAAAAAAAAAATCTAGTGTATTAATACTTTCATCTAAAAGGGGGCAAATTTCAAAAAATTGTACTAAACCTCAAAATTTTTGTAAATTTTGCACTAGTAAATTTTTGTTTTTAAAAAATCAATGGGGGCAATTGCCCCCTTTCCCTTAAGGGTAGCTCCGCCTATGATACAGTACTAAATTACTAAACTGTGAGAAGAAAATTCATAAGAGTGTCACGGGTTACTAGTAGTGTTTATAGAGTGGGGAAAGGCCATAATGAAAAGAAAGTATACTCTACAGTAGGGATGGCCAAACCGAACCGGACCGGAAAAGCCCGGAACCGGAGCAAACCGGGGAGTAAACCGGAACCGTGGTAAGCACGGGCCGGTTCAGGGTCACATATATGGCGAACCGGAACGGAACCGGATCGGCATTTCCATTAAAAAAATAAAAATCCCTTATTTTTCAATAAATTTTAACATGTTTATTCATTAGTGTATTATAAAATAAAAATCTTTGTCTTTTAATAAATTTTAACATGTTTATTCATTATTGTATGATAAAAAAAAAAAAAAAAAGTAGCGTGGACTGAACCGGAACCGGACCGGAACCGGATTGTGATGACCGGAACCGGAACCGATGTAAGCGCGGGCCGGTTCAGGGTCACATATATGCCGAACCGGGTCCGGAACCGATTTTGGTCATCCCTACTCTACAGAGGTGAGTACAAAATTTGTCAAACCCCAGCAAAGGGCTTTGGACTCTAGGGCCCCTCACTACCAACTTATATTTTAAATAAGGACTCAACAGATATCTAATATCAGAGACACCCCTCACTTGCAAAAAGATGCAAGATGACTAAAATGCCCTCATATCTCCTCTCACCCTTACTTTTTTGGTCAAATCATAGTCAAACTCTTATAACTGACACATAATTAACATATAAGAGTAAAAAAAAATCATTTTTTTTTCATTTTTTTAGAAAAATAATAATATTATAAGACTCATTTTTTTTCACTTTTTCCAACTTTTAATAAAAAAATAAAATATATTTTTTGGTCAAATCAGGTCAAACTCTCATAACTGACGTATAAGAGAAGTTCTACTCTTATAATAAGATTATAAGACTGATTTTTTTTCACTTTTTCCAACTTTTAATAAAAAAATAAAAAATATTTTTTGGTCAAATCCGGTCAAACTCTCATAACTGACGTATTAGACTAGTTCTACTCTTATAATTAGACTATAAGAGACAATTTTTTTCACTTTTTCCAACTTTTAATAAAAAAATAAAAAATATTTTTTGGTCAAATCCGGTCAAACTCTCATAACTGACGTATAAGACCAGTTCTACTCTTATAATTAGACTATAAGACTCATTTTTTTTAACTTTTAATAAAAAAACAAATAATAGTTTTTGGTCAAATCCGGTCAAACTCTTATAACTGACGTATAAGACCAGTTCTACTCTTATAATTAGACTATAAGAGTCCTTTTTTTTCACTTTTTCCAACTTTTAATAAAAAATAAAAAATATATTTTGGTCAAATCCGGTCAAACTCTCATAACTGACGTATAAGACAAGTTCTACTCTTATAATTAGATTATAAGACTCATTTTTTTCACTTTTTGAAACTTTTAATAAAAAAATAAATAATATTTTTTTGTCAAATCCGGTCAAACTCTCATAACTGACGTATAAGACAAGTTCTACTCTTATAATTAGATTATAAGAGTCATTTTTTCACTTTTTCCAACTTTTAATAAAAAAATAAATAATATATTTTAGTCAAATCCGATCAAACTCTTATAACTAACGTATAAGATCAGTTCTACTCTTATAATTAGAGTATAGGTGCCAATTTTTTCACTTTTTTCAACGTTTAATAAAAAAAAATAACATTTTTTGGTCAAATCCGGTCAAACTCTCATAACTGACGTATAAGACCAGTTCTACTCTTATAATTAGATTATAAGACTCATTTTTTTCACTTTTTCCAACTTTTAATAAAAAAATAAATAATATATTTTGGTCAAATCCGGTCAAACTCTCATAACTGACGTATAAGACCAATTCTACTCTTATAATTAGACTATAAGTGTCAATTTTTTTTCACTTTTTCCAACTTTTAATAAAAAAATAAATAATATTTTTTGATCAAATCCGGTCAAACTCTCATAACTGACGTATAAGACAAGTTCTACTCTTATAATTAGATTATAAGACTCATTTTTTTCACTTTTTCCAACTTTTAATAAAAAATTAAATAATATATTTTGGTCAAATCCGGTCAAACTCTCATAACTGACATATAAGACCAGTTCTACTCTTATAATTAGACTATAAGAGTCAATTTTTTCACAGTTTGTCACATTGTAAATTAAAAATAATAATATTGTATTAATGTTTGGTCAAACAACAATCAACTCTTATAACCGACACATAAAACCTGCCCACTATTGCATCAAGAAAAAAAAAAGCGAATTCCTTTGAAACTGCCTTCCATCCCATAAATTTAAATTACTGCATACTAAAGTAATCAAATTCAAATTGAAGGAGAAGTACAAATTATGCACAGGTCATAAGAAATGCTAGATTTTTCTATATTGACCACAGAAACTACCATTGGCATTAGGCAGTGCAGTAATTCACTCCTAAATGAGGCTAGACGTAAAAAAAATTAGCAATCTAAAAAGAAAAAGAGCTACCGGCCAACCAAAACAAAAAGAATGAAAATTTAGAGATTACTCACCCATCTAGGGTGCAGCAGCCAAGTCCAACACAAAAATGAGATACACGCATGTAACCCAAGAGGCAATGATCCTCTCTCTCATTTCAGTTGATCAAAATCATCCAGTGTACTAAGTATCTATAATCCCCAATCACCAATCCTAATATTTGGAACTAAAGCAATCTGGCCAGATCCGGGTGAATCGTACAACGAAGGTCGTCGGCGGACGTGAAAGAGAAGAAGTCTGTTAGATCTATGTTGGCTGGAGGAGGCGGCGTAGCTGTGGTGTTCATCGGAGAAGATGATGCGAGGCGGCGTTGCTATGGTATCGTCCGAGAACTCGCCGGATCTGCGCAGATCGAAACCAAAGACGA
This sequence comes from Campanula takesimana, assembly GCA_026119855.1. Lineage (NCBI taxonomy): Eukaryota > Viridiplantae > Streptophyta > Magnoliopsida > Asterales > Campanulaceae > Campanula > Campanula takesimana. The sequence goes on from JAOWBW010000055.1 coordinate 1,492,106, forward strand.
CAGATCTATATAGATCGGAACTAAAGACGGAGGATCTATGCAGATCAGAAATACGGACGGACGACCTATGCATCGGAGTGGGAAGATCGCCGGTTTGTTGAGGGTGCCGAGACCGGCGACGGAGGAGAAAGAGAATGAGAGAGAACGTGTGTGTGTGCGTGTGTCGTGAATGTGTGGAGGGAGAGGTCGTCCGGGTTTTGTTTGTGAGGCGGGGTAGTTTCGGTATTTAGGTAATATATTTGACTGGTCAATGGGAGTGAGGGGTGTATGTGGAATTAACATCTTAGGAGAACTCCTTATTTAAGATTTGGAAAGATCCTCTCCTTAAAATGGAATAACATTTGAGTTAGGAGGGCCCTAAAGGAAAAATCGCGCAAAAGAATTGAAAAGACAACCTTTGGGCTTAAAATATGAAGATAAAATGCTACCCTTACCCACAACTCAGAACCACATTGACAAGAAAATTTCAAGTGTGACAAAAATAAATTAATTATGAAATCGGGATACTCATACAAGGGATACAATAATCTTCTAGTTTCTAAAAGAAAACCCATCCGAGAAGATCGCATGATAACACAATAGAATTTACTTCCTCTGTCCTAATAAAATGAAATGAATGTCCGAATTTTTTCAAAATTTACTCTTGACCAAGAGCAAATTTGAACGTTTTCCGGACATTCATTTTGGGATGGAGGGAGTACAGAAGTTGACTCTTTATCTCAGCTCATATAATTAGTCTGCAAGCAGACTCTCATCACATGAGCATAAAGACGGTATTTGTGAAGAGAAGGTACAAAATTAGAATTAAGATTGGATCTAAACGGGTACCTCTCTAATCTATTTATCGTCTCCCGCGACGTGCTGATCCAGACCTTGGGCCAGGGTGCTTCGAGAACTGCAGCCGGAGATATGCGGAGTCTGACTCGTGTTCATCCATCTTATAACCTGTAAATATAAAATCAACAACCTTCTTTAGATTTTATAAAAGTTGACCAGTTGTGATATTCAACCACACCTAAAAACCAGTAGACTAGCATGGTAGTATGAGAGTATAAACTTAGATCACCAAACTTTATAACCTATTTTTAGAAATGCGACATTTATTTTGGGACAAGCTAAAATGGAAAGTATGATATTTATTTCGTGACAGGGGAGGATAAGACTTGTTTCCATCATCAAGTATCAACAGCCAAATCGTATCAAGTGATGAACTTTTGAAGTTGATCTGGAATTTTAAAAAAGTACTCCCTCCGTACCAAAATAAATGTCGCACTTTTTCGTACGTTAGTACGAAAAAACTTTGAGCAATAATTATAGGTTAATTTAATTATCCAAATAAAATTATAAAGCTTGTCATTGATAGTATTTATAATGGTTATCAATAACAAGTTTTATGATTTTATTAGAATAATTAAATTAACCTAAAAGTATTGCTGAAAATTCTTTCGTACTAAAGTACAAAAAGTGCAAAATTTATTCCGGGACAGAGGAAGCATCATTTTTATCTGCCTGACAACAAAAAGCGCTCGTCATGTTTCTATCATTAATTTTAGAAGGGCAAGGTCACAAACTCCCTCAGACTGCAGGTCAGATACAAATTCAAGTGGAGTAGAACTGTATATGCAAAGAAAAAGTGCAGTATGGAGCAACAAAGAATAGAAAAAAAAAAACATATTCCCTCCGTCCCATTTTAAGATTCAAAAATTTCCCAAAATGTTGTCCCATCTTAAGGTTCAAAATCTAAAATGGAAAGTTTTTATTACTTCTTATTTATGGACCCCACATGTCATACTCACAACAATTGTCCACTAATTATTCCCTACCCCACTTTCTCTCTCCTACCAAACTATCTACACTCACAACACATCGTCTTTTTCTTAATTCTTGTACCCAACCCATTTTTGAAACTTAAAATGCGACGGAGGGAGTATTTTCTTCCTTCCCTAAATTCTTGTCCTTTTAGAATGTAAAGACATCCTAGAGACCAGATATAAGGGATTCATTAAGATGTTTTATCTATAACTCAGCTTACATTATTTCATGCGCTACAGGATGCCAATTTTTACTACCAATATACTATGCACCTCTGCCACAAAATAAATAAGAAACATTAACTGATAAATAAGATGCATTTACATCTATCTACATGGTTAGAGTCCATATATAAAGAGACTTCTATACTCTGTTTACATTTTAACTGCCAGATATATGCCCCCAGATGTTTTATGTTGCCCACAATTGGAAATAAAGTGTTTTTTTTCCGAAGGGAATTGGAAATAAAGTTTTGAGAAGTGAAGATAGCAAACACTTAAAATTTCCCCTTCCTTGCTTATCAGAAGCTTGAGAAGTACTCCTTAGACGTTACAAAAATATAACAGTTGTGCCTGATCTTTGCCTGTTTCTAACTAGCGTGATTAAACTTGAACGAAGATTTACATACTCCCTTTGTCCCGAAATGATCTTCCTACTTTTTTTCCCATTACCACGAAGGAACTTTGAGCAATAATTATGAGTTGATTTAGTTATGAGTAAGTCTCCTGTAAACGCGTTTTACACTAGGCTTAGTGTAAAACGTGTTTTATTAATAACGGCAAGTAGGGTTTAAGAGACGCGGTGGTATAAGTGTAAATATTTGAAACTTATGAAATCTCAGGAGGCATATTTTAAAACTGCAGGAGGCATATTATGAAACTGAGGAGGCATATTTTTGAAACTCCACATCAGGCACTTTGTAAAACCATAACAGGCATTTTTTTCAAAGACACTTCTAAATTTTAAAAACTGGAGGAGGCATATTTTTATACTGCAGGAGGCACATTTTTAAACTAGAGCAGGCATTTTTTTCTTTAAAAAAGACAATGTTAAAAGTTCAAAAAAATCTCAGGAGGCATGTTTTGAAACTGGAGGAGGCATGTTTTGAAACTGCAGGAGGCACATTTTTTAACTAGAGCAGGCACTTATTTTTTCTCAAAAAAGGCACTGTTAAAAGTTCAAAAAAAGTGCCTCCTCTAGAGTTAAAACATGCATGTTCTAAAAAAGTGTCTCCTCTAGAGTTAAAATATGTCTGCTGTGAAGTATTGAAAAATGCCTCCTCTTGTTTTAAAATGTGCCTGCTGAGATTTTCATGAGTTCCACTTATTTACAAAATTGCCACCGCGTCTTTTAATCCCTCTTAAACCGTTATTTGAAAAACACGTTTTACACACAGTTAGTGTAAAACACGTTTTTTACAAGATTTTGTGTTTAGTTATACTACTAAAAATCTAAAATTTGTAATTGATATACCATCAACAATACTATCAATGTGATGTTTTAGATTTTCATTACGGTAACTAAATCAATTTAAAATTATTGCTCAAAATTTACCACGTTGTACGACATGATTTGATTAGGATAATTAAATCAACTTAAAATTATTGCTCAAAGTTTATTCGTGGTAGGACAAAAAAAAAGTAAAAATATCATTTTGGGATAGAGGGGGTATTTACTTGTCCTTAAAGAACTGTAATAGTATGGTATTTCTATGCAATACTTTAATAATTGAAATTCACCTAATGTAGAACTGGTGTTGATTATTGATCCGATATTGTCCCATAGAAAAGTGACTAAATTTCTTTAGGGCAGGGAGTAAATATCAATTTATATACTCCCTCCGTCCCATAGACTTGTCAATGATTTTAATAAATGTGCTTTACTTGTTTGCACATTACTTGTACAATGGTGAAAATGCACTATGCCTATTTCCTTATATGGAAACACGAATTTAATTTTGCGACAGATCAAGAAAAAAGTGGGACATTTAGTATGGGACAGAGGGAGGCAAATTTGATTCAATAAAAAAAGATGATCCCAAAAGCAGGTGGAAGGCAGAAATCTCAATTGCAATAAAAAGACTTTCACGCATCTCCAAGCCACATAGCATGAATAGTGACTCCACATCACTGACAGGAAACTGAATCGCTGAATTATCTACAAGGGAATGATTACCTTGCAAGGCACTCAAAGCCGTTGCTGCACAGGCAGGAGTCGTAAAATCTACAAAGCAGAGCATAAGGGGATCTCCACCACGCTGTCAGGCAAATGAACAAAGAGCAAAACAATACAAGGGTATCAATAAGAATAGTTTATCCAATACATTCCCTGTTCAGAATAAAATTTACACAAGCACTACGAACGAGCTCCAGTGGCTTAAGCCAAAAAAATGTATTCACATATATTAACGGTTTTTGTTTGTTCTCAGCCAAAAAAATAAATAAATACTAGTAGTAAGAAAATGAATCGACATTTTTTGGAAAAAAAAAAAAAAATTACTCAGCAAATCCACTACCTTAAATAAATAACACAATCAACTTAGAATAGATTTAAATTAGTCTACAAACTTTCAGATGCATGAACATGTGATGAAGAGGCAATATGTTGTCTTTTCCTTGTTGACACCAGTGGTCTATCCAAAATACCCACTCATCTTTCTCCCAAGACCAACTGGACACACCAATACAGTGCAGTGACATTGTACCACCTATGGCACCAAACCACCTTGGTAAAGCAATGAAAACAACCCATGAAAACTTTAATCTCAGACTATCTTACTTGAGGTTTCAAAACCCAGCAAAAAGATTAACATGATAACCAAGTGGGAAAGAACACATGAATAGAATCAAGTAGGAAATCCAATAGATGTTGGTATTTATCAACTTACATGTTTTGACTCCTTGCTCACAAGACGTACTTCTTTATACCCTACAAATGGGCGAAAGATATCTAGCACATGTGAAGTAAAGGATGTGAACCAGTCAAAGGTTAATACTGCAAAGAAACTGAAAGCTAAAGGGCGTATTCGGCTATGCTGCTATTATTTCGTGCTCCTTTTTTCACTTTGAAGTGATTGAAGCAAACGTAAAAGTGAGATACGAGAAACATTAAAAAACAAGAAAAAGTAACCAAAAACAGCTCAATGGTGATCCTTAAAAGTTTCACAGTATCAAAGGATACGAGCCACCTCTCTTCTAGTGCAGTTGGGTGGAAGTCCCTCGATGTATAGAGTACTAGAAGCATCTGAAGGAAGAGGTAATGTTTCACGTCCCGGCCTCGACAAAGCATCTAGCGGTAGTTGGTCATCAAATACCATACTTCGACCGTTAGGTACAAAATCTGGTCCTCTGCCCCCACCACGACTCAATGGAAGGGGTTCATGTACTGAAACAGAATGCATTCCCCCACCACCACCACCTCCTCCTCCTCCTCCAGTCCTTCCCAATGCAGTCGTGCCATAACCACTAGCTTCACCAGAAGAGAGTTGCTATAGAAGTAACGACATCAAGAGTTTAGCACATGATCATCATGAGTGAAAGACAATAGTGCAAAGGTTAATGACAGAAAAGTACAGCACTCTGTAAGTAGCGGTCATATGCTGATCCAATGGCCTTTGTGTCCTTCACACCATGAAGCCCACCACGATCATCATCTTGTGGTAAATAATTATGCATCTCATGACCGAATGGTAATCCTGAAGGGGGTAGATCTGCAATAATAAAAGACAGAGAATCATTGCTTTGTATAATATGCAACGGCTCGCTTCCCCGTTCCTCGTGAGCGCAGCCCTAGAATGGCTCTACCAATTTCCCTTGATGTGAAGCTTATCTTGCCCGCCTTTTTTACTCAGTTGGCGGGCGGTGGAGAGAGCTAAATTTCAATATTTATGCTTTTTTTGTCTTGAAGAAGATCTTTTCTAACTAGAACTAAATGTGTCCACCAGAAAGTACTTACACAGTTACACGTATGCTCATTTGGGTGGGAATGGGGAATTGTTTACAAAGGGATTAAAATAAAAGAAACAGTGTTAGGAACGGATTATTCTGGTTCATGGAATATCTCCAATCCAATGGTTTGACATTCCAAAAAAAAAAATCTTTCAATTCCTTTTTTGTTGTAAATAGTATAGTTATAATTCAAATCATCATAGCAAGACCAATAATTAGATGAGATGAGTGTCTACGACCTTACCAGTGACGAATCCAGGATATTCTTTTTAGATGATAATATTGGGAGAAATTCAAATTAGAATTTTTGTCTTTTTTTGGCAGTAAATTATACATTTTTTAATAGAATTACTTCACCAATGAAGATAAAGTTACATAATCTTTTGCAAAATTTCATATCTCGAAACAAACTCATAAATTCCTCAATATCTACATTACCTAGTTGTCTCTTTCTACACAAGGCACTAAACAATTATTCAACATATCATCTCTCGTCAATTACGTAGTGCCTTTACTTCATATTTCTAGTATTTTAAGAACTGTATACATCATAGTCAAATTCCCAACATTAACTGTTGATATAATATGCTTTTATTATCAAAACTGAGACATGTACTAAGGAAATAAGGTACAAACATAACAAAAAAACAATCATTGTGAAGGAGAAGGAAAAGAAAACAAAATAAAATCAACACTCAAAACACATAAAATCTCCTAAATCCTGCTGCAATAATAACCATGTCACAACAAACACCCCGAGCGCCACCTTGCTTTGACTCTTATTAGCTATCTCAAAAGTCAAAACAGAATTGAGATAGTATCTTTGAAACTGAAACGCGTTCCAACTTTACTATTCGGGAACCAATTACATGGCTACTCTTGGACTATTACTACATGAATAATGATGTATCTTCAAAGCTGACTACTAAAACTGGATTCAATAACTCATGTCTCAAGACTCAAAAGTGGATGAAGTGTTCTGCACACTAGAGAATTTAGTTCCAGTAAGCAAACACATATCATGGCAATCAAGCTCCACATGGAGCCAAACAGACGATTGTACGAGTTAAAGCAAGAGCTTTGTAAGCTGCTGCACAAGCATCATAGTGCTCTGGAAGGCATTGTAATGACTACAAAAGAGTGAATGAATGTCCCAAATGAATACAAGAGAAGGGCTTGAATATTAGCTTGATAAACCATAACTTGGTTGTTTTTTTGCATGTCATTGGTTCAATGCTTACGCCATCAACCTTCACTTCCACATTGTGTGTCTTTCAAATTTACAACAAAATATCGGTCAAAGCACATATCATGGCAATCAAGCTCCACATTGTGTGTCTTTCAAAGATTACATGTATAAGGTCTACCCTCATAGGAGTTCCAAAAGATTTCATTTGGATCTTGAAGTCATTTAACTACTAATTTCATGCTTCTCTATGGAAATTCTGAACTAAAAGACTACTACCTCTGTCCCGGAATAAATGTCGCCCTTTTCTGTACGTTAGTGCGAAGGAATTTTGAGCAATAACTTTAGGTTACTTTAATTATCTTAATGAAAATTTAAAAATTGTTATGGATAGTATTGAGAACGGTGTATAAATAACAAGTTTTATAATTTTATTAAGATTATTAAATAAACCTAAATTTATTGCTTAAAGTTCCTTCGTACTAACGTACAAAAAAGGAGACATTTTCGGGGACAGAGGGAGTACAACAGAAACAAAGGTTTATACAACCAACTTTAGAACCATGGCCAACCAAGATAACATGTTCCTGAGTTTAAGAATTTAAGTGATTTAAGCTTCTTGGTCTGTCCATAAGAAACATTAAAAGATAAACAATTCCCACAACCCTGATAACCATGTTACACGGAAATTGAAACCACAGAAACTTACATTCAACCGGATAAGGGTGAAAAAGTGGTGGCAGAAAAGCAGAGTTCAAATTTAGCTCGAAAAGGCACAAACAATGTAGGTCAGACATAGAAATCAATCTGCAATTTATGTTCCCACTTAATTAGCCCTACCCAAAATATCTGCCAGGCACTATCAAGATCTCTTTTTAAGCGGGCTCTATCAAGATCCTAAACACCTACATTTGCTATCATATGCTATATTATTTGATACCAACTTCACGGCTAGAAACTCTCGAATATCGCATAACTTGGTTTCAAATTAATGTGCCATTGTTAAAGAGAACGCAATTAGACTTGTACGCGGTCAAGTTTCCATTTTTTATCAAACCGGTAAATTGCATACAAATGCATAAATCATTCAGGATAATCAAATTGAACCAAATGTATACTGCAATTCAAAAAATCAGATAAAAATTAATGATAATTCATGAAACGTACCGAAATCAGGGCGAGGTCTCTTGAACATGACATCAGTAGGATGATGTTGTTGCTGCTGTCTATTCCAGTATCCATCCGCCATTTCTTTTATGAAAAAATCAAATTTACGATTTCATTAACGCGGGAAATACAGATACAAACAGTGAGGAAGATCATAAAACAGTAATGGAGCAAAGATCACCTGAAGCGGAGTTCGTCCAGTAAAACCCTAGCTCCTTCTCTAACACTCTGCCTTGTGCGCTTTGTCTGTCTGTTTTCTTATTATCTTTTTCTTTTTTGAAATTATTACCTTAAAACCCCTTAAAATGAACTCAATTCTTGAAAAGGAGAGGCATTTTTCGTTGCTATACCGTATACACACCCGTAAAATTTCTTAATACACCCGTATCCATACACCCGTATCCATGTACAATTTTCTAAATAGTACGGAGTACTACATACTATAAAACACAATGCGGTGTGAAAAGTAAAGTATCACACTCGTTATTGGATCGATAAAATATTTTCTCCCAAATTTTGGCATGATTTTCACTACTAAGGGGATACTTGGAATAAAACATTTGAAGTCATGTGTGAGTTGTGTAATATTTTGGGCAAATTGCAATTTAGTTACTTGTCACAATATTTTAAGGGTTGGTTTCCTGTAAAACGCGTTTTTCCTAATGGTTAGGAAAAACGTGTTTTTCAAAACCTTCTGGCTATCACTTTCAAAGGTTCTGGCTATCAATCTCATATCCAGAAGACTTTATATTGATATCCATAAGGCTTTATACTAATATCCAGGACCCTTCTGGCTATCACTTTCAAAGGTTCTGGCTATCAATCTCATATCCAGAAGGCTTTATATTGATATCCAGAACCTTTCTGGCTATCACTTTCAAAGGTTTCAGCTATCACTTTCAAAGGTTTTGACTATCAATCTCATATCCAGAAGACTTTATATTGATATGCAGGACCCATCTGGCTATCACTTTCAAAGGTTCTGGCTATTAATATCATATCCAGAAGGTTTTATAATTATATCCAGAACCGTTGAGAAGTTCTGATTATTAACAAAAATGCCACCGCGTTTTTTTTTTAAATACGTTTTTTCTAAGCGTTTGGAAAAACGCGTTTTTCCCTAGATTTTGCGATATTTTAATTGGTTATTCAATTTGTGTTCGTTAAAATTTAGTTACTGAATATGTTTTTATGTTGAAATCAGGTGTAATTTTGGATGGCCTGTTAAAAAACTAACGAAAATGAATGAAAAACGTAACAAACCTCTTTCAAAATTGCAATGATTACTCCCACAGTTTAAATTATCACACTACGCCCCTTAACTCTTAACAATTCGTACCCTTAAGCCCAAGCCAGGTTTCAAAGTGTGCTCCTGGTAATCTGATGATACGCAATGTATACTTCACGCCCTTGGATCTAGACATCGGAGGTTCAAATGACGCAATGAACTTTAGCGGTAGGGTCCGTGAGTGCCGGAATGCCGCCGATGATGAGATCTTACGGAGGGGTGTAGCTGGGAATCTGAGTTCTGTTTGCAGCAATTCTTACACCTCCGGGTTCGTTTGGGCATGTCGCACCTGTCTGTGATGTTCTTTGTTCTTATCGGAGTGTCGCCGGAGACTGATGAAATCTGCCTAAATTAAATCTTGCTAGCGTGGACGGTTTCCGTCGCTTGTGGTGGCATTTGACGGAGACTTGTACTGCATTGTCTTCATCTTGCTAAGAGGAGTCTAGATTGGTGTTCTTTTGAAGTTTACATTGTCGGAGGCTCAGAGCTGTGACCGGGAACAAAAGCCGTCTGAAAAGAAGAATCTTTATAGTCTGTCGAAGAGTATAAGTCCATCGTTCCTTTTCAGTCTGGCCCAGAGTATATATCCACCTTTTCTTTTAAGTTTGTCCCAGAGTATATGTCTGTTTTCTAAAATGACAAAAAATCTTTATATTTCTCTCATTCATTCTCTCTACTACTTTACTTTTATACTCATAACACCAATCAACTTAATATTCCTCATACTCATTCTCTCTCCTACTTTACTTTTCATACTCACAACACTTACTCCCTCTGTCTCATACTTATTGCTACTAAATAAGAGTGCACGGGGATTAAGAAAATATGTTGGAAAAATAAGTATTGTGGGTGGGTAGGAGAGAGAAAATAAGTTAGTGAAAAGTTGTTGTGAGTGGATAGGAGAGAGAAAAGTGAAAATTTTAAGTAACTAACAATAATAAGTATGAAACGCTCAAAATAAAAATAAGTAGCGATAAGTATGGAACAATTGAATTACATCACTTCTACTACATTTTAATTTTTTTGCAAATAAGATGATTAAGATGATAGACGTATACCCTTCAAATAAAAATAAAAATATGATAGACGTATAATCTAGGACGCCAAAATCTTGCGTAAAACGCGTTTTACAAGATGCTTAGGAAAAACGTGTTTTTAAAAAACGCGCGGTGGCATTTTTGAAGTAGTCTAAACTTCTCGAACGCCTCTGGATATCAAGATAAAGCCTTCTGGATATGAGATTGATATCCATAACCTTTGAAAAGTGATACTCAGAAGGCATTTGGATATCAATATAAAGCTTTTTGGATATGAGATTGATATCCAGAACCTTTGAAAGTGATAGCCAAAAGGTTTTTTCTGATTTTTTTTTTTTAGAGTAACAGAAGTGTTAATGGATAGCCAGTGACAGTTTTTAGGATGACCAGATTATGTGTTACGAATGTACAGTGAGTATGTTAATGAGTGCCAGATAATTTTGAAAAACATGTTTTTCCTAACCACTAGGAAAAACGCGTTTTACAAGAGACTGACTCATCTAAGACGGGGATGATACCAAAGGCCTTCTGGCCGAGTGGTATCGGGTGGGTGTGTTAGGGATTCCCTTGAAGGGGAGGTCCTGGGTTCGATTCTCCATTGGGAGAATTTGTGGAGAACCCTTAATTTCATAACCTCATAGAGGTTAGCTGTGCAGCTACAGATGATCATTCAGATGACGCGACGTCTATGGCAAGAGGACTACCAGATGGCACAAGGACGTCTATGGCAAGCAAACTACCAGATGGCGCAAGGACGTCTATGAAGGATTGCATCATCAACTTATAGAAGCAAATATCATTTGCTAATAGGTTCGACAATGGTGAAACTCCATATGAACTTATAATAGACAGGGCTATAGATCGGCAGGGCTTTAGATAAGACTGTAATAGATTACATAGGAATTTGTAAACGATGGCAATTACCTTGAAATGAATGATATAGTTCAGCTGTTCAAAAAAAAAAAAAAAAGACGGGGATGATACTTTTGAGTAAATGACTAAAATGACCCGCGTACTATGCGAATAACACCAATTTGACATCCGTACTATCTAAACTACCAAACTAACCTGCGTACTATCCATAAATTAACCAAATCAGCCTAAATCGTTAACAGATTTTAATAGGCGTTAACAAATGTCAGTAATTTAACGAATATTGCTATCAAACTTTTGAAAAATATTAACCATATTACAAAGGGGCAAAATGCTAATAAATAATTTACAAATAAAGCCCCCAATTAATACCTTATGAACCTTAAAAAACTAGTAAATCTTATTCCCAGCAAAACCAAATCCCTTTTTCTGCCTTTTTCTCCACCAAACAGCCATTCCCCCCAACCAGCGCCGCTCCCACCCCACCGACCGACCGCCGTCCTGCGAAACACCATTTTCTTCCCACCAGCTCAAACCTTCCCTCGTCTAGATCTAAAACCATTCCCCTTTCCCTTTTTTTTCTACCACTTCGTGATACAACAATTGCACACCCACGCCGCCACCGCTTTCTTTACCCCTCGACATCGTCGGTCAAGCTTCGTCGTCACCGGTCAAGCGTTGCCGTCGTTGGTCAAGCTTCATCGTCGGTCAAGACTCGTCTCTCCGGCCACCCCACCCATGCCCCCTCCAACTCTCTTTCTCTAACTTTCTCTCTCCTTGTTGTCCTAAAATGTGCTAAATCTGCAATTAATTTTGAAATCAAATCAAGCCTCTTCTTCTTTTCGTTCATGGGATGCATCTGCAACTCTGTCTACCCTTTTAGATGTTCTTAAATGCCCAACTCTTTTTGTATTGATTTATTTCCCCATAAATTTTATGTAAATTCATTTGGATGGTTGAGTTGTGGCTTGGGTTGCTAGAATAAATGAATAAATTGTGACAAGGAGGAGGGATGGGGTGCTTGGTGGTAGGGGATGGTGGTGGGAGAAGGGTGGGGAAGGAAGGGACGTTCGTTCCTTAAAGAGGGTGAAACCACCACCATTGATGAACAAAAGTGAAGTTTTTTTTAAAAAAAAATTGATTTGTGAATTGGGTTTTGTTTAGATTGAATTGGGTTGGAGAGAGCCTTTGAATGAGGGAATTAAGAGGAAGGGGTTGGGCATGTGGTGATGGAATGGAAAAGATGATGAGAAGTAGTTTTCTTTGTCCTTCCTTTTCTCATACGTTTCAGATTAAGGAGGATGGTGGGATAAGGTGGTGGGGTGTAGTCTGAAAATTTTGACTAAAATATCCGTTAAATTACGGACATTTGTTAACGGCTATTAACATCTATTAACGATTTGGGTTGATTTGATTAATTTATGGATAGTACGCAGGTTAGTATGGTAGTTTAGATAGTACGGATGTCAAATTGGTGTTATGCACGTAATACGCAAGTCATTTTATTTTGGTCTTTCACTCGATACTTTTTTGAAAATTCAATGGGGGACACGGCTCTAACTACCCCCTAAGCAGTGGAGCCCGAAAAAGGTGAGGGATAAACAGTGAAAGTGCAAAAAGAAACAAAAACAAAAGTGGACTCACTCTATCTTATCAGTACTTAATCTATTTAAATGAATCTTTGAAAAAACAATGCAATCTAAAGTCCGACCATTCTGGTGCAGGTATTGTTAAATCAGGACCCTCCTCTCTCATTTCACTTGTATTTGGCAGATATTTTAGTACTCATTAACTCACTAAAGTTAGCTTTTGGAATTAGTGTTTATTCACTCCATTTTATTTAAAGTGCATAAAGTCTTAAAAGTGTGTAATATATTTTCCTTCATAATCATAGATAATCATAGCACGAACCCATAATACGGCAGTCTGTTTTCCTTTTCTTAATAAATACTCCCTCCATCCCGGCACAAGTGACACCAACTTTTGAGACACAGAGATTAAGAAAATGTAGTATATGTGTGGTAAAAATGAAGAGAGAGAATGAGTGGGGTAAATAGTAGTGTTGGTTGAATAAAATGAGTGGTGGAAAATGAAGATAGAGAATGAGTGAGGTAAAATGGTGGGGATGGTTGAATATAAATATATTAAAATATTTCTATTTTGGGCAGTGATACTTGTGCTGGGACAGACCGAAAAAAAAGTATCACTTGTGCTGGGACGGAGGGAGTAATTAACATACTTATACAAAGTAAAAACAGAAAATGTGAAGTTTATTTCTAGGAAGGTAAACAAGTTATTCGTAACATTTATTTCTCATATATGTTTCCTTTTATTCTGTTTCAAAGTATACGTTCACTTTCAAAAATGACAAATAATATTTACTATTCATTCTCTTTTCTACTTTTGATGCTAGCTGAAAAAAATCTCTTGACCCAACAGTCTCTTTGTTGTAGCCCAATGGCTCGATGGATACTCCACCTCCTTCTCTTTGGCTCACTCCTCCTCACTTATATATGACCTGAGAACAGAAAACAACGTTAGGGCGGGGGAGGTTTTCCCCCAAAAACCATCCGGCGTGAGAATAAGTAATCTAATCTCCAAGAATAAAACTCAACAAGATGAACAATATTCAAAGAGACTTAAGCATGAAAACCAGTCTTACCTCTTTTTCGAAGGATGTGGGTTTATATAATAGTGAAAGGTGGGATGATCTCACTAAGATACAAGCCACGTGTCCGTCCTTTATTTGTTAAACCTCCTTTATCCGCCTCCATGACTCTGATCAAATAGGGTGCGAAAAGTAGATATGTCCTTTTGTCAGAGGTTGTTAGTCTTCTTTTTTTTTGTCACGTACTCATGCTCTAGAATGCATATCCCGCCCACAGCGGGTTAGTAGGTATCTCACACCGAATCCTGATCACTGGCGACTTCAACAGTCCGCCTCTTTCATCTCACCCCTAGGCGAGATGTCGCTCCAGGTGATGTTCCTTTCCCATAGAGATGGCTTGAGCCCAATTGTTTTGCTCATGAAGATGACATAAGTCCAATTGTTACCTTGCTCGTGAAGATGCCCTACATAACTCTTGGATCATTAATAAGGCCAACTTGACCAATTTTCTTGGTCACATCAACTTCTTTTATACTCACGACACTAAAAAACTTATTATTCCCTACCCACATTCTCTCTCTTATATCACTTTTCATACTCATAACACTTACATCACTTCCACTATTTCTTAATTTACGTACAAATGAAAAGGTGGACATACTGTATACTCTAAGACAAAAATATTATAAGATAAGGAGGGAGATTTAGTTATACATCTTAATAAATGGAACATGGAATGAAACACACTAGTAACTCTGTGATGGGGATCGATGATAAATATAAGTTTTATTTTAACTATTTGTTAATTTATTATTATTTTCGGATTTATACTTAGGTAGGTGATAATATCATGTTTAGAAGTAGATTTATCGCCCAAGCCTCTTTGGCCGAGTGCCATAGAGCTTGGGATCTCCTTCGGGAGGTCCCAGGTTCGAAACCCCTCCCCCCTTCCCCAATAACAAGTGGCCTCCACATAGTGGAGGTCCCAGGTTCTCCTCCCTGCAGGGAGTTTGTGGAGTGTGTTACTATGTCCCATAGGGGTCAGTTGTTCCCGCAGGTGATCGTTCAAGATGGCGCAAGACCAGATGGCTCGACGTCAATGGGAGATTAGGCTGTAGGGCAAGTATCATTCGCTGTAATAGGTTCCAGTAAGGGTAGGAACTTGTAATAGTCAGGGCCATAGATCTGTAATAGATTCCATAGGAATTTGTAAACGATGACAATTGCCTTGAAATGAATGATATAGTTACAACTTCAAAAAAAAAAAAAAGTAGATTTATTATATATTTTGATGTTTTTGAGTTGTAATAGGTTACCATATAGATTAGGGTTATTTTTAGAAGTAGTTGACTTGATTTCCAAGTCTTAGGAGCCTTATAAAAATAGTTTTTTTTGTAATTCCGAAAATGGAATGATTTATTGAGATTTTTATTGAATAAACTTGAGAGTTTATTTCTTCTTCCTAAAAGTTGATTAAATTCCTTTTGGATGCCAATTATCAGTAACTGTGCGCGATTCAACGAGAATTGAAGATCATTCACTGGCAATCGTGCGCGATTCAACAGTATTTGATACTCTTATTCCGGTATTGTTGTGACAATCAACGGATTAATAGTGTTTTATCCCTTTTATTCCTTCCGTTGCTACATCATTTTCATCTTTTATCCTTCCGCTGCCTACATCATTTGGTATCCAGAGCCGAAACCAGGGAATTTTTTTCTAGGTTGAGGTAGTTTGTTATCAATTTTTATTTTTATTTATTCGAAAAAGAAATACATAAAATGTTTGATCTATCATCACCTTTCATCGAATCTCCAAGTTCAGATCAATTTGTTGACCGGTCAAAACCTCCAGTTTTTTATCAATGTAATTGCGAGATTTGTCAATTAATGTCACCACAGTCGATTGATTCGAAAACAATTGGCCTTGAAGTCCCACAAGATGACTTGATATGGAATTTTGAAGCTTTCAATTTTTTTCATTTGTATGAAGATCCGTTTGATGTCTATATCTTTCGTTCTTCAGTTTCATAGATTGTTCAGAAATTAATTATCAATCACTTCGTATCAACTCAATGGAGTGACTGGATGGATATTTCGATGAAGGCAATAAAGTTTAAAGTTTGCCGCGTGCTCGGAGTTCATTTTGAAGACGTATTTACTGCCTTACTCAAAATTCGATGACGAAATTTCTTCAAGCGGGGGAGAATGATGGAGATCGATGATAAATATATGTTTTATTTTAATTATTTGTTAATTTATTATTATTTTCGAATTTATACTTAGGTAGGTGATAGTATCATGTTTAGAAGTAGATTTATGATATATTTTGATATTTTTGAGTTGTAATAGGTTACTATATAGATTGGTTATTTTTAAGAAGTAGTTGACTTGATTTCCAAGTCTTAGGAGCCTTATAAAAATAGGTCTTTTTGTAATTCCGAAAATGGAATGATTTATTGAGATTTTTATTGAATAAACTTGAGAGTTTGTTTCTTCTTCCTAAAAGTTGATTAAATTCCTTTTGGATGCCAATTATCGGTAATCGTGCGCGATTCAACGAGAATTGAAGATCATTCACTGGCAATCGTGCGCGATTCAACAGTGTTTGATACTATTATTCCGGTATTGTTGTGACAATCAACGGATTAATAGTGTTTTATCCCTTTTATTCCTTCCATTGCTACATCACTCTGTACCCTAGAACTATTGATATTTAGGATGAGCTTTTGGTGTTTGTGGAGTGTCGTGTCTTTTATTATTGTGAATGAATTGAATATGTCGTTTTGCTAAAAGAAAAACAATATTTTGAAACCGAGAATTTGAATCTTAATTCTTACACTAGGGTATTAGAGAGCGACAAATAAGAATACACACACACATATATACACACCCTCCATCCCAACGGAAGTGGCACCAACTTTTGGGACACGGAGATTAAGAAAAGGTAGTACTCCCTCCGTTTCATGTCACTTGAGACTTACTTGATTTTCTTTTTCGTTCGTTCCACGTGACTTGAGACTGTCCAAAATGGTAAAGAATCTTTACTATTCTCCCCACTCATTCTCTCTCATACTTTACTTTTACACTCACAACACCAATCAACTTACTATTCCTCCCACTCATTCTCTCTCCTAATTTTTCATACTCACAAACACTTCTTCCCATGCCAAAGTTTTTGGTCTCAAGTCACATGAAACAGAGGGAGTATGTGTGTGGTAAAAAAAAAATGAAGAGAGAGAATGAGTGTAGTAAATAGTAGTGTTAGTTGAATAAAATGAGTGATGGAAAATAAATAGAGAGAATGAGTGGGTTAAATAGTGGGGTTGATTGAATATAAATATATTAAAACATTTCTATTTTAGGTAGTGTCATTTGTGCTGGGACAGATCGAAAAGGGAATAAGTATCACTTGTACTGGGACGGAGGATGTATATATCACTGAGTGAGATTATATTTATAAATATTTTAACGCAAATACATGAATGATGACTAAATCTATAAGTATATAGTATATATTAAAGTTGGTGAGGAGAGTTGTGGGTTTGACATGTGTACATGTTTTAGTAAAAGCTTGAATTTGGAGAAGCCACATCAACACCATCCTAAATGTAATGACTTTTGATATTCTCATTCTTAGCTAATACTATTAGTTAATCATATTAGTAATTATATTAGTTAACTATTACTATTAATAGTATAGGTTAACCATTACTATTAATAGTATAAGTTAACTATTACTATTAATAGTATTAGTTAACAATATTAGTTACAATACAAGTTAAATATTACTATTAATAGTATTAGTTAACTATAATAGTTACTATATTAGTTAACTATTACTATTAATAGTATTAGTTAACTATAATAGTTACTATATATAAGTTAATTATTACTATTAATAGTATTAGTTAACCATAATAGTTACTTTATAAGTTATTTTTTACTATTAATAGTATTGGTTAACTATAATAGGCTACATACATTAACTATTACTATTATTAGTATTAGTTAATTATATAAGTTATTATATAAGTTAGATTATTAATTTTTAATATTAATCATAATAGTTACTATATCAATTAACTATTACTATTTATAATTTTTATTTTATTATAATAATTATTATAATAATAGTAATCATATAGATTAATTTTTATTATTAATATTATTAGTTAAAATGATGATTACTATATTAGTTAACTATAATTAAAATAGTTTTTAAGACGTAGTATTGGTTTCCCGCGCAGAGCACGGGTTACACGCTAGTTATACAATGATTAAGAAGACCAAAAACGACTTTCTCGGCCAAGCTTGGTTTAGCCTAAAACATCAGTCATTATTTTTAGGTGGCCTTTGCTTAGTAAGGGCATCTCCAATGCAAGTCCTTAGCCATACGTATCAAAATCAAATTTTGATACCTATGAACTACTATTCACAATGTACTAAATTGTCATCTCCAATGCAAGGTCCTTAGCCAATGTATCAAAATTAAAAGAGTGGTGCGGCGGTCGCATGGGTGCGGCGCCGACCATACCTTCTTTTTTTTTTTTTTTTTTTTTTTGCCCCCACAACCTTTTTTCCTCCCACCAAAAGTAACACTTCTTATAATGAAATGTAACACTTTTGTTTTTCAAATGTAACACTTTTTTTTCTTTCAAAAATGTACCACAATTTTGATGCAATAGATTAAAGATAACATAAAAATTAACGACTAAATTAATGTAACACTTTTTATAAAGGAATGTAACATTCTTTTTTCAAATGTAACACTTTTTTTTCAAAATGTACCACCCATACTTTTTTTCCTTCCAACAAAAGTAACACTTATTATAACAAAATGTAACACTTTTTTATTCAAATGTAACACTTTTTTTTAAAAAAAAAATATACCACAATTTTGCTACAATAGATAAAGATAACATAAAGATTGACAACTAAATTAATGTAACACTTTTTATAAGGGAATGTAACACTCATTTTTTCAAATGTAACATTTTTTTTCTCCGAAAATAACATAGGATTGACAACTAAACTAATGTTACATTTTATAAAAAATGAATGTAACATTTTTTTTCTCAATTGTAACAGTTTATATTCCTTAATGTAACATTATATATGAAATGTAACAATTTTTTATTGAGAAAGTAACAATTGAAATGCAAACAAATTTTTTTTTTGTAAAATTGATGTTACATTTGACAGTAGAAAAAGTGTTACTTTTTTAAGATGAAAGTGTTACTTTTATCAGAACACAGTGTTACATTTCAGCTGGCAAGCACCTCAAACTTTTTTATGTGTAAAAAAATGTTTTAAAAAAAAAATCAAACCATATCATGACCTATGTAGTTTTATTCGTCTCGTCGAGACGAACACAACGGTATTTTTAAATATTTTTTTTGACTTATAAATCTCAAAATATAGCATTTAAAGATTTTTTTTAACACACGTGGAAAATGGCGCGTCCGTCTCACGCGCCCGTCGCACGGCGTGAGACGGCCGCAAACGAGAATTTGCCAAATTAAAATCTCCTATTATTAACTTGAATAATCATTAAAAATATTCTAATAGTTAAATACTTCTAAAATTTAAGATAAATAAATTTAAGTAATTATTAAATAATAATAAAAAAAATTACAAAAGAAAAAAACTTTCTTAAGGCGTGATATATTTTCATTCACTACTTAAATTACATATGATAAAATAATATATACTCCCTTCGTCCCACTCGCATTAGGAAATTTGGTCAATTTAAATTATACTTTGATCAATAATTTGAAGAAAAATAATTATCTTAATGAAAATCTAAAAATTGTTATTGAATTTATTTGTAACCATGATACAATAACAATTTTTAAATTTTTATTAGCATCATTATTTTTCTTCAAATTATAATTAAATTGACCAAAAATCCTAATTCAAGTGGGACGGGAGAGTATATAAATAATAAATTATTGAGTAATGGTTAAATTTAAATGAAGTAAATTATAAAATATTGAATTTTGAAACTTGTCATATTTTAATTGGTTAAGTTTAAGTTAAGACAAATTTGAAAATGCTCTTGTCATTGTTACTTGGAGGAGTTGGTGACAAACTCAATATGAAGTGACAACTTTCTGTCATTTTGGCATGTGGAAATGGCCACAATTCAGCCCATTTTTTTCTTTTGGGCGCGTGGTCTTCTAACAGAAAGTCCCAAGAAAGGTAGCAAATATGCTACCTTTGTAAGGACCAAATCAAATTTTGCTCCCTTGTAAATTGCCATTGGAGATACAAGGACTTTGAGGTGGGTATCAAAATTTGATTTTGATACCCACCATTGGAGTTGCCCTAATGCAAGCTGGAAAAAAGAGAATGACTAGTTGGTAAGGATATACTCCCTCCGTCCCTCTTTAATCTACAAAAATTACTCATTTGATTGTTATGTTTGTTAAAGTGGTGAGAAAATGAACAGTTTCCACATTAGATGTTTCTAAAGCTTCAATGATCACATAACCATATCTTCATGGAGAATGCAAGTATTAGTTCTTGCTATTTCATTAAAATGATTTAAATAAATTCTGCTCTCTGACGGAGAAGT
Organism: Campanula takesimana; assembly: GCA_026119855.1. Lineage (NCBI taxonomy): Eukaryota > Viridiplantae > Streptophyta > Magnoliopsida > Asterales > Campanulaceae > Campanula > Campanula takesimana. The sequence goes on from JAOWBW010000055.1 coordinate 1,512,603, forward strand.
TAATACTATAAAGTACTCCATCCATTCCGGTTTAAAGTTCTTAGTTTGACTTTACACGTTTATTAAGAAATTAAGTGAAAAACAAAGGAATATGTGTCAACAAAAGTAGAGAGGTGAGGATATAATTGTCCTAAACACTATTCATAAAGCAAAAGTATGTGAAAAGAAAATTAGGTAAGAATTGGTTTTTTGTAATAAATGAACTTTTTGAGGGCAAAATTCTCCAAAACATTATTCATATTTTTCTATTTAAGAATAAAGTAACTAAGAACTTTAAACTGGAACAAAAAAAAAAGTAAAAACCTTAAATTGAAACGGAGAGAGAAGTTTTTTTTTCTTTTCTTAGGGTGAATGCAAAATTGTGGATTGGTATGAGATTAGAAGGATCGTCCTGGGTATATTTAATGATTTTATTCCAACTCTCATTCCGGTATGTAGTCCCTCATTTTTTGTTGTCAATTTTATTGACTCTGAATTAATAGTTTATTTTAGTTTAATTATTCTAAAAAAATTTTAAAAATAATATTGTTAATAGTATATTAATAATGTACTTTTAAAAGTTTTTTTTTTAAAAAAAGTTGTAACATATCATTCATTTCAAGGCAATTGTCGCGCCATTCACCATAGTAACACAAGTTCTCCACATTGCTCCCATAGAAAGAAAGCCCCAAGCTTTATACCACTCGGCCAGAAGGCCTTGGATACTTTAAAAGTTTCTTGTAATAGTTATTTTTAATTAAAATTTTAACTAAAATTAAATCAAATTGACAATTTAAAAGTGAGTCTAGCATAGGAATACAATTAAATTTAGGGTTTTTTATCGCAATTAAATTTAGTGTTAGGCTCCGTTTGTTTCGCGTAAAACAATTTCCGGAAAATGATTTCCCGTAAAATGTTTTCCGAAAAATGAAAATGTTTTTCGGAAAATGACATAAACATGTTTTTGGTTGTTTGGTAAATCTAAGGAAAATGTTTTACCGAAAATATTTTCATATGAAAATAATAATAATTTAATATGAGGAAAAGAATTATTATGAGAAAAAAAAATTGAATGTGGGTGGAGATTTTGGGTTGGGGTGGGATGGTTGTTTGTGGGGGGGGGGGGGGGGGTGGGGGTGGGGGGGTAGGGGGTGGGTGAGGTAGGTGGGGGGGTGGTTGGGTGGTGGGGGTGGGGGAGGTGTTCAAAAATAATTTTAATATGAGTATTTTTTTTTTTTTTTTTTTTTTTGGGGTGGGTGAGTGGGTAGGGTGAGGGGGTGGGTAGTGGGGAGCGGGGGAGGTGTTCAAAAATAATTTTAATATGAGTGATTTTTTTTTATTTTGGGGCGGGGGAGGTGGGTGGGGTGGCGGGCGTAGGGTGGGGGTGGTAGGGTAGTTGGGGGGGGGGTGGAGGTGTTCATTTTTTTTTTTTAATATAATGAGTGAAAAGAAGTCTTTTTTTTCTTGGGGGGGGGGAGTGGGGTAGGTGGGGGTGGGTGGGGGTGCTGGGGAGTTGGGGGAGGTGGAGATGTTCAATTTTTTTTTAATATGAGTGAAAGGAGTTTTTTTTTTTGGGGGGTGGGGGGGGTAGGGTGGGGTGGATGCTGGGGTAGTTGGGGGTGGTGGAGATGTTCATTTTTTTTTTTTAATATGAGTGAAAAGGTTTTTTTTTTTTGGGTGGGGTAGGGTGGGGGTGGGGTGGGTACTCGGGTAGTTGGGGGTGGTGGAGATGTTCATTTTTTTTTTTTTTTAATTTGAGTGAAAAGATTTTTTTTTATTTTTTTTTGGTGGGGTGGGTGGGGTGGGGTAGGTGGGGTAGGGTGGGGGTGGGGTAGTTGGGGGTGGTGGATAGGATGGATGAAGATGGTGGTGTTAGAGGTGTAGTGGGTAGGGTGGGGTTTTATGGAGAGTTGGGTGTGAGTGAGAGAGTTAACATTTTCCGGAAAATGACTTACTTAGTAAAAATCCGTAAGTCATTTTACTTAGAAAAGAGGGAAAACCATTTTCCGAAAAATATTTTCCTCATTTTCCGGTGCGTAACAAACACCAGGAAATGGGGAAAACATTTTCCAGAAGTTATTTTACGCGAAACAAACGGAGCCTTATTGTTGACAATTTGATTTTTCTATAACATGGGTCAGACTTAGGGATGTAATTGGCTGCTCGGAAAAGGTGTATGACCTATATAAACTTTTGTAAATTTTATTGGACTTCATTGCATACATTTACGTTTTTTAATTTTTGACAGGGTTAATCATTTCAAGCACCAACCACAAATATTAATTACGTATTTGGTTCCTAAATACTACTCTCTCTGTTGTAAATGATTGTTTCATTTTTTAATTTGTTCTAGAAATTAGTTAGATTTATAAAATTAATGATAAAATCATTAAGATATTTTGTGAAAAGATGATGTAGGAGGAGACCCGACCAGCGCAAGCAGCATTCCAGGCGCCCGCCTGTAGCCTCACAAGCGCCCGCCTACTTGGGGTTTCGGGAGTGAGTGGCTTGTCATGCCATTCGGGCTTTCTAATGCCCCTAGCACTTTCATGAGGTTGATGAATCAGGTATTCCGACCTTTTATTGGCTCATTTGTTGTAGTTTATTTTGATGATATCCTGATTTATAGTAAAGATAGAACTGCATATTTGAAACACCTTAGACAAGTGTTGTAGGTTTTGAAAGATAATCAGTTGTATATCAATCTTAAGAAGTGCACATTTTGCACCAACAAATTGCTTTTCCTAGGCTTTGTTGTTGGTGAGGATGAGATACAGGTTGATGAGGAGACAGTGAGGGCAATCAGGGATTGACCAGCCCCAACATCGGTCACGAAAGTGCTTAGTTTTCATGGTTTAGCTACGTTTTACAGGAGGTTTGTACGTAATTTCAGCACTATTACTGCACCTATCACCGAGTGTCTGAAGAAGGGTAATTTTTAGTGGGGTTTTGAGCAAGAGCAGAGTTTTTCTCTCATCAAGGAAAAACTTTGCACCGCTCCAGTTCTTGCACTACCAGATTTTGATAAAATATTTCAGGTGGAGTGTGATGCTAGTTGTGTAGGGATCGGAGCTGTTCTCTCATAAGAGAAGAGACCCGTGGCTTTCTTTAGTGAGAAGTTGAGCGAGGCTCGACAGAAGTGGAGTACATATGATCAGGAATTTTATGCATTTTTTCAGGCTTTGCGACAGTGGGAGTGTAACGCCCGTCCTAATTCTTGTTAAATTCTGGCCTTACATATTTATATGCTATTTTAATTGAGTTAATTATTTAACTAATTGAGCAAGTTTAGGTCCTAATTGTTTAAGTTGAAACTTTAGGATCATTGGTGAAAATTTAAAGTTTAGGAGCTTAATTGCTGAAATTGAAACTTGAGGGGCCTAATTGCAAATCTTTGAAAGTTCATCAGGATAAACTTGGGTTTGCCTCCTCAGAATCAAAATTCTCAATTCTCTCGTTCTTTCTCTCCGTCTCAGAAAGAAAAGTTAGGGTTTACCGTATTCTCGATCCCTCTTGCTTAATTATGTCTCTGTTCGAAAATCTGACTCCGCATAAATGATCAGGACGGTGAGTAGAGCATTTCCTGCCGAACAGAAATTTGTGTGGGTGAATTTGATTTCGGAGTAGGTAAGTCACTAGCTCCCCCTTGCTTGTAATAACATGCATATATGTTATTCTTGGTACTTGTACTTGTTAATTTCGTGATTTGGTTGAATTTAGTGATACTTGTAAATTTGGGACGAAGGGAGTATTAGTATGAATTACAAAGAACGAAATAGACTTGAAGAAGTGTTCTGGGTATATGAAAATATACTTCTAAGGTGTTAGAAAATTTATACTCCTATTCATGGGACGGTGAAATATTAACTTGATTAAATGTTTATACAAGTATATTAGAAAAATTATACTTATACTTGTGGGACGGTGAAATGAATGAAAGTATCCCTAAATGAGTATATTAGTATATTAGAAAATTATACTTATACTTTTGGAACGGTGAAATATTTAAATGGAATAAAAGAAAATTATCCTATTATTTGTGGGACGGTAAAAGAAATTAATTGAACTTGAAATAGTGTCCTGGGTATGATGCTTCACTCCTAGGTACTCTTGGTATTGTTATTATGTTAGTAAAAGTACACTCCTACGCTTGGGACGGGGAATTATTAAACCTGGGAAGAAATGAATCTTTGCTGTAAATTGCACCAAGCGCCCGCCTGGTTAGGTACCAAGCGCCCGCTCGCTTGATGTGAGACCGCACAAAAGCCTTGGGCGACCGCCCAACTATCTGAAGTATTTTTTCAAATGAGTCACCTACTAAGTGAGCGCCCGCCCGGTCAGGTTTGAGCGGCCGCCCGGTTGTCTGAAAATCCAAAAGCTTGTTTAAAGTGAGATCAAGTTGGAAGTAACCCTAGTTAAGGTATATAGCCTTAGTATAAGATGTCCTAGAAAGTGTTATGACACCTTAGGGGCATCAGAACTTGGTCTTGAACATGAATATTCAATGATTTGAATAAAGAATTTGAGTCTAAAAGTAAGAACTCTTTTAATTGTCTTGAAAGTGCTATGAATAAGCACTAATGTGTTGTATGTGTCTTGAAACCAATGTTTGTGTACTTTAGGGGCACTAGAACAATGTCTTGAGCTTGAACATCCAAAGTATAGGACTAAGAACTTGTAAGTATGAGATGTATAACTCATCTACTTAGCTTGAACTTGAAGTATAAGACAATTAAATCTTGTACATGACTTGAATATCCAAAGATTGGAATAATAACTTGAGTATAAGATTGACACGCCCCAAGTCCCGGGATCCCCTAATAGAACCTCGAACCTGGTGCGCGTAATTAACAAGAAACAAGAAACTAACGGGAAACAGGAACAATACATGTTAGAAACAAAGCTGACATGATATATATACTCAAGAGTTGAGAGCTAAGATAGCTCACACGAGTTCTAGACCAAGAAAATTAAACCAAACAAGGTTACATACAGCGGAAGACATGCCTAGCAAATAAGCTGGCATCAAGAACTGTCTAGGGACAACAAATACTACCCCAATACAAGCCCAGAGTTTAATTAACTCATACAAGATCGTCCTTACCAAAATATAAAAGGACACTAACTTCGAACAAGAATATCCTGCTGAGTAAGTTCCCAGCTAAATCGAGCCTCACTGCGTACTATCCCCTGCTTTCCTGGGGGTGGGAAACAATTAAACAAATAAAGGGTGAGATAAATCTCAGTAAGCTATTAACATGCAACTATATGTCATGTTATCATGCAATACAAGTAGATACTCAAGTAATCATATATCAAGTATCATCAAGTAACAAGTATAGGAGAGGCTAAGCCAACCCAACAAGTAATCAAGCTCAAGATATGATCAGGTAACAAGTAGTCAAGTAGTGCGAGAGGCTAGACCAGCTCACAAGATGCACATAGGCCTATCACGCATTGTACCTGAATCCTTCCTTATTTCCAAGAATACCATTTGTTGTCGATGCTTTTCTAGCTGAGGACAACCAAGAACAAGAACAAGAACTGCTGTGCAGTATATAAGAAGACCTGGTAACCAGTATCATCCACAAGAACAAGATCCACGTGGTGTTCAAGACAAGAGTTAGCATTCACTTAGGTCAGGCTTATTGCTCCAACCAAGGAAGCTATGCCCTTACTATGGCCGGTAGTAAGGGGTCAAGCGGAAATACATAGGGACCCGATTGTCACTTAAACCCCAGCTCTCGCGACAAGCGTGAACCTATATATTTTCGAACAAGCAAGGAGAACCAGCTGGACTCACACAATAATGCACAAGTAGATGTTTACTTGAACTACGAGAACAGAACTAAGTCCCTTAATAGTGGACCAGTCTTTATGCACCATGTAATCATGTATCATGTGCTCACGAGAATATGCACCATGTAATTATGTATCATGTGCTCACGAGAATATGCACCATGTAATTATGTATCATGTGCTCACGAGAATACAAGTACCCATACGCAATTATTGAGAATACAAACCAAGATAACACTGGCACATAAGGTGTCCATGTAACACGATCAATCCAAGTAAGAGTCTATTAATAACAGACTTCAGTCAAGTAGTAGAGTATATCACTTTGTCACATGTCAAGTTTGCACGTACATATTCATATCACGTTTAACACATTAAAGTGTCTATCACGATACCCTTACTATCAAATAGATCCCAATACCTTAGACTCTAAACACGTAGTAGAATAGGTCACATCATACCTAATCACAGTCATATCTCACGTATATGTATCGTTAGTAATCGAATACATTTTCTAACACATATTGTGTTCTGTAATCATTCTTATTAATTTAAATCGTAGTATTCACGATTATATGAATTATCTTCATATTACACTAGTCCCTATTTTCTTTAGGAACCATTTCAAGACGAGATATCTTCTTTATATTTTATATACTTCATTGAGTATATACACGATTAAAAACTAACTCATTTACACTTTAGTGCTTATTTATAGCACTTCCAATATACACGTATCAAGTTCAAGTATGTAGTAGAGTTAATCATTCTCTATCTAGTTCCATAACCCAATTCTTTGGTTATTCATACCATGTACCAATCAATCAAGAAGCCACATTATATCAAGTAAATATATGCAAGATTTGCATATACACATCAAGACTCTTTCAAGTTATTACCATATTCATGTAATGGTTTCAAGACATTCAAGACTTTCAAGACAATCAAGACAGTCAAGACTTTTACAAGATTTTATTATCTTGTATCCAAGTTCTCAATCCATTTTCTTGGATGGTTAAACATGTACAAGAGTTAATTAACTTATACTTAAGTTATCAATCCAACTCTTTGGTTATTTAAGACAAGTACAAGATTTACTCATCTTATATTCACGTTTTAATTAAGAAGATGAGCTATACATCTCCCAATCAAGTTCACGGTCCTATTCCTAGGATATTCAAGTTCAAGGCATTAGTTGGTGTCCTTTAGGTACACAAACTTTAGCTACGAGAGGGGAGACTAATCCAAGATTCGTGGACTAGCTCAACGGGAAACAAGCTTCAGGTAATCAAGAAGCTACATTGTTATCAAGTAACTATGTGTGATGATTGCACATACAAGTCAAGAATATTTCTTATTCACGTTAATGCTTGTTCTGAGCACTTTCGAGTTTACACCTTACCCATATATTGGTGTCAAGTTATTAATCTTATATTCATGTTTTAATCCCTTTTCTTTGGATGTTCAAGTTCAAAACATTGTTTTATACCCCTAAGGTACACAAGACGTTGATTTCCAGACACATAAGAGCATTCATACTCTTATACTCAAGTTCAATGTCCTAAAACACCTATCTAGGTGCTCTATACAATCACTTTAAAACCTCATTAATTTATTCTTTGAATAGCCCTCTAAGTCTAGGTTATTCAGCTTCTTTCGGATCTTGATTCCGACTTTCCTATAGAAAGTTATGAAGGAAACAATTCAAGAAGAACAATCAGATTTCAGGTGGCACGACCGTGCACACCAAAGAGCACGACCGTGCTAACCACCTTGGCACGACCGTGCGTGAAAAAGTGGCACGACCGTGCTATCAAGGTCGAGAAGTTTTCACACAAAACTCATTTTCGGCACGACCGTGCCCATAAAAGGCGCACGACCGTGCTAACACTGTCGAGGAAATTTGCCTAAAGGTGATATTTGGCACGACCGTGCCAAATAAAGGCGCACGACCGTGCGGTACAATTTGGTAGTTTTCCCCTGAGTTCAAACTTAACAATTCTCCGTCCCAAGCGTAGGAGTATACTTTCTAACACTCCCTAACATTCTCAGGAGTATACTAACAAGTTTAGAACTCCTATTTCAAGCCCAATTCATTTCTTTTACCGTCCCATAAATAATAGGACAATTTCTTTTTATTCCTATTTAATATTTCACCGACCCAAAGTATAAGTACAATTTTATATTATACTAATATACCCATTTAGAGATACTTCCATTCATTTTCCCGTACCACAAATAATGGTACGATTTTTCTAATAATATTTAAATCAAGTTACTATTTTACCGTCTCACGAATAGGAGTGTAATTTTCTTATTAACTTGCAAACCCATTTAGCATGCTCTGTATCAAGAAATACTCCCTTCGTCCCAATTTAACAAGTATCACAAAAATTGCCCAAAACACAATTTTAACAAGAACAAGTAGTGGGAATAACATATATACATGTTATTACAAGTAAGGGGAAGCTAATAGCTTACCTAGTCAAAAATCAAGTTGACCCAAATTAATTTCTGTTCGGCAGGAAACGCTCTATTCAGCGCCACGAATATTTATCCGGGACCAGAATCACGAACAAATGAATAATTAAGCTCGAGGAGTCGAGAATAGGAAGAATCCTAAACCTTCTTTATGAAACAGAGAGAGTACGAGAATGATGAAGAATGAATTGCCTTTCACAGGCAAACAACAAGATATACTTCAACTATCCAAGAATTGCAGCTAGGCCCCTCAAGTTCTAACTTTGACAAAAAGGCCCCTAAACTTTCAACTTTAACATTTAACCACCTTAATTTTCTAAAGTAGTTAAATAAATTAACCTAAATAAAATAGCATCTAAATATGCTAGCCAAGAATTTAATAAGCACGTCAAGAATTTAACAAATAAGTCAAATATTTAACGAGATTAAGGATGGGCGTTACAAAGATAATTAATTCTTGTACATGTCTTGAACATCCAAAGAATTGGATTGAGAACTTGAATGTAAGATGATAAAATCTTGTACATGACTTGAAACCAATACATGTGTATGGTAATGAACTTGAAAGTGCTATGAACAAGCACTAACGTGTTAGAACTATCCTTGGTGTGTATGTGCAAATCTTGCATATAGCTACTTGATAGAATGTGGCTTCTTGACTACTTGATACTTGGTATTAATAACCAAAGAGTTAGAATATGGAACTAGATAGAGAATGAACAACTCTATTACATACTCGAATCTAATACGTGTGTATTGAAAGTACTATGAACAAGCACTAATGTGCTAGTAATTGGTTTTAAACGTGCATATACTCAATGAGGTATATAAAGTATAAAGAAGATATCTTGTTCTTGAGTTGAGTTCCTAAAGAATGAGGGACTAGGGTAATACAAAGATAATTCATATAACTATGAATCCTACGATTTAAGTCAACAAGAATGATGTACCCTACTACTTGTTTGGGGTCTGTTGTAATAGACTCTAACTTGGATTGATTGTGTTACGTGGACACATTACGTGCCATTGTTATACTGATTTGTATTCGCAATTATTACATACGTGTACTGGTATTTTGGTGAGTACATGATTACATGGTTCATGAAGGACTGGTCCACTACTTTTGGACTTAGTTCTATTCTCGTTAGTTTTGGTGAGCACATAATTATATGGTTCATGAAGGACTGGTCCACTACTTTTGGACTTAGTTCTACTCTCGTAGTTCAAGTAAATACTACTTGTGAATTCTTGTGTGAGTCCAGCTGGTTCTCCTTGCTTGTTCGAAGATATATAGGTTCACGCTTATCGCGAGTGCTGGGGCTAAGTGATAATCGGGGATCTATGTATCTACGCTTGACCCCTTACTACAGGCCATAGTAAGGGCATAACTTCCTTTATTAGAGCAATACGCCTGATAAAAGTGAATGCTAAACTCGTGAACACCCCGTGAATCTTGTTCTTGTGAGTGACACTGGTTACCGGGTATTCTTGTGTACTGCACAGCAGCAACTTGATTGATCGTGATTTGTCAACTGCAATAAGCAACGACAACAATGGTTTACTTGGGAGGGATAAGGTTGGAATATCATTTGTAACATGATAGTTTAGCCTTATGTGCTAGCTACTTGATGAGTTGGCTTAGCCTCTCATATACTTGTTACTTGATGACATCTTGAGCATGATTATTTGATAATCTTCTTGATTTGCATGATTACATGATAACATGCTATGTACTTGTATCTAGTAACTTACTGAGATTTATCTCACCCCGTTCCTTGTTTATTTGTTTCCCCCTCCTAGGAAAGCAAGTGGTAATACGTTGTGAGGCTCGACTTAGCAGGGGCCTACTTGACAGGTTGTTCTTGTTGGGGATTTTTATCCTGTCCAGTTTTTAGTGAGGACGATTTTGTATCAGTTGTTTAGACTCAATATCTTGGGTAGACTTGTATAGTACTTGTATATAACCACATTTGGTTTAAATTTCTTGTTATAGAACTTGTGGTGAGCTATTTTAGCTCGTTTCTCTTGAGTATATATGATACCAGTTGATTTATTCAGGTGTCATTCCCGTTTTTCCGCTTCTTGTTAGTTACGCGCACCAGGTTCGAGGTTCCATTATAGAACCCCGGGACTTAGGGGCGTGTCAGGGAGCATTATCTTGTTCAGAGGGAGTTTATTCTATTTTCTGACCATCTTGCTTTAAAATTCTTACATAGTCAGAAAATGATAAATAAAATGCATGCTCGCTGGGTTAGTTATCTGCAGAAATTTCCTTTTATTATTCAGCATAAATCAGGTGTTTAAAACAAGGTTGCCGATGCTTTGAGTAGAAGGGCTTCTTTGTTACTCACACCTCAGGAAATTGTGGGTTTTGACCTACTGAAGGAATTGTATGAGGATGATGCCGACTTTAAGGAGTTGTGGTTTAAATGTGTGGGCAAGCATCCTAGTGCAGATTTTCATATCCGTGATGGCTTTCTGTTTAAAGGGGATCAGCTGTGTGTTCATGTTTCATCTTTACGGGAGAAGCTGATTCGAGATTTACATGGTGGAGGTCTTAGTGGACATTTGGGACGAGACAAAACTATTGCTAGCTTGGAGGAGCGATATTTCTGGCCTCATCTGCGGAGGGATGCGAGTTCTATTGTCAGGAGTTGTTATATCTGCCAGGTTTCTAAAGGTCAGTCTCAAAATACTGGTATTTATTTGCCTTTACCTGTTCCTGATGATATATGGCTAGATTTATCAATGGATTTTGTCTTGGGATTGCCTCGTACACAACGGGGTGTGGATTTTGTTTTTGTTGTGGTAGATTGGTTTTCCAAGATGTCCCATTTTATTGCTTGCAAGAAGACTGCGGATGCATCTAATATTGCGAAGTTGTTCTTTCGAGAGGTTGTCCGACTTCATGGGGTTCCTAAGTCCATCATTTCGGACATGGATACCAAATTGCTGAGTCACTTCTGGGTTACCTTGTGGCGTATGTTTGGTACTTCACTTAATCAGAGTTCTACTGTTCATCCGCAGACGGACGGACAGACAGAGGTTACTAACATGACATTGGGGAATATGATCAGGAGCATTTGTGGGGACAAGCCGAAGTAGTGGGATTTAGCTTTACCGCAGGTGGAGTTTGCTTATAACAGTGCAGTGCATTCGACTACGGGTAAATCATCTTTTTCGTTGGTTTATACTTATACTCCTAGGCATGTGGTGGATTTGGTGCCGTTACCCAAGGGTCGTGGTATAAGTCAAGCTGCTGAAAATATGGCCAATGATGTGCAAGCCGTCAAGGAAGCGGTCAAGGCTAAGCTGGAGGCAACGGGGTTGTAGAATAAGGCTGTTGCAGACAAGAAGAGGCGGGTCAAGGTTTTCAAGGTTGGAGATGAGGTGATGGTGTTTCTTCGCAAAGAACGTTTTCCTGTTGGTACTTACAAGAAGTTACAGCCTCGCAAATATGGACCGTTCAAAGTGACCAGGAAAATCAACGTCAATGCTTATGTGGTGGCTCTTCCCGATGATTTGAACATTTCTAATACGTTCAACGTCGCTGATATTTAGGAGCACCACGCGGATGGGGTTCTTTATCCTGGTGAGAACTCGGGTCGAGTTCTTTAGAGGTGGAGGAGACTGATGTAGGAGAAGACCTGACCAGCGCAAGCAGCATTCCAGGCGCCCGCCTGTAGCCGCACAAGCGCCCGCCTACTTGGGGTTTTCGGGAGTGAGTTTCTGGACAAAGCAAGCGCCCGCCTGGTTTACACCAGGCGCCCGCCTGGTATGTCGGGCAGAATATTACCAATTTACGTTTTTGGTTGTTTTACGCGCAGACTTAGGTTAATTTCAGGATTACTGTTTTGTTTAGGTTATGTTATTTTGATAGGAGTATAAATACTCTTCTATTTCATTGTTTTAGGGTTACAACTTTTATTTATCTATTGAACTTTGTTCAAGGAGATTTTCTTCTCTTTTCTGGTGGATTACAGATTTATTGTGTTTTAGGGTTCATCGCTTGTGAACTATTGTGTTTAGTGCGCTATTCACGAATACTATCGCTTCCGTGCTGCGTCAAAAGACAAAGACAAAGACAAATAACGAGACTATCAATCGAGACGAAAGGATTTTTTTATTTAAAATACTATGCTTTTAATTTCAGGAAAAGAAAGCATACCATCCATAATTCCTTCAACTTTGTCCGCAAAGGAGTGACTCAGTGGTAAAGCCAAGCTTCGCACTCGGTGAGCGCTAGGGTTCGATCTCTCTCCTCGTGTTCTTATGGGCGTAGATATCGCCAAAAAAATCCTTCAACTTTGAAGACTAACAATTTAGGCTGGAGCAATGCTAGGGGAACAAAATAAGGTCACAAAATCTTGCTCACAAAATGAGGTGGCGATATTTTATTGGTTACATTGATAATGGATCTGTCACACTCTAATTAAAAACACCAATAACATTATTACACCTAAGATTTTGTGAGCAAGTTTTGTGCCCCTAGTATTATTCTTTAGCCTTCAAGCATATAAAAATTTAAGAAGTTTTCAACTGCGTAATAAATAAATAAATTTAAGAATCAAAGTCAAAATCTAATTAAAATAAAGAAGTCCAACTAATGGGTGGCTAAGATAATCTAGCATTGAAGAATGTTTGGTCATCTCCTTGGCTCGATTTGGTGCAACGCAACCCACCCCAGGTTAACGTGGGTCCTGCTTTATCATCACCACCCCCATGGTCGTTCACCTACCCAAAATCCAAAAGCTGGGAATGAGACAATGAGACACGCTCTCCAATAAAATGACACGATTTTTGAGAGGGTATAGCTTTTTGTTTTGATTCGAGAATAACTGCTCAAAAGCAAATGTAGAATCACACCCGTAATAATCATTTTCTTCATAAAATGAAAATACTTTTTCCATCTCATACAATATTCACCCTTTTATTTACACAAAAATTCAAAAAATAGCATAATTAATACTCCCTCCGTCCCATTTGAAGCTTCTCCTTTTACCCAAATGGGTATCCCGTTAAAAACTTCACCCTTTCCTAAAATGGTAAAAATTGTAGGCCTCATTTGTCATACCCACTCACTTCTTCCTCTCACATACTTAAATTATAGGACCCACTTATCATACCCACTAACTTTTCCCTCTCAAATGGGACGGAGGGAGTATACTTGTTGTGAATATGAAAAGTGAGGTAAGAGCGAGAATATGAGGTAGGGAATAGTAAGTTAATTAGCGTGTAAATATAAAAATAAGTAGAAAAAGAATAAGTGATATGAACAGTAAAAATCTTTGTCGTTTTAAAAAAGAAACACTTACTCTAAAACAAATTTAAAAAAAAGTAAACACTTACAAGAGTAGTATTTTGCAATTTCATTGCTCAAATTTTCTCCAAATTTAAAATTTAGCAATCTGACAATTTTTTTTTTTCTGAATTGAGAAATGAAAACGACCAAACTAAGCTTGTTAAGTGTGACATGTGCCAGACATGTGATCACTTACGAAGTTTATCTAAGACTCTTGTGAAGAAAAACTCTAACTGATTAAACCCAAAATTAACAAATTTAAACATTAAACTTCAATTAGCACACTACTCCAAAACTATGATATCTACTAATTTCTTTTGTTTCACTTTAATTTAATTTATAAAAGTAATAATTGTGGGAGTCTCTCTAAACACAGTCTTGAAGTTTCAACATATATGCTCACAGCACTTACTTTTAAAACTATTTTTTCTAATGATAAAGTACTCTCTCCGTCTTAAAATATACTATGTCGTTTTAGGTATTATTTTTTGTCTCAAAATACTTATCGCTTTTACTAATTTTAAGGTTTTTTTGTTGTTGCATATCAATTATACACTTATTAATAATAATGAACTATCTCTTTCCTAAACATTTAATTGCCTAGGTAACTGGATTATTTTAGGGTCATATGAGACTTTTTAAATGCATTAATTACATTTCTTAAGAACTGTGCAAATTTTCAAAACGACATCTATTTTTTGGACGGAGAGAGTACTAGTATTTCTTAATTCCCGTATCGGGAGTCGGGACCAAAAATCTTATTTGAGATAGGGCGGAGGGAGTATAATTTATTTTTTGTATTTTTTTCACATTTGAATATAATTTTTGTAATTTATCTATAAAATTAAACTAAAATTAATGATCAAGCGAAAGTTTGTTAAATTATTTTTTCACTTCCCTAAATATTTAACATTACATCTATTTTTCCTTAAAAAAAATAATAAAACATCTATTTTAATTTTTACCTTTTGCAACCCATCGCCCTTTCATTATTTCAGTCTCATCAGCCTCACAATTCACCACCTTCTGTCACGACTAGCGCCCTTTTTAATCGCAGAGATTTAAGACAAGTATATTTTTGGTCCATAAATCATTTATCTAAACACAAAAATAGAAAAGTATATTAAATAATTAAAAATTTATAAGAGGGAAAGGTTTGTGAATATCACAAGTATAAAGTTAAAATTTGCAATTGGATCACGTGATTTAAGTGTGTAAAAATGAAATAAAATAGAGTAAAATAAATAATTTAAAACATTCATTCTAGAAAAATGAAATATCAATGAAATACGTTAAAATGAATGAGCAAAACTAAAATTATAAATATAGTTTACAAAATATTGATTAAAATTACAGTTGATAATGAATGTTTGGATGCTGTGTTTTAGACCCCATTATTTATTAATTTAATGTCCAAACATTTATTAACAACTGTATTCATAACCAAAATTTTATAAAGATATTTTTTAACTCCAAAATTACCTAATTTAATGTATGTTTTCGATTTGTTCAACTCTCTCAACTTCCACGCTGTCTCCTTATTTGGAAGAAAAAAAAAAACCCCAGCTTTCTTCAAGAGTTCAAGGTTTCATCCATTCTCAACTCTTTAACAACACATTTTTTGTAATCTTAATTTATTGAAATACAAATAATTGTACCGTTGATTTTGTTTATAAGTAAATGCAAAAATAGGGTTTCATGTTCAGATTTGTTTTTGTTTCTTTCAACTTGATGTTTAGTAAAATCGAACATCATTATTTCTCTTCGCTTGTTGAGAGTCTTGTGTTTTCTCTCCTCATTGAGAGCCTTGTGTTTTGTTGAGAGCCTAATGCATTTTCTCCTTTTGTTAAGAGTCTTATATTATGATCTACAATCATTTCCTACGCAATTTTTTAATTTCGCCGTGTTTAGGAAGCTTGGTTGGCATCTACTTGTCAATCCAAATGCTTTGATGTATATTGTTGTCAAAGCTAAATCTTATCAGAGAAATAATCATTTGAATGTTTGTGTTTGGCAGTTTCTAGCTGTTACTTGGAGTAGCATTTGAGCGTCCCAATTTACAGTAAGAAGCGGAATTCATCTAAACAAGGATAATGGAGTGAAAATAAATGATACACGAGAAAAAGTGATGGACTTCATTTTATTGGTGATTTACAACACATTGGCTAAATCATGGGTCAAATCAGAGGTAGGCAATAGTGAATTTACAACCCATATTTTTTCCTAACATTATTTTGATTCAACAAATTGTGAAATTCATGTTATTTGTCGATTGTATAACAAATGTACTGTTTGGGATGAGCCACGAAATCATGTCTTGAGTCATCTCAATTTTGTTTGGCATACAATTAATTTTAGCTTAAAAAAACGCGGTACAAATTACTCACTCCGTTTCAAAATATTTGTCGCTTTAGAAGTAAAAATTTGTTTCAAAATATTTGTCGCTTTACAATTATCAAGACATTTTTACTATTTTGTCATTATACCATCATTAATGATTGTGAATCTTAAGCATCTCTTGTACAATCATTTATTCACCTATAAAATTGAATTATTTTTATTGGGTCTTTTCAGCATGTATTCATTATATTTTTAAATGTATGAAAATGCTTAATGCGACAAATATTTTGAAACAGAGGAAATATTACTAGACGGAGTCACAGGGAGTATAGCATTAGCCTAAGAAATTCAGATATTTAAATAAATGATTAAATTTTTAATTAATTATAAATATTTTAAAACAGCAATTTGGCATTGGAAATGTCTTCTCTTATTTCGTTTTCCGGTTTCAGGCGATTCGTTGATGCTTTTTTTTTTTGCAATCTTTGACTCCGTGCTTACCCGGACCCGACCGCTAACTTAATTCCGATTCACCCCCTCCTTTCTCTCTCTCTCTCTCCTCACGGATTTATCGCCGCCGTAATTCCACCCCTCCGCCACCGGACCACCGTTCACTCGGCTCAAAACTCCAACCAGTAGTCCTCCTGTCAGTCAACCATCACGGCCATAACAATCAAGCAGGCGGCGGCGGCGGCGGTGCTATCAGCTATTTCTTCGCGACACCGTTGAATGCGAGTTGAAATGTGTTTGAACGACCGATTTTGGCTTTAATTTGCAGATCTGGTAACTGGCCTTTGATAATAGGGTTTAGAGGAGTTGTGTTTGCTGGTTGTTTGTTGTTGAGCTCTGATTTTTTAGGGGCAGGGGGTTGATTGCAACGGTTAGATGTGAAAGTTGATGGTAGTGTACGGAGAAGAGAGTGTGATCGTCGTTGATGATGAGCGGACCTCCACGGAGCGACTGGTGGTGGTGGTCCGGTGAATCTCTCACATGGAATGGCAGATCTTGTTAGCTACGGTAAAGCCGACCGTGACATCGAGCAGGTTTGGCCCCTTTCGTACATCGCTCTACAATCTCTCTCTGTAATTATTTGATTTTTTCTATGTGAGTGTTTGTAGTTTACAGGGAAAAACTTAAGATTATTTAATAGATTATCTGGCTATTTTATTTAATGCTCAAATTTAACTCAATATTTGTGGCATTATTTTGGATTTTCCATTCTTAATGGAAAATATGAGAGAAATGTGGAACTTCCTATATAGTGGCGAGTGGCGACCTAGTTGTTCGAACGACCTATAGGCCTTAAGATTCCGGTCTACAGTTGGTTCTTTATTTATCAAGTTTTCAGCTTCGCAACTGTTCTGGTTCGTGTTGGACTGTAGGAGTGAAAAAGAACCTTATTAGATAGTGGAGAATGTTTGTTGATTCTATTAGGTCTGCTTTGTTATGTCTCTTTTGGTATGATCATTGCAGTTAAAAGCTCCCTGAAAATACGTTTGCTGTTGAAATATTTGGTTAAGGGCTGGTTTCTGCTTTTTGCCGAGAGGAAGTCATGAACTACTTAGTGTTTGGTTGATACGGTGTGATACCATTTTCGTATCGCTTATGGCTACTTTTTGTAATTTGGAAGCCTCTAATAGCTTATTCCTTTCAAACGTTTTGTTGGCTACAGTTTTGAACTTAAAACTTCAACTTTAACCCATTATATGTTAGATTTTTATGTAAACCACGTGAAAGGATGGGATAGCTTGACTGTTAGGGAAGCTCATTTTTTACATTACTCTACAAGGCTGTAGCATAGCTTGAGTAGGCTTTCTTGATCATTTCATCTACCTTTTTGCAGGCACTTATTTCTCTGAAGAAGGGTGCTCAACTAATCAAATATGGTCGCAAGGGAAAACCCAAGTTTTGTCCATTTAGACTTTCCCATGTGAGTTTCTCCTCAACATCTTTCCTACTTACATATCTGCAATTGGGATTCTCTGTTTTGCTCTGCTTTTCCTTGCTTAGGTTTCTTCCTTTTTTGGGGTGGGTTGGGTGGTAGGACAAGAAGGTTGTAGCCTAGTAGTTGGCCCTCACTTGAGACTGGAGTATAGGAACATATGAGATATCCTTATATAAAAAATAAGCGAAAAGGAGAGAGTGGTAGTGGCGTTGGTCATCGTTAAACTCAACATTGATATGTAATTTCTGCATAGAGAGAGTTAGTCATTTAACGGTGATTAAAGTAAACATATAAAAGTAAAGTGAACTTGAAAGGCTAATATATTTAATTTGAGCATGAGATTCTTTTTTTGGAAGGGAGAGAGTAATTGATGCCATGCTCCGGCGCACTGATGGAACTAGTACAATCCATTCATTTACAAGCACACACAACTTCTTTTGCTCAACTGAACGTAGTTTGCTTTTTCGTCAACTGAACAATTCTCTCTCAGGGAATGTGCACGCGCGTGCGCCTCTGCTCCAACCTTTTTCGGATAATTTGTAAAATTAGATGTTTTTTTTTTCAAGTTGCAATATTTGTGTGGAAGGAAATGGTCTTTAGCAATGGTTCTTGAACCAATTAACTTTATATCTATCATGTTCTATGAATTCTATTGGTGTTCGTGTATGTTATGTAACATATTTCCTTGGTGATTTTTTTTTTTTTTTTTTTTTTTTTTTATGTTTAATGAAATTTGATAGTCTCAAGTAAAACTCTAGATAATGGACTAAAGCTAGCCTTTGGAAACAGAGTTTGACTTTGTAGTGTTGCCGGTTCCAAAGATATTATTCTTGCCTTTTCTTTTCCTGATATTAGGAGAACATTTATTGTGGATAACTGATCATGCATTATAACGACCTATATATTCTTTTATCAGCTAAAAGAGAAGACATTTTATTGCGGAAATTTAAAGCTAGATTGTGATAGCTCTATGCTTAGTATATTGTCAATGAGCGTAGAGTCTCTAGAAGCATTTATGCATGTCAATATTGGAGCTGTCTTACCTTTATTGATCCATGGTTGAATTTTCTGGGTCGAGTTGCTGACAAAAATAAGCACAGGATAGAATAGCCTTGCACCTGCAATTTTGCTACATTTTAGCTTAGATTGTTGTTTTACCTTGACTTGTGCACAATCATAATAATGGCATAAATATCCGATGTAATGAAGAATGCATCATATTTCGCACGATAGCTAACAGGAGTCTGAAATTACAGGATGAATCATCTTTAATTTGGATTTCTAGTAGCGGTGAAAGGAATTTGAAATTAGCTTCAGTTTCCAGAATAATTCCTGGTCAAAGAACTGTGAGTATTCTACTCCTCTTTATTTTTATTATTATTTTTTTCCCCCGGAACAAAACTCGACTACTCCGAGATCTTTCACATAGCAGTTCTGTTACATTATCATAAGATAGCAATTAAGCTGCGTGGATATTTTATTTTCTCAAAACATGTTCACGCAATTTGGTCCTTTCTTTATCTTTTAACTAATGTTTTTATTAAATTTTGTTGTAATATGTTACCAGGCTGTCTTTCAACGGTATTTGCGTCCAGAAAAGGACTATCTCTCGTTTTCCCTCATTTACAACAACGGCAAACGATCTCTTGATTTGGTCAGTTAATGTCAAACCTGTTCAAGATAATCCTTATTTTTTTTTACTTCTTTATTTTTCTTGCTATTCAGATTAACGGAGTATATATCTATTTTTCTTCATTTTCTCTATTATTTAGATCTGTAAGGACAAAGCTGAGGCGGAGGTGTGGATTGCGGGATTGAAAGCACTAATCTCCTCTGGGCAAGGTGGCCGTTCAAAAATTGATGGATGGAGTGATGGGGGCCTCTATCTTGATGTAACTTTCCTGCCAAGAACTTCTTGATAAGTTTACCATTTTCAAATGTTACCTTATTTTATCTGTTAAAGACCAATTTTGTTTCTACAGCTGAGAGCATCTAATTGGTTGTGTAAATGTACCAGCGTAGTCTTGCTTTCAATAGTATGCAAATTGACTTTTTTTTTTTTTTTTTTTTTTTTTTTTTAAAAAAAAAAAGCTAATGTTAGGAAGGTTTGGTCAGGTTGTCTACTGTAAGACTAATGCCTTCCATGTTATGACTTGTTGCTCCAACCCTTACAATGATCCCAGTTTCTCAAGTCAAGTCACATCATGGAACTCTATCCTATAACATACCAATGTATAACATAAAGCATTTTATGTCATTAATCGGTACTCACAGATATCAATAACAAGCAAACAATGTGAAGACAGCAAATGAAGTAGAGAGACACTCGAATAAACATTAACAAGAAGTCAAGGAGACTACCAACTATAAGCAATTAGAAAATTGTAGAAGGGGTGCATATAATACTTCAATCAGGCTTATTAAGGGAGTTCATGGATATTTACCCAAATCTAGAAAGTTCATGCATCTGATTGATTCAGAACAATATGGCTGATCCAGCTCTGTTTTGCTTTTCTCCATCAGTTCACTTATTTTCTTTGTTTTTCCTTGTCATAAGTTTTCTTTCTTGTTTGGGTGGGGGAGGTTTGACTTCTACTATGGGCCATATGAGTTTGACAATTAGAGATGTGTACTTAATTCTCGCTTTTCCAGGTTCTCAAATTTTGACTATTTGTTCTATGGTGAATTGATTTCAGGATAACAGAGATTTGATATCAAACAGTGCAAGTGACAGTTCAGTTAGTGCTCCGAGAGATTTTAGCTCCCCAGAAGTTTCGGTCAGTTCTAACATAAATACTTCTCCCAATAGTTACTGCCCCGAGAATTCTGTTCAGTTTGAGAGGTCACATGTACCTGTGGACCAAACAAATATGCAAGTAAAAGGATCTGTGTCTGATGCTTTTAGGGTTAGTGTTTCTAGTGCCCCAAGCACTTCTAGTCATGGTTCAGCTCCGGACGACTGTGATGCTTTAGGAGACGTATATATCTGGGGTGAGGTAATATGTGACAATCTTATCAAGGTTGGTCCCGACAGAAATGTTAGTTCTTTGAGCACCAGGACTGATGTGCTGCTTCCCAGGCCATTAGAATCCAATGTAGTGTTGGACGTGAATCATATTGCATGTGGAGTCAGGCACGCTGCCCTGGTCACTAGGCAAGGTGAAATATTTACATGGGGTGAGGAATCTGGTGGAAGGCTTGGCCATGGTGTTGGGAAAGATGTCACTCAACCTCGTCTAGTTGAATTTCTAGCTGCTTGCAATGTTGATTTTGTCGCATGTGGAGAGTTCCATACTTGTGCTGTTACAGTGTCTGGGGAACTTTATACATGGGGAGATGGCACACATAATGCGGGGATTCTTGGGCATGGTACTGACATTAGTCACTGGATGCCTAAAAGAATATCTGGTCCTCTTGAGGGGCTTCAAGTTTCTTCGGTAACTTGCGGTCCGTGGCATACTGCTTTGATAACATCAACAGGGCAGCTCTTTACGTTTGGTGATGGAACATTTGGTGTTTTGGGCCATGGAGACAGGGAAAGTGTTTCTTACCCGAGGGAGGTGGAATCTCTATCTGGATTGAGGACAATCGCTGCTGCCTGTGGAGTCTGGCACACTGCTGCAGTTGTGGAGGTTATAGTTACTCAGTCTAGTTCGAGTGTTTCATCTGGTAAATTATTTACCTGGGGTGATGGGGACAAAAACCGTCTTGGTCATGGAGACAAGGAACCTCGACTGAAACCTACATGCGTTCCAGCACTTATTGAATATAATTTTCACAAAATTGCTTGTGGGCATAGCTTGACTGTTGGATTAACTACATCAGGGCAAGTTTTTGCAATGGGAAGCACAGTCTACGGTCAACTAGGAAATCCTCAATGTGATGGAAAGCTACCTTGCTCAGTAGATGATAAGCTTGTTGGGGAGTCTGTTGAGGAAATTGCATGCGGTGCATATCACGTGGCTGTACTAACATCCAGGAATGAAGTCTATACATGGGGAAAAGGAGCTAATGGGAGGTTGGGCCATGGGGATGTTGAAGATCGGAAAACACCGACTTTAGTTGAAGCATTGAAGGATAGACATGTCAAATTTATCTCGTGTGGGTCAAACTACACATCAGCAATATGTCTTCACAAATGGGTTTCTGGTAATGAACAGTCTCAGTGCTCATCTTGTAGAC
Source organism: Campanula takesimana (assembly GCA_026119855.1). Classification (NCBI taxonomy): domain Eukaryota; kingdom Viridiplantae; phylum Streptophyta; class Magnoliopsida; order Asterales; family Campanulaceae; genus Campanula; species Campanula takesimana. The sequence continues at coordinate 1,534,631 of JAOWBW010000055.1, forward strand.
AAGCTTTTGGCTTTACTAGGAAGAGGCACAACTGCTATAATTGTGGTCTTGTGCATTGCCATTCATGCAGTTCTAGAAAAGCATTAAGAGCTGCATTGGCTCCCAATCCCAGCAAGCTGTACCGTGTATGTGATTCCTGCTTTGCTAAATTAAATAAACTGGCAGAAGCTGGTATCAACACCAGAAGAAACTCTATTCCACGTCTTTCAGGAGAAAACAGGGATAGGCTTGACAAGGCTGAACTAAGATTGGCCAAGTCAGGGGTACCTTCTAATCAAGATTTGATTAAGTTGTTAGATAATAAAGCAGCAAAACAAGGAAGGAAAACCGATACATTCTCACTCGGTCGCTCATCTCAAGCTCCTTTTCTACAGCTGAAAGATGTTGTGCTTTCAACTGCTGGTGATTTGCGCCGTGTAGTCCCCAGACCAATTGTGACACAGTCGGGTGTTAATTCAAGGTCTGTGTCCCCTTTCTCGAGGAAACCTAGCCCTCCGCGTTCAGCAACACCGGTTCCTACCACATCAGGACTTTCCTTTTCAAAAAGTGTTGCTGATAGTCTGAAGAAAACAAATGAGCTTTTGAATCTAGAAGTTCTCAAATTACAAGGACAGGTAGTACTCGAACTATGGATTTCATTTTCCTTCTCTTTTGACTCGGCTTCAAATCATGAAAAAGTAAAATTGTCATACTCTGTTCTCCACCTTATGCAGGTTGAAAGCCTAAGACATCAATTTGAACTTCAAGAATTAGAGCTTCAGAAATCTACGAAGAAAACTGAAGAAGCTATGGCGTTGGCTGCAGAGGAATCTGCCAAATCGAAAGCTGCAAAGGAAGTGATCAAGTCACTTACAGCACAGGTAGTTTCTCTTGGACAAATATTATTGTTTTCTATTATTTGCCCTGAATCAGGATTCATAGCAATGTTTTATATCCCCTATAAGTATTTTGGAGGGTATCATCATGGATTATTACTCGTAGTCCTAATGTGGATTTCATTCGAGCATTTGTACGCGCCTTATTATTTCTATCTTAACTCTTCATTTGAGACACCTTCAACCCCTGACCCCCTGAACCCGCAAAATGAGATCACTCACTTATTAATTGTCATGGTAATTTTCGACGAATAATGAGAACTCTTGTTTATAGATGTAGAAACATTAGTATGTTTTTCTCCACCCTCTTTCTCACTAACCTGTACTTGATATTTTGAAAGGTGGAAATGGAGGGAAAGTTACTCATTACTAGTTGGGTGAAGTAGAGAAGTGTGGTTTGTATTTTATGTGATTTAAGTATACCTGTGAATCTAAAAGGAAAACAGTATTGGATAACCATCATACATAGGTTCCTCTGTGGGGCTAAATAGTGGGAAAACTATGATAGAACAGGTGGATAAAATGGGTCAAATGAGAGAACTGAGATGGGTGTTTGGCAAAATTGGAGAAGATCAAACACTAGCCTGATACAGTACAAGTAGGTTTAATAGGAGATTTGATGCGAGAGAATAACTTTAAATGGTTCGAAAAAAATATAGATCAATAAGTGCGCAAATGATTTATAGCGTTACATCATTAACAACATGATGCCAGAGGCTAACATATTGATATTTAGGGAACAGAACAAGATTCTGACGCACTTACTCAAAAATTCAAAATAGCGACACGACATTTTGAAAGATGCTTTATGCTCCTAGTCTCAAAAGATTGCCACTCTTTCCTTTTTGGTTTGTCCAAAGATCCCATTCCTAAAAGGGCAATATCAAGAAAGTTCAAGCAATCAATAATCACCCTAAAAAAGTTTGACTTGTCAAATGGAGCAGTTTTTTTTTTTTTTTTTTTTTTTTTAGACGGGAGATTGTCTGGTATGGTATATTTTACACTGATCTGATTTTATATGCCATTTTCATAAATGTTGCAAGTATTGAGAACATTTAACAAACTCATTTAGGACCAACATGCACCATATTTCTATCAATTATAAAGAAAGTAATCTAACTAAGTTCAGGATTGGTTTCTTTTTGTAGCAGATCCGTATTCCATAGTATCCTTATGCTTGGATAGTGGAGATCAAAACTATTACTCCCTCCGACTCATAATAAATGTCGCACTTTCTTTTTGCAAAGCAAGGTGCAAACAAGTAAAGCACAGTCCTTAAAAATGTTGACAAGTGAAATGAGACATTATCTTTTGGGATGGAGGGAGTAATGAGTATGAACAAAGATAATTAGGAAGTACGGGAACGGTTTAAATGTCTCTTCCTTACGGAGGAAAATGTGTTCTGTATGGATTACCTTGTTACCAGATTTCTGTCGGGAAGCTTTAACTAATCATACTTCATTCCCATGACAGCTCAAAGATATGGCTGAGAGATTACCTCCTGGGGCCTACGACACTGATAGCATCAAACTGGCTAGCCTACCTAATGGTTTGGAGTCCAATGGTGTTCACTATCCTGATGCTAATGGAGATGCTGACTTGGCAAATGGAGCAACAAGTCCTAATAAATTTCCTCGGGACCCAGTTGAAGCCATTGAAAATAATTTTTTCAATAAAAGACAAGGGTCTCTGACCTCTAATGGGAGTGGGGATTATCCAGATGGCAGACTTTCTAATGGGAGTGGAAATGTTCTAGTCGGAAGAATTGCTGTGGCGGAGGCTGTTGAAAGCAGGGATTCCGTGCCTTCCCAAGATGGGGAGAATGGCTTGAAACCCAGGAGTCCGGTATTTCCTGGGAATAACATTAATCAAGTTGAGGCGGAGTGGATTGAACAGTACGAGCCTGGCGTGTACATAACTCTAATGGCTCTCCATGATGGTACTAGAGATCTCAAACGAGTGCGCTTCAGGTATTATTTTCCATCAAAAAATAGTACTACTATTTCTCCCCCCCCACCCCAAACACACACACACACAAATATGCAGGTCCATCCTTGTGAGGTGGACCCAGAACCATTTTTAAATGGGTGCACAAATTACACTATTAAGTTAAAAAATGTGATTGTGAAAACAAAAAATAAAACTTTTTGTGAGAATGGAGCCCACAACCTCAAGGTTTAAAGCTAGCGCTTAAACCAATTTAACTTAACAAATTATTTGAGTAAATGGGTGCACTTCAACCCATTTGACTACGCATGGGTCGACCACTAATCCTTGTTCTCGATCATAGAATATAATAGACACCATTTTGGAAAGGTATGTATATGGATAATATTTTGCCACAATTAGGTAGACGAAACGTCGCTTGAAGTTTATAAAATCATGGTTGACCTTCTTTCTCAGTAGTGTCAGTATTTGGCATCCATTGATCAATATCAAATTGAATAACCATCTAATGAACAATTTCCCGCCACTATTGGAATGTGATATTTTCTACAGTCGGAGGCGATTTGGAGAGCACCAGGCTGAGACATGGTGGTCAGAAAACCGTGAAAAGGTTTACGAGAGATACAATGTGCGTGGGTCTGACAAGTCATCAGTTTCCGGCCAAACTGCCCGCAGGTCAGGAGAAGCACTCTCACCCTCTAGCCAGTATTAGCCTCAACACATTCAAGATGTCATTCTTAATCTGCATTGGTTCAACTACAGAGTTGGGGCTGAGGGGAAAAGTAAACACCATTCTACTACCTCCCCTCTAACCTACCCAAAGGAAATCCGTCTTAAAAGAAATTAAATTTGTGTTGTTCTAATTTGTTTAGCCGTCAATTTAATTTTATGGTTAGCTGGTCTTTTACCTTTGTTATATTAGTGTATATAATATAAACTCGTTCTATTATTATTATAAATCCGGTAGAAGGAAGTTTTTGGTACAACGCTTTTTTTTTTTTTTTTTGTTGGTTTTATCCCAGCTTCGGTTTGATGAGTGTATTTTGAAGCGGGTTTCAACCCGCTACACTAACCATTCATTCATTGTTTATCCTGAACATGAGCGTGCTTTTCGATCGTACTGAGGACATCAGAAACTGTGAATCTTTCTTTCCTCATGATTCGTTCCTATTAAAAACTGTCATCCTTTTTCTTAGTCCGACTTATTGGTTAAATTAAACACAAAACTTTGTTTTAGTATGTAATGCTTGTTTGTGTCTAATAGTAATATATACTCCGGTCCGATAAGATGATGAAAGGATAAGGATCCCAGCATGAATAAAAGGGAATGGACAAACAAAGAATCCGGATCCTTTATCGCAATTGATTATTTGAAGAAAGCATTTTTTTTTTCCTGTTTTGCTCAGTTGCATTTTTTGTGAATTCCAAACTGAAAATTTTATCCTAGTTAAGTTAAATAGTTAAAGGCTACAACTGATTTGATAAGGAGGGATAATTGTGCCATGATTTTATGTCAATTTTTTCTAAACTAAAAGGGGTCAAAAACTGTAAAACTAACAGCTTTGAGTGGTAAAAGTATTATTTTTCTAAACTTATAGATGGTGAAAATTAGATAGCTCCAATATCGAAGCGGTCGAATGACCCCATTAGCATTAGCTATGGGTAGCTTCAACGCTGTCTTTTTGGTTATATGTCTAAATTTGGCTACATTAACACAACGCTGATTCATTAATTAAAATATTTTTTTTGAGCCGACCGCGCATAGTAACCAGCCGCCCTCATAGGGCCGCAGGAGTCGAACCCAAGACCTCCCTTAAGGTAAGGAAGGCCCTTAAACTCACCCACACATACCACTGAGCTATAAGCTCTTTGGTCATAGGGGTTAGTTGTGTGTAGGATTTTGGCACGCTTCCTGTTTATACTCGGTGACTACCAAAGATACTGTGTGCCAAGGAACAGAACCAGAGAAATTAGTGAGGATCACAAGAGAGCCAACGGTAGTGTGTGTAGGCCCCTGAGGCATTTTGGGGTAGGCTGGATTCATGTAGGGGCTTTGTGTGTTGATAGGGATGGCAATTTGACCGAACCCGAAGGCGATCCGCCCCGAAAAAGTAGGGTCCGGGTTGTAATTTTTATGACCCGAGCGGGTTAGGGTCGGGTTCGGGTTTTGATATTGACCCACCGTGACCTGACCCGCACCCTCATGTACAAAGTAAAAATATTATGTTAGTTAATCATATCATATGTTGTTTAATTTATTTTTATAGTTGTTTTTTAGTGAGGTTTGATGATTTTAAACTAATTTCTATAACTAATTAAAATTTAAGCTTACACATAGATTGAGCCCAAGCAAATATGAGCTAAAAAATTTATAATTTTGTACGTTTCGGGTCGGGTTCGGGTTTCCTTGTCTTCGGGTCGGGTCGGGGTCGGGTCACACCTTTTGACGTTAGGGTCGGGTTCGGTTTTGATGAAACCCGCCCCGATCCCGACCCGTTGCCATCCCTATATGTTGACATAGAAAAAGTGATAACTCCATAAAAACTGCATCGACTTTATTATAGCACAACAAATTTTTGATGTTAGTTAATATCTTGACTTGATAGTGCTCGTAAATTATAGCAGGCGGACCACCCATCATACTGATTAAATGGGTTTGAAAGAGTACTTATTGGCACACATATTTTGACAAATATGAAAAAGCAAATTGGACCAACCAATCTTTCTTTGTTCAAACCAAATCAAAATTTGATAACATTAGCATAACCAAAATATGTACTCTTATACTATTAGTAGGATAGCTAGGTTTCTGAATATCTATTCTAGATGATTTCTCTATCACAAATATTTTTGTGGATGATCAGATCAATAGTATTTCCAAAGTTCATAAATAATTGACCCATTGCCATATTTATTACAACAAAAAATAAAAAAAGAGCAATTTGACCTAATCTCTATTAGTAGGATAGCTAGGTTTCTGAATATCTAGACTCAACTTTGCTTATGGCCCAAGTACCTAATTTGTTAATGACGACATCCAATCCAATCATCACAATTTTTTTTCTTCGGTTTTTTGAGAGGAAAGAAATGTATTACTCCCTCATTCCCGGACTAAAGTTCTTAGACCATGAGCAATAGTTTCAACTCCCAAAAATATTCAACTACCTTAATATCACTCCACCTCATCTTCTCTCTCCGTCCACTTCATTATTCAACTACCCTTTCAACTACACCTCCCACAATAACTAGTTTAGTTTAAAATTCAACCCCTCCCAACTCATCATTCTATACCCCACCACTTTTATTTTATTTATAATCTTTATTTTTATGATTAATAAAATAATAATAATAATAATAATAATAATAATAATAATAATATATAATTAAAAAATAAATGATTACTATTATTATTTATAAATTCGAGATTTTTTTTTAATTTTTTAAATTTTTGTAATTTTTTTAATTCACACTTAATTAATTTTTTTTAATGGCAATTGAATAAATACGAGAATTTTTAAATTTTATTAAAAATAAGAAAAGTTACAATAAACTTAGCTCGCTCCACAAGTGATGAAAAACAAATAAGCATAGGATACATAGACTCGACTGACAGTACAATAAAATTATTAAATCACTAATTTCCGAACTTTGCCCATATGTGTTTGACTAGATTCTTCTGCAATTGTCGATGAGCCCTTTGATCACGCAAATCTGATCTAGTACGTACATGATTTTCAAATGTTGGTAATACCTCAGTCGAGAATGGTTGCTGTGTACTAGACCCACTTGCCTCGGGATGATCCTGATAGTCAAGCCAATTTTGAGAATACGTATCCCGTTCATCCTCAACAATCATATTATGTAATATGATACATGCTCTCATGATCATAGCCAAGTCCGCTATCTCCCACATTCGAGCTGGTTCTCGAATGATTTTAAACCGAGCTTGGAGCACTCCAAATGCACGTTCGATATCCTTCCGATATGCCTCTTGATATTTTGCAAATAGCTTGTCCTCTTCACTTTGAGGAAGTTTAACGGATTTGACGAAGGTCGGATAAGAGGGGTAGATACCGCCAGCAAGATAATATGTCATATTATACTGACGTTCATTCACAAAGAAATTGACTCGTGGAGTATTTCCTGCTTCAAGATCATCGACAACTGGCGATCGGTCAAGAACATTTATATCGTTTAATGTGCCCGGACATCCAAAAAAGGCATGCCAGATCCATAAATCATGACTTGCAACGGCTTCAAGAATAACCGTGGTGGTTCCCTTATCACCTCTAGTAAATTGACCTTCCCAGCCAGTAGGACAATTTTTCCACTCCCAGTGCATGCAATCAATACTCCCGATCATCCCTGGGAACCCCCGCTTCTCACTGACCTCAAGTATTCTTTGCAGGTCAGCTTCGTTTGGGGCTCTCAAGTACTCTTGCTCATACAATTGAATGACCCCCTTGCAGAATCTCCGTAATGCCTCCAACGCTGTAGTTTTCCCTATTTTAATGTATTCATCAATAGCATCGGCGGACATACCATATGCTAACAATCGCATGGCCGCGATACATTTTGCTAATGGAGATAGGCCTTCTCTGCCGGAACAATCGAACCTTTGTGTGAAGTAGCTGTCATGGCTTGAAAGATCCTGGACGATGCGGAGGAATACATGTTTCTGTATCCGATATCGTCGCCGAAAAGAATCTTTATACATAGCATTTTCGGAAAAGTAGTCATCAATCAGGCTCTTATTGTGAAAAGCGTGATCTCTTTTCAAATTTTTTCGAGTTTTTTTCGGAGTTTTATCATCAAAAAACTCGTTCATGATAAAACTCTCCACAATTTCAAGTTCCCTTTTGTAGGCTTCGACATCAAAAGGAAGAAATCCGGATGGATCCATTGATGTAGGAGGAAGGAAATGAGAGAGTGTTTGATGTAGAAAGAAGGAAAGAAGAATGTGTTTGGTGTAGGAAGAATGAAAGAAGAGAGTGTTATTTATAAGAAAATGAGTGGTTAAGGTTGACGGATTTGAAACTTCAATTCAATTGAGTTAGTTAAAGGATAACAAATTAGTGGTCGTGGTTGACGGACTCCAATAATAGAATTACATAGATTTAATAAAAAGGCAAAGTTACATACTGAAAATCTTTAAAGTAGTACATCAGTGCAGAAAATTGACATAAAGCTAGAAAACACACATTAATTACTAAACAGCTCGTCAGTCAACATTTCATAAAGCTGTTGTTGATGATGATCGCGAGACTCCATTTGACTCAACTGCATCCACATTTTCCTATTTTTAGCCCGAGTCTTGTTAAGGGCAATATTGTTTGCCTTCTCTTGTTCTGAGACTAAGTAGTCCATTCGTTCCAATTGTTTCTCTTTGAATTGTTTGAATTCTGACCACTTTTGTTCCTTTACCGGTGATAACCCCACTTTTTTCTTCCCCGTCTTTTTCTTAGCTGCCTCCCTTCCCATAGGACGAGGAATGGATCCAACCGAGCTTGAATCACCTACATCACCTTCTCGTGCTCTCTTAGATCCACTGCTATCAGATCTAGTATTTCCTCCAACCAGACTTGCGTAGCGTGGTTGATCTCGGGTAGCTATCCACTCGTCCATCAAATTAAAAGTGCTATTGTTAGCACTTTTATATAATTCGTGAGCTTTTTCCAAAACATCAGTCTCCGACCACCCGCTTTGTTGCATACGCTTAGCACTATCGTATGCACCTACCCATTTGCCCAATTTGGCGTTTATATAATTGAAACGATTTTTGCATGAAACTAAGTCACGGGGAGGGTTAAATTCACAATATTCGTTACAAAATTCAACAATCTTACCCCAAAACGCTTCACTCTTCTGATTTTTTCCGACAACACTGTCGGTTCCAAACTTAATCCACCCACTAATTGTTGGGAAATAGTGTGGTTTTGAAGGAAATTATGCGGAATTTCCATAAGGGTAATTTTGTCCAACGACAAAATTGATTATGGTTTTGTGTTCTACTCCATGAGAAGAATGAAATCAAGTATTAATTTGTCCAAAATGGTTATTGGATGAATGAGATATGAATGCTCAAAGTAAGTGGGTTGGAAAGTGAAAATGTGGATATCCCACATTGGAAGGGAAATGAACCTTTTGCTAGTATAAAGACTTGGACACTAGAGTAATGTTCAAGACTAAGTAGCATAGAGGCTCTCCCTCGCGCGCAGGGGGGGGGTGCAAATCAAATCCCAAATTTGGCTTGCGAGGTGCGTACTCGTGCATGGGCGCGTCCTGCGGACACGAATGTAGCACCGAAATGGCCTAGTCGGACCAACCCACCTTTTGGTAAATTTTTTGGTTTGTGAATCAAAAATAATGAGCAGTTTTTGATTTCTAACATTGTAACTGCCAAGTATCAATGGGTTAATTGCAGTCTTAATTTCGAGATTAAGTGCAGCAAATAAAAACTGAAAGATTCAAATTAAAACAGAGTTTTAATTTCGAGTTTAATGGCAGATTTCAGTTTCGGATTCTTGGCTTTGTGCAGCTATAAAAAGGAGTGTTCACAAACTGGATGAAATACACTGAAAAAAAAAACAATCTTCCTCCATCTTTCTTTTGCTGCATATTGTTCTGCGATTTCCTTGGCCTCCTTGCATTGTTTAATAGTGGTGATTCTGTCCAAGCGCAATTCAGTTCGCCGGGAAACTTAGGTGCAAAGTGCCCCCGGTCCGCACGTTCTATCCTGGGAGGCTAGCGTCCCGACAAAACTCAAGCACAAGTGGTGAGGGGACGAATAAGTCTTAAGGAGACAGTAACCAACTGGGCTCGTGCAAACGACAATCGAATTTTACTTTCTGTATTTCCAGTTTATTGTTCAATTTATTATTCTGTATTTGTTATTTCTGTTGTAAATCACTAACAATCTTAAGACTTAACTTCCCAGCAGAGGGAACTCATTACAGATTTCGTTTGAACTGGTTATACTTAAGGTACTAACTGGTTGTTGTGTTTCAGATGACGACTGATACCATCATTGCTGGAAACACTGCTGGAAAGGAAACCCAAACTGGAAAAGGACCCGAAACTGGAACCCAAACTGGGAGTGGAAGTGGCTCGGCTAATTTGACTAATCCCACAACAGTTCACATAACGACCCCTCATGCTGAAAGACCCGAGAAGTTTGTTGGCAATGATTTCAAGCGTTGGCAACAAAAGATGCTTTTCTATCTTACTACCTTGAATTTGGCTAAGTATCTGAAAGAGGATATGCCAAAGGTTAGTGAGAATGAAACTGATGTTACCACTTTGGCTGCGGTTGAAGCATGGAAACACGGGGACTATTTGTGCAAAAACCATGTCCTGAATTCGCTTTCAGATTCTTTGTATAATGTATTCAATGACAAGAAATCTGCTAAGGAATTGTGGGGGTCTTTGGACCACAAGTATAAAATTGAGGATGCGGGAATAAAGAAATTTATTGTTGCCCGTTTTCTTGATTTTAAGATGGTGGACAGCAAGAGTGTGAAGTCTCAGCTTGATGAGTTTCAAACTATTTTGCACGAAATTCAAGCCGAGGGTATGGTCATAAGTGAAAGCTTTCAAGTGGCTACTATCATTGAAAAATTGCCTCCTTCTTGGAATGATTTCAAGAACTACCTTAAGCATAAGCGAAAGGAAATGGATGTTGAGGGGATCATTCTTCGATTGAGTATTGAAGAAGGCAATAGAAATGCCGAGAAAAAGTTTGTCTCCGGTGTTGGTAAGGCTAACGTTGTGGAGCACGGTCAAAGCTCCAAAGGAAAAAGCCATGGCAAGGGGAAAGGGAAGGTTGTGTCCAAACCGTCCAACTTGGGACCTAAGGGTGGTGTTTCCAAGAAGAAGTTCCTTGGAACTTGTTACAACTGTGGTGGTGAAGGCCACAAGTCATATGCTTGCAAGGCGCCCAAGAAGGCTCGTGAAGCTAATTTGGTGGAAGGCATTGCTAAGGACGTGTCCGAGATGCACCTCGCGGCTGTGATTTCCGAGGTGAATTTGGTGGGTTCAAACCCAAATCAGTGGTGGATTGACACCGGTGCTACTAGACATGTGTGCTCCAACAAAGACATGTTTAGTACTCTTGTTGCTAAGGAAAATGGCGAGAAGCTATTTATGGGGAATTCGGCCACTTCTGAAATCAAAGGTGAAGGGAAGGTGGTTTTGAAGATGACATCCGGGAAGGAGCTAACTCTCAACAATGTGCTTTATGTGCCCGATATCCGGAAGAATTTGGTGTCCGGATCGCTTTTAATTAAGCATGGTTTTCGTATTGTGTTTGAATCCAATGTAGTTACTTTGTCTAAGAGTGGAATGTTTGTAGGAAAAGGCTATGTCAATGATGGCTTGTTCAAGCTAAGTGTAATGGTGGTTAAGCCAAAAGCTAATGAAATGAATATCTCTTCCGTTTACTTGCTTGAGTCATCTAATTTATGGCATGCTAGACTTGAACATGTTAATTTTGATTCTATACGTCGTTTAACAAATTTAAATTTTATTCCAAAATTTAAAGTTGATTGTAAACAAAAGTGTGAAACTTGTGTAGAAGCAAAATTAACAAGAAGGTCATTCCATTCAATTGAAAGACATAGTGAACCACTTGAATTGGTTCATACGGATTTATGTGATTTTAAATCAACACAATCACGTGGAGGCAATAAGTACTTTATGACTTTTGTAGATGATGGCACAAAATTTTGTTATGTGTATCTTCTCAAAAGTAAAGATGAAGCTATAGAGAAGTTTACTCTCTATAAAAATGAAGTTGAGAATCAATTAAACCGGAAAATTAAGGTGCTAAGAAGTGATAGGGGAGGTGAATATGAATTTCCATTTGAAGCAATTTGTGCACAAAATGGAATTAAACATACAACCTCCGCACCTTATACACCCCAACAAAACGGTGTTGCCGAAAGGAAAAATCGGACATTAAAAGAAATGATGAATGCCATGTTAATAAGTTCGGGATTACCGGATAACATGTGGGGAGAAGCCGTGTTGTCGGCTAACTACGTGTTAAATAGGATACCCCGAAAGAAACAAGACAAAACCCCTTATGAACTATGGCATGGAAGAGTGCCAAGTTACAAACACTTGCGAGTGTGGGGGTGTCTTGCAAAGGTAGCCGTACCTCCACCTAAAAAAGTGAAAATTGGGCCGAAAACTATTGATTGCATATTTATAGGGTATGCACATAATAGTAGTGCTTATAGATTTCTTGTGTATGATTCAAAAATTGAAGATATACACAAGAATACTATAATGGAATCAATAAACGTGTCTTTCTTTGAGAATATATTCCCGTGTAAATCAAGAAATGAGGCAAGCTCATCGACTAGGGTCATAGAGTCAATAGAAGAAGAACATGTACAAGAAGAAGAAGAAGAGGTGGAACCTCGACGGAGCAAAAGAGCTAGGGTTGAAAAATCCTTTGGTCCGGAATTTCTAACCTATATGGTAGAAAGTGAACCACAAAGTTATAAAGAAGCTATTAGCTCTTCGGAAGGACCTTTGTGGAAGGAAGCAATTAGAAGTGAAATTGATTCCATTTTGCAAAATCACACTTGGGAATTAGTGGATCTTCCTCCGGGAAGTAAACCACTAGGATATAAGTGGATTTTCAAAAGAAAAATGAAAGCGGACGGAACAATTGACAAGTATAAGGCCCGTCTTGTAATTAAAGGTTATAGACAAAAAGAAGGCCTAGACTATTTTGATACATATTCTCCCGTCACAAGAATAACATCAATAAGAGTTGTACTTGCAATTGCCGCTTTGAGAAATCTTGAAATACATCAAATGGATGTAAAAACGGCTTTTCTAAATGGAGATTTAGAAGAAGAAATTTACATGGAACAACCCGAGGGGTTTGTTGCACATGGACAAGAGAACAAGGTGTGCAAGTTAGTAAAGTCATTATATGGCTTAAAACAAGCACCAAAACAATGGCATCAAAAATTTGATAACGCCATGATGCAAAGTGGATTTAAAATAAATGAATGTGACAAATGTGTCTATACTAAAACCACGGAAAATGGCTATGTCATTTTGTGTCTTTATGTAGACGACATGCTTATCATTGGGAGTAATGATAAGATGATTAAATCCACCAAAGACATGTTGAATTCAAAATTTGACATGAAGGATTTGGGCGTTGCGGACGTAATCCTTGGAGTTAAAATTTCTAGAATATCCAATGGACTTGTATTAAGTCAAACTCATTATGTGGATAAAATTCTTGAGAAATTTAGTAAGGATGACAATGGAATTGCGAGTACTCCGTTTGACCAAAATCTTCATCTTTCAAAGAATAGAGAAGATCCGGTGTCTCAATTAGAGTATTCAAGAATTATTGGAAGTCTAATGTACTTGATGAGTTGTACTCGGCCGGATATTGCTTATGCTGTGAGCAAACTGAGCCGGTATACTAGTAATCCTGGAACAAATCAATGGAAGGGTATAGTAAGAGTACTAAGGTACTTAAGATATACTCGTGATTTTGGACTACACTACTATAGACATCCAGCGGTGATAGAAGGATATAGTGATGCTAATTGGATATCAGATATCAAAGACTCAAGGTCTACGAGCGGATATGTATTCACATTGGCAGGTGCAGCTATATCATGGAAATCTTCTAAGCAAACTGTTATAGCTAGATCAACCATGGAATCTGAGTTCATAGCATTAGATAAATGTGGTGAGGAAGCCGAATGGCTACGCCAATTTCTAGAAGATATTCCAAATTGGGATAAACCTGTGCCAGCAATTTGTATACATTGCGATAGCCAATCTGCGATTGGTAGGGCACAAAATCATATGTATAATGGTAAGTCTAGACATATACGTCGACGACATAATACCATTAAGCAACTAATTGCAACTGGTACCATATCTATTGACTATGTAAAGTCAAAAGATAATTTGGCGGATCCGCTAACCAAAGGGTTAAGTAAAGAAGCGGTTGCAAAGTTGACATTGGGAATGGGATTAAAGCCTCTTGATAAGTTAAACACAGCGGAAAACCCAACCTAGTTGACTGGAGATCCCAAGATCTAGGTTCAAAAGGGACAACCTAACTGTTAAAAGACTTGTAGCGTCACTGTGGGGGTTACCCCATACCCATTCCTTAAAAGTGACATCCCGAGAGGAATGAGGTTAAGCCGTTGGCTTTTAATGATTCTTATGTGAAGTAAAATGGGTTACTTAAAAGAATCACCTATGTGAGAAAGAAGTGTGGGCCGCTTTGAGAAGAATTATGTGAGGCTTAATTCTTAGACCTTCTCACAGAACCAGGCATTGTGCTCCAGGGCCATAATGGACACAGCTATGAGAGCTGAATTGTGTTAGGGCGATACATGTGCAAAGTATATGATCGGCTACATAAAAAGCTAGCAGTTCAAGGACATCGTGTCTACTGATTAGCGAGTAGAGTAAATATATCTTGCAAGGGAAGGTTCAAAGGGCAGACCCTACCTATCCTATACAGGTTTTCGACTGCCGGACTTTATCACCTATCCTCATGAATTTCCGTCATGTGGGGGATTGTTGGGAAATAGTGTGGTTTTGAAGGAAATTATGCGGAATTTCCATAAGGGTAATTTTGTCCAACGACAAAATTGATTATGGTTTTGTGTTCTACTCCATGAGAAGAATGAAATCAAGTATTAATTTGTCCAAAATGGTTATTGGATGAATGAGATATGAATGCTCAAAGTAAGTGGGTTGGAAAGTGAAAATGTGGATATCCCACATTGGAAGGGAAATGAACCTTTTGCTAGTATAAAGACTTGGACACTAGAGTAATGTTCAAGACTAAGTAGCATAGAGGCTCTCTCTCGCGCGCAGGGGGGGGGGTGCAAATCAAATCCCAAATTTGGCTTGCGAGGTGCGTACTCGTGCATGGGCGCGTCCTGCGGACACGAATGTAGCACCGAAATGGCCTAGTCGGACCAACCCACCTTTTGGTAAATTTTTTGGTTTGTGAATCAAAAATAATGAGCAGTTTTTGATTTCTAACATTGTAACTGCCAAGTATCAATGGGTTAATTGCAGTCTTAATTTCGAGATTAAGTGCAGCAAATAAAAACTGAAAGATTCAAATTAAAACAGAGTTTTAATTTCGAGTTTAATGGCAGATTTCAGTTTCGGATTCTTGGCTTTGTGCAGCTATAAAAAGGAGTGTTCACAAACTGGATGAAATACACTGAAAAAAAAAACAATCTTCCTCCATCTTTCTTTTGCTGCATATTGTTCTGCGATTTCCTTGGCCTCCTTGCATTGTTTAATAGTGGTGATTCTGTCCAAGCGCAATTCAGTTCGCCGGGAAACTTAGGTGCAAAGTGCCCCCAGTCCGCACGTTCTATCCTGGGAGGCTAGCGTCCCGACAAAACTCAAGCACAAGTGGTGAGGGGACGAATAAGTCTTAAGGAGACAGTAACCAACTGGGCTCGTGCAAACGACAATCGAATTTTACTTTCTGTATTTCCAGTTTATTGTTCAATTTATTATTCTGTATTTGTTATTTCTGTTGTAAATCACTAACAATCTTAAGACTTAACTTCCCAGCAGAGGGAACTCATTACAGATTTCGTTTGAACTGGTTATACTTAAGGTACTAACTGGTTGTTGTGTTTCAGATGACGACTGATACCATCATTGCTGGAAACACTGCTGGAAAGGAAACCCAAACTGGAAAAGGACCCGAAACTGGAACCCAAACTGGGAGTGGAAGTGGCTCGGCTAATTTGACTAATCCCACAACAGTTCACATAACGACCCCTCATGCTGAAAGACCCGAGAAGTTTGTTGGCAATGATTTCAAGCGTTGGCAACAAAAGATGCTTTTCTATCTTACTACCTTGAATTTGGCTAAGTATCTGAAAGAGGATATGCCAAAGGTTAGTGAGAATGAAACTGATGTTACCACTTTGGCTGCGGTTGAAGCATGGAAACACGGGGACTATTTGTGCAAAAACCATGTCCTGAATTCGCTTTCAGATTCTTTGTATAATGTATTCAATGACAAGAAATCTGCTAAGGAATTGTGGGGGTCTTTGGACCACAAGTATAAAATTGAGGATGCGGGAATAAAGAAATTTATTGTTGCCCGTTTTCTTGATTTTAAGATGGTGGACAGCAAGAGTGTGAAGTCTCAGCTTGATGAGTTTCAAACTATTTTGCACGAAATTCAAGCCGAGGGTATGGTCATAAGTGAAAGCTTTCAAGTGGCTACTATCATTGAAAAATTGCCTCCTTCTTGGAATGATTTCAAGAACTACCTTAAGCATAAGCGAAAGGAAATGGATGTTGAGGGGATCATTCTTCGATTGAGTATTGAAGAAGGCAATAGAAATGCCGAGAAAAAGTTTGTCTCCGGTGTTGGTAAGGCTAACGTTGTGGAGCACGGTCAAAGCTCCAAAGGAAAAAGCCATGGCAAGGGGAAAGGGAAGGTTGTGTCCAAACCGTCCAACTTGGGACCTAAGGGTGGTGTTTCCAAGAAGAAGTTCCTTGGAACTTGTTACAACTGTGGTGGTGAAGGCCACAAGTCATATGCTTGCAAGGCGCCCAAGAAGGCTCGTGAAGCTAATTTGGTGGAAGGCATTGCTAAGGACGTGTCCGAGATGCACCTCGCGGCTGTGATTTCCGAGGTGAATTTGGTGGGTTCAAACCCAAATCAGTGGTGGATTGACACCGGTGCTACTAGACATGTGTGCTCCAACAAAGACATGTTTAGTACTCTTGTTGCTAAGGAAAATGGCGAGAAGCTATTTATGGGGAATTCGGCCACTTCTGAAATCAAAGGTGAAGGGAAGGTGGTTTTGAAGATGACATCCGGGAAGGAGCTAACTCTCAACAATGTGCTTTATGTGCCCGATATCCGGAAGAATTTGGTGTCCGGATCGCTTTTAATTAAGCATGGTTTTCGTATTGTGTTTGAATCCAATGTAGTTACTTTGTCTAAGAGTGGAATGTTTGTAGGAAAAGGCTATGTCAATGATGGCTTGTTCAAGCTAAGTGTAATGGTGGTTAAGCCAAAAGCTAATGAAATGAATATCTCTTCCGTTTACTTGCTTGAGTCATCTAATTTATGGCATGCTAGACTTGAACATGTTAATTTTGATTCTATACGTCGTTTAACAAATTTAAATTTTATTCCAAAATTTAAAGTTGATTGTAAACAAAAGTGTGAAACTTGTGTAGAAGCAAAATTAACAAGAAGGTCATTCCATTCAATTGAAAGACATAGTGAACCACTTGAATTGGTTCATACGGATTTATGTGATTTTAAATCAACACAATCACGTGGAGGCAATAAGTACTTTATGACTTTTGTAGATGATGGCACAAAATTTTGTTATGTGTATCTTCTCAAAAGTAAAGATGAAGCTATAGAGAAGTTTACTCTCTATAAAAATGAAGTTGAGAATCAATTAAACCGGAAAATTAAGGTGCTAAGAAGTGATAGGGGAGGTGAATATGAATTTCCATTTGAAGCAATTTGTGCACAAAATGGAATTAAACATACAACCTCCGCACCTTATACACCCCAACAAAACGGTGTTGCCGAAAGGAAAAATCGGACATTAAAAGAAATGATGAATGCCATGTTAATAAGTTCGGGATTACCGGATAACATGTGGGGAGAAGCCGTGTTGTCGGCTAACTACGTGTTAAATAGGATACCCCGAAAGAAACAAGACAAAACCCCTTATGAACTATGGCATGGAAGAGTGCCAAGTTACAAACACTTGCGAGTGTGGGGGTGTCTTGCAAAGGTAGCCGTACCTCCACCTAAAAAAGTGAAAATTGGGCCGAAAACTATTGATTGCATATTTATAGGGTATGCACATAATAGTAGTGCTTATAGATTTCTTGTGTATGATTCAAAAATTGAAGATATACACAAGAATACTATAATGGAATCAATAAACGTGTCTTTCTTTGAGAATATATTCCCGTGTAAATCAAGAAATGAGGCAAGCTCATCGACTAGGGTCATAGAGTCAATAGAAGAAGAACATGTACAAGAAGAAGAAGAAGAGGTGGAACCTCGACGGAGCAAAAGAGCTAGGGTTGAAAAATCCTTTGGTCCGGAATTTCTAACCTATATGGTAGAAAGTGAACCACAAAGTTATAAAGAAGCTATTAGCTCTTCGGAAGGACCTTTGTGGAAGGAAGCAATTAAAAGTGAAATTGATTCCATTTTGCAAAATCACACTTGGGAATTAGTGGATCTTCCTCCGGGAAGTAAACCACTAGGATATAAGTGGATTTTCAAAAGAAAAATGAAAGCGGACGGAACAATTGACAAGTATAAGGCCCGTCTTGTAATTAAAGGTTATAGACAAAAAGAAGGCCTAGACTATTTTGATACATATTCTCCCGTCACAAGAATAACATCAATAAGAGTTGTACTTGCAATTGCCGCTTTGAGAAATCTTGAAATACATCAAATGGATGTAAAAACGGCTTTTCTAAATGGAGATTTAGAAGAAGAAATTTACATGGAACAACCCGAGGGGTTTGTTGCACATGGACAAGAGAACAAGGTGTGCAAGTTAGTAAAGTCATTATATGGCTTAAAACAAGCACCAAAACAATGGCATCAAAAATTTGATAACGCCATGATGCAAAGTGGATTTAAAATAAATGAATGTGACAAATGTGTCTATACTAAAACCACGGAAAATGGCTATGTCATTTTGTGTCTTTATGTAGACGACATGCTTATCATTGGGAGTAATGATAAGATGATTAAATCCACCAAAGACATGTTGAATTCAAAATTTGACATGAAGGATTTGGGCGTTGCGGACGTAATCCTTGGAGTTAAAATTTCTAGAATATCCAATGGACTTGTATTAAGTCAAACTCATTATGTGGATAAAATTCTTGAGAAATTTAGTAAGGATGACAATGGAATTGCGAGTACTCCGTTTGACCAAAATCTTCATCTTTCAAAGAATAGAGAAGATCCGGTGTCTCAATTAGAGTATTCAAGAATTATTGGAAGTCTAATGTACTTGATGAGTTGTACTCGGCCGGATATTGCTTATGCTGTGAGCAAACTGAGCCGGTATACTAGTAATCCTGGAACAAATCAATGGAAGGGTATAGTAAGAGTACTAAGGTACTTAAGATATACTCGTGATTTTGGACTACACTACTATAGACATCCAGCGGTGATAGAAGGATATAGTGATGCTAATTGGATATCAGATATCAAAGACTCAAGGTCTACGAGCGGATATGTATTCACATTGGCAGGTGCAGCTATATCATGGAAATCTTCTAAGCAAACTGTTATAGCTAGATCAACCATGGAATCTGAGTTCATAGCATTAGATAAATGTGGTGAGGAAGCCGAATGGCTACGCCAATTTCTAGAAGATATTCCAAATTGGGATAAACCTGTGCCAGCAATTTGTATACATTGCGATAGCCAATCTGCGATTGGTAGGGCACAAAATCATATGTATAATGGTAAGTCTAGACATATACGTCGACGACATAATACCATTAAGCAACTAATTGCAACTGGTACCATATCTATTGACTATGTAAAGTCAAAAGATAATTTGGCGGATCCGCTAACCAAAGGGTTAAGTAAAGAAGCGGTTGCAAAGTTGACATTGGGAATGGGATTAAAGCCTCTTGATAAGTTAAACACAGCGGAAAACCCAACCTAGTTGACTGGAGATCCCAAGATCTAGGTTCAAAAGGGACAACCTAACTGTTAAAAGACTTGTAGCGTCACTGTGGGGGTTACCCCATACCCATTCCTTAAAAGTGACATCCCGAGAGGAATGAGGTTAAGCCGTTGGCTTTTAATGATTCTTATGTGAAGTAAAATGGGTTACTTAAAAGAATCACCTATGTGAGAAAGAAGTGTGGGCCGCTTTGAGAAGAATTATGTGAGGCTTAATTCTTAGACCTTCTCACAGAACCAGGCATTGTGCTCCAGGGCCATAATGGACACAGCTATGAGAGCTGAATTGTGTTAGGGCGATACATGTGCAAAGTATATGATCGGCTACATAAAAAGCTAGCAGTTCAAGGACATCGTGTCTACTGATTAGCGAGTAGAGTAAATATATCTTGCAAGGGAAGGTTCAAAGGGCAGACCCTACCTATCCTATGCAGGTTTTCGACTGCCGGACTTTATCACCTATCCTCATGAATTTCCGTCATGTGGGGGATTGTTGGGAAATAGTGTGGTTTTGAAGGAAATTATGCGGAATTTCCATAAGGGTAATTTTGTCCAACGACAAAATTGATTATGGTTTTGTGTTCTACTCCATGAGAAGAATGAAATCAAGTATTAATTTGTCCAAAATGGTTATTGGATGAATGAGATATGAATGCTCAAAGTAAGTGGGTTGGAAAGTGAAAATGTGGATATCCCACATTGGAAGGGAAATGAACCTTTTGCTAGTATAAAGACTTGGACACTAGAGTAATGTTCAAGACTAAGTAGCATAGAGGCTCTCTCTCGCGCGCAGGGGGGGGGGTGCAAATCAAATCCCAAATTTGGCTTGCGAGGTGCGTACTCGTGCATGGGCGCGTCCTGCGGACACGAATGTAGCACCGAAATGGCCTAGTCGGACCAACCCACCTTTTGGTAAATTTTTTGGTTTGTGAATCAAAAATAATGAGCAGTTTTTGATTTCTAACATTGTAACTGCCAAGTATCAATGGGTTAATTGCAGTCTTAATTTCGAGATTAAGTGCAGCAAATAAAAACTGAAAGATTCAAATTAAAACAGAGTTTTAATTTCGAGTTTAATGGCAGATTTCAGTTTCGGATTCTTGGCTTTGTGCAGCTATAAAAAGGAGTGTTCACAAACTGGATGAAATACACTGAAAAAAAAAACAATCTTCCTCCATCTTTCTTTTGCTGCATATTGTTCTGCGATTTCCTTGGCCTCCTTGCATTGTTTAATAGTGGTGATTCTGTCCAAGCGCAATTCAGTTCGCCGGGAAACTTAGGTGCAAAGTGCCCCCGGTCCGCACGTTCTATCCTGGGAGGCTAGCGTCCCGACAAAACTCAAGCACAAGTGGTGAGGGGACGAATAAGTCTTAAGGAGACAGTAACCAACTGGGCTCGTGCAAACGACAATCGAATTTTACTTTCTGTATTTCCAGTTTATTGTTCAATTTATTATTCTGTATTTGTTCTTTCTGTTGTAAATCACTAACACTAATTAGCACTATATTATCCTTCGTGCTCCATTTGAAATTTTTTCTCCGACTATTGGTTGAACCTCCTGCATCTGGAGTTGGAGTATCTTCATCAGCACCGCTATTGCTACCCAGAACCATGTTGAATATTCTGGATATTCTGATTCTTGAGAGGGCGGTGGTGGTGGTGGAGGTCGTTGAAATTGCATACCATAATAATATGGATTCCAAGTGGGTGCAGCTGAAGGCATGGCATTTGGTTGATAATAAAATTGTGGGACATTTTGAGGACGTGGTTGGTTAGAAAATTGATTTGGCGATTGAAAATCATTTGGATTGTAGTAATTTGGTGGAAAATTACTTGAATTCTGAGTGTTGAAATAAGGATTATTGGGATTATTAGGATTGTTGGCATCCATTTCACTAAAAAGATGTTGAAAATTTTCAAAAATAAGGGTTAAAGAAGGATAAGTAAGAATTTTTTTGAGAGAAAAGAGAGTTTTTTTTGGTGTCCAAATAAAATGAAAGTTATATCAATTTATAGAGAAAAAAAAATCCAGAATTTTCGCAAAAAAATAAATAAAAAATGCTGTAAAATAATTGAGGTCGAAAATTTGGGTTGAAAATCAAATCTAAAAATATGGCGGACCAATCAAAGGGTGACACTTGGCAAAAGCTGGAAAAAAAAAAAAAAAAAAAAACCGCCTGACGCTGCCCTCACGCGCCTTTGTCGGCGGTGAGGCGCACGCGCCATGTCGGCATCAATAGGGAGCCGACGCGTGTCCAAGGCGGGCCCCCTAAATTTTCATTCAACCCGGTTGAAATTTATCAACCTTCACTTTCAACCCCCTCATATTCAACCTTCTATTGGAGCCCTTTAACTAGTTGAAATCCAATTCAACCCCCTCTTCAACCTTCTATTGCCCATGGTCTTAGTTTGACTTTACACGAAGATTAAAAAAAGTAAATGTTGTGAGTATGAAAAAGTAAGTAAGAGAAAGTAGGAGAGATAAAGTGGGTAGGGAGTTTTTGTTGTGAGAATGATAAGTGGGTCTCAGGGTCCATTTTAAGTAATAAAGCAACTAAGAACCTTAGTCTGGGACAAACCAAAAAAGAAAGTAAGAACCTTAGTCTGGGTCGGAGGGAGTATATACTCCCAACTCCAAGGTTTCAAAATGATATTCTCATTTGACTATTCTAATTTTTTAAGAATATAAACGCTTGCTTCACTAGTCATATTATGTTTCTTTACTTATAAAGCCAAACTGTAAAATGAGAAGAATTATTTGGGACAATAAAAAATAGCAAATGAGAAAATCATTTTAGAACGGAGTATTCTACTTTACTCTCGCTCCAACTGCATTTAACAAATTAATTAGGTTACCATGCAATAATAAGCACCCTATTTCTCAAAAAGATAATCTTCTTTTTGTCAACTTAATTAAATTTGAACCAAGAATATATGAAACTTAATAATTCTAATTCAAGTCTACTAGTTATAATATTATTAATTAATGATGCATTAATAACAATTTTAAAACCTTTATTAAAATAATTATTTCTTTAAAAGAATTTGCTTAAAATCAAATTAAGCTGACCACAAAAATAGAGACTACTTTTCTGTGTATTTAAATTTTGAACTTTTTGCATAGCTATCAGTAGTGTTTTGTGAACACTTGTGTTATTTATCTTAGTAATGTTATGGGTAGACATGACCAAAAGGAACCGGGAACTGGCGGAACCGGCGGGTAGAACCGGAACCGGTAACCGGTTAGAACCGAAAACCGAACGGAACCGAGAACCGTGAATAGACGGTTCGAATACAAGTCAAATGTTAATGGAACCGTGGAACTGGGAATCGGAACCGTGGAACCGAATGGTTCCAACGGTCACTAGATTCAAACTAGCCATTGGTTGCCCCCCTCCTTCCTTCCCGTTAATAGCCCTTAGGCGCATGGAGGAATATAGCTGTTAATAACCGCTGTATTTAACTTTTTGGTTAGTTTTGACCAATTTTGACCTTATTTTTGGAAGATTTTCAGTGAAAAAAAAAACACTTACCTGATTGTAATATTTTTAAATATATTAATAAACTTATAAAGGTACCGTCCTTTTTTTTAAAATTTTTTTTTTTGATTTTTTATTACATGCTTGATAATAAAAATAACCAAATACTTTAATTTGGTTAAAAAAAATCAAACCAGTTAGTTTTTTAATTTTTTAGCTCGAATCAGTTACTTTTCTAAGGGATTGGACTAAACTGCAAAAAAAGAAGGTTAATTGGCAGGAACCGTTGGAACCGCCGGAACTGGAACCTCCGGATAGAACCGGGATCCGGATTAGGACGGTTAGAATACGGTTCCGGCTTTCCGGTAACCGGGAATCGGGAACCGGAACCGTTTGGCCATATCTATATCTAGTTCTGGGCACTCAAAAAAATTGATGAAATTTGGCGGCAAATACTAGTATATCAGTTCTTGATTGTATGAAAAAGAAAAACATACATACTCCTTCCGCCTGAGATGATTACTAAAAAAATCAAATTTTCTCTTAATCAAGAGCAATTATTTTTATTAGACAAAAACTTGCATGAAAATACCATGACCCGTCTCATAATAGAGACGGGTCATTTTTGACCCATGACCTGTGGGTAATTTTTTTTTTTTTTTTTTTTTGGTTTGCCAAAAGTAATAGATACTATAACTAATTGTAATAAACGTGTTACTTATATGTACCAGTTTGTATACATAAAAGTAATATACATATATACAGAAAAGTAACAGTGTTTATATATATATATATATATATATGTTTTCTTCATTTGCCAAAAGTAATACTTATTATAACTAAAATGTAACGAACGTGTTACTTATATGTAACAGTGTTTATACATAATTGTAACACATATGTATAGAAAAGTAATAATTCAACCCTTTACACTTTAGAACTAAAAACACTTGTTTTAGTAACATTGTAAAAATAAGAAAGTAACAATTTTTATAAATGAATGTTACATTTTACTTGTATAATAACATTGTAAAACAGTTACGCTTACTTGTATAATAGTACATCCATATGTTTTCAAATAATAAGTTACAATGGGTTCAATTCATCATGATAAATGTAAAAGTATTACACTATCTATAGAAATCTGTTACAATTTCATCTACTAAAGTGTTACATTTACTTGTACAAATAATTACATTCATGTATATAAGTTGTTATTTTTCAAATGCTACTTTCTTTCAAAAAAATAAAATCAAAATACTAAAAAAAAAAATATTCTGCAAAAATACTATTACATTTCAGTATAACGATAATTACATTTAGTTTTTGTTAGTGTTACACGTATTTATAGTTAGTATTACAGTTGAAAGATGAGTAAAATGAGCTATTTTTTTTTTTTTGTAAAATAGTGTTACGTTTACTTATAAACAATGTTACTTTATAAGTAACACAATTGTTACATTTAGTTATACTGAGTATTACTTTTGGCAAACGAAAAAAACTGCAAATTTTTTTTTAAAAAAACTGCAAAAATAAAAAAAATCTGGGAAAAAAATAAAATAAAAAATGGGCTATGGGTCGCTGTCACATGGCAGATTTTGAGTGGAGCATGGTTTGAGATCCTATGCTTCGCGGAGAATGTTGCACACGGGTCATGGGTCGACCCGTATTTTCTATAAGACGGATCTAGGTGTTCTCACAAGAGACCACCTCTTTTTATTTTAGGTAATTATTTTAGAACGAATGTAATAACATTTAAAAACATAAATCAACATTAGATATAGATGGATGAAAATTCAAATAAAACACTAGGGAATCTCTGTGGAGTGAACCCCCTTTCCTTTTTTAAAAAATATTTTAATGTAATTATTTTAAGAACTTAAAGATTTTAACAAAAATTATTGAAGTTTCCCCTTCTTTTTGCCCCTTCTAATTTTGTAAAATTATTTCGCACCCTTTTCAAAAAGAATTTTAGGTCATCCACTTAAAATAAAATGAGCAATAAATAGAAGTATGGAGGTTGACTTGGGCACGGGAAGGAGGAGAGGAAGCAACAACTAGTAGTAGTAGCAGTGGTTATGGATTCAAAGTCGTGTTTGGCTTAAAATATGAAATCAAAGTCGTAACGCACCCACTTATTGTGGTGTGTGTCTTTATTGGTCTTTGACCGTTAAGTCCGAGTCAATATACTTAGATTTTGAACAGTCTCTTGTCGATTTGTGAAACATGCAATTAAATTTTTTTGATTGCAATTTTTAATTGTAATTTTTAATTATAATATCTTTAAATTGTAATTTAAAATTGAGAGGGAATGTTGGTGTTTAAAAAAATTGTTATATCTAAAATTGCCTTGCAAAGGTACTATTTTAATATAAAAATTGCAATCAATAATTTAAAATATAAAAATATATTCCATGTTTACTTTAATGAGAGGGTATATATTTAAAAAAAATATTATTTATGTGTGGGAAAAGGTTTGTGAGGATGATAATTTGAGAGTGACACCCACAATTTATATGTGTATGACAACTGGGACAAGGTGAATAGAATAATAATAAAATATGAACATTTTAGGAAAATGAGACTTAAACACCCATAAATATAATTGGTACAAGTTGTTAGGAGACCGGGTGGTGGTGGTGGTGGTGGGCGGGGGAGTATTTTAGAACCAGCTAGCAAAAACGTAACAGTTAATTTATCGGGTTCATTTGCATAATTTTAATTAATTGAGTGACAATGTCGATTTTGAAAATTCGATGACATGTATGAATAATGTGGTAAAACTAGATGGCAAGGTTGAATATTTTAAAAATTCGGTGGCCTATATGATTAATGTGATAAAGTTAGGTGGCCTAAAATGGTAGTTTTTCCTTAACGAGCCGTGACGAGCTCGAGATTTCGTCATTTTTCTTAAAATCTAAAAAAATGAGTTCTTAATGAGCTTATCGAGTTGACTCGAGTTGTTCACCCACAATGAAAATTTTGAGTTTTTAACTATCTTATAGAGCCGAGCTCGAAAAAGTTGTTCGCAAACAAAGAAAAATTTGAGTTTTAACGAGGAGTTGTTAACATTTTACTCAAAATTTACACGAAAGTTAATTTTTTATTAGATTTAAGGAATATTTTTTTTTAATTGAAGTTAACTTTTCTTGTGAAATATCATCTTTGCCCTTTCAAAATTATGTTGTGAGGCAATGCATGTGTTTCTAACGGAAGTTACGTTTTTTTTTCTTTCAATTTTTTCATTGGATGGCAATGCAAAAATTTCAATGTGGTCAGGGGCGGACCCACCTTGTGACGAGCGGGTGCGTTGGCACTTACTGGAATTTTGAAAATTATTTTTATTTTTTTTTGTCCAAGATTGTGATAAATATTTGATTGTGTGAACAATATAATGTTTTGTAGACAGCTCAGTTGGTTAGGCGCTCTGATTTGCTTTCTTGTGTCCAGGTTTCAAGTCATGGGAGCTACATTCTTGTCTCTCTTTTTTTTTTTTTTTTTTTTTTTTTGAAAAAAGTAGCTACAATGTTGTACATTTAACCTCTAACCATGATAAATGAGTACTTTTACACTTTTTTAAAGTATTATTTGTATTTTCTTTATCATCAATTTGATTATCATAAACAATTTATATATTTTATTAAAATTAATTTTGCATCTATTATGATATATGGGCCTTTCCAAATAAATAAATAAATAAATCTTATAGTTGAATTTTCTTTTACCATCATTTTAATTGATAAATGATTTTTATTTTATATTTTTCATCATAATTTTATATATGGAATAAATAATCCTTCTACAAATAATTCATGGAATGGTTCCTATAATAATGTCATCGTTAAAACATCCATAATATAAATATTAGTGTTTTACTTCTTCATAACATAATTTTACTATCTGTGTTTTGTATTCAAAACTCGTGTTTTAAAAATATTTCGTCAATTTAATGTTGGATTTATCAATTTATCAATTACGATTCGTCAATTATCGGTTAAAATTTGTGATTAAGGAAAGTAAAAAAATTTGGCACCCACTTGGTGTAATTCCTAGGTCCGCCACTGATGTTGGTACGAGTCAATGTTGGTACTAGCCGTATTGCAACTTTTGATAAAATATGAGTAATCAAATTGCCATATACGTGATATACTCCCTCCTTCCCAGCACAAGTAGGGCTTCTTTCCCTTTTAGGCCGTCCCATAACAATTGAGACTGCCTAAAATGGAAATGTTTTAATATATTTATATTCAATCAATCCCACCATTTAACCTCACTCATTCTCTCTCTTCATTTTCCACCACTCATTTTATTCAACCAACACTACTTTTTACCTCACTCATTCTCTCTCTTCATTTTCTACCACACATTCACTATTTTCTCTTAATTATTGTGCACACACCTCTAGTCATACTTGTGCTGGGACGGAGGGAGTATTACTAACAATTTTTTAAATTTTATTAAGAAGATAAGATTAATATTACTCATAATTAATCAAAATTCATTTGTATGAGTAAATCTTATGAAAAACATGTTTTTTCCTAGTCGCGGTGGCAATTTTCGTAAATAACTGGCACTTGTTTTAATACATGTCGTAAATGCCGGTGTTAATGTTACAAAATGCCAATCATTCAACTGGTGCTTATAAATATTGGAACTGCCACTTTTTGTAACTGCCTGTGCTAATGTTATAAAGTGTCAGACCATTTTACTGGCATTTATAAACATTAAACTGACACTTTTCATAAGTGTCAGTGGTAGTGTTAAAAAGTGTTAGCCATTCACACCGACATTTATAAACATTGAAGCTAGGAGCTTTAAATAAGTGTTAGTGTCAGTGCCAATGTTAAAGAGTGTCAATGCGTGTGTTAAATAGTGCTAGTGCTTGTGTTAAATAGTGCCAAACGTGTGTTAAGAGTCCCAGCGCGTTCAATACGTTTATATCTTTATAAAAACTAGGTAGTAGCCCGTCGATAATCGACGGTGCATAAAAATTACTTTAAAAATATAGAGTATCTGAATACAGAAAATGCATAAATTAAGTTTTTCTCCGTTTGTCCTCCCTCCACCACCACTAACAAATAGAAAAAAGAAAGAAAAATAATCTCCATTCGACTGAAAATCAAGTTTCTTTCTTTCACTTGAACTACGGATTTTATGTGATGGTTGTTACATCTTTGTTAATATATGTGAGAATAGAGTTCAATACGTTTATATCTTTATAAAAAATGTCACAGCGCTCTTTTAAAACAAGTGTCAATTATTTACAAAATATCTATTTTAATACAACTTCGTGTTACTTATTCTTAGAATTAGAGATGGGTTAAGAAGAAGCGAGAGGCCAGAGTGTTAGCATGGGCTGGACTGGGACGGCAATGGACTATGTTAGAGGTTCCACCTTAAAACCAATTGGTGGTAAGGGAGTAACTCCTCAAGTCTATATACCGGTCCATATTTCTCTCTTTAGAAGATGTGGGATAATTGTCTAACACGACCCCTCACGTGTAGCCGGGCTTTGCCAAGGCTTACAACGTGGACTTGTTAATCGGGTGGCGCGGAGCAGATCGTGGGCCGTTGGGCCTGCACGTGTCCCATGTAGAAGCAGCGGAAGTCAGGCCACCATAGATCGGTGGCTCTTATACCATCTTAAAGTCTGAGGTTCCATCCCAAAGCCAATTGGTTTTGGGATGGAACCTCAGTCTTTATCATGGTATCAGAGCTGACCCTTTAAAACGTGCGAGCCCAAAATTCGGCCCACCACGTCACCTAAGCCCTGTTGGAGCATTTATCCCACATTGGGAATTAACTAGCCATGCATTGACTATATAATTGTCTAACACTTATAAAAAACGCTATTGCTCATTTGCAAAACACGTTTTTTTAATCTTTAGTGAAAAACGCATATTTTTTCTTCTAAAATTTCACCATTTCTTTTGAGTGAAAATTACTAGAATGTAAATTAATCCTTGCCTTTCTCATTCATCCAATGTACACTATATAGTTACAAGTTTACTTGGAGAAGGATTGTCTCAATCCCATAATTGTAGGAACCTATCTATAGTAACAATACCTATCTAAACTAGGAAGATATATTTACAATTCAAATTACAACAACCTATCTATATATTTAGGGATGGCAACGGGTCGGGTTTGGATCGGATCATGACCGACCCGAACCTCAAATACACCGATCCGAACCCGATCCGAAAATTCAAGAAACCGTGACCGATCCGACCCCAACCTTATTAAAAGTCTATTTTTTAGCTCAAAATTAATTAATTAAAAAATATTTTTAAGCACAATATTGAATGTTGTATGGAAAATAGTCTAAAATCATCCAAATCTCACTTACAAACACAAATTAGAAAAAATAAATATAAAATAATATTTAAAATATTTAAAATTCACCTTTTATTAAGGGTTCGGGTCGGATCAGATCGGGTTCGGATCGGATCATTATGGTTCAGATCGGATCGGGTCGGGGTCGGATCATCAGCATGATCCGAATCCGATCCGAACCCGCTCGGGTTTTAAAAATTGCAAACCAAACCCTATTTCGGATCGGATCGCCTTCGGTACGGATCGAATTCGGTCAAATTGTCATCCCTATATATATTGAATATTATCATATAAATGTGTTAATATTCTAATACACCCCCGCAGTCGGAACTTGAGGTAACCGAACATTGAGACTGTCTCTAATATCCAGAAACAGTATAGAAGGCAATCCCTTCGTAAAGATGTCCGCCAACTGATTGCGAGATGGAACGTGTCGAACTCGAACCTCTCCCCGAGCAACCTTGTCACGAACAAAATGAATGTCCATCTCAATATGTTTAGTACGTTGGTGTTGAACCGGATTACCTGAGAGATAGATCGCACTCACATTGTCACAAAATACCAAAGTAGATTGGCGGATAGGACAGTGTAGTTCCAAAAGTAAGTTCTGAAGCCAACAAGACTCGGAAACAACATTAGCGACACCCCGGTACTCTGCCTCGGCACTAGAACAAGAAATCGTAGCCTGTCGCTTAGCGGACCAAGAAATAAGATTATCACCCAAGAACACACAACCTATCTATATATTGAATATTATCACATAAATGTGTTAATATTCTAATAAAAATCTCGAGAAAAAAATGTTTTACACTCGTTTTAGTGTAAAATATATTTTCATCCTTTAATGTAAAATATAATCTCTTAATTTAAAAGAGGTTTTACACATCTTTTAGTTCGTGTAAACAAGTTTTTCATAATACTAACCCTTCTTTTTTAGTAGTATAAAAAATTACTCTCTCTGTCCCGCTTTAAGGTTCTTACTTTCCATTTTGGTTTGTCCCAATTGAAAGTTTTTACTTTGTTTTATTACCTAAAATGCAAAGTCAAACTATGAACTTTAAATTGAGACCGAGGGAGTAGATGAGAATATTAAAGGAATAATACTAGGGGCACAGAAAAGTCACAAAAACTTGCTCACAAAATTCTAGGTGTAATGATTTTATTGGTGTTTTTAATTAGAATGTGGCGGGTCCATTATCGATGCAACCAATAAAATGTCGTCAATTTTTTTTTTTTTTTTACGTTGACTCTCACTCTTGTTCCCCTTTCCCTTCTTAAGCCTTTTCCCTCACCTCTGCCGGCCCTTCTACTTCTCTCCCCCCTCTCTCGCTCTCTCTCTCTCTCTCTCTCTCTCTCTCTCTCTCTCTCACACCCAAGCACAAAGATGGTTAGAGGCAAAGATGAACTATACCTAACCGTTCCAAGCTTCTTCAAGTGCCCAATCACCATGGACGTAATGAATTCTCCCGTTAGCCTCTGCACCGGCGTCACCTACGATCGATCCAGCATCCAAAAATGGCTCGATTCCGGTCACAATACATGTCCCGCCACCATGCAGGTCCTTGATTCAACCGACGTCATTCCTAACCTCAACCTGCGCCGCCTCATCCGCGTCTGGTCAGATTCATGCCTTGACCGCCCCGAATCTCACGTCTCCTTCTCCAAGCACCAAGTTATTCAATCCATTAGAAACATGATCGATACACAGGCTAATCGCTCGTTGCCGTCTCTATCCAAAATTGCGGATTTCGCCAAGATTTCAGAGGAGAATCGGAACGTTATGGTGAGCGTTGATGGATTTGTTGAGATGTTGATTGAAATTTTGTGCAGTAATGAAATTGATGTTGTTCAAGTAATTGTATCAGTTTT
The DNA here is from genome assembly GCA_026119855.1 of Campanula takesimana. NCBI lineage: Eukaryota > Viridiplantae > Streptophyta > Magnoliopsida > Asterales > Campanulaceae > Campanula > Campanula takesimana. Next base: position 1,565,875 of record JAOWBW010000055.1, read on the forward strand.
GGATTTGATTTTATCCGAAAAAGGAGTGAAGGAGAATGTTCGCAAGCTGTTACTCCAAAGTAATTGCGATCGGTTGTCTCCGTTCCTTTTTGTTCTTCAGAAAGGAAATTTGGATGCGAAGATCAAATCGGCTAGGGTTTTGGAATTAATCGCTTCTGATACAGATTTTCAACGCGCAATTACGGAGAAATATTGCTTACTCAACGAACTCTACAGACTAGTCAGCTGCGAGACAGACCGGACGGCAATCGACGCCGGTTTATCCGTCTTAATCGCCGTTTCCACATCCAGGCCGGCGAAAAAGGATCTCGTCCGGTTGGGAATCGTACCAACGGCAAGTAAAATTCTCTCCAGTCCAAAAACAATAGTACCGGTGATCGAGAAGTTGATGAAGGTGTTGGAAATGGTCTCGACGTGCACGGAGGGAAGGACGGCGATATGCGAAGACGAGAATTGCGTGCCGGCGATCATGTCGAGATTGATGAAGGTATCGAATGCGACGACGGAGCACGGGATCGGAGTGATCTGGAGCGTGTGTTACATGTCACGGGATCGGACGGCGCAGGAAGCGGCGATGAGGAGTAACGGATTCACCAAAGTGTTGCTGGTGATGCAAAGCAATTGTGCAGCAGGGGTGAGACAAATGTGTGGTGACCTGGTGAAGGTATTCCGAGTTAACTCAAAGTCGTGTTTGGCGAGTTATGAAACCAGGACCACACATATTATGCCTTATTGACTGAATTGTCTCTTAGGCTTCGCTGGCTGTATAGTTTTGTTCACCTTAGAATTCTTTTTTTTTTTTGTTTGTTTTTTTCTGACTATATTTAGCTGAGTTAGGCATAGCATAGGTAGACCAAAAGAGATGTAAATCAAAACTTGACGAGAATAATGAATTGACAGATGAACAAACATCACCCATTTAATTATATTTTCTTTGACCCATTCATTTTGGCTGCTTGCAAACATTTTATATTAGTTTTTTTTTTTGGGATGATCAAACCGGAATCGGCCTAAAACCGGAACCGCAACGAACCGTGCTAAAAACTGTAACCGTAAATGATAAATGCCGGTTTAGGTTCAAGGCCCCAAAACCGTCGAACCGATGGACCAAACCATAACCAGAACCGTTAGAACCGTCAGAAAACTGTTAAAACCGTAAAAAGTCAAAATCAAAAGAAAAACCGTCAAACCCATAAGATTTCTAACGGTTTTGTCAGAATTTACCGTTACTAACAGAAAGTTGACAAAAAAAGCCATTTTGACCGCATTTCAACAATTATTATATATATATATATATATTTAAATAGTATTAAAATAATTTTTATAACATTTTTTCTATGCAAAAAAATAATAAATAAAACCAAAACCGTGAACCGTCGGAACCGGAACCATAAACCGGATGAACCCGGGCAAGTAAAGTTCAAGGATTCCGCTATCCGGAACAGTCGTTTCCGAACCGGAACCGTAATTGGCTGACCCTAGTCTTTTTTACTCCTTTTTTTTTCAACAGTCTATTTATACTTATAAAATTATATAAAACTAAATATTTGAAAAATGGATTACAAAAATATACATACTGACCGAAATGGAGCTTAGAATGGAGATTAAAGAAGACTTAAAAATATCAAAATGGATAAAATGAAGTGAGCGGAAACGTGAATAAAGACAAGCGAATATGAGTTGATATCAGTGTTCTAAAACTTAAAAGACGTCCGTCTAGGCCCCGTCTGGGCGCTAGGCGTTCATGAAACGCCTAAGTCCCGCCTAGGATATTATAACTATTTCGGAATTCTCGGCCCCGACTAAGTTCCGTCTAAACCCCGCCTAGACGCTAGGCGCTGCTGTGACGCCTAGCGCTTTTTTTAGAACCTTGGTTGATATATTGATTGGGGGTATAGTATACTGTATGGCTTTTGTCACAACTCACAAATTAATAAAAATGAAGCAACATTTGACTAAGGAATCTCAAGCTATGAATAATATTGACCGAATTGGAGCTTAGAATATAGAGAGAAGACGAGCGAATAGGGTTGAAATAGCAGGTGTGGAATGGCTATTTTCCAACAATCATTGATAGTAAGAGTTTTTTTTTGCTAATTAAGCCCTAATTTAACTATAGTACATCTTAATTTTTAAATACTTCTCTTGAAGTCTCATGTACTCATATCTCACATTAATTTAGAGAATAAAAATTGATCAACTATATATATTGACTAACCTCACCACTTAATAAGGCTTTTTAAGGAAATTAATACCCAATTTAATATGATATCAGAGCTGACCCAAGTTGATGTTGAATTTGAAGAATAATACTAGGGGCACAAAAAAGTCACAAAATCTTGCTCACAAAACCCTAAGTGTAATGATTTTATTGGTGTTTTTAATTAGAGTGTGGCGGGTCCGTTATCGATGCAACCAATAAAATATCGCCACCTCATCTTGTGAGCAAGATTTTGTGACCTTATTTTGTATCCCTAGCTTTGCTCGAATTTGAATTAGCCCGTATTGTGTTTAAGTTAACCCGTGTTGTGTTTGAATGGGAAAAGGAACTGGATCCAACAACTAATTTAATACTTCTTCTTCTGTAATATTAAGTAACATATTATTTTTATTTTAAACATCGTAAAATAAAATATCTTATTTTAAAATAACTAATGCAATTCAATTATTGTACATGTAATATATAAATAAATAAAACACATTTTTTAAAATCACAGACAAATTAAGTACGATATTTATTTTGAGATACAAAAAAAGAGTGGTATAAATTAATCCTGTTTATAAGGAAAGAGATAGAAACATGTGGTTTGCTAAGGTAAATACTAAATACAGAGAAAATTATATACAGGGAACGAAATATTCCAACGCTGCCCTTGCCCGTCTCGTGTAAGTATACACGAGATGTCATCTACAATCTCGTGTATATGTACACGTGATGACTCGTGTATGCACACGAGATTTCACGTGTACATATACACGAGATTGTAGATGACATCTCGTGTATACTTACACGAAATAGTGTCTGAACCTGCATTTTCACAACAGCAACAGCAAAAGCAACAAGAAACAGAACTAGAACTGAAATTTGATTCTTAATATGATAGCACATTTCCACAAAACAGTGGGAGGGACCAATAGACCATTACACATATACTATCGCCAAATTGTATACGAAATAAAAGTGTTAACAAGGCTTATGCATATAATTCAAACATCAAAACATCCAAACATTCATACAAACTTGATAATTCAAAAACCATTACACATATACTATCCCCTACGTAATCTTTCTCTTCTTGCATCGTTATCCTGATCATAGAGTTCATTGAATGCTGCTATCATATCTCGGTATTGGAGGATCAGTTGACTTGCGCTTGGATCACAGTGTTCCCTCTAAGTGTTCGGTGGTGGTGGTATTGGGTAATCATTGCCTGACATGTGCAGCTGCAAAAGTAATAACAGTTAAATACAACGAATTTAAGTAAGACAATTAAATATAACTAATATAGATGAGACAGTTAAGTATAACGAATTTAAATAATATTGTTAAATTTAACGAATTAAAGTATCATACCAATATAAAATGGTTTGTCACTTGTCCCACCACAACTGTGTTTATCGGTGGTCCTAATCCTGCTGGTACAGTCACTGGAAGGCATAAGTTGCCACCGCCGAGTACGAAATGAACGCCAAATTATACCTCGTGGCAATGATGTGCCCAAGATCTGGGAGGTCCATCCAATAAGTATTGTTCGGCGTCGGCCGGACATACATAGCAATCCTACGTAAGAGTTCCTTTACATTTATCCAAGTTAGAATTCTTTGATAAAGGTCTTGGCGAGCATGCACCTCATTGTAACATTCTATGCGCACTCGAGCCCACATCTCCTCATTTCCGTATATCTGTGCTGCTACGGCTCTATAGCCACAATGTCCATCAGATGCCACATCTGTGATGCCTCCAACAAATGGGATAATGAAAGGCGGAAAAGACGTCATATACGGAGAGCTGTATATACTAGTATGATTGGGCTGTCCATTTCCCTCTCCACGACCCTGACCCTGATCCCGTCCTCGTCCTCGACCTCGCCCTCGACCCCGTCCTCTCCCACGACCGGAAGAAGCTAGTGGTGGATGAGACGTAGGAGCAGGGCTAGATGGTGTGGATTCTGAAGCTGATTTCCGTTTGTGCGTGGACTCCGAACTCGCTTGGGTTGATGCAATGAATGCAGATCTAGACCTGAAATAGGGCAAAGAAAAGAGTGAGAAGCATTCATACCATCAACATGAAAATCAAATACATCAAGAACGTAAAGTGTGAGCCACAAATGAATGAAGATCTATACCCTTTGCTAGTCGAGGATGGTGTAGCGGGGACTCGAAAAAATTTGTTAGTATGCTCCCAATCTGACGGTTCTCTGGAACTTCCGGTCCGGGGTTTATTCGCCTTTGAAATATGATCTGGCTCGTAAGCATCTCTCGTATGGTGATTAAGCCCTTCTTCCATGTTTTTGAATAACTTTCTCCTTACCGGTTCAGGTGCTTTCTCAACTTTATTCAACATAGCTTGAAATTTGTCTTTATTTATTGATGGCTCAGATGGAGGGTTGTCTACTTCAATGTCCAACTTCTTCCAAAAATCATGAATCGAGGACAGCTCAATCCGTCCCCCACAGTCCTCTATCCGTGCAATCTCGTGACTACATGGAAGTTCATGTGTTCGCCTGTAGTAACACCCGCAGGCAGCCTCAGTGATGACATTACCCCCATTATGACCCCGCTGGTTTTTAATGATTTTCTGAATACGAGCCCGCTCTTGTCTGATATTGCGCAAGGCTTCCGTTGACACTTTAGTCAATATGTTGTGATACAGATTACGGGTCCTCAAATCAATTGGAGTTCTGGTCTTTGATCTATTCATACTCTGTTTGATATTTTTTAGCTGGATATCCAAGATCTTATGAGCCTTTTTGAAGATTGTGTCAAAAGTAGAAGAATCACTCCCCAATGCCTTCTTCAACCTGTTATGCTTACCCTCAGTCCTGTTTGTGGTATGGGTCCCGAAGTGTGGTAACACATCCGTGTGCATAGACAGAATATTCTGAGAGTATGGAGTAATCCATGTATCGCGGAGGTAATCCAATAATACAGGATAAGATCTGAAACGGTCACAAAGCCCTTGCCAACGTTCGTCCCATTCGCCGGAGGTAGGGGCTGAGATTGCATAATTGAAACTCCTCATGAATGATTCTGCCAAATCCTCGCTACCTGTATGACTCAACCCATGCTTTCTAACATTGACTTCGATATGCCTCCGACACAAGAAGTGTGCGGTGTCGGGAAAAACTGTACGGAGAGCGCTGATGAAACCCAATTCACGATCAGTGACAAAAACTATTGGCAACCGGGGAGGTGTAAACAGACTGTGCAAAGATACATTTCGTGTGTGTATACACGAGATACAAGTATACAGTTCGTGTGTATATACACGAGATACAAGTATACATTTCGTACGTGTACACACGACATGTATAAAGGGTTTAGGGTTTAGGGTTTAGGAGTTTCAAGGAATATGACCAGATGTTGTGAAAATGGTATACGGCTACATATTTATTTTTTAAATTTTTTTCCTATATTCTAAATGACATTTAAAGTGTTTTTCATTAGTATGACTTTACTCAAAATCCAAATGGAAATTGAGTTACAAATTTGTGTCATTTTTCAAGGTTTTAAGGAATATGACCCGATGATGTGAAAATGGTACATGGCTACATATTTTTTTTTTTTAAATTTTTTTCCTATATTCTAAATGACATTTAAAGTGTTTTTCATTAGTATGACTTTACTCAAAATCCAAATGGAAATTGAGTTACAAATTTGTGTCATTTTTCAAGGTTTTAAGGAATATGACCCGATGATGTGAAAATGGTATATGGCTACATATTTATTTTTTTAATTTTTTTTCCTAGATTCTAAATGACATTTAAAGTGTTTTTCATTAGCATGACTTTACTCAAAATCCAAATGGAAATTGAGTAAGAGAGAGACATAGAGCTATACTCCATGACAGAAACTAATACATATCCATTTCCTACTGAACCAATAAACTTTCAAGTTACAAAACCCCAACTAAATAAATCCAAGTAATTCAAAACACCATAATCAGTAATACATAAATCCTATCTCCTAAATGCGACCTCCTAAAATCTCGTGCGCCCGTCTAAGACCAGCTATGACGTCCTCGGGGAGCCTGGCATCAGTAAAAAATGGAAGTATGATACCTCGTGCCTGTGCAACCTCTGCAACCCCAGGCTGCGGTGGAACATCAACTGGGGGAGGTGGAATGTCAACGGGGGGATCGTGTATCGGATTAGATATCCGAACAGGACTCCTAGTCAGAAACCACTCCATATAATCTGCAGTCACAGGAGAAGATGTAGTCACTAGTGGCCCCCAACGGGGAACGGGCCTGAACTCCTCCATGCTGTACTCCACCCACGATTCCCAAACATGATCCTGGTCACCATAGTCCTTCTGGTACCCCTTTTTACCCTTTGACAAAATGCATGTCGTGGGAGCCACGGGTGGCTATCTGGGGATCCTCTGCCGGTACCCGAACTGCCTAGTAACACGATCAGCCATGTATGCCTCATTGATGTCACAAAAACGTATAACCCCCCTGAAGCATGAAACCGGCAGAATCGCGTCCGCTCCGGTACCATAAGGAGTCCAAAGAACCTGTGAGGAGACTTTGTTAGGCAAAGTCTATATAATAACGGAGGGAGTGTAACAATTTGAAAAAGTTTTAATATGAATAACTCACCCTGTCAACATGCATCGTGTCAAGAGTGCGGCGATACTGCACTAGATGCTCTAATCCCCTCCCAGCTGTATCAGTCCGTGACCATCTACGGGCTCTCGGCTGCCCCTGCTGCCAGTGCGGGTCAGAAACTCGCCGGAAATCCGGTAAGTACTCGTATATCCAGGCCTGAGATGTATGTAAAAAAGTATTAAATACTAATCAAACGCAACATGTAATTACAGATGGGGGGGGGGAGTCGACAGAGTAAAAAGAAAGTGAATAGAGTAAGATGTACCTCTAGGAGAGTCGCACAACCACCCATCTGCTTGCATCCGGATCTGGACGCTTTTCCCAACTCTCGGTATAAGTATGCCAACGTAGCTGATCCCCAGGAGAGAGTGGGGAGTGTCTCAAGATCCATGCACAGGGGAAGGTAGGCTGCGGGCACCTTATCCTGACTCTTATCCACGAACATCGTGCAACCCAATAGGTGCAGGATATAAGCAGATGCACGCTGGGCATCTGTCATGCCACCTATACGGGAAGAAAAGAGACGCCAGACATCCTTTAATAAGTACCCAGTGCCGCTCAAATGAAGGTGTCTACTGATGCCGGATACGTCAGGCACTGGATCCGGATACCGAACATGTGCACCTACACAGCTGATACCTGTAAATTGAAGATGAAATAACACATTTTAGTACATGAGATGAATGTAGATAGTTCATATAGTCTTGAAATTGATAATATATAACAACATACCCAGGATATGAAAGACGTCATGTAACGTAATGGTCATCTCCCCCCACTGCATGTGGAACGAGTTAGTCTCAGGAGACCACCGTTCCAAAAATGCCGTTAGCAGCGCGTGGTTAGGCCTTTGAATGGTGGCATCGTGCAGCTGCTGGATGCCCGATGCATCAATGTGGGTCAGCCAGGCTCTATCAGTAGCCTCCAGTTCATCACGCTTGAACCTGTTTATTCCAAACAAAAAATATAATCAATACTCGAGATCGAGAAAAGCATGGGATGATAATTAATGGAATTTTTAGAGTGTGTGCCAAATAACTTCAAGATTTTAATAGTTTCACATTAATGATTATCTTACTTGTGCAGATGCTGCAGTCTCGTATGGAAAGTCACCACTGACTCACTAGTGGCGTCCCTCCAAATCTCTCGGGCTCTGTGATCACCAAACCCGTATATAAGAGAAACAACCTCTGGGCCGCCACCTGGGTCACTCTGAATCTGCCATGATGGTGGCTCCTCCTCACCCGCATCCTGCCTCCTCCTCCGTCCCTGCCCTCTAGCCACATTCGGACCCCACATCCTCCCATGCCTCAAAGGTCTAATATCTATCTCCTCCTCCTCCTCCTCCTCCTCCTCCACCTCATGCTCATCCTTCCCCTCCCCCTCCCGCCCCTTCTCCCCATCCTCACTATCCCCTTCCTCCTCCTCCTCACTATCCCCCTCCTTCTCCTCCCCATCCTCACTATCACCCTCCCCCTCCTCCTCCTCCTCCTCACTATCCCTCTCCTCCTCCTCCTGAACCTCCTCCTGAACGTCATCAGATGCTACCGCCTCCTCCTCCCTCTCCTCCTGCTCCTCCTCATCTGTGCCTTTCTTGTCATTCTTAGACTTGGTCCCTTTTCTTTTCTCTCCGCATTTTTAGTCTTCCTCTTTCTATTGGACGCGGTCATATGTTCACGTGCCTACAAAAAAACAAATATGAGACAATAAATTAGCTATTTAGCATATGACAAATATGAACAATGTAAAGAAAATTAATGGCAGAAAGCATCTCGTGTGAAAACACACGAGATGTTTTCTGCCATTAATGCCGCCTCTAAACCCAGTTCATACAAAAATTATGGAAGCAATTTGAAACAATAAAACAAAAATTAGACATTGGAAATTTTTGGAATGTAAAATTAGGTTAAAATTTACATAGTTACCTTCTTTACAGGCACGGTGCTAGAAGAAGCTCCGGCGGCGATGGCAGTGGCGGTAGGGGCGGCGGCAGCGCCGGCAGGGACCTTCGGAATTTTTACTCTCGCCATTCTTCGTCGTCGTGTGGTGGTGCGCGGCAGGGCTTCGTCGTTGTCGTTGTTTAGGAGAGAGCGAGACTGGAAAGAGGGAATGAGTGAAATAAAAAAAAATCCAAGTATATAAATGGGTATTTTGGTAATTTACTTAATTCCCTGTATTTAACTTCTCTGTAGATAACCATATCCATTTGCTAATGTTTAAGTGCTGGACTCACTGTCTCACGGCGTGAGACTGCTCACAGCTGAACCACCAAGCCAAGTTGAGTTTTTTTTTTTTGCCCCCAACTTTTTTTCCCTGCCATTTTTTGCTCGACAGCAAAAGTAACATTTTTTTCTTATATGTATCACTTTCCCCCCCCCCCCCAAAAATGTATCACAAATTTACTGAAATAGATTAAAGATAACATGAGATTGACTACTAACCTAGGGATGGCCAAACCGGACCGGAAAACCGGATCGGAACCGGACCGGAGAAGTACGGAACCGGAGCAAACCGGCGAATAAATCGGAACCAGAGTAACCAGAACCGCCATTCATCTGGGCCGGTTACGGTTCACATAAATGGCGAACCGGACCAAAAATCCCTTGTTTTTCAATAATTTTAAAGGGGGGAACTGGAACCGGACCAGAACCGAAACCTAACCGGAACCGGATTGTGGTAACCGGAACCGGTGTAACCAAGGGCCGGTTACGGTTCACCTCTATGCCGAACCGGAACCGGGCCCGGAACCGGTTTTGGCCATCCCTATACTAAACTAATGTAACATTTTATAATAATGAACGTAACATTTTTTTTATTTAATTGCAACACTTTTCTAGGGTTTTACATTCAATTGAAATGCAAAAACCGATTATATACATGATTTTTTAATTCTTTTTTAAAGAAAAAAGTAACATTTACTCTATAAAATTGTTACATTCATCTATATAACAAATTGCAATCATATATGCATTGTGTTACACTTCAATTATTACTTTTTCTAACCACAAAAACTATTTTTTTTTGTTGCAAAACTGCTTTTACATCTTACAATAAAGTGTTACTTTTTAAGACTAATCTGTTACTTTCGTCATAAAAATGTGTTACATTTTTACGACGAGCAGCTCACTTTTTGTGTGTTAAAAAGTATGTTTTTCTTTTAAAAAAATGAAACCATATCATGACCTATCTAGTTTTATTCGACTCGTCGAGACAAATACAACGGTATTTTTAGATTTTTTTTCGACTTCAAAATCTCAAGATATAGCATTTTTAAGCAATTGAAGGATTTTTTTTTACCCGCGACACATGTCGCGATTTGAGAGGAGGAAAGGGTTGCAGCTGACGGGTTACATAGGCGGGTATGGATAAGATCCATGGGTGGGATCCGTCTCACTGGGTAAGACGGTCTCACCCAAGTACAGTATTTGCCAATGTTTAATGAACACATAAAACAAGAAGAGGGGTTTAAAATCCAAAAATAAAGGCATTAAAAACTGGGATTTAATTATTTTAAGTAGACAAAATAGTACAACCTATCCTTCCCTAGCTTTTTTTTTAAGTTACAAATTATATTCGTTTGTACCAACCTACCAGTATACTAATTGTACTAGTTATAATTTATTAAGAAATAGTAATATTTTTAAGGAATCAAAGCTTGTTTTATTTCATCGATCAACAACTAGGAAAAAGGAAAATATCTAGTTTCCTAATGAGACACAAATACTAAACCGGCCAGATCCGCTGCCTCTGCGAGCATGGTATGCGTTATGTGTAGCATGTCTATGCAAACTGTTAGTCGGAAACACGATCTCAAAAACCTAGGTGCACAGCTGTGCTGGTGTAGGCGGCACGACCGTGCAAAACTCCTAACATAATTAGTACAAAGAAGTCGGTATACCGAACTCTTAGTACCAAAGGCGGATCTATTCTTGGCCCGGGGGTCACTTGACCCCCTCACTTTTTCATTTATTCTCTCTCTCAGTCCTTATTTCTTAAAAAAAAATATGTTCACTCCCTTAAATTTTACAGCTGACCCCCCTCAAGTTTTATATAATGACCCCCTCAAAATGGTATACTTATATTTTTGATAGTATACTTTCTCCATTCCAAAGTGTCTATTGTGTTAATGCACATTTAAGCCTAAGGTGGCGTTTGGTTGGGGGGAATTGGGGGGAATGGAATGGAATTGAATGGTCAATTCCGGTTGACTCATTCCTTTATCATGTTTGGTAAAATTCTTCCATTCCATTGCAATGATGAATTCCTTCAAATGAAGGAATTGTCCATTCCTTCACAAAATGGATGGAAAGTGCAATTCCACCAAAATCATTCCATTGATGGAATTGAATAATAATAATAATAATAATAAATAATAATAATAATAAATAAATAAATAAATAATAATAGTAAATAAAAATAAAAATAAATAATAATAATAATAATAATAATAATAATAATAATAATAATAAATAATAACAAATAAATAATAATAATAATAATAATAATAATAAATAATAAATAAATAATAATAATAAGAATAAGAATAATAATAATAATAAATAATAATAAATAATAATAACTAATAATAATAATAATAATAAATATTAATACAAATAAATAATAATAATAATAATATGAAATAATGTTAATAATAAATAATAATAATAATAAATAATAATAATGATAAATAATAAAAATAAAAAAAAATAATAAATAATAATAATAATAATAATAGTAATAATAATAATAGTGATAATAATAAATAATAATAATATTTTTTTTATTTTTTTTATTATTGTTTATTATTATTATAATAGTGATAATAATAGTGATAATAATTAATATTAATTTATCATTATAATAAATAATAATAATAGTAATAATAATAATCAATAATAAAATTATTATTATTTTTATTATTATTATTGCTATAATAATAATAATTATTATTATTTATTATTTATTATTATTATTTATTTATTATTATTTCTTATTATTAATATTATTATTATTATTAATTATTATTATTTATTATTATTATTTCTTATTATTATTATTTATTATTATTATTTATTATTATTTCTTATTATTAATATTATTTATTATTATTATTATTATTATTTATTATTATTATTATTATTTCTTATTATTAATATTATTATTATTATTTATTATTATTATTATTTCTTATTATTAATATTATTATTATTATTATTTTATTATTATTTATTATTATTATTTCTTATTATTATTATTATTATTATTTATTATTATTATTCCATTCCAACACTTTTGTCTTGAAACCAAACATGAATTACCTAGGAATTGAATGGAAATTCAATTCCATTCCGTGTCAACCAAACACAAGGTTTGACCAATTATTTTCCTTTCCAATTCCTTCAGGATTCCCATTCCATTGACCATTCCATTCCTTCATTTTGTTTCTGCCGAACCAAACGCCCCCTAAATTGTAGGTACGGGAAGAGCTTTTTGAGACAATAAAAAACAACAAATGAGAAGAGCATTTCAGGTTAGAGGGGGGGGGGGTAATAAAATATCAAGTGAAGTATTATTTTTTCTGTTTTTCCCCATAACCCTAAGTTACCTTATTACGATCTAGACAAAACCCAAGCGGTCCTGTTTGTTATCTTTTGGTCTTAGACTTGTGGTGTCTATTAATATATTACTTACAGTTACTATATTGTTTAGTTTTCAAGACTTCACTTTTTCTATGTTTTTTAGTAGTTTCAAGACTTTATAGTTTGTGTTTTGAGATCAATTTATATGTTATAACGTGGTGTTTTTTTTATACTAGACAAAAAAGTCTTACAAAAAATAATAATATAAAAATGTAACATTTTTTCTCAATTTATATTTGGTATCTATTGAGTACCAACCGTACCAATAAACTTGGTTCTACTCATTTTTAAGACCATGATTAGTGGTGAACCAATATTAGTTCATTCTTCGCAATTTGGTGAATCACTTTTGGTACGTGGCAAAATATAAAAAACGTTCATTTTCCCCTATAAATATATAAATAGAGCTAAAATTGCCTAGATTATGTACATCTCTTTTATTTATGAGTGTTTAGTTTTTCAAAATTGTGCAATTAATTAAACAATAAAAGAAATAATGTACTCCCTCCGTTTTAAAATATCTATCGCTGTAGGTTTTTCACACATATTAAGAAATGTAATGAATGCATGTTGAAAGGACCCAATTGCCCTTTAAATAATCCAATTTTCTAGGTGAGTAAATGCTTGTTCAAGAGTGATTCACAATCATTAATAAGGGTATAATTGAGACAAAAGAGTAAAAATATATTGATAATTGTTAAATGTCAAAAATTTTGAAACAAATTTTTACTTCTAAAGGACAGATATTTTAAACGGAGGAAATATAATTTTTTATTTTTAATAATGTTAATAAAATATAATATTTAATAATGTATATTATTAATTTTATAACATCAAATTAATATTAGAAAAATATATCCGTGAATGAAAATTCGTTCAATATTACAAAATGTAAGTTGGTGTGAACAAAATTTCGTTCGAGGTGGTCTCCCATGAGAACAAGGGGATCCGTCTCATGCATGAGACGGGTTGACCCATGACCCATGGGGCATTTTTTTTTTTTTTGAGTTTTTATATTATTTTTTCGGCTTTTCAGCCGTTCACCAAAAGTAATAGTTACCATAACTTAATGTAATGACTGTATACATATAAAGTAACATTGTTCATAAGATAACGTAACACCTGTTTTACAAAAACAAAAGCTCGTTTTACCCATTTTTTCAAATGTAATACTAACTATAATTACATGTAACCCAAACAATATCTAAATGTAATTATCATTTATACTGAAATGTAATAATGCTTTTGCAAAAATGTAAAATATTGTGTATTTTGATTTAATTTTTTGAAAGAAAGTAACATTTGAAAAGTAACAACTCATATATGAATGTAATTGTTTGTACAAGTAAATGTAACACATTAATAAAAGAAATTATAACATATTTCTATAGATAATGTAATACTTTTACATGTAACACTAATCAAGTGTTTTTAGCTCTAAAAATGTAAATGATTGAAATATTACTTTTTCTATATATATGTGTTACAATTATGTATAAACATTATTACATATAAGTAACACGTTCGTTATATTTTAGTTGTAATAAGTATTACTTTTGGCAAACGAAGAAAACATAGAAACAAACACTGTTACTTTTCTGTATATATGTATTACTTTTATATATACAAACTATTACTTTATATGAATACAATCATTACATTAAGTTATAGTAACTATTACTTTTGACAAACCGAAAAAAACCAAAAAAAACATATAAATTTTTTTAAAAAAAGCAATTTTTTTTTTTTTTTGGCCTATGAGAGGCTGCCACGTGGCAGGTTCGACCCCTGGGTCCTGGAGCCGGTTCGTGGGTCGGGTGGGCGGGTCAAAAACCGACCCGTCTCATGGATGAGACGGATCATGCATGTGTGCACACAAGTTTTTGTCATTTCGTTCACATGTTAGTTTTGTTTGCGTGTGATCAAATTTTTCGTTTACCACCTGGATGCGCTAAAGTGGATCACTGTATAAGAGAATACTATATATATATATATATATATTTTTTTTGTTTTGTTTTTGTTTTTTTTTTTTGGCACCAAGCTAGGTAATTTTCATCACATTGATCAAATGCCTAGACTATTACATTGTTCCCTAATCGGCCTATCGACATTCTAAACCACTGTACTTTGCTTAAGCTGTCGATTAACCCACCCACGTATTTTTTAGCAGTTTTAACCATCCAACTCCATTTACGTTTTTAATAAACCCAAATGGCCTAACGACATCCAATAATGTTAGAAAAACCTAACAAAACCTAACCTAATCTAATGCTAGTTAACGAGAGTTAACTTGGATGTCATTCATTCTAAATTTATCCTTGGTCTTCTCTCTCCTTTACAGACTTTACATCTTCAATTTCACCAAAAACCCTAGCATTTACAATTACAAAATCCCCAAACTCATGATCCATTTCCTTAGCAGCTCAATTCCTCTTCCAATCGTTACTACCTTCAAGAGATGCTTCATCATTGAACTGACTCAAAGCTTGAGCAACACATTTGGACTCAAACGCCTCATCGATGGCCTGTTTCAATACCAAACGGTACAGCTCTTGGCCGATAACCTGCTTCAATTCACCGTCCTCGTCGACGGCCTTTTGATCGTCCCCCTCCCAAGCTACATTCAAAACCTCAGCGTCGACGGCCTCTTTCAAGGCCAGATTTTGAAACTCAAGAGTGAGAATTTGCTTCAGCTTGTCGTCATCGGCGGGAAGAGGATCTACGTGAGATAGTGGAGATAAAGGCCAAACTACGTTTACCCCCAAATCTGGGTTTTGATTTCGATTTATGATTTCGAATTTAGAAACAAATCTGGGTTTTGATTTCGATTTATGATTTCGACTGAAGATGTTGATTTCGGGTTTGTTTCAATTTTCGATCTTTGAATTTCTTGATCTAGGTTTCGATTTCGATTTTAGAAATGATTTGGGTTTTTCTTAACTTTGGGTATGTAGAATGATCTAGGTTTTTCTTAACTTTGGGAATGAAGAATTTGCTTTTGCATGGTGGCTGCAATGGTGGTTTAAGTGGATGCAATGGTGGCATGTTGGCGGCAGTTGTATGGAGAAGAAGACCAGGGATAAATTAAGAATGAATGACATCCAAGTTAACTCTCATTAACTAGCGTTAGATTAGGTTTGGTTTTGTTAGATTTTTCTAACATTATTGGATGTCGTTAGGCCATTTGGGTTTACTAAAAACGTAAATGAAGTTGGATGGTTAAAACTGCTAAAAAAAACATGGGTGGGTTAATCGACAGCTTAAGCAAAGTACATTGGTTTAGAATGTCGATAGGCCTTCCCTAATCTATTACATAGAATCCCTAAATAATAGAATCCCTAGACTAGAAACTTGGCTACAAACTTACAACTGAAATGGTTCTCCACACCTCCCGCAGGAGTCAAACCCAAGACCTCCATTAAAGGAGACCCTTTAACACACTCACACATACCGCTAGGCCAGAAGGCCTTTGGTGTCTTGTTAGGTCATCAACTTTGCATATGTACAAAGTTGCATTCAATGGTCAAAAACTGGATCGACGCGATATTTTCAATATTATATGGTGAGCTAAATTTGGAGTTTGATTATTGTAATTTTGAGCATCGAGTGTTACTATTTATTCACTAAAGAGCTCTAGCTCAATGGCTATAAGTTAGCTTCCCATCCAGAGGTCATGAGTTCGAATCTCGTTAGAGAGATTGCGTTAGGCTATTTGCAAGCCCACTTGTAGCATTCATGACATTATAATTTAATATAAATAAAAAATCCCTTTATTATAGAAAAAAAGAGTGGTGCTATTTATTCTCATTTTTACCAATTTGTTACTACTTTTTTCCAAAAATAAATGTCTATTTTTTTTAATTTGATTTTTTATGTTACTAATGATATAAAAATTACCCTTGATCTACATTAAATGGCTTAAAAATATGTCTGAACTGTCTCTTGATCAAGAATAAATTCAGATATTCGTTAAAGAAAATACTTAATATTCTTTGATATGTTAATTATTAAAGATATTACTTGAGTACGCTCTTTGTAACGCCCCATCCCACATCGGCCAAGTGTGGGAGTTTAGTGTACTATTTATAAGCCTATTAAACTACTATTGAGAATCAAATCATTTTGAATGACATTTATAAACATTTACACAGACATTTTAATAAGTGCTAGTGGTAGTATTAAAGATTGTCAGCTATTTATACTGACATTTATAAACATTGAAACTTGAAGATTTTAATAAGTGCCAGTGCGTTTGTTAAAAGGGTTCCGGTGGTAGTATTTTAGAGTGCCAGTCATGTGTCGGTAGTTCCAACGTGTTCGATATGTTTTAGTTATTTACAAAAATGCCACTGCACTTTTATAACAAATGCCAATTATTTACAAAAACACCAACGCTTGTTTTAAACAACTACCAATTATTTACAAAATATCACCATATGTTTTTAAAAAAAATTGTTTCTAATCTCTTAGAAAAACACATTTTTAATTATTAGATTTTCACAACATTCATTTAAATTGATAACAAATTTACCTTTTTTTTTTTTTGTGTGTGTGTAATTTACCAAGTAAACCCTAAACTTTCCAAAAACCACCTAAAAAGGCACGGAAAGAAACCTATATAAAGCAGATACACGTAACAGCACGAGAAGGTCAAAAGCACAGCACGCGGATCTCAGTAAGGTAGAAGAATCGAGAGTGAGAAAGGGAGGGAGAGCATTCGACAATAATCTAACTGCATATACAGCTCTCGCTCTGGTAAGTATTTTTTTTTTTTTACTGTCTAATTTTTTTTTTTTATGTATTCTCAATTCTTTTCTCTTCCTTTTGAAATTAACAAATCTTGACTTGTAATTCCCAAATTGTTTTTTTCCCCTTCAAATTGAATGATTTGGGTTAAGGGTTTATCCCTGGGTAATATCGATTGCTTTATCCTATTATTGTAATGTACAATAGTTCACATTGTAAAATCTTACTCCCTTTTTCCCAAAATAAAATGAATGTTCAAAAAAATTTAAATTTTGGTGTTGATAATTTTGTACATTTATTTGAGACGATGAGAATAATAAATGATCGATGAACAAGCCATTGTCACCCTAATTTGGGTAAAAGAATAAACGCAATTTTGATGTAGTAATGGTGTTGTGTAATTGAAAAGTGCAACCTCAAAAGTTGAATTTTGTAATTTCATACTTTGGTTTTCTGGATTTCCTTAAACTGCACAGATTTTTAGTTGGGCATCTAGGATAATTCACTTGTGTTGGAATTGAAAGAAAATTATTGAATTATGCCAAGATGATGCATTTAGGGATTTGATGGTTAACAGAGTTTTGGATATGATGTTTTGTTGTTCAAGCGAGGGAGAATGGAAAAAAAAAAAAAAAGACGAAATATACGCCATCATATAATATACCCATTCAGTATGAATCAAGATGTTTATGCATAGCAAAAATGAAAATTAGCTATAGATTAACAAGTAACCATGATTTTTTTTTGAGTTTGTGGATAAACATAAGCACCCTTTAACTTGCAGCTCCTACGAAAAGTTGACTACACAAATCTCATAGGAAGATATTACTACCTCCGTCCCAAAATGATCACACTTTTTTCGCCATTACGACGCAAGAACTTTGAGCAATAATTTTAGGTTCTAAAACTTGTTATTGATAGTATTATTGATGGTGTATCAATAAAAAGTTTTAGATTTTTATTAGTATAATTAAACCAATCTAAAATTACTGATCAAAGTTCCTTCTTCGTTCGTAGTAACGGCAAAAAGAGTGGGAATATCATTTTGGGAAGGAGGGAGTACTTACTAAGGTGCACTCTTGTGCATGCAGTATAAAGGTGAACTCTAGTGCATGCATGGCTATTTTTTTTAAGGTGGCATCTCTTTTGTCGTTTCCCATTCTCCCTCGCCTAAACAATAGAACATCGTTCTCTCTCTCTCTCTCTCTATATATATATATATATATTTTTTTTTCAGAACTTTATTTGGTGAATTTGTCTTTATGGATTCTACTTCATTGAATCCCCAAACCCTCCTTTTGACACATGCATTATTAAATGAACAAGCTTCCTTTTTAGATTTGAAATCCATGCCTAGTTCAGAGTATCTGCTTACAAATTTTGGAGTGAGTTTGGTCTGTACTGAATTACCAAGAATTCTCGTTGAAGCAGAATCATTAACTTCATTGCCATCATTCTCTCTGTTAGGATTTGTACCAAGTTCATATAGTATCATAGTTCCGAAATACAGTTTGTGAAAAGATGGTGGTTCGACTCCATACAAAATTTTATGACTTAAACATAAGTTTACGATAAAAATTCATATGTTATGTTATAGAACACCCAGCAAAATTTTACGGATTAAATCTAACTTAATAAAATTCGTGTGCATGTTGAGAGCAAATAAATAACACCTGAATGTAAGGCTCATTGAGCAACATAATTCTGAAAGTTGGGAGTAAGTCATAAATGTCAGCTTAGCAGATCATAGAAAGTCTGTGCCTGAATGAAGGGAATTAAAAAATACACCTCCGTCTCAAAATGAATGACCGAATTTGCTCTTGATCATGAGAAAATTCGTTCATTCATTTTGGGACGGAGGGAGTAGAAGATGAATAAAAGAAACTTAGGAGCAAGATAATTCAGGCCAAGGAGAAGCTGATGCACAATCTTTATATCATCAGGATCAATGGATAGGAATTTGTTTTACAGTTTAATGAACAGTATGCTATTTCTGATGTACTATTTTTCAAGAATTACTAGTGGTCAATTTCTAATGTACCCTTTGCTAAGAATTACTTTGGTTACCTGTTAGAAGTTAAAACTTAAAAGAACATATACATCATTACCATCCACCTTATAGACTTATAGTTTATACGTATAAATTAGAATAAGATAGTATTTGTTAAAGTTGGATCTAGTAAGTTCATTAAAAGTAGACACTCATTTAGGAACTTTTTAAAGATGACTCGGTTGAGAATGGAGGAAGTAGGCTTTAGGATACTCTTCAAATAGGGCAATGCTAGGCTTACAAAAGAAGTTTACAAAATGAAGGATACAAGGTGTGGTGGTGATATTTTACTGGCCACATCGATAGTGGACCCGGCACACTCATATTAAAAACACCAATACAATTATGACACCTCATTTTGTAAGCCATTTTTTGTAACTTTATTATTTCCCTTTCAAATATGACTATTTATTTTGGTTATGGTTGGAAGTGTTTGTTTTCTCAAAAGTGAGTCATATATTTTGATGGTTGTCAATTTCTTTAAATGCTATGAATTTGCAATGCTTTGCGTTCTAGATTTTTTCTTAAATAATTTCTATTCATATTTCTGCAGACGAGCAATAGTTTAATTATGAATGTTCAAGGAATACTCCCTCCTTTATGTTCTAAAGCTCAAATTCACTTTCTTATTTGAAACAGTTTCACTTTTCAAGAATTTGTATGATAGTTCCCTAACAAGTTGGTGAAGAGCATCAATTTCTTGGTTGATTCGTACTACCACGTTTGGTAATATGGCGGACGGATCAAAGTCTGATATGGATGATGATCGCCTCAACTCACTTGACAATCGCCTCACAGAGCTTAGCAATTTAATCAGTAAGATTCGCGATGATACAAATGCTCAGTGGAACGAGTTGGAAAAAGTAATCATGGATATGAAGACGGAGATTAGATCTCAAACAACACAACCAGTAAGGGAGAAGAAGGGGAAGGCCCCAACTAAATTCAATTATGTGCATCAGAACGGAGTAGGAAGTGAATGCAACATTGTGCCATTTGATGGAAGAGGTAATAGAACTCGAACTTATCCCCAACTTAATATACATACATGCATATATATATATATACATGCATATATATATATATATATGTATATATATATATACATGTATATATATATATACATGTATAGGGTCTTGCTCCTGTGAGAACCAAATTATATGAGAACCATGAGAACCACTTATAGCCTTTGGATTAGAAATAAATCAACGATGCAGATTAGAGAGGAAGAAAAAAAAAAGCGGTGGCAGTTTTGAAAATACAGGAGACGCAGGGGCATAATGGTCATATCGCTTTAAAACATAACGCACGCCAAAGTCGGCAAATGCGAGTTCCTTAGATACAGAAGGTATTTCTTACTGTATCCAATGTTCACTTGGATAATTCATTGGATACATTAGGTCAAAACTAAATGTATCCAATGTTTACTTGGATACATTTAGGCAAAAGCAAAATGTATCCAATGTTAACTTGGATAATTCATTGGATACATTAGGTCAAAACTAAATGTATCCAATGTTTACTTGGATACATTTAGGCAAAAGTAAAATGTATCCAATGTTAACTTGGATACATTCATTGGATACATTAGGTCAAAACTAAATGTATCCAATGTTTACTTGGATACATTTAGGCAAAAAGCTAATGTATCCAATGTTCACTTGGATAATTCATTGGATACACAACCATTTGTCTTAGTGTATCTACGACTTATTACAAAAATGCCACCGCTTCCCTTTCAGTCATTGGATACACAACCATTTGTCTTAGTGTATCTAACGACTTATTACAAAAATGCCACCGCTTCCCTTTCAGTTATTGGATACACAAGCCATTTGTCTCAGTGTATCTAACGATTTATTACAAAAATGCCACCGCTTCCCTTTTGAGTTATTGGATACACAAGCCATTGTCTTAGTGTATCTAACGACTTATTACAAAAATGCCACCGCTTCCCTTTAGTTATTGGATACACAAGCCATTTCTTAGTGTATCTAACACTTATTACAAAAATGCCACCGCTTCATCGCAGAAGAACATAACGAACCAAATACCTGTTTTGCCCTAGAAGTTCCGACTTATTTCAAAAATGCCACCGCCTCCTTCCTCTTTAAAATCTAATCTGGACCGTTTTTTTTTTTTAATCCAAGGGCTACTATTGGTTCTCATGGTTCTCATAATATTTAGGTTCTCATTTGAGTACTTACCTACATGTATATATATATTGGGTGTCCCATTAGAAAGTACCACTTGCCCAAAAAGGAAAATATATACTCCAATTTCTCTCTCTTTCCCACTCACAACAACTATCCACTTACTATTCCCTACCCCACTTTCTATCTCCTTCTAACTCACAACACCTACTTAACTTCTTTCCTTAATCTGTTCCTAAAAGCAAATGGGTACTTTGTTTTGGGACGGAGGGAGTATATATATATATATGTATATCTACACACACACACACACACATACATATATAGATCCGAACATAACAAGATTATTCAAATTATATAAGTTTCATATGTGACCAACATAATATAGTTATGTTAACATTGATGTCAGAATCTTTTGATTACATTTTGTGACCTCTACAAATCAAATTTGAATAAAGAAGCCACATGCTGTCATATTGAAATCATATGGATTGATCTCTTAGGGATATTTTGGTTTGGAGGACTTAGGGCATATTACTAGTAGTAACTTTAGCTGTCAACTCAGCATTAAGTACGACCTTGTAACGAATGTGAACAGAAGATAGTAGATCTTGATTAATATATGTTCCAGTAAAGAGAGTTGTTATCACATCAAGAGAGTTTTCGGAGTAAAATATTCCTCCATTCTTATTTCTGTTTATAACTTACGATTAATCACTCATATGATTAATCGCTCATATGATCGATGAAAAATCCCTGAATTTTTCCTGAATCATTTCAAAATTTTTGGATCTTGTAATTGAATTAGTCGTAAGTTACCTAGAAGTTGGAGTGCAGACCCTGACAAGCTTCCCCTTGCAAGATACTCCCTCCGTCCCAAAGTGATCTTCCCATTTGACTATTCAAACTTCGTAAGACGGTGAACTCTTGCTTCACGATCATGTTTTGTTTATGCACTTTTAAGCCCAAATTGTAGATATGGGAAGAACTTTTTGGGACAATGAGAAATGGCAAACGAGAAGATCATTTTGGGAGTTGGGATAGAAGGAGTATATAATTACCGTCTTCATTCCATATTTAGGACTTCTTAAAATATGTTTACTTTCTAAAGCTGGCATCATATTTATTTCATATTTCGAATGGTGCTGTTTATTTCATGTTCTGAATTTTGGGGAGAGTTCTGTAGTTTAAAGCACTTAAAACTGCTTTTCAGGAATGCAAGAATAAGGGTATATTGAGAAATACTCCGTAAGTTAGTTTCTTTTCCACGTGCCATTTCCAAAGCGTTTTTTTTTTTTGTGTGTGTGTGTGTGTGTGTCTGGGGATGAAAATGCTGTATATCCTCATTACTCTTGGCAGCTGCACAAAATAAGTAAAAGATCCACTGTCCGTAGGAATGTATATCAGTACATTGTTCTCTTAAAGTAACCAAACGAAGACAAATACTTGGTATCAGCAAATTTGATGAAATGTTTTGATTAGAATATTATTAACGATAGCTTTTCGTCATTTGTATGTTTATACTTTTTGTATTTTCTTCCCTGGAATTGAGTCAAATGTGCCAATGATTTTTTTTTATCTACTTCTTTAATTATAACTCAAATAACATCTATTTGCAGCAACTTCATCTGGAAAACACGCGACTATGAAATTTCCACTTTGGTCTGGACAACCGCAGTCTTCCTTGTCAGCTAAAGTCGGATCAGAAAAGTTGTCCGTCATCAGCAATGAAATTGCTCAACTGGTGCACAAGTTATTGCCTCGCCCATCTGAAAACCCGTTATGGATTCCCCCATCAAGGGATTTCATAAACGAGAGTTTGACTTGTCAAACGTGCAAGCATATACTTAATCAGGTCGATAATGCCATTATCTGTGATGGTTGTGACAAGGGGTTTCACTTGAATTGTGTCCAGTTTGATTCTGACAGATATCCAAGAGGGTTTAACTGGCTTTGTGCAACATGCTCGACAAACAGCAACAATGGGGTCCCGCCATTGCCCAAATATGGCAGAGTTATTCGATGACACCATCAATGGGGACCCGCCATTGAAGATAAAATAGTTGCTGATTTCAGATTATGCAGTCGATTATTTTTTAAACATTAAATGTAATTAGAATGCTAGTTTAAGAATGCTTCTAAAGGAACCATGGGGTTTAACCATGTCCGTTCCACGTACTGTAAAAAAGCAGATTCTACAGAACTGCTAGAGAATTTGGAGAATTCATGAACGATCAAATTTGGTTGGATATATTGATCAGTTGGTGATTATTTTCTTCTTATTCGTTTTACGCCATGCTAGAGTAATCAAAATAGTGATTTACTAATGTATTTGTTCATCTACGCATTTACAAGAAAAACGAAGCAAATGTACTTGAAATCTTTCAAAGTGAATTCGCCTTCGCGGAACTACTTTTCATTTCGTTGATCAACTTGATTTAGATATTGACATAATGGTAGGATTGATGTAAATTTACTTACAGTTTTGATGTTCTACCTGTAATATTTTGCTGATTGTGATTATATTTAAGATCACATCATGTTCAGAGTCTGAATCTGAATTTGCAAATCAATGAACAAACTTAATGAAGGCACAAAAATATGCAAGTCCAACTGCAATTTCATTGTTTAATGACTTGGTTCAATTCTTGGCATAAACATCAACTCAACTGTCGATGTAATCTCAAAATAAAGTTTGCCATATAAAAGTAATCTGAAGAAAAAAAAAGTAAATTGATTTCTAATCGACAACTTAGTAAACTGAAAAAAAAATATGAAAAGAATTAATAGCTCTGATATTGTATTAATCTATCTACGCGCTTCTGGTCCATCTTCTTCTTTGTATCATCATCATTAATCAAGAACAACCAACTTCTTGTACTCATCACCAGCAATTGCGACATCCATTAACGACTCGGGAGTCATCTTTCCATTATCTTCCAAGAACAAGGTCATGAGATTCTTGGAATAGCCACTCACTAGTGCCACCCCTGGCTGGTTTGAAGGCACCGGCGTTGCCTTTGAATCCCTCAAGTTCCAAAACACAATCTCAGGGACCGATGATCCGTACCCTTTTTTCTTAAACTTTCTCACTATTGCTTTGTAGTCCGTTTCCCACTTGTTCTTCGAAGCTTTGTCAAACTCCATGTCACTAAACACAAATACTCTCTTTATCATATCTTCATTCTTCAATTTCCCATTCACAGCCACCTCAAGTATGAGGTCAAACACTTTCTGGAAATCTGTGTTCATACCCCATTCCATTTTCTTCACAAACTCAACCTTGGACCTCAAATTCTTTCCCCTAACAAACTGAAGCTTCGGGTTTTTACTGAACGTAATCAATTTTCCTTTCCATGGCTCCTAGCTCAAGTCCGAGACCAAAATGCCAAGTGCAACAGAGACATCCATTGGAATCCCTTCCATACTCTCCGACACATCACAAATAGCCATACAATTCTTCAACTTCCCTTTCCGAGCCAAATCATCCACCATCCTTTCCCATTGCAGCTCTGCCACTTGTAACGCAGCTTCAGCATCATCATCATCATAATCATAAGAATCATCATCATCAGAATCATAACCATATTCTTTATAAACTTTGTATAATGAAGCTATGATCTCATGGGGGAGTAATGCACCCGCAGCAATGGTTGTCTTCCCGGACTTAACATTCTCCAAATACTCCTTGAATCTCGAACCATCGTGCTTCAAGAACTTGTCTCTGTAAAGCTTCATCGCTACGGAAGCAACCCTATTGTATGGAATCGAACCCCAATTGTTGGCACCAATGTAAACCTCGGGTAATTCAAGAACCTTTCGTAAAGGCACCAACACTTCCTTCCTCAATCTGTTTCGAACTTGATAAACATAATGAGCCTCTTCAACACCTTCATATTCACTATACGATTCTCTATCAAACACTTTCTTAGCAATGCTCTCGCACAACAATGTTGACCTATCGAAAGACGAATCGATTGAAGGACACCATTTAGCAGCCAGGCTGATCTTCTTCAATCGCCCTTCTTTCAAATACTTCAAATCCAACTTGAGAATATCCGAGAAGAGATCCGAAACGCGTTCGTACAAGAATCTGTAATCTGGATCACTTCCATGTCTCTCTACTACCTTCTTAGCCATGGCAATTTTTTTGTCCTCCTTGTTTTTCCGCTTGATTTTCTTTTCCAATTCAGCCCTTTCCTTCTCCGCCAAAATTTGACCCTCTCTTGGGTCTGTCTTTATCTTCTTGTTTTGTCTCCTCTCCGGTTTTCCGAGTCGGCGGGAATACCAATAATGCAAATTATGGTCTCCGTCCCTGTCACTATCACTATCACTATCTTCCACTTCAACCCGTTTCGATTTACCCTGTTTTCTGATTTGACGGACGTCCGGACCTTCAAGAATACGAAACAAAATTTCCGGCAAGTCCTTGAAATAACCAAAATCAGCCAAGGGACCGACATTGCATGCAAGAGTTTTCGGATGGTGTTTGTGCAACCACAGCGCCGCCGTGTAATACCCTTCCTTATCAGATTTTCCGGTGCCACGAACACCTCTGAGATTACCAATTAGCTTTAGGGTTTTCAACGCGTCGTGGGCCCACGCTAACCGGAGGCGTTCTGTTAAAGTGGCCGCCGGTGTATCGGGGACGACATGAAAGAAGAAGTCAAGGCATGGATTTCCAGTCGACAAGAACGTGGGTGATCGATTTTCTGTATAACCCTTGGGTGGGGTTTTAATGAGTTTGGCTGAGTTGAAATTTTTAAGCATTAAATCTATGAAAGGATCGGAGTTGGCAGCCGGAGTCTGGGATGAACGGTGAATCGCCGGTGGGCCGAGGAGGGAAGGGGTTGGAACTGGAGCCATAGGTGATATTAGGGTTCAGAGAAATTGGGATCAATGTAGTATGACATCGACGTGGGTATATACTCGTACTCCCTCCGTCCCAGCTCACTTGACACCTTTTGATTAAAACTGATTAAAACTGGTCAACTTAAGGTCGTTTTGACCAACACTTTATAGAAATATTTATGTTCAAAAAAAAAATTAAAAATTTGTTATTGAGAG
Organism: Campanula takesimana; assembly: GCA_026119855.1. Lineage (NCBI taxonomy): Eukaryota > Viridiplantae > Streptophyta > Magnoliopsida > Asterales > Campanulaceae > Campanula > Campanula takesimana. The sequence continues at coordinate 1,592,362 of JAOWBW010000055.1, forward strand.
GATTTTTAATGGTGATTATTTTACATTTTTTTTAATTTTTATTTAGATCATAAATATTTTTATAAAGTGTTGGTCAACCGACCTTAAGTTGACTAGTTTTGGTCAAAAGGTGTCAAGTGAGCTGGGACAGAGGGAGTATGTATCAAATTTGAAGTTTACGTGAAGGTCAAGTCGTGGAATTAAAGAGAATTCGGCTAGGGTTTGGATTCAAAGCAAATAACGCAATTACTCCGTACTTTTTATGAGTTCAGATCTCTTATGTCTCTTCATGTGTCTTTGTGCCACTTTAATCTGGACCGTTTATATTAATATTGTAAACGATTCAGATTAAAGGGGTACAGAGAGGAGTACAGGACATCTCTTCTCACTTTTTATTGGGTATTCCAATTTTTTTATTGAGACAATGATTAACCGAGAGACAAACAATAGTGCTACCGATTATTTTTAGCACAGTTTTTTTTTTTTTTTAATTTTATTTTGAAGCAACAGTAATGAAATTTTATAAAACGCATTATTATTCCCTCAAAATACGCTTCTTTATTTTCCGTTAAAAAAAAAGGTTAATGATAATTTAGGGTCTGAACTCGAAGGGGGTCGTCTATCAGGGGCCTAGAAGTTTTTTTTCCGCTAGATCAGGGCTTCAAATGTGAAATTTTTGCCAGTTAAGGACTTTTTGACAGAAATCGATAGTAAAGTCAGTTAAGTACCATGTGCATGGCACATGATCGACTAAATAGATGGATTTGTAATGATATTAGTTAGTAAGGGCTTTAGTGAAATTTTTGAAACTCAAAAGGTTTTAAAATGAAATATTTTTTTTTTCTAAAAAAATAATCCCTTTTCTAAATAATCAAGTACTCCCTCCGTCCCACTAGAAGTGAGACTTCTTTCTTTTTTGGTCCGTCCCACATCAAGTGAGACTACCCAAAATGAAAATGTTTTAATATACTTATATTCATCATTCCCCACCATTTAACCCCACTCATTCTCTCTCTTCATTTTCCACCACTCATTTTATTCAACCAACATTACTATTTACCCCACTCATTCTCTCTCTTCATTTTCTACCACATATATATCACTTTATCTTAAATATTGTGCCCACTCCTCTAGTCTCACTTCTAGTGGGACGGAGGGAGTATATAATAAGATTTAGATTATTTTCTAAATAATAAATTTAAAAAATAATCCCTTTTCTAAATAATCAAGTATATAAATTACAAATCCATCCAATCTGTGTATCACGTGCCATGCACATGGTAATTAACTGACTTTTCTAACGATTTCCGTCAAAAAGCCCTTAACTGGCGAAAATTTCACATTTGAAGCCCTGATCTAGTGGAAAAAAACTTCTAGGCCCCTGATAGATGACCCCCCTCGAGTTCAGACCCTAAATTGTCATTAACCAAAAAAAAAGAGAAAAAAGTGAGTGACTCAGCTTGTGTGAAATTTAATACTACCTCTGTCCCTAAATGAGTGTCCAAATTTCATTTTAAGGGATATCTGAAAATCTCAATTCTTAGTACAATTTGGTGGCAAAGATTCATATCTACTCCCTCCGTCCCGCCGGAAACTTCAAAAAAAAATTATGGCACAAGAATTAAGGGAAAAGGTGAAAAAAGTGATGTGTTGTGAGTGTTGATAGTTGAGTGGAAGAGAGAAAGTGTGGTAGAGAATAGTTAGTGGGTTAGTGGATGTGAGTATGAGAAGTGGGACCCACTAATTAAAAAGTATTAAAAACTTTCCATTTATGGATTTTGCAATTTCTATGGGACGCCCAAAATGGTAAGTTTTGCAATTTCCGGCTGGACGGAGGGAGTATATATTAATGTAATCTCCTTTCCAAACATTTAGTTTTGCACGTATAAAGAGACCTGTGCAAAAAAATTCGAAAAAAAACATTTAGGGACAAAGTTATGTTAAAAAAAGACACTCATTTTGGGACAAAGATTTTTTGAAAATGGAGACTCATTTAGAGTCAGAGGGAGTAAATTTTATTAATAATTTTAATTTTTTAATAAAATAGTTAGAGGAAAAACCTGTTTTACACCAGCTTTACTAACTTTAATGTAAAACTTATTTTTCATGAAAAAACAGATTTTCTATAAGAGATGAAAACAAGTTTTACGCTAACGTAAGTTTTTTCACCAAATTTTCACAAATATTTAAACTAATGTAAATTATTATTATCAAATTTATGCAAATTAATAATTAAAAAGTCGATACATCACTCCGAGATAGAAGCAACCAATAACAGTAAACAATCTTTTAACAATATCACCTTCAATATACTTCCTCCATCCAATAAATTTTATAACTCATTTTTTTTTTTTTTTAAATTATAACTATAATTCAATTCAAAATATTATATTACTAGTGATTCTTGTAACAAAATATTTTTCTCTTAATTCCGATACGACATGAGTTGCTTAATACGACTATATGAGTAGGTTTAGATAGGGAAAAACACTTTTTCGTAGCGCTTAAGAAAACGGGTTATCATATGCGCACTTATCTGGTAAGTACTAAGCATTGGCAAAACCACCTTAATCTCGTGGGGTCAAGTGTCAACCCCCTTGTTTTTGAGGCTTTGTCAATTTTATCCCATTTAAATTTTGAACATGATATTTTTTCCATCAAAACGGTAACTTTTGCAACTATGACCCTCTTAAATTTTAGGAAAAAAAAATACACCACATCATAATTTCGTCCCACTTGCATTAAATTTCTGGCTTCGCCACTGAGTACTAGTACTAATATTACAAAGTTTCACTTATTAATACGAGACTCACAAACATTTGATTAATAATTTGTATTATTAGTGATTTGTTAAAAATCATTTTTTTTTCCTTAATTATTAGAAGAAATGTATTTTTCAATGTTCAATGTTTTACGCATTATTGTTAGTCGTCCCAAGAAGTTTGTACAAGACATACTTCCTTGGCTGCAAATTACTCGGAACTGTTCCTGCATAAGAAACATCATCACTGATCAAAGACCCTTTGTTCGCGATGTTGATCAACAACTTTCTTATACTTCGCATTGGGCAGCTTCCAACTTAGGTTGCGTTTGACGCATCAAACACTTGATGTTTAATGCTTAATAATATGTAAGGTAATTTGGAGGTAGGATGCAATGATTTAATTCTTTCATCCAACATGAATATGTCCAACACCCTCTTAATGATTGAGAATCATTATCCTTGCTTAACGAATAAAAGCCTCACTCAACATTCGACAACTAGTGCTCAATGTGATCAAATGCATCCTACGCTCGATGTGATCAAATGCATCCTACCTCCAACTTACCCTACCTTTTATTAAGCATCAAACATCTAGTGCTTGATGTATCAAACACAACCAATTAGTCTTCACTTTTGCTTGAAAATCTTGCCATTTAGTCGTCAATTTCTTAGCAGCAACACTGAATGGCATATGATGTTTTCTTACATTGTGTGTAGGGACATAGTCACGAATCAAAGTGAGGGGTCAAGTTACTAATTAAATTAGGTCTACAATTTTATTTTGTGAAAGATACTTTATAATTGGCGAAAAATAGCTCCACAATTACATGATAGTCTACTCTTTTTAAAAACAAATGTCTCCTAATAATTTTTTAGCTTTAATATTATCATGTTTCAATGTATACTTGTAAAGGTAAAATGTGCGAAAAGGATAGTAAAAATATATATTTGGATCCTTACTATTACATTAAAAAAAAGAATATTTATTTAGAGATAATAAGCATTATTTAAGCAATCCAATCGACGTCATATTCGAATATAGATACACTAATGTATAATACATACGTCCCACTCGAAATAATTTTTTTGGGTTGGGTACGAGGATTAAAGAAATTAAAGGTATAAGTGGTTCGGTTCAGACCGCGGTTTAGGACTCTTTTTTTGGGACGAAGGAAGTACAACGTTTGCTTTTATATTGTTAAAAAATATAACAGATTAAGAACATAATAGGTTATTTTCAAATTTTTGTGGGTTTTATTTGTGATTCTAAAAAAAACCAAGGGGGTTAATGTTCAATGCATTCAACATTTTCTACAAGTGTAGGGGCTTGGGAGGCAATTGCTGAAATTTTAGGGGGTCTGACCCCCTTGCATTAGTGCAGCTCCATTTTATGCCGTGCGCCACTTTGTTCTGGACGAGAATGTTGATTGTTTAATTTTACAATAAGTCAAACTTTCTAAAATGTCAAAATAAAAAAAAAAGAAATTTATTGAGATTATCGGACTTGTCATACTCACATTATTATATTGTGGCACCACTCACAAACCATTAATAACTATTTTCTTAATTACGTACATACTTTTAAATATATATAATCTCTCCTTAATTCTCGTGCAACTCCGAAATGGTGCAAACAGTTTTGAGACGGATGTCTTATCGCTTTTTCGTTCAATTTTTATGGAGTTTATTGCAAAACTGACATGCGTACTTTCAATTTGACTCGCAAACTTTGGAAACATCAAATGTGGGTTGCGTACTTTAATTTTCAAAATTTTGAGACAACTTTTTTAACACTCGGTTAAAAACATAACGGGACACTCTGTATAGGGGGTAAAGTGTAAGAAATAAAACTTAAAGCCCTAAATCATGCTTCTGAGAAAAAAGAAGAAGACTGGTCGCCGGAATCCATGGTCGCTGGAAGAATCAGAAGAATCAGCAACTGATGGCCGTTCCGGCGGCTGCTAATGCGAACGCGAATGAACCCAATTCGAATTCCGCTTCCGCTCGGCCTTGCAATCTGCGAACTCGTCGAGCCGCTTGCAAGGAGCCGCCTCCTTCGCCGCCAGTGGCGTCGGTGGCCGAGTCACCCCTGAGAGCCAATGGTGGGAGTAATCCGTCGAACAAACCACCGGACAGCCCCGTCGTTACTTGGCTGAGAGGTTTGGTGGCGGCGGCAAACAACGCAAGACAGAGCTTGGAGAGATGGGAAGGTAGTCAAAAGCCTAAATTCTCCATTGAACTTACCAAAGAAGAAATTGAACACGATTTCTTGCTGATGGCCGGAAAAAAACCTCCACGCCGTCCCAAGAAGAGAACCAGGAATGCTCAGAAGAAAGTGGATGTAAGTAATCCCCAAAGTTTAATTCTTGAAACCAAAAATTGATTCATGAATTCATATAATCTAATCTTCGTTCTTGGACTAAATTCCATTGATTAAATGTATTGTTGCAGGCTTGTTTCCTGGTTTATGGCTGTCGTCTGATGTGACCGGCGACCAGTCTTCTTCTTTTTTTTCTCAGAAGCATGATTTAGGGCTTTAAGTTTTATTTCTTACACTTTACCCCCTATACAGAGTGTCCCATTATGTTTTTAACCGAGTGTTAAAAAAGCTGTCTCAAAATTTTGAAAATTAAAGTACGCAACCCACATTTGATGTTTCCAAAGTTTGCGAGTCAAATTGAAAAAAATTGAAAGTACGCGTGTCAGTTTTGCAATAAACTCAATTTTTATGAAGCACGCCAAATGTTTGGTGAAATGCCCAAGTGAAAATGTGGATTAAATTTTGGCTAATTTATGATGCATAGGATGCTTAGGAGTGTCTACCTATGTGCCAAGGATATTAATGCGAGCTCATCAACAATCACTGGTCTTTTCAAAAAAAAAAAAAAAAAAAAAAACAATCACTGGTAACCATTCTTTCTTTTACCCTCATCTACCTCCGGACACATACAGCTATGCATTGCCTGATGGAGGTTACTGCGGTAGTGTCCTTTCTCTTTTCCCTTTCCATGTGCATCTCTTAGGATCTCATATACTCCCCCGTCCCGAAATGATCTTAACATTTGCTTATTCAAACGTTTTAAGCATACAAACACTTTCCTCACCAGCCATGCTGTGTTTATTTACATTTAAGCCTAAATTGTAGAAATAGGAAGAATTTTTTAGGACAAGGAAAAACGGCAAATGAAGATCATTTCGGGACAGAGGGAGTACTGCTGATCAACTTGATTGAGATATTTACAAAATTGTGAGGATTGATGCAAATTTACTTAATAGTTTTAATGTTCTACCTGTAATATATTGCTGATTGTGACTTATCTTTAAGATCCCATCATATTCAGAGTTTAGAGTCTGAATCAGAATTTGAATCTGCAGATTAATGGACAAACTCAATGAAAGCACAAATATGCAACTCCAACTGCAATTTCATTGCTTAATGGCATCCTTAAACTTCAATCACCAGATCATGACTTAGTTCAGTTCTTGGCGGAAAACATCAAGTCAACACTGAATGATAGAAAATGGTAAATCAATTTCTAATTGACAAGTTAGTAACTTTGATCACACTTAAATTCAAAGAAAGTTCATTAATCTCGATTAACAGACAAAATCATCAAAACAAATAGCTGTGATCATTTTATTAAGCATATCTAAAAAAGCGCTTGTGGTCAATCTTCATCATCATCATCATCAATCAAGAACAACCAACTTCTTGTATTCATCACCAGCAATCGCAGCATCCATCAACGACTCGGGATTAATCTTTCCATTATCTTCCATGAACAAGGTCATGAGATTCTTGGAATAGCCACTCACAAGTGCCACCCCTGGCTGGTTCGAAGGCACCGGCGTTGCCTCAGAATCCCTCAAGTTCCAAAACACAATCTCCGGCACCGATGATCCGTACCCTTTTTCAGTAAACTTTCTGACTATAGCTTCGTAATCCGTCTCCCATTTGTTCGTTGAGGCTTGGTCAAACTCCATGTCACTAAACACAAACACCCTCTTGATCATATCTTCTTGCCTCAAATTCCCATTCACAGCAACCTCAAGTATCAAATTAAACACTTTTTGAAAATTTGTGTTCATTCCCCATTCCATTTTCTTCACAAACTCAACCTTGGACCTCAAATCTTCTCCGGTAACAAATTGGAGTGTCGGGTTCTGACTGAAGGTAATCAATTTCCCTTTCCAAGGCTCCTCGCTCAAGTCGGATACCAAAATTCCAAGTGCAACCGAGACGTCCATTGGAATCCCTTCCATACTCCCGGACACATCACAGATAGCCATACAATTTTTCAACTTCCCTTTGCGAGCCAAATCATCCACCATCCTTTTCCATTGCAGCTCCGGCACTTGTAATGCAACTTCAGCCTCCTTCTTCATCTTCTCCCGTTCCTCCTTCCTCTTCTTCCTCTCCTCCTTCCAATTCTTCATCTCCTCCTTCCACCTCTCCCGCTCCCTCTCCCGCTCCCTCTTTTCTTCTTCTTCTTCTTCTTCTTCATCATCATCATCATCATCATCATCATCATCATCATCATCATCATCATCATCATCATTATCATCACCATCATCTTCATCTTCATCTTCATTATGATGATGATAATAATCATAACCATAACCATAACGACCATAACCATATTCTCTATAGACATCGTACAATGAAGCTATGATCTCATGGGGCAGCAATGCACCGGCAGCAATGGTTGTCTTCCCAGACTTCACATTCTCCAAGTACTCCTTGAATCTCGAACCATCGTGCTTAAAGAACTTTCCTCTGTAAAGTTTCATTGCTACGGAAGCAACCCTATTGTATGGAATCGAACCCCAATCATTAGCACCAATGTAAACCTCTGGCAATTCAAGGACCTTACGTAAAGGCACCAACACTTCCTTCCTCAATCTGTCTCGAACTCGATAAATATAATGAGCCTCTTCAACACCTTCATATTCTCGATATGATTCTCTATCAAACACTTTCTTAGCTATGCTCTCGCACAACAGTGTGGACTGATCGAAAGAAGAATCGATTGAAGGACACCATTTAGCCGCCAAGCTGATCTTCCTCAATTGCCCTTCTTTCAAATACTTCAAATCCAACTTGAGAAGCTCCGAGAAGAGATCCGAAACACGTTCATATAAGAATCTGTAATCTGGATCACTTCCGTGTCTCTCTACTGCCTTCTTAGCCATGGCAATTCTTTTTTCTTTCTTGTTTTCCTGATCAATTTCCTTTACCATTTAGACCCTTTTCTTCTCCGCGATAATTTGAGACTCTGTTGGCGCCTTCTCTATCTCTATCTTCTTGTTCTGCCTCCTCTCCGGTACTCGGATTTGGCTGCGGCAAAACAAATTATGGCCTCCGTCTCTGTTCTGCACTACAGTCTGACACAATTTCTCCTGTTTTCCGAGTTGACGCACATCGGGACCTTCAAGAATGCGAAACAAAATCTCCGGCAAGTCCTTGAAATAACCGAAATCAGCCAAGGGGCCGACATTGCAGGCAAGGGTTTTCGGATGGTGTTGGTGCAACCACAGCGCCGCCGTGTAATACCCTTCCTTATCAGATTTTCCGGTGCCACGGACACCTCTGAGATTACAAATTAGCTTTAGGGTCTTCAACGCGTCGTGCTCCCACGCTAGCCGGAGGCGTTCTATTAAAGTGATCGCCGGTGTGTCGGGAACGACGTGGAAGAAGAAGTCAAGGCACGGGTTTCCGGTCGACAGGAACGTGGGTGATCCGTTTTCTGTATAACCCTTGGGCGGTGTTTGTAGGAGTTTGGTTGAGTTGAATTTTTTAAGCATTAAATCCATGAAAGGATCGGAGTTTGCAGCCGGCGTCTGTGATGGTTTAGTACGGTGAATCGCCGGCGGACCGAGGAGGGAAGGGGTTGGAGCTGGAGCCATAGGGGATATTAGGGTTTAGAGAAATGGGATCGATGTAGTTAGTATGATATAGACGAGGGTATATATATACATATACTGTACTGTGTATATAAAAATATTGAAATTTACGTGGTGCTCAACTCGTGGAATTAAGGAGATTGCGGCTAGGGTTTGAAGTGAAAGGAAATAACGTATCTTGAGTACTCAATTTTTTTTATTCAAACATGATTAACCGAGAGACAAATAATACTAATGATTTTTTTTTTTTCCTTACACAAGCATATACTAACGAAATTCATAAAATGCATCATTAATTAATACCTAAATGAGTGAATGACTCGGTGTGAAATTTTATAAATATTATCCTCCCCTTGTGTCATAGTATATATTAACTTTTCCTTTTTACTCTGTCCCAGAGTATATATCAACTTTCTAAAATGACAAAAAATCTTTGAGTTGTTTTGAGAGAAACTAGTTCCTCCATAAGTGTTGTTAGCCAATTACGAGGGCTAGTTTAAAATACCGCAAGTGCACGGGTTGTTGTAATATAGTAATGTGCAAGTACGAGTCGATCCCACGGAGACAAAGTTACTTTGGGAAATATTTGCTTATTATAAAAATAGTAAAAATGAATGATTGGGGGGGGGGGGGGTATATTTGTTTGTCACTTTATCAAGAAATGTATTGAATTCTACTCTAACTTTGGATTAAAACTTCTTACTCTCTCTGTCCCACCCGAATTAGGATTTTTGGGTTGGACACGAGGATTAAGGAAAAAGTGTTAGTGGAGTAGGTGTTGTGAGTATGAAAAGTTAAATAGGAGAGAGAAAGTGGGGTAGAGAATAATGAGTGGAAAGTTGTTGTGAGTTTGAATGTGGGTCTCATTAAATAAAACACTTCCATTTTTGGGTTGTCCTAATTCGAATGGGACACCCAAAATAGAAATTTGTCCTAATTCGAGTGGGACGGAGGGAGTATGTTGAAAGAATTCTCGGGGTTGGAACTCGAACAACATGCATTTATCAGATATTCATGCTCTATAGATTAAAGTTTTATTTTAAAATCAAGGATGATACGCTAGGTTGTGTCAACTTCTTATGACCAAGACTTAAAACACACGTATTTTAATACTAACACGGTCTTTCTCTCGATGGTTCCGTTCATTAGTAAAAACCCATTAAGTTCATGAAAATCCACGTACTTTCCACTCAAGGAACATCCCTAGGCCATTAATCTACTCTCGTGATTAATAGAAACCCAGTTACTTCATATGGTTCCGTTAGTCGAGATTCATCGCTAGGTCCTTCTCTCGACTTACTAGAATTCATACGAACAAGGACGTCATCATAGTCGTAGGCGTTTAGTTACGATATGGAGAAATTGTTTTAAGATGAAGAGAAGAAAAGAGAGCATGAATAAAGATGAACACATGAGGTTGAATTTCCAACCCCAAGAATATGGGGGATTACTCACAAGCCATCATTAACACTACAAACATGAAATGTGAATAAGACATGAAAATAAAGTAAAGGAAGGAGATACTTATTCTTATACTTGTAGGGGAAAATAAAGAATGAAAGTAATCTTCAAGAACTTTTATTTCTTCAACTCATAATTTTTTCTCTTAATAACACCTCAATGATTCTCACAAAATCTGAATATAATGATGTTTATGAACTAAAATCTTGCTAGAGTATTGTTACAACAATTTTTTGGATACTAGGTATACACCCGTGCTCTGCACGGATACTATATGTTTTGTAAAATATTGTCTTCTCCTTAACGTTGTTTTGATAAAATTAAATCTGACTACAACAATTTGATGAAATTTGAAAATGAAATCAAAATAAAGATTATAATTACTATAAAACTTGTTGAATGTATAAGTAACAAAGAAAATAATCCTAATCAAGCTTGCTATTCATTATTCCTTTAATGAACAAATTGCTTATTGTGGAAATATTGCATACCATGCATTTTGTTGTATGAAGAGATACCATTTAATGTTGGGTGAATTGCAATTTAGACCCTGAAGTATGTTACCACCCTTCCAATCGAGCCCTGGCTGTCTTTTTTCGCCAGATCAGACCTTGGGATAATTTATTTTCGCCAGTTAGGGTCTTTTTTACGGAATTCGTTAAAAACTCAGTTAAAAAGCATGTGCCATGCACGTGACTAACGGAATTGGGTAGTTTGAAGTTGATATTTCATTTAAGGGGCTTAATGAAAATTCCAAACTTAACAGGGCTGAAATCAAAACAATTATCAAACTTTTTATTTGAGCAAAAAACAATTATCAAAATATTAAATAAAACCATAAACAATATAACTTTATTATCATTACTTTCATCAATTTTTTAAATTTACCAAATTTTGAATTTTTTGTTTTAAAAAACTATTTATTGATTTTGTTAAACCAATAAATTTTATTTTCGAGCATTCACTATTTATATATTTTATCTTATATAAATAATCATTTTTTTTCAAGACAAAATGAAAAATTAACTATTTTATTTTCCTTTTTATTACTTCTTAATTACTCTCTCATTCCCAAAATAATTTTTATTTGGCTATTAACTTATTTTTTTTTGGCTCGTTTGATAGACTGGTACGTATAAGCATTACTCCCTCCGTCTCATCCGAATTAGGATTTTCTCTCCCGACACGGGGATTAAACTGGAGAATGGATCCACGAGAATTAATTGAAAAGTGATAATGAAATTGAATTAAGAGATTTAACATTTATGATTAAGCACTAATCATTTACCTAAAAATTGTCCAAATATAAAAATTTGAATACAGTCAAATTTGTTAATGAAATTCAAAATAAAAATTTTACATTTCAACCAAATTATCATCACCATACAAATTTGTTAATGAAATTCAAAACTGTCCAAGAACATTCATCTTGAATCAAAATTTACTCAATTTTACACAATTTTACACATAATCCAATCAAAAACCCAAATCAAATCACTTTATTAACATCAATTTTGCAATTATCAAATTCCTTCAACAAATCCTTTTCTCGAATCCCAATAAGAAATTGGCCGTCTTGTTCCCCCATTTCTGCCACCACTCATTTCCGACTCTGTCGATAAACTTCGCCTGTGCTTTCTTTGCCCAATCAGCTAACGCCGGAACCATCAATCTTAACCTGCATTCAATTTGATCAATCCGACCCATTACAGTGTCCGATGGGGCCTTCCCCAAACTCTCCGCCGGCCATTTACATTTCAAGAAATCGCAAGACTTACCGATTTCGGTTTCGGGGCTGGAATCGGTCTCGTCGGTTTCTTCGCCGTTGGTTTGGATGAGAGAACGGACGAGGGTTGTGAATAGGTAGGGGTGGAGGTCGCCGAGCCAGAGGAAGGGTTTTTCAATTGGGTTTCACCAGTCGTGGAAGTGGACTTGAGCGATGTCGAGGAAACGGCGATGTCTAGGGTTTGGTAGTAAGATTGGAAGTGGCGGTGGAGAAGGTCGACGTGGACGGAGAGGAGAGAGAGGGTGTTGAACATCAGGGATGATGGCCGTCGGTCGCCGGAGATTGCCGGGACGATAGCCAGTGGTCTGTCTGGGTTAGAAAAAGAGAGAGAGAGAGAGTGTGTGTGCGCGTGTGTGTGAGAGAGAGAGTGTGTGTGTGTGTGACGGAGGAAGAAGAAGGTGGGATATTTTTTTTCCATCCCTTGTTTTTTGAAGATGTCATTTATAACCCCTTCAAACTTAATCGCAATTCAAACTACCCAATTCCGTTAGTCACGTGCATGTCACATGCTTTTTAACTGAGTTTTTAACGAATCCCGTCAAAAAGGCCCTAACTGGCAAAAATAAATTACCCCAAGGTCTGATCTGGCGAAAAAAGACAGTCAGTGCTCGATTGGAAGGGTGGTATCATACTTTTGGGTCTAAATTGTAATTAACCCTTTAATGTTAGAATCCTAATCAAACTTGGATAATTCTCAATAATTTCATCTTAGTCGATATGCATACGTTTTACACTTTGTTGTGACTTCACTGGCAAACCAACGGTAGCATAGGTCGGACCCAAAAAATTGAAAAGAGTTCGAGTCTATAAATCGAACGATTTTTTCGGCAGGACACATAAAAAAAGGGGGAGAAAAAAAGAAGAAAAAGAAGATAGAATGGAAATTGTTAGTAACTAAAATCTGGTATTTAAAAAGTTAGAGGTACGAATACAAATTACAATACCTTTAATAATTGATGAACAACAACTTACACACACATTAGAAGCTTGGAGTACAAAAGCTAATATGTAGCTTAATTACAGGAAGAAACACCCTAATGATAGAAACAAACAACTTTTAGAAATATTAGAACATGTCTCCAAAACAATGAAAGTTAGGGGCCAAAATCTATCTTCTATTGCTGACACACTTATATTAATATGGTAGATGCTAAAATCTTATTAAAATGAAATGTTATTGAGAAAAGAGGTAACTAAATTAACATGTACTGTAACAATGAAGCCTCAAAATATTTACAAAAGATTGAGAAGCTTTAGTTCCACATGGACTGAGATTTTTTTGGCAATGAGTTAAGAAGATTAGTCTAGGCAACTTGAGTAAGAAAAAGAAAAAAAAAATATCAGATGAAAAATATGCAAGACAGAATAATTGAGGATTTGTGGCAATGGGAGTCGTGGGGTAAAATAATATTTATAGCGAGAAGAGAATAAAAAATGATGTGTGTGTGGCCGTTACAAAATGAATAAAAGTGAATGTAAAATTGTAACTGATTCACAATTTATGTTTGTGAATGAATCGTTTTTAAAATGGTAATTGTTGTTAATTTCGAATATTTGCCTAATATTTAAATTGTATAATCAACCTACATGGTAACTCATATACGTATATTACAGTATACGTTTTTTACTTCGTTGTAGTATTCTATGTTCAGTAGTCTTTAATATCAAAATTCGTGGCAATGAAACGGTAATGTAATCATTGTCCTCTAGTAAATACATGCACTTTTATAATATTCTTACAATTATGAAAGTTGAAAAGGTTGAGTATTCAAAAGTCTAGTGATACTACACAGTAAAAATATTATCTATAATTATATTTTTTAATTTTTTTCTTTTATACCAATAATTAATTTGATGACTTTTCCTATTCCTCATTAATCTTGTACTCCCTCCGGTCCAAAATATCTGTCACTTTTGAACCAAAATTTTAGTCCAAAATAATTGTCGCTTTTGAGCTAAATGTCTCTCTTATCCTTGCATTGAAACTTGTTCTCTTTTATTAATTATCTTATTGTGAGACATTAATGTAAGAAAGTTGCACAATTAATAGGGGTAAAGTTGGAACTTTTGTCACTAAGTCATGATAATTATTACATTTCTTAAGAGTTGTGCAAATGCAAAAAAGACAATTATTTTAGAGCGGAGGGAATAACTCTTTTTTTAATACTAACATTAAAAAAATCATCTATCATAAATTGACATTTAGTTATCACTAATAATTATTTAATAACTATTTGTTTTAATAGAATGAATTGAATTTATTCTAGACTCTTGAATTACCAATATTCTTATCTAGTAGTATAAATAGTAGTGTATTACCTATTAGAAGACACCCATAGAAGAACTTGATATCTTCTTATATTATCTTTAAGAACATAAAGGTTAACTCATGTAGTAAATATTTATATAATCTAGTATGATTAGCTAAGGCCATAAAATTGAACATTCGCTTAATCGATGATGTGGCGATGAGGTGGCTTCATGAAATGAAAGATTCCTCAAAAGCTTGTCCACGTGGTGTTGGGACCGCGACCACCCCCACCACTCCACATTAGTATGATATTGTCCGCTTTGGGCCCAGCCCGCACGGATTTGTTTTTTAGTCAACTCCCAAAAGGCCTCATACTAATGGAGTGGGTGGACTCTTTCTTATACTAGGCAATTCTTCTTTCAATTGCCGATGTGAGACTTGGGTTGATACCCCAACAAACCTCCCCTTAACCAAGGACCACCTCCAACGAAGTTTACTTGTACCGCCGCTATTCACCACCTGCGGGACACGCCGCCCGATCACCATATCAGGAAGACTTTCGACACAAGGCACACATAATGCTCCATTCGCGAGGTCACACTAGAGGAAATCCCACATATCTCACACAAGCGGTCCACTGCGCGCCGGGCCCATCCACCAACCTGGGCTCTGATACCAGTTGTTGAGACCGCGACCACCCCCACCACTCACATTAGTATGATATTGTCCGCTTTGGGCCCAGCCCGCACGGATTTGTTTTTGGGTCATCTCCCAAAAGGCCTCATACTAATGGAGTGGGTGGACACCTTTATATATTAGACAATTCTTCTTTCAATTGCCAATGTGGGACTTGGGTTGACACCCCAACAAACCTCCCCTCAACTCAAGTACCTCCAGTTTACTTGTACCGCCGCTATTCACCACCTGCGGGACACGCCGCCCGATCACCATATCAGGAAGACTTTCGACACAAGGCACATATAATGCTCCATTCGCGAGGTCACACTAGAGGAAATCCCACATATCTCACACAAGAGGTCCACTGCGCGTCGGGCCCATCCACCAACCTGGGCTCTGATACCAGTTGTTGGGACCGCGACCACCCCCACCACTCACATTAGTATGATATTGTCCGCTTTGGGCCCAGCCCGCACGGAATAATAATTTTCTAAATGTTTATTAAAATAGTTAAACTAACCTAAATTGTTATTAACAAATAATTCAAATTAACAACATTACATCATTCAGCGATAGAAGGAACGAGTATAAACATAAGCCAGGAAATAATCTTTTAAGAATATCACCTTCAGTATACTTCTTCTTCCATTCAATGAATTTTATAGTCCCATTTTTCTAAATAATTGTAATTATAAATTAAATTAATAATTTATATTATTAGTAATTCTTATCAGAATATAATATTCGTAATTCTTAGAAGAAACACATTTTTTAGTACGAGTATGTCTAGGGAAAAACACTTTTTTTAGCTCTTTTTAGGAACAACGAGTTTACCAAATGAGAGCGCGCGCATCTCTTTCGTAAGTACTAGTGCTAATGTTATAAAGTGTCACTCATTCAGGCCCGGTGATGCCTGAACGGAATAAATTAATCTAAACCCAAAGGGCCGAATCAAGACATAAAAGCCTAGTGGGCCGAAAAAAAAATGTTTATACATAATTGTAACACATATGTATAGAAAAGTAATAATTCAACCATTTACACTTTAGAACTAAAAACATTTGTGTTAGTAACATTGTAAAAGAAAGAAAGTAACAATTTTTATAAGTGAATGCTACATTTTACTTGTATAATAACATTGTAAAACAGTTACGTTTACTTGTATAATAGTAAATCCATATGTCTTCAAATAATAAGTTACAACGGGTTGAATTTATCATGATACATGTAAAAGCATTACATTATCTATAGAAATCTGTTACAATATCATCTACCAAAGTATTACATTTACTTGTACAAATAATTACATTCATGTATATAAGTTGTTATTTTTCAAATGTTACTTTCTTTTCAAAAAATAAAATCAAAATACTCAAAAAAAAATATTCTGGAAAAACAATATTACATTTCAGTATAACGATAATTACATTTAGTTATTGCTAGTGTTACACGTATTTATAGTTAGTATTACAGTTGAAAGATGAGTAAAATGAGCTAATTTTTTTTTTTTGTAAAACTGGCGTTACGTTTACTTATAAACAATGTTACTTTATAAGTAACACAATTGTTACATTTAGTTATACTAAGTATTACTTTTGGCAAACGAAAAAACAGTCAATTTTTTTTTATAAAAACTTAAAAAAAATGTTTTTTCCCCCCAATGGGTCACTACCACGTGGCAGATTTTGAGTAAAGCATGAGTTGGGATCCTTCGCTTCACAGAGAATGTTGTACACGTGCGTGGCCGATTGAGGTTTGACATCGGATTCTCCAAAGATATTGGGGAGTGGCTTAAAATAAATTCCATGAGTCTTCCCTAATCTAGGGTGGTTAATCCCTCCTAAGACCACCTACAATGGTGGTTTAATGGGGTTTAACAAAAAAAAAAAAAAAAATTAATTGCTCCAATGGTGTGTGAATGAAGGTTGTGTGAATGAAAATGTTGAATGGATTCAACAAATGTGAATGGGAAAAATCTCTCCCGGTTTTGCCACGTGGAGCGAAGGGATTGGGCTTGGCGGGCGCGTGCAGCACATGCGCCAGGAAAGGCGCGTCGCAGCAAGCCAGGCCTTTTTTTTTCCAGGTTGCGACACATGTTGACTTTTGATTGGCTGACGATATTTTTTACTTTTATCCCAATTATTTGAGCTCAATTATTTCACATAAAATGTTTTTTTTTTTTACACCAAAATTCCTATTTTTTTCTCTTTAAATTGACGTAAGTTTCATTGTATTCCGACACAAAAAAAAACCCATCTTTTTATTGAAATGGATCCCAATAATAACTATTTCAACACTAATCATAAAAATAAAAAAAAAATAAAAAAAATTTAAGTGGTGGGGTATAGGATGATGAGTGGGAAAAATGTTGAATGGAGGATTAATCAAACCATTGTAGGGTGTTTTGTTGAATGAGTGTTGAATGGATTAGTTGGAAGAGAGAGAAGATGATGTTGAGTGATAAAGTGGGTGTTTAATGGGTTTTTTTTTTGTTTAACCATTGTACATAGTAGATACTCTCTCCGTCCCACCTCACTTGAGACTTATTTTCATTTTGGTCCGTCCTACTTCACTTGAGACTCCCCAAAATGGTAATTTTTTTATAATTGTATATTCAATCTACCCCACCCACTCATTCTCTCTCTTCTTTTTTCACAACACAATTCAATCAACCAACTTACCATTAACCCCACTCATTCTCTCTCTTCATTTTCTACCACACATTTTCCTTATTTTATTCGTTTTCCTTAGTTATTGTGCCCACCTCAAGGGTCTGGGTCTCAAGTGAGGTGCGACGGAGGGGGTATATTTTAAATTCAAATCATAAACTATACATTCTTGTTTTAATTATAGGGTAAATATAGAGTCACAAAAAAGTGCCACAAAATGTGGCTTACAAAATAATGTGTCAAAATTCTAATATCGTTTTTTATTAGAGTGTGTCGGGTCCACAATCGATGCAACCAATAAAATATGTATTTTTAGCCATTTTGACCTGCGTACTATTTGGGCGTAGTCAATGTGACATGGGTACTTCATAAACAACAAATGTGACCTGCGTACATTAGTTTCGTTTTCAATTTGACCAATTTTTCTAACGCCAGTTAAAATTTAACGACACAGTCAATGAAAGTCAACGTACTAGTTAGTTTGAAGTAAATTTTCATTTTAAGGGGTTTATTGAAAATTTCATAAATAAAAGGGTTGTGAATAAAAAAAATTGAAACAATATTTAAAGCTTAAAATAAATATTTTTTATGAGAAAAAATATTTTTAATAATATGAAATGATAATAATAAATTATTAACCCTGAATGGGCAAAATATTTTATTTAAATTTTAAATATGTATCATCCACAGCGGCACAAACATCATCCACGCCTTAATATTTATCCCCAGTAAAGATCCGGCAATCAAAATCAGCGTAATCGCCGCGAAAACGCACTAAAACCACACAATTGACGCCATCGGGTAAGGTGGCGGAGATCATCTGCCATGCGTTGTCGCCTTTGTTTAGCCAGTCAGTATGGCGGCGAATGTGTTGGCTTGGTATGCTATGGGTGCTATTGTCACCGTCATAGCTTGCCTAATACAATTTTTTTTTGAAACCGAGTTTTTGAATTTTTTGAAAAAAAAAATGATATACAAGGTTAAATTGTTCATTTATTAACAATTTTGATTATTTTAGATACATTAGTCATTTATTAACAATTTTAGATACATTGCTCATTTATTAAATATTTTTAAATCCAATTATTTGTTTTTTTAAGACACGTTCAAAAATAAATAAAATTATAAAAATATATATTTATTTTAATCTTTAAGTATTAATGTTTCAAATTTTTTGTTCACGACGCTTTTAATTATGGTATTTTCAACGAAGCCCTTAGAATAAAAATCTACTTCAAACTAACTAGTACGTTAAATTTCATTGACTGTTTCGTTAAATTTTAAATGACGTTGGAAAAATATGTCAAATTGAAAACGAAACTAAAGTACGCAGGTCACATTTACTGTTTATGAAGTACACATGTCACATGGACTACGCCCAAAAATACGCATGTCAAAATGACTAAAAACTCAATAAAATATCGTCACCCCACTTGATATCCATTATTTTGTAAACTTCTTTTATAACCCCTTAATTATAAGTCTCTGTTTATTAAGTTTGCTTGGAAGCAATATGTAAAGAAACTAGGTAAAAACTGATGGTCACTAAATTTGACCGCGCAGTCAACATCCGTTGAACGCTTAACACAATTTAAATCGATGGGATGATATTGAAAGACCAAGTTCCATTTGATTGGAAGTGGTGATTACTTAATGATATTCTTCTCCTCAAGCCGGTCTCAACTATTATCGTGGCATGTGCAAAGATGTAAATTGGGCCTTTAATATGTTAAAAATATACAAAACAAAGTATATATTACTCAAAATATAATAAACGTACTTTTATATAACAATTAAACTTTTAAAAAAATGAAACATTAGAAAGTCGAAAACAACTTATTACATTGAATGAAAAAAAGGCCAAAAAATTCAGCAAAAAAATAATAAAATTGAATGAATTAAATTTGACTTACAAATTCATTGCAACTTTCTGATTTTGGGAGCCTAAGTAACCGCCTAATCGGAATCCCCAATGGCCAAATTCTAGTGTCAAGTGCCTGCTTTGTGAATTGTGACCCTATTTCCTGCAAGAGCACACACAAATGAGAGTGTAGAGTCTGGAGACCCAACAGTAACACAAGCCGGTCACTACTAATTCAGTAGAACTTTAGAAGGGCAAGGCTTTTGCAACTCAGGAGTTCAGATTATCGGAGAATCGGATTTGTTCGTCTAATATATATTTTTTTTTAACCGTTGTGAATTTGTTCGTTGATTGATGGAGAATCGGATTTGCCATCTCCCTCTTCAATCAAAAGCGCCCGCCTCCGCAATTTCCGATTAGAATTTTGACGGTTGATTTTCTTCGACGATTCCTGAGCCATGAATTTCGTGTTGGAACAATTTTTCATAATAAGATTGAGGAAAGAGATGAAGGCGGAAGCGAATGTTACCTGTTGAATCCATCTTGATGTTTGTAGGGAGAAATAAGAAGAAGAAGAAGAAGAAGAAGTAGGGAGAATGGATCTTCTAAATTATGAATGTCTTCTTTAATCTCTCAAGTACTTCCAATGAAGAGAATTTAGGAGAGAATATAAGAAAATGTAGTAGTCTTAAGGGTTGATGGAAGACTCTTTATATAGTAGACTTGGTGACATTTCATTTAGGGACCATACCCTTTCAAGCTTTAGCAATGTTAATTTACCATTTTGCCCATCATAAATAGATAAATTACATTTCAGTAATTCTACACATTTATTTACTTTTATTTACTACACTTTATATTAACATTATAATTATGATTTCACAAATGGAACATTAATGACTATGTTGTGCAAGCCATGTTCTAACAATCTCCCACTTGGGTTGCAAAACAAAGTCTTTCCTTTAAAACCATAAATATAACACAAATGACAACCCTTATGTGCGCACTTTATTGTCATTTATAACAATCTCATCCATTAGTCATCCAAGTATAAGGACTAAAGGGACAGTCGTTGTAATTGATTCACAATTAAACCCACAGTAATCACGTATACAAATCCAACTAAATGACATAGATCAAAAGTGTAGATGTGTAGCATGGAATAATAAATATATACATATTCTTCCAACTAGTCTAACTTAACCAAATGAGATCAAAAAACTTTAAATAAGAGAACAATTAATGAAAGGACAACACAAACTGTAACGACCCAAACTTTCCAATAATAATAATTATTCATAAACTAAGAAATCCCAAACATCAAACATAATTCAAATCCAACGTTCAAATGCAACGACTAGATTACTATTCATTAATCCCAGATTACTATTCACAGCTTCTCAAACTCAGATTACTATTCACAGCTTTCGTACACACACTGTTTTCACCTTTTAAAACACACACACACTGTACGCATAACACATACACACACACACACTACACGCATAACACACACACACAGTGCGCAAAATACACACACACAGTACGCATAATACACACACACACACACACACACACACCATGATTATCAAGAACCCTAATCAAATCCCCCCCCCCTTTAATCTCATTATAAACCCTAGTTCATCATAGTGGTTAGGGTTTCCAATCCATAATCAATATTAACTAGGTGACTAAACGTAGAAGTCGGGGTTTAGGGAGAAGGGTTTTACCTTGGACAATCTCTTCTCTTCTTCTTCTTTCTCTCTTGCGCGACCTCTCTCTCTCTCTCTCTCTCTCTCTCTGCGCTCTCTGGCTTGCGGCGCCCCTCTCTCTCTCCCGATCTCTTCTTTTCTCTTTTGCGGTGGAATAATCATAGGGTTAGGGATTAAAAGGTTTATATACTTACTAGGGTTCTCCCCTCCTAAAATAAAAAGGACTCCTAATCTTAATCGGGTTTTGACTAACTTGGGCCCAACGTTTTAATCAACTCATTCTCTTAATAAAATTAATTAAGCCCAACTTAATAAATAAAAGTTTAACCAAAAAAAAAAAAAAAAAAATTGGCCCGAATTGGCCGGTTATTACATTCTTTCCTCCTTAAAAGAGTTTGGTCCACCAAACTAAACGTACCTTAATCCGAAAATAACGCAGGGTATGCCTCTCGCATCTTGCTCTCGAGCTCCCACATAGCTTCCCTTTCGGAATGATTGCTCCATTGCACTTTCACATAAGGAATCACTATTTTCCTTAAGGTTTGGTCCTTTCGATCTACGATCTTTACGGGTTCTTCGTCGTAACTCAAATCAGCACGAACTCTTAGTTGTTTATACTCGATCGCATGACTCGGATCGGGAATGTACTTCCTTAGCATCGACACATGAAATACATTGTGCACTCCAGCTAGCACAGGCGGTAAAGCTAACTTGTAAGCTACCGTCCCAACTCGTTCCAAAATATCAAATGGTCCTACGTATCTCGGACTTAACTTCCCTCGAATACCGAACCTCATAACTCCCTTTGTTGGCGATATCTTTAGGAATACATGATCGCCTAGTTGAAATTCCAAATCACGCCTTCGACGGTCGGCATATGACTTTTGTCGACTTTGCGCGGTCAACAACCATTTTCGAATTTGTTGGACTTTATCCGCGGTTACTTGAACAAGTTCTGGTCCAGTTAATTTCCTCTCACCAACTTCATCCCAGCAAGTAGGTGATCTACACTTCCTCCCATATAATGCCTCGTACGATGCCATCCCTGTTGGGTTTCCAAGTAACATGCGCAGCGGAATATAGCAATTAAAATTTTAAGAAACCCAAAGCCATGGATCCGTTCATATGATTAAATCAAATACAACAAGATAAATAGAGGAATAACTAACCCTTGATGGCTATGAATTTTCTCTTGATCTTTGGTGGAGAAACTTGAAGACTTGATCACGATCACAAAGCTTGAACACGAACTTTGAAGATGATGATTTTCACCCTCTAGCGGTATCCACACTTCGAACGAATATCAAAGGAGCTTCTTTGATCTTGGTTGCTAGACCAATAATTGTAAAACATGCTTTCACAATTTAATAAAGAACTATATGGAATTTATTTTGTGAATTATTTTGTTCCTCAATCAATGATATCTTAGAACAAAATAAAATCTCTCTCAAACTCTTTGAGACTCACAAAAGGCACTAGTTAATATGGTCTGCCCGAATTGGTGTTTTTATACACAATTAAGACCTATTCCAAATAGGTAACTTGTGCCAAAAACCATTCCTAATCGAATTAGGAAATTTCCAATCGGCATACCGGGCGCCCGCCTGGTCCTACCCAGGCGCCCGCTTGTTTGGACAGAAAGTCCAATTCTTTTCCGGCTTGTTCAGGCGCCCGCCTGGTGCAACCCAAGCGCCCGCTTGGTTGACCAGAAGGCCCAGAACTTTCCAGAAATTCGTTGGAAGTCCTCCGACCCTAAATGCCAATATAGTCCTTTTATTTAAGATTCGTTCTATTGTGTGTGACCCTCTAGGAATATACTAAGTTGGCAATGGGCTCAAACATGATCCCATAAGATATGATTAGGTTCTAGCAAACCGTCATACCTACCCAAATAGTATAACTAGATACAAGTTCGCATTCCTTTAGAATATGTCACAATCCCTTTGTCCACGATGTCATTGAACACAAGTCATGGTCAAAGAGTCAACTTGTTTCGTTCAATACTTTCTCGATTCCGAATATGTTGATAATCCAAATGACATTGATCCAATCGATTCATTTGAGTCCGGCCGAACATTTCATCAACATCATTCCTACGAGAGGCCCAAGCTTGACATCTCTCCGTGGAGGGACAAATCCATTTAGCTCATTATTCTTCCCAACGGGAATCCGATCATGCCAATCATACCCTTTATAACTACCGTGTTAAGGTAGCGTTTGAATATGTCAAACACAATGTTCATCAAGTGGAAGACTATAATAACTTCATGTCTAAGGATTCAAATGACATAACTAATATGAGATATATGTTTGACATAGACCATGACATAAATCTCATACAGCGGGTCATGTCCAGTACCTTGTTCCAAACAAGTACCCATAAATCTAACATGATCATCCCATGATCATTTAGCCTTTATACTAGTGCTTAATAAGTACTAGGGATGGGGATTATTATAAGTAAACATGAACAACAATAATAATCAAAACATCTCTTTATTGATATGAAATAAATGATAACAATTACAACATTTATTAAACGTGCCTAGGGCACCACTACCAACAATCTCCCACTTGCCCTAGGCCCAATCTCCCATGTATCTAATACCCATGGACCTAACATGACCATCATGTTTAGCTTGTGGAAGTCCCTTTGTTAGCGGGTCCGCAACATTGTCATCAGTAGGTAGTTTGCATATATTTACGTCTCCCCTATCAACGATCTCTCGAATGATATGAAAACGCCTAAGTATGTGTTTGGATTTTTGATGTGCTCTTGGTTCCTTTGCTTGAGCAATAGCACCATTATTATTTCAATAAAGGTCTATTGGATTAGCAATACTAGGAACCACTTCAAGTTCAGTTATGAACTTCTTAATCCAAACAGCTTCCTTTGCAGCATCCGATGCAGCAATATACTCAGCTTCTGTTGTAGAATCAGCGGTTGTACTTTGCTTGGAACTCTTCCAGCTTACAGCTCCACCATTTAACATAAACACAAAACCCGATTGCGATCGGCTATCATCTTTGTCGGTTTGGAAGCTTGCATCCGTGTAAGCATTTACAACGAGATCATCTTCCATTCCTCCATAGACCAAAAAGGAGTCTTTAGTTCTTCTCAAGTACTTAAGAATCGCTTTTACAGCTATCCAGTGATTTTCGCCAGGGTCGTATTGGTATCTACTTGTCATGCTCAAAGCATAAGATACATCCGGCCTAGTACAAATCATGGCATACATGATGGACCCAATTGCCAAAGCATATGGAACATCATTCATTTTCTCACGCTCATCGTTTGTCTTAGGACATTGAGTCTTGCGTAGAGAAACTCCATGTAACACGGGCAAGGTGCTTCTCTTAGAATTTTCCATACGGAATCTTCTAATGATCTTGTCAATGTATGTACTTTGGCTTAAACCAAGTAGCCTCCTTGATCTATCTCTATAGATCTTAATGCCAAGAATATATGCGGCTTCACCCATATCTTTCATTGCGAAGCACTTTCCTAACCAAGTCTTCACAGACTGAAGTGTAGGAATGTCGTTTCCAATGAGCAATATGCCATCCACATATAAAATAAGGAATATCACTATGCTCCCACTAATCTTCTTGTATACACAAGGCTCATCTTCGTTCTTGATGAAACCAAACTCTTTGACCGATTCATCAAAACGGAGATTCCAACTCCTAGAAGCTTGCTTCAATTCATAGATGGATCTCTGCAATTTGCATACCTTAAAATCTTGTTCAAAACCTTCTGGTTGTGTAATATACACATCCTCTTGGAGTTTTCCATTCAGGAAAGCGGTTTTGACGTCCATCTGCCATATTTCATAGTCATGATATGCGGCAATGGCAAGCAAAATTCTTATAGACTTGATCATTGCTACGGGTGAAAAGGTCTCATCATAGTCAATACCATGAACTTGCCTATAACCTTTCGCTACAAGCCTAGCTTTGTAAGTATGCACCTTCCCATCCATGTCAGTCTTCTTCTTGAAGTCCCATTTGCATCCTATGGTTTTTACACCTTCGGGCGCATCAATCAAATTCCAAACTTGATTGTCTTGCATGGATTGCAATTCGGATTCCATGGCTCCAAGCCACTTGTCCGAATCAGGAGAAGACATCGCCTCTTGGTAGGTTGACGGTTCATCATTCTCAAGGATTTCTACCTCATTACTATCCGTTACGAGAAATCCATATCTCTCGGGCTCGGATCGTAACCTACTAGATCTGCGAGATGCTTGTGTATTTTGAACAGGTTCCACAACTCCTTGTGGTTCTTGTTCTTGTTCCACTATTGGTTCAATGTTATTTTCTGGGTCTCGAATTTCTTCAAGATTTATTTTACTCCCACTGATTTCTTTGGAGAGAAACTCTTTCTCTAGAAAGACACCAGTTCGGGCAACAAACACTTTGTTGTCCTCTCGGTTGTAAAAGTAATATCCTTTAGTTTCCTTAGGATATCCCATGAAAATACATTTATCAGATTTGTGTGCTAGTTTGTCAGAGATAAGTCTCTTGACATAAACTTCGCAACCCCAAATCCTCATGAAAGATAAACTAGGTTTCTTTCCACTCCACATCTCATATGGAGTCTTTGGAACCGATTTAGTTGGAACTTGATTTAGTGTGAAAGCAGCGGTTTCTAGGGCGTAACCCCAAAAGGATATTGGAAGATCAACTTGACTCATCATTGATCGAACCATGTCTAACAAAGTCCGATTTCACCTCTCAGACACACCATTCCATTGTGGTGTTCCGGGCGGAGTCAATTGTGAAACTATTCCACAATTCTTTAGATGATCGTCAAATTCTTGACTTAAGTATTCACCACCTCGATCTGATCGAAGTGCCTTTATACTTTTACCAAGTTGTTTTTCTACTTCATTTTGAAATATTCTAAATATCTCAAATGCTTCACTTTTATGTTTCATTAGGTAAACATACCCAAATATACTATAATCATCAGTGAAGGTTATGAAGTATTGAAATCCTCCCCTAGCATTGCTACTTAATGGTCCGCATACATCGGAATGTATCAACCCCAATAAGTCGCTTGCCCTTTCACCCAACTTGGTAAAAGGTGTCTTAGTCATTTTTCCAAGAAGACACGACTCACAAGTATCATATGACTCTAAGTCACATGAACCCAAAAGTCCGTCCCCATGGAGTTTTGAGATACGCTTCTCATAAATATGACCAAGACGGCAATGCCACAAATAAGTATGATTTACATCATTAGGTTTAGATTTCTTATTTACATGATAGACATTATTTTCATTCTTGACATCCAAGATATAAAGGCCATTAAATGAATTAGCAATACCATAAAGCACATCATTTAAATAAATATAAAATTTCTTATTCTCAATAAGAAACTTAAAACCTTCATTATCCAAACAAGAAATTGAAATAATATTTCTGCTTAAATCCGGAACATAATAACAATTGTTCAAAACAAGAATTAATCCGGAAGGTAAAGTGACTTCATAAGTCCCTACGGCTAATGCAGCAACTCTTGCTCCATTTACCACACGTAGATCTACTTCACCTTCATTAAGCAGTCTCCTATTCTTTAGTCCCTGCACATTTAGACAAATGTGAGAACCACATCCGGTATCCAATACCCAAGAATCAGTGGTAGAAAGGAGAATATCTATCATATAGATACCTGAAGTCGACGCAGCCTTGCTGCTCTTCTTCTTCTTTTGCTCTTCAAAGAAAGCCTTGCAATTACGTTTCCAATGACCAATTTCTTGACAATGGAAACAGATTGCATCCTTTTGTGAATCAGGTTTTGCCTCAGAAGCCTTGGCAACCTTTGCCTTGCTTATCTTGGGTTTGACAACTTTTGCCTTACCCTTGCCTTTGGCACCAGGCTTTTTCCCATCATGAACCAAGAGCACGGGAGAACCTTTCTCCACAATTTTCATCTCTGCAGTTTTGAGCATCCCATGCAACTCAGAGAGATTCTTATCCATTCCATGCATGTTATAATTCATTACAAACTGATTATAACTTTTAGGCAATGAATTAAGAATGAGATCCGTGGCTAGCTCCAATGGGATTGGATAGCCAAGTTTCTCAAGGTGCTCTACATAACCTTTCATTTTAAGAAAGTGAGGACTCACTTGTTGCCCTTCATTCATTTTACTTGTAGTGAATGCAACAATGGTCTTGTACCTCTCTTGCCTAGCTTGCTCTTGAAACATAGTTCTCAACTCCACGCCTATCTCATAGGCTTTCAAATGTTCCAAACTTTGTTGGAGTTTTGAACACATAGCAGCAAGCATGAGACAACTTACATCTCTAGAATCATTACGATGTTTCTTGTAATTGTCTCTTTCTACCATAGGGGCAGTAGGCGGTGGTTCAGCGGGAAGAGGCCCATCGAGAATGTACAACTTATCTTCTTACCTAAGAACAATTCTTATGCTACGGATCCAATCCATAAAATTTGTACCATTCTCTTCGAGCTTATCCTTCTCAAGGATCGATCGCAACGACATTGATTGAGTGTTATTAGTCATTATCTACAAATATGCAAAAATTTCCAAAATTTAATAAGTACCGATTTTCATTAAAGAGATAAATAATGTATTTTTCAAACAAAATACTCCCACTAAATTATATAACCTTCATATACATCCAATGTATAATGTAATTTAAATGGGTTAAGATCCAACTTTAATTTAATTTCAAGTCCGCTAAGGCGGATTACACAAAATCAAATTAATTAGGTAGACAACTCTTGTCAATCATATCTCATATGACTCTTAGTTCCTTTTATGAGATTCTTTAAGAAATCAAATTTCAAAAAGCATGTTAAACCTCATCTTTGCCTAGGCCCAAAACTGTTTTGACGCCCAATTAAGTCTAACCATTTTAAACGCACAGTTAATGTGTCCCGCTAGGGCGTGCCCACACTATCTATCTTGCTCATACATAAACAAATTTAATGCATCTCGCTAGGGCGAATCTACATTAAAATCACTCATGTACTAACAAGTGTTTTAATCATGGCATGGCAATAAAAGACTTAAAACTTTCTTTGAAGGTTCATCACATATAGCATATAACACATTTATGAGCACATAATATAAACATGTTACACATCAAGTTTAGCCACTAAATTAATCTCCATTAATTTAAGCATGATATTTATGTGTCATTAGTTTCTCTATAATTATGAGGATGAGACTATTTCAACTTTGGTTATTATCTCCAAATCAAGACAACAAGAAGTGCGGTCGAACTAAGCCATTAGGCAACCACAATCCCGCACTAATTCAAGAAACCAAGAAAGTAGTCCATGTGGCCGAAACTAAGCAATAGATGGTCTCGATGAACGTAGGCCAATTGCATTCACAATTCCACATGGATCTCCAATCATTGAATCAAGAACTTTGTTTCTCAATTTTAGCAATTATGAACTCTTCATAATTCTAACTTCGTTTTATCTTTGAGACTTTGAATGCGATCAAGTTTGGGAAACACAATCTCGATGAACGCAGATTAGCCATCCAAACCTTGAACCAATCTTAGAATCACAAGACTAAAACAAATAGGAAAATCAAACCCCAAAATCCACACACAAACCAACTACCCAAAACCCATTCCAGATCAACAAGTCTGGACTGGTTCTGTTACTGGTTTTGTCGAATTTATCGAAAATTCCATATTCAGATTTTAACCAAAATCAGAACAAATTTTGACCACCGAGCGCCCGCCTGCAAAGGACCAGGCGCCCGCTTGATTGGCCAGAATAGTATAGAATTTTAAAGTTCGAAAATTTTGTCTCAAAATTATTTTTCCCCGATTATTAAAACTTTGATCCAATCAATATCAATAATCGAAATAATTCAGAATCCACCATAATTTTTATTGCGATTGAATCGTGTGATTAAAGTTGGAAAAACAATAAACCACATAAAATCACAAAACACATAAACATCATATAATCCAATATTCATATCATGCTTGGCACATAAACAATTTATATACACACAACATGATCCAAGTATTGAATTAATCAACATGAACGGGGCTCTGATACCACTGTTGGGTTTCCAAGTAACATGCGCAGCGGAATATAGCAATTAAAATTTTAAGAAACCCAAAGCCATGGATCCGTTCATATGATTAAATCAAATACAACAAGATGAATAGAGGAATAACTAACCCTTGATGGCTATGAATTTTCTCTTGATCTTTGGTGGAGAAACTTGAAAACTTGATCACGATCACAAAGCTTGAACACGAACTTTGAAGATGATGATTTTCACCCTCTAGCGGTATCCACACTTCGAACGAATATCAAAGGAGCTTCTTTGATCTTGGTTGCTATACCAATAATTGTAAAACACGCTTTCATAATTTAATAAAGAACTATATGGAATTTATTTTGTGAATTATTTTGTTCCTCAATCAATGATATCTTAGAACAAAATAAAATCTCTCTCAAACTCTTTGAGACTCACAAAAGGCACTAGTTAATATGGTCTGGCCGAATTGGTGTTTTTATACACAATTAAGACCTATTCCAAATAGGTAACTTGTGCCAAAAACCATTCCTAATCGAATTAGGAAATTTCCAATCGGCATACCGGGCGTCCGCCTGGTCCTACCCAGGCGCCCGCTTGTTTGGACAGAAAGTCCAATTCTTTTCCGGCTTGTTCAGGCGCCTGCCTGGTGCAACCCAAGCGCCCGCTTGGTTGACCAGAAGGCCCAAAACTTTCCAGAAATTCGTTGGAAGTCCTCCGACCCTAAATGCCAATATAGTCCTTTTATTTAAGATTCGTTCTATTGTGTGTGACCCTCTAGGATTATACTAAGTTGGCAATGGGCTCAAACATGATCCCATAAGATATGATTAGGTTCTAGTAAACCGTCATACCTACCCAAATAGTATAACTAGATACAAGTTCGCATTCCTTTAGAATATGTCACAATCCCTTTGTCCACGATGTCATTGAACACAAGTCATGGTCAAAGAGTCAACTTGTTTCGTTCAATACTTTCTCGATTCCGAATATGTTGATAATCCAAATGACATTGATCCAATCGATTCATTTGAGTCCGGCCGAACATTTCATCAACATCATTCCTACGAGAGGCCCAAGCTTGACATCTCTCCGTGGAGGGACAAATCCATTTAGATCATTATTCTTCCCAACGGGAATCCGATCATGCCAATCATACCCTTTATAACTACCGTGTTACGGTAGCGTTTGAATATGTCAAACACAATGTTCATCAAGTGGAAGACTATAATAACTTCATGTCTAAGGATTCAAATGACATAACTAATATGAGATATATGTTTGACATAGACCATGACATAAATCTCATACAGCGGGTCATGTCCAGTACCTTGTTCCAAACAAGTACCCATAAATCTAACATGATCATCCCATGATCATTTAGCCTTTATACTAGTGCTTAATAAGTACTAGGGACGGGGATTATTATAAGTAAACATGAACAACAATAATAATCAAAACATCTCTTTATTGATATGAAATAAATGATAACAATTACAACATTTATTAAACGTGCCTAGGGCACCACTACCAACAATCCCGATACTAGCATGATAACTATTGTTATACGCAAATTCTACTAGAGTTAGATGTTCGTCCCATGTCCCTTGCCAGTCCAACGACGTAGCTCTCAACATATCTTCTAGAGTCTGAATGGTCCTTTCCGAATGTCCATCCGTCTAAGGGTGAAAAGCGGTACTCATTGCCAATTCCGTACCCAATGCTTGTTGTAGACTCTTCCAGAATTTCGACGTAAACCTTGCATCTCGATCAGACACTATCGAAATAGGTATCCCATGCAATCTCACAATTTTATCAATATATAATTTGGCCAATTTCTCCAATGAATCATTTAACTTAATTGCTAGAAAGTGAGCCGACTTCGTAAGCCTATCCACAATGACCCAAATTGCATTATAGCCCTTCAATGTCTTTGGTAACCCTACCACCAAATCCATAGCTATATGTTCCCACTTCCATTCTGGAATAGGTAGTGACTGTAGTAATCCTGCCGGTCTCTGGTGCTCACTTTTCACTTGTTGACATACTAAGCACTTTGATACAAACTCGGCTATATCTCCTTTCATATTGTTCCACCAGAACGACTCTCTTAAGTTTCTATAAATTTTCGTACTTCCAGGATGCACAGAGAATCTCGAACAATGAGCCTCCTTTAAGATCTCCCTCTTGATATCTTCATCATCTGGCACACATATTCTAGATTGGTACCTCAAGATTCCGTCTTCTCCCACACGAAAGTCCTTTGCCTTCCCTTTAGCGATGCTCTTATGCACCTTCATTAATTCTTCATCAGTTCCTTGTGCTTCTTTAATCCTATCCATAAGCGTTGGATGAACGCTCATTTGAGCCAGATAACCCTTAACTTGCACTTCCATGCCAGACATCTCTATACGGCTCCACGCACTTTCCTCCTTAGAAATTAACGCTGCTAGTGTTCCACGATTCTTCCTACTCAGCGCATCCGCCACCTTATTGGCCTTCCCAGGATGGTATAAAATCGTACAATCATAATCTTTCAATAACTCCAACCATCTTCTTTGCCTCATATTAAGCTCCTTCTGAGTGAATATATACTTAAGACTCTTATAATCAGTGTAAATCTGACATGTCACCCCATACAAATAGTGTCTCCAAATCTTCAAGGCAAACACCACTGCAGCTAATTCTAGATCATGGGTGGGATAATTCTTCTCATGGTTCTTCAACTGCCTAGATGCGTAGGATATAACCTTATCATTCTGCATTAACACGCAGCCTAGTCCTTTGAGTGAAGCATCACTATATATTACGAATCCATCCGATCCAGATGGTAAAGCAAGAACTGGTGCGGACACCAATCGTCGCTTCAACTCCTCAAAACTCTCTTCACATTCTTCTGACCAAACAAACTTTGCTCCTTTCTGAGTTAACCTCGTCAATGGCACTGACAACTTCGAGAACCCTTCTACGAATCTCCTACAGTAGCCAGCCAACCCTAAGAAACTTCTTATCTCACTTGCTGAAGTAGGTCTCTCCCAATCCACAATAGCTTCTATCTTTGCTGGATCTACGGCAATCCCATCTTTTGACACTACATGCCCTAAGAATGCCACCTTTTCCAACCAAAATTCACATTTCTTGAACTTAGCATATAACTTTTGTCCTCTTAAGATCTGTAGTACTAGCTTCAAATGTTCTTCATGTTCTTCCTTGGTTTTCGAATACACCAAAATGTCATCAATGAATATAATTACGCACTTATCTAAGAACTCTTGAAATATTCTATTCATAAGCTCCATAAATGCTGCCGGTGCGTTAGTTAACCCAAACGGCATCACTACGAACTCATAATGTCCATACCTCATTCTAAAGGCCATATTAGATATATCTTCCTTCTTTACTCTCAATTGATGGTAACCAGACCTCAAGTCTATCTTCGAAAAGTAGCTCGCTCCACGAAGCTGGTCGAACAAATCATCTATTCTAGGCAACGGGTATTGGTTTCTTACCGTCACACGATTCAGTTTGCGATAGTCGATACATAACCTCATCGACCCATCCTTCTTTTTCACAAATAATACCGGTGCACCCCATGGTGATACACTCGGCCTAATCAACCCTTTATCCAATAATTCTTGCAATTTCTCCTTCAATTCCTTCAATTCTTCCGGAGCCATTCAATATGGTGCCTTCGATATTAGTGTAGTCTCTGGTACTAGATCGATAGAAAATTCTACTTCCCTTTCAGGCGGTATCCCTGGTAAATCTTTCGGAAATACATCCTTGAAATCCTTAACCACAGAAAGCGATTCGATCGTTACTTCCTTCTGGTCTGTAGTACTCACGTATGCCAGAAATCCTTCACACCCTTTTCTCAACAGTTTGCGAGCCTTTATTACCGATATAAGGTTCGATCGGTTTCTACTTTTCGTCCCTCGAAAACAACAATCTTCTACAGATGACAGTCTAAAGTGAACTTCCTTCTTAAAGCAATCTACATGGGTATGGTATGCAGCTAACCAATCCATTCCTAAGATCACATCGAACTCATCAATCTCCAAGACAATGAGGTCAACTTCAAATTCCTTTCCGTCCAATTCCAAGGGACAATTTTTATATACCGATTTAATAGGGATTGAATCTTTAGTTAAAGTATCTACTACTAAAGAGCTTTCTAACGCCTCAGGAGTCAATTTCATTTTCTTAGCTAAGTGAGTACTTATTACAGAATGTGTAGCACCAGTATCAATCAATGCACGAACATTATGAGAGTATAATTGGATCGTACCTGCCACGAGATCATTTGTGGCTCTAGCATCCTTAGCTGTCATGGTGAATATGCATCCATTACCTCCGCCTTTTCCCTTGTTGTCATTCCTTGCTCCTTGAGCTTTGGCATCCTTCTTGGGTTCTGGACATTTCCAATGTGGATGCCCCACCTTGTCGCAGTTGTAATACTTCCTCTCCATATACCAGCATTCCTCAGTTCTATGTATCCCATCGCACACTTGGCACTTTTTATTAGAACCTTGTCCTTTAGTATCGACTCCCTTGCCATCCCTACGGTTTCCTTGACCTTTATTCGGGTACTTATTAGAAGCATTATTCTTCTCGTGATCATCGGCAGCCTTACGCTTATTGCCCTCATTCCGGTTCCAGTTTCCCTTGGTTGGCTCTTTGTCAGTAGATTTCTTTTTCTCATCTTTCTTGCTACGGTAACTTTCCGCCTCTGTTTCCACAATTCTTTCCCTATCCAACACTTGGTCATATGTTGGTAGCATCAATGGGGTGATTCTATAGCGGATTCGTTCGCTCAGTCCAAGCTCAAACTTCCGGGCCTTCTGCTTTTCATTGTCAAAAAATGCTGGAGCAAATTCCAATAACTCAGTGAACTTTTCACAATAATCATCCACAGTCATTTTTCCTTGGGTCAGCATCATGAACTCTGCCACTTGAGCATTTCAGACACTCAATGGGTAATACTTCTCGTAAAACACACGTTTGAACCTATCCCACGTGAACTCAGCATCCCCACGTGCGACAGCCGCTCTCTTCTCAGCCTCCCACCACTTTAAGGCTTGCCCTTTCAGCATAAAAGTGGCAAACACCACCTTCCTCTCAGTTGTGCATTCTAGGGTCTCAAATATCTTCTCCATGTATTTTACCCAATGCTCGGGCTTCTCCTTATTCATACCAGAAAATGATTCTGGATTTCTCTTTTGGAATACTTCTAACGGATCTCTCAATGGAACTTGCGGAGCTTGTTGCTGCGGTTGAGCTAAAGTCGCCATAACTTGACCAATCCCAACCACTGTTTGGTTTAAGGTTTGCAGCAAATTTTCCATGTTAGGATCATCTTGACCATTGTTGTTTCCAGCGTTCCTTCTATTACCTCTTCCAGACATCTGGTTAAAATCACACTCTTGTTAGTATCATGGGTGAACGCTATCACTCATGCCACACAAGCATTACTAATATGCTTAATACTTTTACAAAAAGGTCGTCCCCAAAAGACGAAACTTTCTTATAAGATCAATTCACTAGACCTCTAGTCATTTCATTGGACAGTTTTTTTTCTTAAATGAGCCATTTCACTAGACTTTTACTTAGTAATCATAGGTCGATTTACTAGACCTACTTTCATTCACATTTGGCCGTCTTACTAAGCCGATTACCTTTATACTTAACCGTTTAATAGGTTATTTTCATTCTTGTTTTGATCATTTCAATAGTTCGGGATTACCTTTACATGGCCGTTTCAATAAGCCATTTATACTTTTACTCTTGACCGTTTCAATATGTCACTTGTTTCGATCATTTTACTAGACCAAAACTTATTTCACTTGGCCGTTTCAATAAGCTCATTCTACTTATGGTCTTTTCATTTGACCATTACTTCTTTGTTCTATCTAATTCACATGTCATGAAATTTAAGAACCACATAATTAACAAAACCATTTGCTAAAATAACTCATAAACTTTATTAAGAGGGTCTTTCTAAAAAAAAAATAAGAATCAAAACAAAAGTTTTTAGCATACTTTAAACTAGAACTAACTATCATTACTATGAAATGAATAAAATAACTCTATGACTCAAATTCAATCATGGTTGACTTTCCTAGGTCTTCCCCTAGGTCTTCCACTCGGTGCTCTTGGTGCTTTCCTTGAGCCTCTTGGCCTTCCCTTTGGCCTACGAACCGGTACCTCTTCCAGTTCATCATCATCCTCAATCACGATAGGGGCGGCTTCACTGCCTTCCACTATAATATCGATTTCCACAGGTTCCTCTACAGCTTCTGCTTCAGCCACTATATTTTCTTCTATTGGAGCAGCAATGACTGGGGGTTTCCTTGAATAGAGTTTTCGGCCATCTGTGCCCTTAATTTATTTAATTCATAGAAATGTAAGCGTCCTTCATTTGCCACTAATTCAGTATACTCTTCATTAGCAATTAACTTCTCTCGGGTTTCTTCTAGTTCTCTCTTAACTTCCTTAAATGCATTGTTGGCAAACAACAATCTTCCCATGACGTTCTTCGTCCTTGCCCTTTCTTTTTCTATCTTATTTAATAGTCCCTTAGTTCCACGAGCATACCTCTGAATCAACCTCTTCCTCAGGATGCTATGTTTGTCCATTTCCTACAATTAGACCAAAATCATTATTAGTATCACATACTTAAAGTTATATAACAATTATCCTCAAACATAAGAATAAATGAAGCTTCAAAAGAATTCGTATCTTAGGTTCTTTTCCAAATTAGTAAGTTTCCTTATTTGGAAATTTTCCAACTTAGAAAGTTTCCTAAATTAGAAAGTTTCCTTAAATAACTATTTTGACTTCAAGCAACCCTAGTCTTCCCAGAACGCTCAAATGATACCTATTCAATATTAGAGTTCCTATCCCTTAAGATCTAATCCCATAGCTCTGATACCAACTGTAACGACCCAAACATTCCAATAATAATAATTATTCATAAACTAAGAAATCCCAAACATCAAACATAATTCAAATCCAACGTTCAAATGCAACGACTAGTATAATCTAACCAAATTTCAAAATAGTGCGTAAGCGTAACTAACATTTAAATTCTAATGGCTAGTACAACCCACTAGCTCAACATAAAACATAATAAAGTCTAAAATTCATTAATAGCCACAAACTGCCCTTCCTCGCAATCCACCTAGGTCCTTAGTCTTTACCTGGGAAAAATAATATAAGAAGGGGTGAGCGAACAATGCTCAGTAAGTTCATATGGGATCTCTCCGGGTACTAAGGAGAGATGACTGAAAGAACGGAGCCAAACAACATTATTCAATGAAAGGCTAATATTAATAATCTTAACTGCATGTAGCAAACACAGTTATCAACTCAATGAATTATGGTCCAAGTTCAATCCGTCAATTCCAGAGTTTCAAACACCTTTTCAGGGTGTCACACCTTTTCAGGGTGTTAAGAGAATAAGAGACCTTACACCTTTTCAAGGTGTTAAGAGAATAAGAGACCTTATACCTTTTCAGGGTGCTCCTTTATTTAGGTATATCATGATAACCAAGCTACTTCCTCATGTAGCAATTTAAAAGTCTAAGTTCTTTTCTTTCAAACTAGACTTATTCGTAATTAGTCATTTTCAATCAGACTAATCCAACCGCACCTATTTCAATTAGATACAGTTATAGTTCTTAGTATTCTAGGTACAAGAATACTTAAGGCAAATTTCAATTTGTTTGGATACCCATTGAACAAAATACATCAAGGGTAAGATAATCAAAAGACGTTCAACAACATCAGAGTTCAAATGCTACGGACCATTGGTAGCTACACTTGAAAGAAATAAGGAAAATCCTACATAAAAGGATGAATCATCAAAGTACTTAAGGAACGTAATCCCTTACCTTGGCTTTGCGTTATTCTTCTTAGCAAACCTTACGCAAGGATCTACAATCATGCACAAAATATTTCTTAGGACAAGTAATACTATTTTACTCCGTCCCCAAAATACTTTACTTTACTTTACTTCTTAACCTTATGAGTTTATGTTCTTAAACCCCTTATTAAGGTTGATAGTCAATCTAGGGTTTGTTCTACCCATTAATTGCATTCCCAAAATACCCTCTTTGATTTACTAAAATACCCCTAGGGTTTCAATGTCTCCAATCTCAATTATTATGTTTTAGGATTTCATTAATCACATGAAAACACTATTCCCAGCTTAGTTCACTATTCACAGCGTAAATTACTATTCTCAGATTACTATTCATTAATCCCAGATTACTATTTATTAATCCCAGATTACTATTCATTAATCCCAGATTACTATTCACAGCTTCTCAAACTCAGATTACTATTCACAGCTTTCGTACACACACTGTTTTCACCTTTTAAAACACACACACTGTACGCATAACACACACACACACACACACACACTGCACGCATAACACACACACACAGTGCGCATAATACACACACACAGTACGCATAATACACACACACACACACACACCATGATTATCAAGAACCCTAATCAAATCCCCCCCCCCTTTAATCTCATTATAAACCCTAGTTCATCATAGTGGTTAGGGTTTCCAATCCATAATCAATATTAACTAGGTGACTAAACGTAGAATTCGGGGTTTAGGGAGAAGGTTTTTACCTTGGACAATCTCTTCTCTTCTTCTTCTTTCTCTCTTGCGCGACCTCTCTCTCTCTCTGCGCTCTCTGGCTTGCGGCGCCCCACTCTCTCCCGATCTCTTCTTTTCTCTTTTGCGGTGGAATAATCATAGGGTTAGGGATTAAAAGGTTTATATACTTACTAGGGTTCTCCGCTCCTAAAATAAAAAGGACTCCTAATTTTAATCGGGTTTTGACTAACTTGGGCCCAACATTTTAATCCAACTCATTCTCTTAATAAAATTAATTAAGCCCAACTTAATAAATAAAAGTTTAACAAAAAAAAATAAAATAATTGGCCCAAAGTGGCCGGTTATTACACAAACTCCCACTATACCAAATGTTATCAAGATCGTTACACCCATGTGAAACACTGAAGATAATAACGCTTTCATAAACGGATCCTCTAAAATGGAGTTTGTTTCTATAAGTTGTATTTCTTTGTTCATTTTCATTTACAACAAGAAACTTAATGTCTAAATCCTTCAGACTTTGATGAACTTTTGTTGTTATGAGACTGCCGTCCGATTGTCACCATAAAACTTAAGCGGTCTTTCGACACATGTTGACAATTGGCAGTCCCTTAATAAACTTATGAAGCCATATAATTTAACTAATGTCGGAATACCTAATGATCTCAAGATGATCCGACTTAAAATATAGGCAAGTAGTTCTTTAGTGTTTTGCAAATACTTTTATCATTCTTTTGGCTGCTACCTAATGTTCTCTCCTGGATTGTTTTGGTATTGACCAAGCATCCCAACAATAAATATAAGACTTACGCATACATTAAGCTTCTTTACTGCTGATGTATAAGGGATATTTTCAATATACTTGGATTCAAAATTACTTTCAGGACACTGTTTGAGACTTTTAAACTTGTCTCCTTTAAAATTAGGGGCGTCAAGTGGTTTACAGTTTTGCATGCTAAACTTTTTGTAATACCTTTTCCATATAGGTCTTTTGTGGTAATCCTAAAACACCTCACGAGCGATCATGGTGAATTTGGATTCTTAATACAAAGATGCCTTACCAAGATCTTTCATTTCAAACAAGAAATTTCTTAGTTTCCTTAAGAAGGTTCATATCATTACTAGGAAGCAAAATATCATTCACATATAAGAACAAAATTATAAATTTACTCCCACTGAACTTATGGTATACAAAATCTTAACCAATATGCGTTTTAAAACTAAATGA
Organism: Campanula takesimana; assembly: GCA_026119855.1. Classification (NCBI taxonomy): domain Eukaryota; kingdom Viridiplantae; phylum Streptophyta; class Magnoliopsida; order Asterales; family Campanulaceae; genus Campanula; species Campanula takesimana. Next base: position 1,631,345 of record JAOWBW010000055.1, read on the forward strand.
AAGAATAACTTGATTAAGTACCATTGACGAGAAGACTAGTTTGAGCCCATAAATGGATTTCTTAAGCTTGAAAACTAACTCAATGTCTCCATTGCGAAAAGCTTTCTTTATATCCATTTGATGAAACTCAAGATCATAATGTGCTACTAGTGCCATAATGATCATAAAAGTAATTTTAGAAGATACCGAAAAATGTTTCTTTATAATTAATGTCTTCCTTTTGAGTAAAATCTTTAGAAACTAGACAGGCCTTATATCTTTATACATTACTTTGTGAATCCCTTTTGGTCTTAAGGACCCATAATAGGTTTCACATCTTTTTAGGTAATGGGACAAGATCCCAAATGTTGTTATCTTTATAGATTTTAACTCTTCATATATGATATTAATTCAATTTATGAGAATTAGGACTATTAATGGTTTTATGGAAGGTGAGAAGCTCATCTCCCACTAAACCTAAGTGTCCTTCATTCTCGGCAAGATACACTTTATAATTATCCGGAATAGCACTTCTTCTTACTCTATTGGATCTCCTTAAGGGCACCGGTTCTTCTTTATTTTGAGGTTGTTGAATTTCCTTTTATGACCAACATTTCCATGTTGTTCAATATTTATAGGGAATTATTATTTTGAATTGTATGTACCTTTTGAATTTCAGGTACAAGTACTTGATTTCCAATTGGAACTAAGGAAAAAGGTATAGAATGGATGTCTCTTCCTCTTCAAATTCAAAACTATTCCTAATTTCTCCTCTAAATTCAACATCCTCAAAGAACCTAGCATTTCTCGTTTTAAAAGGTTCTAGTTTTCGGGTTGTAAAGTTTATATCCCCTAGATCTCTTGGTATACCCAACAAATAGCTATCAATAGTCTTAGCGTCCAGTTTTGCTCTTATTAGACCTATAAGGCCTAGCTTCTGTTGGACAATCCCATACATGATATGATTTAAGGACGGTTTTCTTATTCGTCCATAATTCATTAGGGTTTTTATTAGTAGTAGCCTTAGAGGGAGCTCTATAGAGAATATAATTTGTGGTTTTAATGTATCGCCCATAATGAGTGAGGTAAAAGAATTACAAAGAACATACTTATTACCATATCCTTAAGGATTCTATTATGTCTCTGTTACACTTATTTATGCTAGGCGTACCCAGCTTAATGTAGAGAGAGACAATCCCACACTCCTCAAAATAGCGAGCAAAAGGACCCGGACATTGTTCCTTTGAACCGTCATTCCAACCATAGTATACACCACCATGATTGGACTTAAAGTTCTTAATAGTCTTTCAAAGTTGATTTTTAACTTTGACCTTATAAGACTTGAAAATGTCCAAAACTTGAGACTTTTTCATGAAGTAAATAAATGTATTCATATTAAGAGTGGTCGTCTATGAACGTAATAACGTATTGTTGACCTTTCCATGAAGGAGTAATGAATGATCCACAAATGTCTGAATGTATTAGTTCTAAGACGCTTGATGCTCTCGAGGATACTTTTCTTTTAATGTTTGTAAATTTCCTTTAAGGCATTAATGCAAAAGTCTGTTCCGGAATATCAAGTATGGTCAAGATTCCTTTAGACACAAGCTTATCAATTCTCCTCTCGGAGATATGACCAAAACGCCTATGTCATAATGAATAAAATTTCACTTGATAACTTTCGCTTTTACTTTTGGTTTCATTATTATGGGACTCAATTATTGTTTGAATAATGTCAAGTAAATAAAAATTACTTGACAAAGTACTAGTACTAATAACCTTGGAATTTAAAACAAAGATCACATATATTATTATCAAAAGAACAAGAGTGACCTTCCTTGTCTAATATTGTGATAGATATCATAATTCCGTTCAAATGATGGTACAATGAATGTATTATTAATACAAATAATACTTAGTACTTTAAAAATAACCTAAAGGATCCTTATGCCTATAACTTCAACCGGATTCCTAGTTTCCATATAGATGAATTTCTTCATCTTTACTAGGTCTTCGGTAATTTAGGCAATCCTACTTAAACATCCTTATATGATTGGTTGCACCAAAATCCAATCACCATGTATATGTAGGAATTTGAAACCAAATTAGCCTCAAAACAATACAAACTAGACCAAATGATATACCTTTCACACCAAGCGTGATACTTAGGGTAATCGAACTTCATGTTAGTGAAGTCCTTGCAAAAGAAGCATTTCTTTATGATCATTAGATGATCCCTTCGACTTCTCATTACTTGCAACCACAGTTTCTTTCCATCTTCTCTTGTCCCATGAGAAAAGGTAGATGCTAAATGAGCACATTTAGTTCTAAATCGCTTTAACCTATCTTCTTCTTGTGCCATAAGTGAAAGTAATTCATTAATATTTCACTTATCTTTTGAAAATTATAGGCCACCTCAAAGTGACCAAACTGAGAAGGAAGAAAGATCAAAACTAAATGCATAAGAATATCTTTCGATATCCCGGACTTAAGTGATTTTAGTTTTGTCGATAGGTGAACTATTTCGAAATGTACTCCCTTAAATTCCCGGTACCCTTATACCTTATGGAAACAAGCTTCCTCATGGGTATCAAGGAACGTTTCAGCATCAACATCCTCGGAGACACTGTCCAAAAGGTCTCCGGGACAACATTCTTTATTATCATTAGGCTCACGCGGTTGGATTATTTTCACTTCTCAGCACTTAAGTAATAAGAAGTGAAACGGATCCCTTAATGCGAGTTCTAGGTCCATATAGCCCAATATCATAATTATTTGTTTTTCCAAGTTTTAAAATTAGTCCCATTTAGCATCGGTACGGTACTCATAGCAGTAATAACAGATGAAGCAATGAGCAAATTTGTTGGAATTTAGAGAACAAGAATGAATACAAAACATAAATAAGAAACTACACAATGAATAAATGATTAATTATATCAACGAAATCCATCAATAAGGTAATCAACATGACATCAGAACGAATCTTTGGATTGCGAGTTGACTCATAAATGATTGCCTTAGGTAACAAGCAATTTGAACAATGTTTTAATCAAATGCTTAATCTTCCTTTGGACCGACATAAGCATCTAACAAAACCGGCTTAATGTTCATTTCATTTGTTACCACATGAATGCCTAAGTTTAGTCAAATGTCAAGATCTTCTTTGGAAAATTCAAGTCATTCACATATTAACTTAAACATTCAACACTTTAATAATTTTGGATTTAAATAACGTTAATCACTTAGGCGATAATATTGTCTGCTCGGCCGAGCATAGAGAAGTGCACGGCCTAGCATGTTTTGGAAAAAATGTATGTTTTGTTCAAAAGGGAAAACAAAGTAGTGCAGAAACTTAAAAATTCCAAAACCTGTGAATAGTGTCTGCTCGGCCGAGCATAGAGAAGTGCACGGCCTAGCAAACACTGTTCACAGAAACTTTGTTTTTCGACATAGAGTGCACGGCCGCGCTAAACAAAAATCACGACCGAGCTGCTCGTCCGAGCATAGGAAAGGACACGACCGACCACCATTAATCAAAAACTTTTGCCTTTTCGACATTCAATGCACGACCGTGCAATCTTGGTCCGACCGGGCATAACCAAAGACCCGCCCGAGTTATTCAAGAGATCCGACCGGACTCGACCAAAGATCCGGTCGGATGATGTCATTATTTTGGCGCCGTTTCATGTGCTCGGCCGAGCAGATCATAAGACTCGGCCGAGCAGGCCATTTTCTGCACTTTCTGAATTTTGTTTTAAACTTTCCCAAAATCAGTGAATGGCAAGTAAATCCACATGGTATGTACTTAAAACATAAAACCACACTATAAAGGATAATCTTGCTTTTAAAATTAATGGAATCAAGTAAGTAGATCCACATGGTATGCACGAAAACATAAAACCATGTTATGAAGGGATAGTCAAACTTGAACCATTGTGTTCATTAAACAAAACTTTTCAAACCATCTCTTTAATACTTATATGATGAATATCAGCACTATATTAATGAATTAGTGCTTCTAAACAACATCAAAACTTGATGATTCAACAGGAAATAATGAATCAAAAGCGTTTTAAGGCTTTCCAAAAGAACTCAAACTCAAACCAAATAATGAGCGGACTCTGATACCAATTGTTGGAACAATTTGTGATCCCCTAATACCACACTCATATTCAGAATAAGATTGAGGAAAGAGATGAAGGCGGAAGCGAATGTTACCTGTTGAATCCATCTTGATGTTTGTAGGGAGAAATAAGAAGAAGAAGAAGAAGAAGTAGGGAGAATGGATCTTCTAAATTATGAATGTCTTCTTTAATCTCTCAAGTACTTCCAATGAAGAGAATTTAGGAGAGAATATAAGAAAATGTAGTAGTCTTAAGGGTTGATGGAAGACCCTTTATATAGTAGACTTGGTGACATTTCATTCAGGGACCATACCCTTTCAAGCTTTAGCAATGTTAATTTGCCATTTTGCCCATCATAAATAGATAAATTACATTTCAAGAATTCTACACATTTATTTACTTTTATTTACTACACTCTATATTAACATTATAATTATGATTTCACAAATGGAAAATTAATGACTATGTTGTGCAAGCCATGTTCTAACATTTCGGACTTGTTTCCCCCCCCCCTTTTTTTTCCTGGAAGCCGGGTGATCTAGTACAGTGATTGTCGATTTTCCGTCTCTCTATATATATATACTCCCTCCGTCACAGCTCACTTGACATTTATTTCCATTTTGGGCTGTCCCAACTCACTTGACACTTCCCAAAGTAGCATATTTTGTATAATTTTATATTCACTCTACCCCACCACTAATTATCTCTTTTTATTTTCCACCACTCATTTTATTCAATCAACACTACTATTTACCCCACTCATTCTCTCTTCATTTTTTTCCACATATTTTCCTTATTTTATTCATTATCCTTAATTATTGTGTCCACCGTATAGGTGTCAAGTGAGGTGGGACGGAAGAAGTATGCTTCAGCGTTCATATTTTTGTTTCATGGGATGGGCTAGGTATATAAGTGAAAGTGGACTAAAAATTGGAGGCCCTTTTCGTAACACCCCGAATTTTCTTACTGTATCTGAGCATTTAATGGCATTAAATAACAATAATTAATACCTTAATTTAGGGTTCACAACTGACCCTTTATTACATCATCAATTCAAAATAAATGCGGAAGCGTAACTTAAAAACTTGTCTTGGCAGGTAAACAACCCTAGCCATCAATGTACTTTAACTTACACTAATTAAATAAGATTCTTAAAATAACTAAATAAGAATTCTTCAATCTGCCGTTCTTCCTACGGCTTCTCTCCTTCTCTTGCCCTTCTACTTAAATCCTGAAATAAAATTATAGAGAAGGGATGAGCGAACGAATGCTCAGTAAGTTCATACGTGGCCTCTCCGGTTACTAAGGAGAGACGACCAGAACAAATACTATGAATAACTTTTACAAGGATATGTTCAGTTACTTTTGATTCAAGACTGCAGAACAATACAGCCGTATTACTTTTAAGATTTTACTTTCAAAGGGTTATGGCACTACAATCCAAAGGGATTCATTCAAGTTCCGTCAATTCCAAGGTAACGTACATTATAACCTCAATGCCAAAGGTACAATTTTGTACACCTAGCTTTTTCCAAGCCATTAGTGTAGGTCGTAACATATATGGTATCCACACATATATGCTCGGGGTCTAGAATTATCCTTGTAATCAGACAATTCCTGAGAGAGGGCACGTGATCACTCATGCAATCCCTAGTTTAAGGACGAGTCTTTTCTAACTGGACTGTCCCGTCAATGTATTTTCTAACTGGACATTGGCCACTCTAACAAGTAATTGATTAACTTACAAGTTAGAATGAGAACATACTAAGGTACAAGTATGTGATAACAAGTTTCAATCTTCGATACTTAGTAGATCAATGAGGACATCACTAAGTAAGGGTTCTTCCAAAAGAACGTTCAATAACGCGGAGTTTATTCAAATACTATCATGCCATACTGATAGTCTAACTTGTAGAAAGAATATAGAATTCCAATAAACAGGAGTTCAAATAACAGTAAGGAACGTAATCTCTTACCTGAATTTCTTTTCCTTGCAATCTCCTCTCTGTGCAAACCTACAAGGCACCGAGTAATTTACTTTAGTACTCTCTTATAATGTTAACTACTTCTACTTAGTTAACTGAGAGATGCGTTTTTACTTCTTTACTTCGTTACTCTTTTCCTTACGTTTAGGTTTCTGACTTGGATTTGCGAGTCAGTCCTTTATCTTTAATATAATTGTAATTAAGTCCTCTAACTTTGGTTTAATTACAATTTGGTCCCTCAACTTTGGATTAATTGCAAATTGGTCCTTCAACTTTGGGTTAATTGCAAATTGATCCTTCAACTTTGGATTAATTGCAAATTGGTCCTTTAACTTTGATTTTGTTCATAAGGGTCCCCCAAGTTTCTTTTTAGCTACTTAGACCCCTTTAACTTCAAGGGTTTCTCTTTTATTTCTTCTAACTTTAATTCTTTTCAGTTAAATCCTTTCTCGTTAGGAAACTAACTGAATCTTTTAATTTTTTTCCTCTCTTCGTTAACTTTCTAACTTTCAAGGTCTTCCAAGCATTTATTACATTCTCTCAAGTTAGTTTTCTAACTTTCCATCAACTCTCCTAAGGATCATGTTTTCTTTTCATTATAAATCTAACGAAACTACTAACTTTTCCGTCATAACTATTAACATCTTTAGTCAAGAATTAACACCCATATCATATGGCCTTTAGCCGAATTCTATAGCATCAATATTCATTGATTTGGTCCATTTTTCGTGTCCTTAATTTTCCTTGTAATTTCTAACATCAATCTATTCACAAATCAATAACAATAATCATTAAAATCAACAAACAAATTTCCCCATCTCATTTAGGCCATTCGGCCGAAACCTATTATGGGTGTAAACCCATATTTTTCTTCTTTTTGTTAAATCCTAATTAACCTCAATTCCTTATTTGATCAATTTCCATACAATTGTAAAATATGTATTCGTTTAAATTCACGATCATAGAATTAAATCTTAAAATCAATAAAAATATTTATGGTTAAGTATGAAAACCTTCATACTATCATAACATCTAGATCCAACATTTTACCCATTAAAATTCTCATCTTTGATTTACTATCATGCAAAAATCCTAATGTTTATTTCCTTTAAACATGCGTAGATTAAGATTTACACATCCAAATTCAATGAAATAAATTTTAGAATGTGAAGTTTGACATTACCTTGAGAATGATCGGATTAGACTTCCAAAAAGATCGAAAATTTCCTCCCTCTTCTCCCTCTTGGCCGGCGGCCGCTTCTTGGTGGTGGGGGGAAATTATGGTTTTATTGTTTTGGTAATTTGGAATAAAAACCTAGGATTTACTAACTCAAGGTTTTTATATTCTTGGGTAATTGTTATTTGGGTTGGGTCTAATTAACTAAGTTCGGGCCAACCCAATTTTTCGGCCCACTTCTTAGTTAATCTATTAATTCTAATTTTTATTTAATTAAATTAATGTACCCAATTTAAAGTAATTAAATAAATAAATAAATAAATAAATAAATTGCGGTTATTACATTCTTACCCCCTTAAAAGAAGTTTGTCCTTAAACTTTGACCAGTCTTAATCCGAGAAGATGTCGGGTACAATTCACGCATTTCACTTTCTAGCTCCCACGTCGCTTCTCTTTCTGAGTGATTGCTCCATTGCACTTTCACATAGGGAACCGTACGTTTTCTTATGACCTCGTCTTTTCTGTCGACGATCTTGATAGGTCGTTCATCGTACGTCAAATCCGCCCGAACTCTTAACTGCTTGTACTCTATCACATGACTCGGATCATGAATATACTTCCTTAGCATGGAGACATGGAACACATTATGTACTCCAGCTAATACCGGCGGTAACGCCAATCGATAAGCCACTTTCCCGATCCTATCGAGAATTTCGAATGGTCCCACGTATTGTGGACTTAGCTTCCCTTTAATCCCAAAACGCATAACTCCTTTCGTGGGCGATATATTTAAGAATACTCGATCCCCTGGCTGAAATTCCAGTTCTCGCCTTCTGTTGTCTGCGTAAGATTTCTGCCTACTTTGTACAGTCCGTAGCCACTTCCGAATCTGTTGTACCTTATCCGCCGTGACTTGTACAAGTTCCGGTCCACTTAACCTTCTCTCACCAACTTCGTCCCAACAAACCGGTGATCTACACTTCCTCCCATACAATGCTTCATATAGTGCCATCCCAATACTTGCATGGAACCTGTTGTTGTAGGCGAATTCCACTAACGGTAAATGCTGGTCCCACGCGTTTGGCCAATCTAACGAAGTAGCCCTCAGCATGTCTTCTAGTGTCTGGATAGTCCTTTCCGACTGCCCATCTGTCTGTGGATGAAACGCCGTACTCATGGTCAATTCTGTTCCCAATGCTTCCTGTAGGCTGTTCCAAAATTTCGAAGTGAACCTAGCATCTCAATCAGACACGATTATGACCGGGATTCCATGCAACCTTACTATCTCGTCGATATAGAACTTGGCTAACTTTTCCAACGAATCAGTCTTCTTGATTGCCAGAAAATGTGCTGACTTCGTCAATCGATCTACAATAACCCATATGGCGTCATACTTCCCTGCCGTCTTCGGCAACCCACTTACAAAATCCATAGCAATGTTCTCCCACTTCCACTCGGGAATTGGTAATGATTGCAGTAACCCTGCTGGCTTCTGATGCTCACTCTTAACTTGTTGACACGTCAGACATTTATGTACATACTCTGCCACATCATTCTTCATATTATTCCACCAATATGACTCCTTTAGATCCCTATACATTTTAGTAATCCCCGAATGTACAGAGAACTTCGAGCAATGAGCTTCTCTCAGTATCTCTCTCTTAATTTCATCATTATTTGGTACCCATACTCTCTTTTGGTATCTCAGAATTCCATCTTCGCCCATGTAAAGATCCTTTGCTTGCCCTTTTCCGATTAGAGCTTCTCTCCCCTCGTCTAGCTCTTGTGCCTCTTTAATTCTGCCCAACAATGCAGGTTGAAACGTCAATCGAGCCAAGTATCCGTTTACTTTTACTATCAAGTTCATCTCCTTGACATCCTTCCATATGCTTACCCCCCTTAGAGATCAACGTTGCCAACATTCCGTGACTCTTCCTACTTAAATCATCTGCCACCTTGTTGGCCTTCCCAGGATGATATAATATTTCACAGTCGTAGTCCTTGAGAAGTTCTAGCCACCTCCGTTGTCTCATATTCAATTCCTTCTGCGTGAAGATATACTTAAGGCTCTTGTGATCTGTAAAAATCTGACATTTCACGCCATACAGATAATGTCTCCAAATTTTCAAAGCAAACACTACTGCTGCTAACTCCAAATCATGGGTCGGGTAATTCCTTTCATGTACTTTCAATTGCCTAGATGCATATGCTATTACCTTCTCATTTTGCATCAGTACACAGCCTAGTCCTTTCAACGACGCATCACTGTAGATAACAAAACCTTCCGTACCTGTCGGTAGTGTTAATACTGGTGCAGATACTAATCTATTCTTCAATTCTTAGAAACTTTTCTCACACTCTTCTGACCAAACAAACTTGGCTGCCTTCTGTGTCAGCTTCATCAATGGTCCTGATAACTTCGAAAATCCCTCTACGAACCTTCTATAGTAACCAGCTAAACCCAATAAACTTCTTATTTCGGTTACTGTAGTCGGTCTTTCCCAATCCATTATTGCCTCTACCTTCGTCGGGTCCACAGAAATTCCCTCTTTCGACACTACGTGTCCCAAAAATACTACTTTCTCCAACCAGAATTCACATTTCTTAAACTTCGCGTATAATTTCTGTCTCCTCAAAATTTCTAACACTATCCTCAAATGTTCAGCATGTTCTTCCTTTGTCTTCGAGTACACCAAAATATCATCAATGAATACTATGACACATTTATCTAAGTACTCCTGAAATATCCTATTCATCAACTCCATGAACGCAGCTGGTGCGTTAGTTAATCCGAATGGCATCACGACAAACTCATAATGCCCATACCTTATCCTAAACGCTGTCTTCGCCACATCTACATCCTTGACCCTCAGTTGATGATATCCAGATCTAAGATCAATCTTTGAAAAATAACAGGCTCCTCTCAATTGATCAAACAAATCATCAATTCTTGGCAGTGGGTATTGGTTCTTAACCGTCACCTTATTCAACTCTCTATAGTCAATACATAGTCTCATAGATCCATCTTTCTTGTTCACAAATAGTACTGGTGCACCCCATGGTGATACACTCGGTCTAATCAACCCCTTGTCTAACAGTTCTTGCAACTGTTCCTTTAGTTCTTTCAACTCCGTTGGAGCCATCCTGTACGGTGCTCTCGAAATAGGCGTGATTTCTGGTGCTAAATCGATGGAGAACTCTACTTCCCTTACTGGTGGTATACTAGGCAAATCTTCAGGAAATACATCTTGAAATTCATTCACTACTTCAAGTGACTCTAAGGTTACTCCCTTCTCTTCTGTTTCACCTATGTATTCCAGGAATCCTACACATCCCTTCCTCAACATTTTACGGGCCTTCATCACCGAGATTAAGCCTACCCTTTTCCTCGGCCTTGAACCCACGAATCTGTATTCTCTACCTTCTTCTCCTAGGAACGTCACTATTTTCTCTTGACAGTTCACGTTAGCTTGATGTAGAGCCAACCAATCCATTCCTAGTATTACGTCGAATTCCGACATATACAGTTCGATGAGATCGATCTTTACATTCGTATCTCCGATTCCTAAGGTGCAATTTCTATAAGAGGTAGTGATGGGGATAGCGTCTTTAGTAGGTGTATCTATCACTAAAGGCATAAGTGACGTTTCTGGGTGCAGTTTTAACTTCCTTGCTACATCATTACTAACTACTGAATGAGTAGCACCAGTATCAACTAATACATAAACATCACGAGAATTTAACTGCATTGTACCTGCCACAAGATCTGCATTTACTCCAGCTGATTTTGCGGTCATGGTGTACATTCTACCACGGCCTCCATCGTTTCCTTCTCCGTTGTCCTTAGTTCCTGCAGCTGGTTCATCTTTCTTAGGTTCTGGGCACTTCCACTTCGGGTGTCCCATTTTCTTACAGTTATAGCACTGCCGCTCCTTGTAGAAACAAATCTATGTCTTGTGAGCTCCATCACAGATGGTACACTTATCATTACTTGTGAAACCTTGGTTCCTGCCCTTATTCCACTCACGTCTGTTGTCATTGGAGTTCCGACCATTTCCGCTATGGCTGTTGTTGGAGTGCTTATTTCCATGACTGCCCTTATCGCGACCGTCGTCCACCGCTTTCCTCTTATTGTTATTGTGGTCTTTACTGCCTTTTCAGCCACTGTTTTTCCTTTCTCCTCTCGTCGGTTACGATAATTATCCGACTCCCTCTCCACTATCTTAGCCCTGTCCAACACCGCCGAATACGTAGTCAGAGCTAACGGTGTGATTCTGTACCTGATTCTATCACTCAATCCTGCTTCAAATTTCCTTGCTTTCTGTTCTTCAGTATCGAAGAACCTTGGTGCAAACTCTAGCAGATCGGTGAACTTCTCACCATACTCAGCCACTGTCAGGTTCCCTTGCACTAGAGTCAGGAATTCCGCTACCTTAGCGTTCCTTGTGCTCGCAGGATAATATTTCTCTTTAAAGATAGCCTTAAACATGGTCCATGTAAGTGCAGCGTCACCACGAGCCACAGCAGCTCACTTTTCTGCCTCCCACCACACGACTGAGCCTTCCCTTTCAGCATGAATGTCGCAAATACCACTTTCTGCTCCTCAGTGCAGTTCATTGTCTCGAATATACGTTCTGTACTCTTAATCCAATCCTCGGGCTTCTCCTTAGCTGTGTCCGAGAACGAATCTGGATTCCTCCTTTGGAATAACTCAAGCGGGTCATGAAACGGAGCTTGTGGTGGTGGTTGAGCAAGTCCATCCACAGTCTGACCTATTCTAGCCACAGTCTGTGATAGCGCCTGTAAGAGATTCACTAGTGCCGGGTCCAACTGCCCGCCTGCATTACCGTTGTTGTTGTCACTGCCCTCGCCGTTTCTGTTGTTTCCATTTCTGGTATTCATCTGCAATTTTTTTCATTTTCACTTTAGAACAAGTCCGTGCCCTAGGAATGTTCGTCACTACAAGTTATGTGTGGTGTTCGTGTTACAATTAACATTACTATTCTTCTACTAACGATTCACTTGTTAGTTTTATCTTGTTCGTAGGTCCTTTGTACTTAGACCATTATTCTGTTCTGGTTAGTCTACTTAACCTTTATTATCCGGTTCCGGAGTTATTATACTTCATAATTAACAACTGTTTTACTTTGTTGTTTATTACCACTTCATTTCACTAGTCTTATTACTTAACTAGGTTTAACTTACTCCAATGGTCGTCTTACTTCGTACCATGGTTACGGAGATTATTTCAAATCAATCTGACGTTTTCCCTTGTCTTTTCTTGACAAGTTGACTTTTAGTCTAAGCAATAATAGTCAATCAATAATTCTGGTATTTAAAGTAAATAACTAACTTTATTCAACTAAGGTGTGAGATTAAACATCTCAAAATACACCCAAAATTCAACTTAACATAAGCAAAAAGTCTAATTGCATTACCCCACTAAGCATAAAAAAATCTATTCCAACAACTATTATGTAACTAATTTCATCAAATTCCACATTGTGCGTGCTCTGCTTCGAGTTGGTCATACTTCTCTTGTAACTCTATTTTCTCCGCCCAGATCTGATAGCTTGAAACCCTAAGCTTTTCCTCATACACTTCTTGCTCAGCTATCTTCTTCTTCAGTTCATTACTATGCTCTATCTCATCTAGCAGTTGTACACTAATCCGGTTCCACTCGCGATTAGCCCTAATCACATGGCTTTCTAAGCTTCTGACTTTCTCCATTTGTACTGCCAATTTTCCCTCTACATACATTATGTCCTCATCACGTCCCTTGATGACATTCTGCAGGCTTCCGACTCCTAGAGTCTCCTTCTTAAGCTCTCTTTTAGTCTTGCGTAGCTCCTTAGTTAACTGCTTAATGATGTTCTCCTTGGCTTCTATGTCTTCCTTTAGGGTAGCACTGTACCTTACAGATTTCATTGGTCTCCTCGGCATGATCCTACACATACCAACAATAAACTTAATTAGTACATAATCCCAAGATTTCATTATATCATATTTGTAGAATATAGATAGACGTGAAGTGAAGAGGTTTCTACTTTCCCAAGTGTATTCATACTTTACGTACACCCCTATTGTTATTCCTAGAGATAGATTTTATCACTTGAACTTCCTCAAGTAAGATCTTATTCAAGTCAAGTACTAAGTTCTCCCATTAGTCTTAACTTTCAGTTTTCTCCCATAAGACCTAAAGCCATTGCTCTGATACCTACTGTAACACCCTGAATTTTCTTACTGTATCTGAGCATTTAATGGCATTAAATAACAATAATTAATACCTCAATTTAGGGTTCACAACTGACCCTTTATTACATCATCAATTCAAAATAAATGCGGAAGCGTAACTTAAAAACTTGTCTTGGCAGGTAAACAACCCTAGCCATCAATGTACTTTAACTTACACCAATTAAATAAGATTCTTAAAATAACTAAATAAGAATTCTTCAATCTGCCGTTCTTCCTACGGGCTCTCTCCTTCTCTTGCCCTTCTACTTAAATCCTGAAATAAAATTATAGAGAAGGGATGAGCGAACGAATGCTCAGTAAGTTCATACGTGGCCTCTCCGGTTACTAAGGAGAGACGACCAGAACAAATACTATGAATAACTTTTACAAGGATAGGTTCAGTTACTTTTGATTCAAGACTGCAGAACAATACAGCCGTATTACTTTTAAGATTTTACTTTCAAAGGGTTATGGCACTACAATCCAAAGGGATTCATTCAAGTTCCGTCAATTCCAAGGTAACGTACATTATAACCTCAATGCCAAAGGTGCAATTTTGTACACCTAGCTTTTTCCAAGCCATTAGTGTAGGTCGTAACATATATGGTATCCACACATATATGCTCGGGGTCTAGAATTATCCTTGTAATCAGACAATTCCTGAGAGAGGGCATGTGATCACTCATGCAATCCCTAGTTTAAGGACGAGTCTTTTCTAACTGGACTGTCCCGTCAATGTCTTTTCTAACTGGACATTGGCCACTCTAACAAGTAAGTGATTAACTTACAAGTTAGAATAAGAACATACTAAGGTACAAGTATGTGATAACAAGTTTCAATCTTCGATACTTAGTAGATCAATGAGGACATCACTAAGTAAGGATTCTTCCAAAAGAACGTTCAATAACGCGGAGTTTATTCAAATACTATCATGCCATACTGATAGTCTAACTTGTAGAAAGAATATAGAATTCCAATAAACAGGAGTTCAAATAACAGTAAGGAACGTAATCTCTTACCTGAATTTCTTTTCCTTGCAATCTCCTCTCTGTGCAAACCTACAAGGCACCGAGTAATTTACTTTAGTACTCTCTTATAATGTTAACTACTTCTACTTAGTTAACTGAGAGATGCGTTTTTACTTCTTTACTTCGTTACTCTTTTCCTTACGTTTAGGTTTCTGACTTGGATTTGCGAGTCAGTCCTTTATCTTTAATATAATTGTAATTAAGTCCTCTAACTTTGGTTTAATTACAATTTGGTCCCTCAACTTTGGATTAATTGCAAATTGGTCCTTCAACTTTGGGTTAATTGCAAATTGATCCTTCAACTTTGGATTAATTGCAAATTGGTCCTTTAACTTTGGGTTAATTGCAAATTTGTCCTTCAACTCTGGGTTAATTGCAAATTGATCCTTCAACTTTGGGTTAATTGCAAATTGATCCTTCAACTTTGGATTAATTGCAAATTGGTCCTTTAACTTTGATTTTGTTCATAAGGGTCCCCCAAGTTTCTTTTTAGCTACTTAGACCCCTTTAACTTCAAGGGTTTCTCTTTTATTTCTTCTAACTTTAATTCTTTTCAGTTAAATCCTTTCTCGTTAGGAAACTAACTGAATCTTTTAATTTTTTTCCTCTCTTCGTTAACTTTCTAACTTTCAAGGTCTTCCAAGCATTTATTACATTCTCTCAAGTTAGTTTTCTAACTTTCCATCAACTCTCCTAAGGATCATGTTTTCTTTTCATTATAAATCTAACGAAACTACTAACTTTTCCGTCATAACTATTAACATCTTTAGTCAAGAATTAACACCCATATCATATGGCCTTTAGCCGAATTCTATAGCATCAATATTCATTGATTTGGTCCATTTTTCGTGTCCTTAATTTTCCTTGTAATTTCTAACATCAATCTATTCACAAATCAATAACAATAATCATTAAAATCAACAAACAAATTTCCCCATCTCATTTAGGCCATTCGACCGAAACCTATTATGGGTGTAAACCCATATTTTTCTTCTTTTTGTTAAATCCTAATTAACCTCAATTCCTTATTTGATCAATTTCCATACAATTGTAAAATATGTATTCGTTTAAATTCACGATCATAGAATTAAATCTTAAAATCAATAAAAATATTTATGGTTAAGTATGAAAACCTTTATACTATCATAACATCTAGATCCAACATTTTACCCATTAAAATTCTCATCTTTGATTTACTATCATGCAAAAATCCTAATGTTTATTTCCTTTAAACATGCGTAGATTAAGATTTACACATCCAAATTCAATGAAATAAATTTTAGAATGTGAAGTTTGACATTACCTTGAGAATGATCGGATTAGACTTCCAAAAAGATCGAAAATTTCCTCCCTCTTCTCCCTCTTGGCCGGCGGCCGCTTCTTGGTGGTGGGGGGAAATTAGGGTTTTATTGTTTTGGTAATTTGGAATAAAAACCTAGGATTTACTAACTCAAGGTTTTTATATTCTTGGGTAATTGTTATTTGGGTTGGGTCTAATTAACTAAGTTCGGGCCAACCCAATTTTTCGGCCCACTTCTTAGTTAATCTATTAATTCTATTTTTTATTTAATTAAATTAATGTACCCAATTTAAAGTAATTAAATAAATAAAAAAAATTGCGGTTATTACACTTTTAGATTTGGGGCCCTGTGCTGTGGGTCTCCTTGCACAGGCCCATAGCCCGCCCTGCTTCTCCTGAAACATGATTCCCGAATTCATTTATTCGGTCTTTTACAAAGCTTTGGCCTATAATAAAAGTGGCATGGAGACTCTTTCATTTGAGCGATCCCACTTAAGTATTGGGTTAATTTCACTGCCCATCCTCAAGGTTTGGATAAGTCTCACTGCCCTCCTTGAGGTTTGATTTCGTCTCACTGTCCACCCTTTTGACAATACATTTACTATTTTACCCTCACCTTTATAGATAAATTGATTTATATATCCTATTACTTGTGATTAAATTCACTTGAAAAATCACAATAATACCGTCTAAATAAATTTGAAGTAAAACAAATATATCAAAACTTAATGCTCTATTAAATAAGTTATAAATTATTACTAATCAATCTTTATTCAAATTTTATATTTTTTATCAAACTAAATAACTTTCATTGTAATTTTGGAGAAATAGTCATGCTACTAATTAATTTTAAAGTTAAAGTAATTTTTTTTATTAAATGTTAAGCATAGTAATACATATCTGATATTTTAAAATATAAATAATATGTAAAACTCACTAAAATTTTATAATAATCAATAAATTTCTATTTCAAATAAATCAAATTGCTTTGAATATTTTTTCATTATATCCAAAATCATTTTGGAAAAATGGTAAATAAAAAAATGTTTCATTTCCTATTCATAGCTTCTCAACTCTCTTTTTTTTCGTTTAATATTTTTTTTTATCTTACCCATTGTTCATTATAGTAATTGTAACTAGATTAACTATTTATAAGTTAAAACAACACTTTATATTAATATTAACACTAACAATTATTATAATTCAATAATAAAAAAAATTATTTATAAATATTAATAACTGATACCTTTTCTTAATATTTTACATATATTTAAAAATGAATTTTGATATAAATAAAATATATTCAAAGAAAAAAACATTAGATAGAAAATTGTTTATTTAATATAAAGGGTTAGTGATTTATAATAAATGATTAATATAAAACTATAGCGAATAATTACTATGTTGCACGCTAATCAAAAAAATATTTTATCTTTGAAATTAATTATTAATATGACTATTTTTCCAAAATCACAATAAAAGTATTGAGCCTAATAAATTATCAAATTTAAACAAAGAGTTGATTAGTAATAATTTAGAACTTAATTTTATATAGAAGATTTATGAGTTTTAATATATTTTTTATACTTATTTTCTTTATACATCAAATTTATTTAAAATGATATTATTTATATTTTTCAAATGAATTTAATTATAGGAAAAATTTCTCAAAAGTCCTCCAAACAAAACAAAATTTTTAAACAGGACACATACTTTCGTTTATTTCGTTCGGGTCCACTAAATGAGAAGCTTATTCTAGTAGGTCCACTGTTTTTTAAATGAAATACTTTAATTCCAAAATTACCCCTCCCCCTCATTCACTCTCTCTCACTTACACACACACTTTCTCTCTCAACCCTCACTCTCTCCCTCTAAAACCCCTTTTCCAGTCATCCATCTCACCCGCCGGCGACCTCTACGGCTTCGACCTCCCAAATCTAACTCCTCCTTCGCTCCTTCGTTCGAATCTGGTGACGGTGCCCCCTCCTCCGTCCTCTCTCTCTCTCTCTCTTTCAATTTATATCTCTCCGCCGTCTCTTTCTCTCTCCCCTCCTTTGCCGGAAAAATCAGCCAATTGAAGTGAAATTCGATCGGAGGGGGAAGGAGAAAATGGGGAAATACACGGAGATTTTGGACGGTGTGAGTATTGTGGCGAGATTTCATTCGCACTGCCCTCAGACTGCAAGGATGTATTATCATCCTCCCGCCGACAACAACCAGGGTAATCACGGTGGTGCCGCTGCTAATCACGCCGGAGATGATCATGGCTCGGGGCAAGCGGGATTTGCTGGATCTAAATCAGGCGTCAGCGCTGCTACTCCGTACAACGACAACGATGCCATTCTTTATTCTGTTTTCTGATGAGGAAAATATAAGCATACTGCTTATTTGGAATTCAAATGTGATTCTCGGTTTAATTAGATTTGATGACATAAAAATAATTCATTTTTGAAATGGATATTGGAATCGTTGAGTTTTTTTTCTATCGTTTTTTTTTATTTTATTTAAGAATTGTTGCTGTTTGAGTTTAGATTAGTTATTTTTTCAATTGATTTTTTTTGATATACATTCTTTGTTCCTATTACATAAAATTTGGGCCTTGCTTCTATTTTTGGTTTTATTTTTCTTTTATTTATTTGTTTTGACATGATTATTAAAAAATCACAAACAAATACACATGAAAAAGTCCAAATTTGGGTAATTATAACGAAATTAATGTTTATACCCGAGCGAACATAAATCAAATGTAAACGGTATAACTTTTTTGATTATAACAATAGTAATATGTAATCCTCTTACTAGTACTACCATTCTACTCCCGTCCCAAAATAATCTTTTGTTTATGCACTGGGACGGAGGGAGTATTATACAAGCTACAGTATACGTCAAATGGCTCTCAGTGTTTTTATACGTTTGTGACATAGCTCTTAGTTTTTTATAGGTCCATGAAATGTCTCTCAGTGTTTTTATAGGTCTGAGACATGTCTCTCAGTCTTTTTGTAGATCTGAGACACGTTTCTCAGATTATTTATAGGTCTGAGACATGTCTCTCAGTCTTTTTATAGGTATGAGACATGTCTCTCAGTCTTTTATAGGTATGTGACATGACTCTTAGTGTTTTTATAGGTCTGCGACATGTCTCTCAGTGTTTTTATAGGTCTGCGACACGTCTCTCAGTGTGTTTATAGGTCTACGACACGACTCTCAGTGTTTTTGTAGGTCTGAGATACGTCTCTCAGTGTTTTTATAGGTATGCGACATGTCTCTCAGTATTTTTATAGGTTTGAGATACGTCTCTCACTATTTTTAAAGGTCTGTGACATGTCTCTCAGTGTTTTTATGACATGTCTCTCAGTGTTTTTATGACACATCTCTCAGTGTTTTTAAAGGTCTGCGACACGTCTCTCATTCTTTTAATAGGCATGTGACTTGTGTCTCAGTATTTTTATAGGCCTGAGACATGGCTCTCAGTGTTTTATTGGTCTGCGACATGGCTCTCAGTGTTTTTATAGGTATGTGACTTGTGTCTAATTTTTTATAGGTCTGAGGCATGGATATCAATGTTTTTATTAGTCTACGACATGACTCTCAGTGTTTTAACAGGTGTAAGACATGGCTATAGGTCTGTGACATGTCTCTTAGTGTTTTTATAGATCTGTGACATGGCTCTCAGTGTTTTTATAGGTATGTGACTTGTCTCTCACTATTTTTATATGTCTGCGACATGTCTCTCAGTGTTTTTTATAGGTATGTGACATGTCTCTCAGTATTGTTATAGGTCCTGCGACACGTTTCTCAGTGTTTTTATATGTTTACGACATAGTTCAAGTGTTTTTATAGGTATGTGACATGTCTCTCAGTGTTTTCATAGGTCTGCGACACATCTCTCAGTGTTTCTATAGGTCTGAAATATGTCTCTCAGTGTTTTTATAGGTCTGAGACACGTCTCTTAGTGTTTTGATAGGTCTGAGACACGTCTCTCAGTGTTTTTATATGTATGTGACATGTATCTTAGTGTTTTTACAAGTCGGAGACATGACTCTCAATGTTTTTATAGGTTTGTGACATGTATCTCAGAGTTTTTATAGGTCTGTGGCATGACTCTCAGTGTTTTTATAGGTTTGTGACATGGCTCTCAATGTTTTTAGAGGTATATGATATGTTTCTAAGTGTTTTTATGTGTATGTGGCATGTCTCTCAGTGTTTTTATTGGTATGTGATGTGGTTCTAAGTGTTTTAATTGGCATGTGACATGGTTCCAAGTGTTTTTATAGGTATGTGATATGGTTCTAAGTATTTTTATTGGTGTGTGACATGGTTCTAAGTGTTTTTATAGGTATGTGATATGGTTCTAAGTGTTTTTATAGGTATGTGACATGACTTTCAATGTTTTTATAGGCATGCGACATGTCTCTCAGTGTTTTTATACGTTTATGATATGATTTTTAGTATTTTTATAGGTTTGAAACATGATTCTCAGTGTTTCTAAAAGTATGAGACATGAATCTCAGAGCGGAATGAAAATATGACCTGAAAATATGGCATGGAAAGGGGAAACACCTTTATAAGGGGTAGTTATGGGTATTCTTGGCTATTTTTGTCCCTTGGGTTTTTGAGCAATTAGAAAAATATTGTGTCTTCTTTAGAAATAAAAGTTAGAATGAAGGGCTTTTAAGAAAAAAGTTTCTCAAAAGTCCTCCAAACAAAACAAAATTTTTAAACAGGACACATACTTTCGTTTATTTCGTTCGGGTCCACTAAATGAGAAGCTTATTCTAGTAGGTCCACTGTTTTTTAAATGAAATACTTTAATTCCAAAATTACCCCTCCCCCTCATTCACTCTCTCTCTCTCTCACTTACACACACACTTTCTCTCTCAACCATCACTCTCTCCCTCTAAAACCCCTTTTCCAGTCATCCATCTCACCCGCCGGCGACCTCTACGGCTTCGACCTCCCAAATCTAACTCCTCCTTCTCTCCTTCGTTCGAATCTGGTGACGGTGTCCCCCTCCTCCGTCCTCTCTCTCTCTCTCTCTCTTTCAATTTATATCTCTCCGCCGTCTCTTTCTCTCTCCCCTCCTTTGCCGGAAAAATCAGCCAATTGAAGTGAAATTCGATCGGAGGGGGAAGGAGAAAATGGGGAAATACACGGAGATTTTGGACGGTGTGAGTATTGTGGCGAGATTTCATTCGCACTGCCCTCAGACTGCAAGGATGTATTATCATCCTCCCGCCGACAACAACCAGGGTAATCACGGTGGTGCCGCTGCTAATCACGCCGGAGATGATCATGGCTCGGGGCAAGCGGGATTTGCTGGATCTAAATCAGGCGTCAGCGCTGCTACTCCGTACAACGACAACGATGCCATTCTTTATTCTGTTTTCTGATGAGGAAAATATAAGCATACTGCTTATTTGGAATTCAAATGTGATTCTCGGTTTAATTAGATTTGATGACATAAAAATAATTCATTTTTGAAATGGATATTGGAATCGTTGAGTTTTTTTTCTATCGTTTTTTTTTTTATTTTATTTAAGAATTGTTGCTGTTTGAGTTTAGATTAGTTATTTTTTCAATTGATTTTTTTTGATATACATTCTTTGTTCCTATTACATAAAATTTGGGCCTTGCTTCTATTTTTGGTTTTATTTTTCTTTTATTTATTTGTTTTGACACGATTATTAAAAAATCACAAACAAATACACATGAAAAAGTCCAAATTTGGGTAATTATAACGAAATTAATGTTTATACCCGAGCGAACATAAATCAAATGTAAACGGTATAACTTTTTTGATTATAACAATAGTAATATGTAATCCTCTTACTAGTACTACCATTCTACTCCCGTCCCAAAATAATCTTTTGTTTATGCACTGGGACGGAGGGAGTATTATACAAGCTACAGTATACGTCAAATGGCTCTCAGTGTTTTTATACGTTTGTGACATAGCTCTTAGTTTTTTATAGGTCCGTGAAATGTCTCTCAGTGTTTTTATAGGTCTGAGACATGTCTCTCAGTCTTTTTGTAGATCTGAGACACGTTTCTCAGATTATTTATAGGTCTGAGACATGTCTCTCAGTCTTTTTATAGGTATGAGACATGTCTCTCAGTCTTTTATAGGTATGTGACATGACTCTTAGTGTTTTTATAGGTCTGCGACATGTCTCTCAGTGTTTTTATAGGTCTGCGACACGTCTCTCAGTGTGTTTATAGGTCTACGACACGACTCTCAGTGTTTTTGTAGGTCTGAGATACGTCTCTCAGTGTTTTTATAGGTCTGCGACATGTCTCTCAGTGTTTTTATAGGTATGCGACATGTCTCTCAGTATTTTTATAGGTTTGAGATACGTCTCTCACTATTTTTAAAGGTCTGTGACATGTCTCTCAGTGTTTTTATGACATGTCTCTCAGTGTTTTTATGACACATCTCTCAGTGTTTTTAAAGGTCTGCGACACGTCTCTCATTCTTTTAATAGGCATGTGACTTGTGTCTCAGTATTTTTATAGGCCTGAGACATGGCTCTCAGTGTTTTATTGGTCTGCGACATGGCTCTCAGTGTTTTTATAGGTATGTGACTTGTGTCTAATTTTTTTATAGGTCTGAGGCATGGATATCAATGTTTTTATTAGTCTACGACATGACTCTCAGTGTTTTAACAGGTGTAAGACATGGCTATAGGTCTGTGACATGTCTCTTAGTGTTTTTATAGATCTGTGACATGGCTCTCAGTGTTTTTATAGGTATGTGACTTGTCTCTCACTATTTTTATATGTCTGCGACATGTCTCTCAGTGTTTTTTATAGGTATGTGACATGTCTCTCAGTATTGTTATAGGTCTGCGACACGTTTCTCAGTGTTTTTATATGTTTACGACATAGTTCAAAGTGTTTTTATAGGTATGTGACATGTCTCTCAGTGTTTTCATAGGTCTGCGACACATCTCTCAGTGTTTCTATAGGTCTGAAATATGTCTCTCAGTGTTTTTATAGGTCTGAGACACGTCTCTTAGTGTTTTGATAGGTCTGAGACACGTCTCTCAGTGTTTTTATATGTATGTGACATGTATCTTAGTGTTTTTACAAGTCGGAGACATGACTCTCAATGTTTTTATAGGTTTGTGACATGTATCTCAGAGTTTTTATAGGTCTGTGGCATGACTCTCAGTGTTTTTATAGGTTTGTGACATGGCTCTCAATGTTTTTAGAGGTATATGATATGTTTCTAAGTGTTTTTATGTGTATGTGGCATGTCTCTCAGTGTTTTTATTGGTATGTGATGTGGTTCTAAGTGTTTTAATTGGCATGTGACATGGTTCCAAGTGTTTTTATAGGTATGTGATATGGTTCTAAGTATTTTTATTGGTGTGTGACATGGTTCTAAGTGTTTTTATAGGTATGTGATATGGTTCTAAGTGTTTTTATAGGTATGTGACATGACTTTCAATGTTTTTATAGGCATGCGACATGTCTCTCAGTGTTTTTATACGTTTATGATATGATTTTTAGTATTTTTATAGGTTTGAAACATGATTCTCAGTGTTTCTAAAAGTATGAGACATGAATCTCAGAGCGGAATGAAAATATGACCTGAAAATATGGCATGGAAAGGGGAAACACCTTTATAAGGGGTAGTTATGGGTATTCTTGGCTATTTTTGTCCCTTGGGTTTTTGAGCAATTAGAAAAATATTGTGTCTTCTTTAGAAATAAAAGTTAGAATGAAGGGCTTTTAAGAAAAAAGTTTCTCAAAAGTCCTCCAAACAAAACAAAATTTTTAAACAGGACACATACTTTCGTTTATTTCGTTCGGGTCCACTAAATGAGAAGCTTATTCTAGTAGGTCCACTGTTTTTTAAATGAAATACTTTAATTCCAAAATTACCCCTCCCCCTCATTCACTCTCTCTCTCTCTCACTTACACACACACTTTCTCTCTCAACCATCACTCTCTCCCTCTAAAACCCCTTTTCCAGTCATCCATCTCACCCGCCGGCGACCTCTACGGCTTCGACCTCCCAAATCTAACTCCTCCTTCGCTCCTTCGTTCGAATCTGGTGACGGTGTCCCCCTCCTCCGTCCTCTCTCTCTCTCTCTCTCTTTCAATTTATATCTCTCCGCCGTCTCTTTCTCTCTCCCCTCCTTTGCCGGAAAAATCAGCCAATTGAAGTGAAATTCGATCGGAGGGGGAAGGAGAAAATGGGGAAATACACGGAGATTTTGGACGGTGTGAGTATTGTGGCGAGATTTCATTCGCACTGCCCTCAGACTGCAAGGATGTATTATCATCCTCCCGCCGACAACAACCAGGGTAATCACGGTGGTGCCGCTGCTAATCACGCCGGAGATGATCATGGCTCGGGGCAAGCGGGATTTGCTGGATCTAAATCAGGCGTCAGCGCTGCTACTCCGTACAACGACAACGATGCCATTCTTTATTCTGTTTTCTGATGAGGAAAATATAAGCATACTGCTTATTTGGAATTCAAATGTGATTCTCGGTTTAATTAGATTTGATGACATAAAAATAATTCATTTTTGAAATGGATATTGGAATCGATGAGTTTTTTTTCTATCGTTTTTTTTTTTTATTTTATTTAAGAATTGTTGCTGTTTGAGTTTAGATTAGTTATTTTTTCAATTGATTTTTTTTGATATACATTCTTTGTTCCTATTACATAAAATTTGGGCCTTGCTTCTATTTTTGGTTTTATTTTTCTTTTATTTATTTGTTTTGACACGATTATTAAAAAATCACAAACAAATACACATGAAAAAGTCCAAATTTGGGTAATTATAACGAAATTAATGTTTATACCCGAGCGAACATAAATCAAATGTAAACGGTATAACTTTTTTGATTATAACAATAGTAATATGTAATCCTCTTACTAGTACTACCATTCTACTCCCGTCCCAAAATAATCTTTTGTTTATGCACTGGGACGGAGGGAGTATTATACAAGCTACAGTATACGTCAAATGGCTCTCAGTGTTTTTATACGTTTGTGACATAGCTCTTAGTTTTTTATAGGTCCGTGAAATGTCTCTCAGTGTTTTTATAGGTCTGAGACATGTCTCTCAGTCTTTTTGTAGATCTGAGACACGTTTCTCAGATTATTTATAGGTCTGAGACATGTCTCTCAGTCTTTTTATAGGTATGAGACATGTCTCTCAGTCTTTTATAGGTATGTGACATGACTCTTAGTGTTTTTATAGGTCTGCGACATGTCTCTCAGTGTTTTTATAGGTCTGCGACACGTCTCTCAGTGTGTTTATAGGTCTACGACACGACTCTCAGTGTTTTTGTAGGTCTGAGATACGTCTCTCAGTGTTTTTATAGGTCTGCGACATGTCTCTCAGTGTTTTTATAGGTATGCGACATGTCTCTCAGTATTTTTATAGGTTTGAGATACGTCTCTCACTATTTTTAAAGGTCTGTGACATGTCTCTCAGTGTTTTTATGACATGTCTCTCAGTGTTTTTATGACACATCTCTCAGTGTTTTTAAAGGTCTGCGACACGTCTCTCATTCTTTTAATAGGCATGTGACTTGTGTCTCAGTATTTTTATAGGCCTGAGACATGGCTCTCAGTGTTTTATTGGTCTGCGACATGGCTCTCAGTGTTTTTATAGGTATGTGACTTGTGTCTAATTTTTTTATAGGTCTGAGGCATGGATATCAATGTTTTTATTAGTCTACGACATGACTCTCAGTGTTTTAACAGGTGTAAGACATGGCTATAGGTCTGTGACATGTCTCTTAGTGTTTTTATAGATCTGTGACATGGCTCTCAGTGTTTTTATAGGTATGTGACTTGTCTCTCACTATTTTTATATGTCTGCGACATGTCTCTCAGTGTTTTTTATAGGTATGTGACATGTCTCTCAGTATTGTTATAGGCCTGCGACACGTTTCTCAGTGTTTTTATATGTTTACGACATAGTTCTAAGTGTTTTTATAGGTATGTGACATGTCTCTCAGTGTTTTCATAGGTCTGCGACACATCTCTCAGTGTTTCTATAGGTCTGAAATATGTCTCTCAGTGTTTTTATAGGTCTGAGACACGTCTCTTAGTGTTTTGATAGGTCTGAGACACGTCTCTCAGTGTTTTTATATGTATGTGACATGTATCTTAGTGTTTTTACAAGTCGGAGACATGACTCTCAATGTTTTTATAGGTTTGTGACATGTATCTCAGAGTTTTTATAGGTCTGTGGCATGACTCTCAGTGTTTTTATAGGTTTGTGACATGGCTCTCAATGTTTTTAGAGGTATATGATATGTTTCTAAGTGTTTTTATGTGTATGTGGCATGTCTCTCAGTGTTTTTATTGGTATGTGATGTGGTTCTAAGTGTTTTAATTGGCATGTGACATGGTTCCAAGTGTTTTTATAGGTATGTGATATGGTTCTAAGTATTTTTATTGGTGTGTGACATGGTTCTAAGTGTTTTTATAGGTATGTGATATGGTTCTAAGTGTTTTTATAGGTATGTGACATGACTTTCAATGTTTTTATAGGCATGCGACATGTCTCTCAGTGTTTTTATACGTTTATGATATGATTTTTAGTATTTTTATAGGTTTGAAACATGATTCTCAGTGTTTCTAAAAGTATGAGACATGAATCTCAGAGCGGGATGAAAATATGACCTGAAAATATGGCATGGAAAGGGGAAACACCTTTATAAGGGGTAGTTATGGGTATTCTTGGCTATTTTTGTCCCTTGGGTTTTTGAGCAATTAGAAAAATATTGTGTCTTCTTTAGAAATAAAAGTTAGAATGAAGGGCTTTTAAGAAAATGTCCCTTAATTATAATGATATATAAATCAATTTCTCTATAAAAGTGAGGGTATAATAGTCAATGTATTGCCAAAAGGGTGGGCAGTGAGAGAAAATCAAACTTCAAGGGGGGCAGTGAGACTTGTCCAAAACCTTGAGGGTGGGCAGTAAAATTAACCCCTTAAGTATTTCGGTATTTCCTGATTAATTTATCCGTTTTAAGTCCGCCAAACTTCCGAATGAGAGTGGCATCATATTTTTCAGGGGTATTCACAACTTGAACTCATAAATATTTAACAGGCACTTACTACCAATCAAGATAGGGTTTAATTAATTAGATGTGTTTATGTTAAATATTGTCCGTGTGTATAAAAAAGTGTCACCATCGTTTTAAAAAGTGCCATTGTGTGTGTAAAAAAGTCCAAGTATTCGTATTAAAGAGCACCAATGTGTGTGTTAAAGAGTGATAGTGGTAGTGCTAAAAAGTGATAGTGGTAGCGTCGAAGAGTGCCTGTTGTGGTGTTAATGAACCAGTGCGTGTTTAATAAGTTTCAGTTACTTAAAAAATGACATCATGCATTTAAAAAAAAGTATTTCAATTATTTACAGAAATACCATTGCGCATTTTAAAATACGTTTTTCCTAATCTCTTAAAAAAACACTTTCTTCTCAAATATTTACTTTTAATACTTGTACGTTCTCTTGTAAATAAGGACAGAGCTAAAGGTGGCAACATGGTTAATTGACCCATGAATTTTGCCTTCTCTCATTGTTGAGAGCCTTGGGATAATGTTTGTTTTTATTCTTGCAATACTTGCGATGTTTGATTTGACACTTTATGCTACTTTGTCAAGTTTTCAAACCCAAACTCTTACCTTAAAGCAATTGATACTCGTATATTGTTTGCTTTCTAAGAAAAAAAATATAGTTTTGCCCTTCAATTATAATGGAAATATATAAATTGGGGCTTTGAACTAGGGATGGCCAAACCGGACCGGAACCGGACCCGAAAAAACCGTAACCGCCATGAACCGCCACGCAAACCGGAACCGTGGGAACCGGAACCGTTTTGGATAAGGGCCGGTTAAGGGTCAACCCCCCAAAAAACCGTGAACCGGCGGTTCCGAACCACCCAACCAAACCGCGAACCGGAACCGTCTGAACCGTCAGTAAACCGTTAAAAAACCATCAAAATCATTAGATTTCTAACAGTTTCATTAGAATTAACCGTTACTAATGGAAAGTTGACAAGAAAAGTTGTGTTTTGACTGATTTTTTTGCCAAAATCAGTGAATGAAAATAATAAAAATGTGTTTTTGACCGATTTCTAACAGTTTCATCAGAATTAACCGTTCAAAAACCATCAAAAAATGAACCGTGGAACCGAACCGGAATCGAACCGGAACCGTATTGTGACAACCGGAACCGGTGTAACCAAGGGCCGGTTAAGGTTCACATAAAAGCCGAACCGGAACCGGCGGTTCGGAACCGGAACCGTAACCGGAACCGTGTTTGGTCATCCCTACTTTGAACAATAAATTTCACAGCTAAATAAAAATGATGAATAAAGACAAACATTTTTAAAACTCGACTAAAAATTTCCCCGGACCAGATTGCGCCTTTACTTCTCTCATACACGCACAATTCAACCCATCATTTTAATCGTTTCGTCAAAACGAATCAAGCAAGTACAATCAACACATAATTCAATTCTTTAGGGGAAAAAAATATTTTTCACTTGCAAAAATTTGAGAATTTTTCATCTTTCAATTGATTTATCAGTTATATGATTACATAGTTGTGCATCTGTGTAATTACACATTTATAGGACTACACAGTCGTGTAATTTCATTTAATTGATGTTCTTATATAATTTGATATTATTAGAGATGTTGATACCATCTCAGCCCTTAGACTTCCTACACATTTCTTCAATACTAGTAGATAGCCCGTACTCCGCACGATAGCATTTTATTGACACTTATTTTATAAAAGGTGATTAATTGTTTGTAGTGTGATATATAATAAAAATTAATAACCACTTTATATAACAAAGTAATGTTGTTATATAGTTAACTATTATAGTCAAATAGTAATAGTTATTAGGAAAAAGTGCATCAAAAATCACCCAACTATGCCCCTTTTGTGGATTTGATCACTAAACTTATTTTTGTTGCATACGACACATCCAACTAATTTAATTTTGCATCCAAAGTCACTATCACTAACCCCGTTAGTTTTTTGGCCTTAAATAGTCATGTGCCAATGCACATGACTTTTTTAAGGGTATTTTAGGTAGTTCGCTTTAAATTAGACTATAAAGGTTAAACTTGTTTCAAATAAATCCTGGCCTACTATTTTTCACCACTTTAGCTATTGATGCTAAAAAAAAATCAATTCTGACATTATTTCAGAGAAAACCCCAAATCACGAGCTTGGATCTGCTTGCATTACCCAGATCGAGAATGTCGGTAGATCAAATTCTGCAGAAAACCCTATAAAAAGGTTCAAACTGAAAAAAAGACTTTTTTTTCCTGCCAGCTTGAGCATGAGATGAGATGGAGTGTAGATTGGGAAAGTTTAAAAGGAAAAATAATGGATTGAAAATGGAAAGCATCAAGTAGCATAAGTTGCAGAAATTGCTGGAGTTCCCTTTTCTGGTTCATGGCCGCTTGTTCCTCGTACGGACCTTCTTCTTCTTCTTCTCCGTCGACACCCACACCACCAGCACCCAATCCCTTGACCGCCTCCTATTTTCTCTCTCTAATCTACACAAACCCTCTCTCTCTCTCTCTCTCTCTCTCTCTCTCTCTCTCTCTCTCTCTCTCTGCTCTCACTCTCTCTATCTCTATCTCTCTTGATGAACCCTGGCTTTTTAGGTATACTTCTACGGTCTTTATACCCCTCTCATACGGTCTCTCTACTTCTACCATGTACAAAAGGAAGGACCCACTGAAAGGACGGGACTACCCCTTATCCCTCATATATATGCCCCTCCTCATACAAGGTGAATGGTATGATTTTCATTCTCTACTCTCTCTCTTGACACTCTCTAGAGTGCTCTCCTCTCCCTCTCTCTTACACATTCACACACCCAAAGCATTCAAGGCCTTGTTCTTAGTTCTCTCGGAGTCTTACTCTCACACCCGAGGGCCTAAGCCGGGGTCAAACCCGGCTTTGGTCCTAACGGTGTGCTCATCTTGCAGATATTCTCAGCTAGGAGCAGGAGGCAGCAAGTTGGAGATCTAATCTCCATGACCCCAAATTTCAGGGCGTCATCAGTGGTTCCATTGCCGGGAATCGACATCTTTTCCGGTACGCCGTCGCCGGAAATAGATTCCCGTTCATATGCAAATACTTGGGCAGCCTCTGCCATATTTCTTGGCTCATTCTTCTTTCAAACACAAAAAAAAAACCAGGAAGAGGGTTCATTTTTCATGGTTCTGCCAAATCCAAAAAATGGCAGCCCATTTCCTTCTTCTTTATGCCATTCTTCTTCTTCTTCTTTCTGCCTAATTTATACACCACCTCATGTCTCATCTCAAAGATAGAAAAAGTCACATTCCGGTGAATATTCCGGCGACTTCGCCGGTGGAAAAAGGGGGAAAAGTGTCAGTTATACAGTGAGCTAGAGCTCATTTTTGGAAAGCTCTGTCTCTTTTCTTATTTTTCTTTCCTTGAAAGCCAACAATCAAAGAAGAGTTGGGTTGTTTTTCACCAGTGAAGCATCTTATGTTCCGATTGACTTGCCGGCCGCGACCCCACGTAAGTGGGTAGCCCGTAACCCAGTTGGAGCAACCAAAGAGAGTCTTCGTCGGTTTCTTTCACTTTAACCCACCATGGATGTTATGGTGCATTTTGTTCAAGATGGTAAAAATAGCTTGTTCGCCTGAAAAAATGGTGAAATAGATGAAGTTGACTGGAATAGAAAATGAAGAACAACAGATGATTCGTCTTGAGAAGACAAGAACAATGGTGAAAAAATCATCAAAAACGGAGCAAGGAGCAGCTCCCGATCGTCGGTCAAAGTTCCGATGAAACAGTCAACTCCGGCGACGTTTACCATTTCCGGCATACTTGGTGCACCGGATACTAATTTATGGAGGATACAGGTTGTACATAGAGTACAAGTCTCTGTTACTTTTGATTATTGATGATGTGAAAAAAATGGTAAAGTCAAAAAGGTAAAAAATAAAAGAAAAAAAAAGGTACATTGGGCAAGGCTTGTTACAGCCCACAAAGGTGTGAAAATGAGCTGTCACACTGACACACCATGTGGATATTATACTATTTATGGTGAGCACTATTCATGGAAAAGCACTGTTACAAGGCACATACCCACGTGCCTTTGTTCAGATATTGGTCACAACAAAGGGAATCCTATGCTGTCATAAAAGAATAAAAAAAGGGCAAAAGAAAATGAGATAAACTCATGCTCCCATTCTCGCTTTGGCGGGAAAGCCCATGAACGCAATATCTACTCCGAGTTCCAAGCTCCGCCAGTTAAAGTTCTCATGGTCGGAGAGCAGTTTCTTAGTACCAAAATGATGGAGACAAGCTATGATTCATTTTCCCTTGTCTTGAAAACTGGTGTGGCTTGGGTTGAAGTCCCAATTGATGAGAACGGGCAGAAACGATATGACGGTAGCATTTTGTTCCGGCTAAACTTCACTTACAAAAATGCAGAGCGATCGCGTTCAAGTCCGACAGCCTTTAAAAACCCAGCTCCGGCAAGACGATTTCTTCCGGGCAACACTCATTAGCAGCAGGTTCTTGAGTTCATAATATATTCGGGTTGGTAACAGTATTTGATAAATTCCGGCCAAAACAGTTCCCAGCAGTCAAGTCATGCCCGCTGCCGTTATTTCCAGCGAATTATTCACATTACACTCCAGAGAACTCCTAGCCCGTGTAACTCACTCCGGTCTCAACAATAAGTCCGAACAACTAGCCTGCGATCAAACCTTCTAACTCACCCCGCAACACATATTCCGACTAAGAGCTCTATTATCCGGGCATAGATCTCAGACAAGCTGCACCATGACCTCCGAGCTCCGAACAGTCGAAATCACGAGCAACCACTAATCCGGCCAAGTAAAAATCAAGGAGCTCTTTTCGAACTTGTGCAATTGTGGCTGCTGAAGAGAAAAGAATGGAGTACAAATAAGGAGGACAAATTAAAAGAAAAATTACCTTTTCTTTTTAAGTTGGGCCATTCTGATGATAAATGGGAGTAAGAGTCATAAAGCCAATTTCACCAAAATTTAGCAGTGTATACATGTACCAACTGGAGAACCAATACAACAATACGCTCGTTGCAGTAAGAAGTAAGAAATATTTGTCTTATGTTCGCGAGTTTCTGTTCTGGGTAGAATCAGTCCGGCCAAACATTTATTTTATCTCGGCCACACCTGCAAGCTCCGATCTTCGGGCGGTGAGTTCAGGCCGTAGAAAAGCGAGCTCCGGCCAGACCCTGTTCTAAACGAGTCTACTCTGAAGTAAAAAAAAAAAAAACGGGATCAAACGAGCGGGCAGCAAGTTCCGGGCTCAAAATTGTGGTGGAAAAACTAGGTCATAAATTCCGACAAGGGATATTCGAACTCCGGCTAGCCCGAGAAACTAAGAGTTCGAGAATCTCTTTAATTCCGATCTCCGGGCAGAATCAGTCCGCTATATCCGACTTGGCACCCGTTCCGGTCTCCTCCACCTCGCAGTCCGGTCACCCGATCTCACTCCGGCAAACTTCCACTGATTCCGGTCACACTTGCGAGCTCCGACATTGCAAACTCCAACCTCCGGTCAGAGAGCTCGGGCCGCCGAGAAGGAAAATCCCAAAGAAATTGACCGTGACTTCCGGGTTCCGTCAGCAACTGTTGACTCTCGGACGTACAATGTCCGATCAACTCTCTCTTGCGATCTCCAACCCCATTATGTGTGAGCAAGGTCGAATCACTACTGCTAGGCAATTTTCTGAAGATAAAAATGGTCGTGGAGAGTTGGTGAAAAAAAAAAAAAAAAAAAAAAAGATGAGGAATGGATGTTGAGTGTTTTCTCA
Source organism: Campanula takesimana (assembly GCA_026119855.1). Lineage (NCBI taxonomy): Eukaryota > Viridiplantae > Streptophyta > Magnoliopsida > Asterales > Campanulaceae > Campanula > Campanula takesimana. The sequence continues at coordinate 1,664,014 of JAOWBW010000055.1, forward strand.
AAAATGGAGATGTCGTGTGGATTCCTTAGAAAGAAGAAATGTTTTAAGTTTACTATCAACAAGCACGTTGAAGCCTCCATTGATTCAGCCTTTGAAGTTTGTTTGATGAAAAATAAAACACTAAGGGGACAAGTCTCATAGTTGTGATATTCATATGGGAAGAAAGAGAAATGTGAAACCCACTTACAGCCACTCATTTCAATAAAGCTACATCAAAATTATACAAGCTCGTGGACCCTACAACTTCCAACTTGTACCATGTATCAGCCCGAGAAATATAATGGACTGCTACTTATGGACTACCACTTGTATGTCTGTTGCAGCGGCTGGAAGGAATAAATTATTTCCAACTATTTTGTGCAATTTTGGTTCGTGCTATCAGCTCCATCAACTTGGGGGCTTTATAATTCAGTTGATCTCGAAGAAAAATAGATCGTGTTTATTTATGGATCGAGCAGGTTAAGTCCCAAAGACTGCCATCCATAAAAATCCTACTCCGAGTAGGCCGTCCCTCCAAGAAACGGAAAGATTATTTATGGATCGAGCGGATTAAGTCCCAAAGATTGCTCTCCATTAAATCTCTACCCCGTGTAGGCAAAATCCCTACCCCGCGTAGGCAAATAAAATCCTACTCCGAGTAGGCCGTCCCTCCAAGAAATTGAAAGATTATTTATGGATCGAGCGGGTTAATTCCCCAAGATTGCTCTCCATTAAAGCCCTACCCTCGTGTAGGCAAATAAAGCCCTACTCCGAGTAGGAAAGAGCTCGAGAAAAATCCTACTCCGATTAGGCCGTCCCTCCAAGAAACGGAAAAATTATTATTTATGGATCGAGCGGGTTAATTCCCCAAGATATCTCTCCATTAAAGCCCTACCCTCGTGTAGGCAAATAAAGCCCTACTCCGAGTAGGCAAGAGCTCGAGAAAAATCCTACTCCGAGTAGGCCGTCCCTCTAATGTGATCGAGTTCACGGCCCGAGACCTTATTTGAATGTTATGGCGACTGCCTCGTCTTGCAGGCTCGCAGCCCGAGCTCTCGCTTTCTCTTTTGGAGGTTACGCGCGGACTTTATTTTTCCTCGGGAATCTCCGAGTCGATCAGCCGCAGTCCGCTATCCGATATGTCAGAGCTCGCAGTTCGAGTTTGGATTTCACTCTTATGAGAGCCACATCTTCTTGCCGATCTCCAGGCTTCACTTCTAGCTTCCAGCCATATATATGTACGCAGGTAAATCTCAACCAAGAGTATATTCCTCGCCCTGACCATAAATAATCAAGCGCTCGGAATAGGGGGCTACTGATGAACCCTGGCTTTTTGGGTATACTTCTACGGTCTTTATACCCCTCTCATACGGTCTCTCTACTTCTACCATGTACAAAAGGAAGGACCCACTGAAAGGACGGGACTACCCCTTATCCCTCATATATATGCCCCTTCCTCATACAAGGTGAATGGTATGATTTTCATTCTCTATTCTCTCTCTTGACACTCTCTAGAGTGCTCTCCTCTCCCTCTCTCTTACACATTCACACACCCAAGGCATTCAAGGCCTTGTTCTTAGTTCTCTCGGAGCCTTACTCTCACACCCGAGGGCCTAAGCCGGGGTCAAGCCGGCTTTGGTCCTAACGGTGTGCTCATCTTGCAGATCTTCTCAGCTAGGAGCAGGAGGCAGCAAGTTGGAGATCTAATCTCCTTGACCCCAAATTTCAGGGCGACATCATCTCTCTCTCTCAGACATCAGTACCAGATCTGAGACTCGTTTGAGGGAGACACAATTTGACGCCCCCTGATCTTGCCAATTTAGGTAATCGGCTTCGCAAATCATCGAAGCGTCAACAATAGTCTTCCTCTAATTGCTTTTTGTTTTGATTTTTAAAGACCTTAAATATTTAATTTATAGAGCTCAGATCTGGGACTTTTCATACATTTTGGTGTTTGATTTGTGAGTTTTTATCTGATTTTTGAATGCCATGATGGTGGTTTTGCAATGGATCTATTGAGTGAGGCTAGTGGTTGTTTATGGCGGTTGAAAGGTGGTGGTAATGGTGAGATGGTGGGTGTGTTGGTGATAAAGTTAACAAACTAAATAAATGTTATAAATGAAATAATGACTTAATTGAATTTTTTTTGGCATCAATAGCTAAAGTGGTGAAAAACAATAGGTCAGGGACTTATTTGAAACAAGTTTAACCTTTATATTGTTATTTAAAGAGAACTACCTAAAATACCCTTAAAAAAAAGTCATGTGCATTGGCACATGACTATTTAACGCCAAAAAACTAACGGGGTTAGTATAGTGACTTTGGATGCAAAATTAAATTAGTTGGATGTGTTGTATGCAACAAAATAAGTTTAGTGATCAAATCCACAAAAGGGGCATGGTTGGGTGACTTTTGGTGCACTTTTTCCTAGTTATTATATATAGTTAATTATTGTAATTAACTAATCATAATTACCCAATATAATAACTATTATGATTAATTATACTATTAATAGTAATAGTAAATATATATAGTAATTATAATAATTAACTAATAATATTAATAGTAAAAGTTAACATGTATAGTAATAATTATTATGGTTAAATTATACTACTAATAGTGGAGTAATAATTAACGCATTTAGTAAATATTATCGTTAACTAATACTATTAATTGTAATATTTAAGTTATATTATAACTATTATAATTAACTAATATTATTAATATTAATAATTAACCTGTATAGTAACTATTATTATTAACTAATACAATTATTAGTAATGGTTAACTTATATAGTAACTATTATAATTAACTAATATTATAATAGTAATAATTCACTTATATAATAACTATTATCATTAACTAATATTATTAACTAATGATAAAAATACCAAGTAATTTTTTTTATACAATTAACTATTAGAGTTAAATATTAATAGTTACTATATATAGCTAAATGTTATAATTAACTAATCATAGTCACCCTATATATTAACTATTATGATTAAATAATAATATTAATAGTAATATTTAATATATAGGAAAAAATGCAAAAAAAGTACCTCAATTAGTCACTTTGTGCGACTTTGGTACCTAATGTCATTTTTGTTGCAAGAAATGTACCTTAATTGGACACTTTGTGCACTATTAGTCACTAGTGCCAACGCCGTCCAAATTTTGACGTTAAATGACTACGTGCTTTATCAGATGCCATTTTTTGAGGGGCAAAATTGGAATTTCAGACAGAGAGTAAAACTTATCCCAACTCACCCTCCCCATTTCCCAACCCTCCCTCTTCACCCAAAACGCAAAACCCAGAAACAAATTTGCCTCCCTCAATCATCTAATCTTGCAATCCCTACTACGTTTCCGACTCCAGCTATCGGAACTTCTCTCTCTCTCTCTCTCTCTCTCTCTCAATCTAGATCTAGATTTCAGCCAGATTCGATTTAATTCCTTTCTTGTAATTCGAGCCCTAGTCAAACCCGCTTTCAATTCATGTTTTCTCTCATGAATTTAGCATGGCAGGTTTGTGGAGATTAAAGAGTTTTCGTTGGAGTTGTTTTGGGGAGGCATCATTGAGTGATTTTGGGTTTAATAAAGCTCAGATTGAAGAGTTTTTTTTTGTTGTTTTTAATGAGCGATTCTGGCATCGATCTCCTTAGGCTCGTCGACGCTGACTTCAAGACCTTTGAAGATGATTTTGATGATCCCGTTTTTGCTTGGATTGTCTGGAATCAATGTGTATGAAAGGTCGGAATCCATTTGGGCATTATGGAGATCCAGTTTGTTCATTTGTTTTAATTTGTAGTTTTTTTAAGAATTCTCAGTTTTGGATTTTTTTGATTTAGGTTTAAAATCTAAGTTTTGAGTAGTTTAAATTTCAAGATTTGGTCGCCTGATTGCTACTCCAGCTTATGTCACAGTAAATAATGGTTTTCTTTGGTGGTTCATGAGTTGGGTTGGTGGAGAATTAATCATTTTGTTAATGGTGCCGGTTGTTGGTGGTGGTGGTAGGGGTGGTCATGGGAGGGGAAGAAGATGCAGGAGAAAGAGTGGGGATATCTTCATCATATAAATTTCCTATTTTATCCCTCAACAAATGGCACATGACCAAGCACATGGATATTTAACATCTAAATACTAACAGTGTTAGCCAAAGTGACCTTGACTGCACAAAGTGACCATTTGAGGTACTATACCTGCAACAAAAATGACATTAGGTACCAAACCTGCACAAGTGACCAATTAGGGTATTTTTTTATTTTATTTTTTGCATTTTTACCTAATATATAGAATAATTATAATAATTAACTAATCCTATTAATAATAAAAGTTAACATGTATAGTAACTATTATGGTTAACTAATACTATTAATATTAATAGTTAACGTATATAGTAACTATTATCGTTAACTAATCTATTAATAGTATTAGTTAACTTATATAGTAACTGTTAGGATTCTTTGTTAGTACACCCTCTTAGATTTGATTGATCCATGCCACGTGTCTTTTTAGGGACTTTAGGAATCATGTAATGAAGTTATACTTCAATTTCTAGATAAGTCAATTTCTAGACTTTTATTTGTCTTAGGCTGAGTTATGATCGGTTTGACCTCAGCGGTTTGGTTCTTCAAACCGCACTCGTTGCTATACTTGAACCGCCAGCATGGAGCCGCATACTTTCATCAAACTGCATTATGTGGTTATGATGAAACCGTACTTCAAGTCTTATATGGAACCTCTGATGCTATTTTGGTAGAACCGCAGATCATGAAACCGCATACTGCAGTTTTAATGAAACTGCATATCAAGTTCATTCATGGAACCGCTTCAGCACCTGGTGGAAAAGAAAATCATTGAATGAAGAATTCAAATTCATTCCTTGAGACAAACATTCCCTTTACAACCATAAAGGATGATTTATGACTTGACAAATAAACTTCAAGTTAACTTGGAGTTACTGCAAGGTATGTCGGTTTTGTCCAGCAAATTCAAATGTTTACCGTTAGTCCTTTCTCTGCAACAAATGACAGATGTCAGGTACTGGTGCCACAACTACCTAGGACTACAAGACAAAACCAAGGACGAAAATGACAGCTCAACCAACAGGATTTTGACAGTAGTTATACCATCAAGATTTAATTCAAATCTTTGTACAACGGTCACAAGGGTGCACTGCCTATAAATAGCTTTCATTTTTCCCCTTCTTTCTTTTCTTTCCCTTTTTCCTTTTTTTTCCTTTATTTCCTTTTTTCCCTTTTTTTCCTTTCTTTCCTAAAACAGGATTCCTTGCAAAATCACTCAAATTCCACAAAAGCCTCACACGAGAAAAAGAATTACGAATCATTAAAGGCAATGCAGAAAGAAGGACTTTCTCTCATTAAAGAAGAAAAAAATATATTATTTAGCAACAGTACCAAACATGAAAGAAGACCTCTCAGGTTGGGCAGTAAGGGTCGGAGAAGGGCAATCACTCATTCTTAAAACCAATTGGATCAGTGATCGATTTCTAGGTTTCGTCGTAAACCTAATTGGTAGTTCAATACGAATTCCAGATCTATCTAATTTGACCTACGAATGTGAATTTATGCGGAGATGCCAATAGATCTCATCTGGTACTATGAATTGAAGTGCGATGGTTGGCTGTTCATGGCTTAGCTATACCTACCGTTTCTTTTTTGGGGTCAATCTCAGCAATACAGTTCATCCAACGATAAAGTTTGAATTCCTACATTTAGTAGTCTTATTCGACAGCTAAAATGAATGCTTTTGACGGGAGTTCCAACAATGAAGGTTGCTGAGCTTCAAGAGATAATATTCCCAAGTTTTCAAAGTTTGCTTTGAAGATTTTACCCAGACATTCAAACCTTCAAATATCTCCTAAGCAAACCCAGAATTCTTCATCAAGCTTCAAGCCAAACAACTTTCATAATCAGCCTTGTACACCGAAAGTTTTCAATTGCTCAAACATCATTTAAATCATTAGAGCATTTGATCCCTTTCCACACACACACACACCCGATTTGTATGATCACATAGATTTAGATTATACACTTCGAATACACCGGTTGTTATAATAGCTTTGTTAGGTTAGATTGTTTATTTAGAGTTTAGATTATTCATTGTAATCTTGTAAAAGCTCCTCTAAATTAATACAAGTCTAGTAGCTATTATAAAATCCTAGACTAACCATCTAGGTAGAGGACGTAGTTCATCAAGAACGAACATCTTCAAATTTGTGTGTTTGATCCTTATTTTTCTGTCTTGTTCTTTAATTTTCATATTTGTGGTTTCTCAGTTAGTTCATCTATGAAATGACTTGAAAAATGAATTGTGCTTTCCTTTGATCTTTAAGTTCAGATTATCTTGTGCATCATTGTGTTTTTTCAACCCAGTCAAACCGCCCAACTCTTTATCTATCCTCTTGGCCAAACCGCAAACCTCCGCTGTGCATTTTATCAGTTCGGTTCTTGTGCTTTGAACCGCAGTTGGCCAAACTGATAAGTACTCAGTTGAATTTTAAGGGTATTTTCGAAAAAGTTGTAACCGCTATTCACCTCCCTCTAACGGTTCTATACCCTTGTTTCCCTCTGGGACCAACAGTAACTATTATAGTTAACTAATACTATTAATAGTAATAGTTAACCTACATAGTAACTATCGTTGTTACCTACTACTATTATAGTACTCCCTCCGTCCCAGTTTAAAGTTCTTAGTTTGATTTTGCACGCTTATTAATAAACCAAGGTAAAATTGGGTCAAAACATAGTAGTGTGTGGTAGTGTGTGGAAGATATAATTGTTCATTCATAAAGCAAGTGAGTGAAAAGTAGATAGGTAAGTGATGGTTTTTTGGTAATATATGAACTTTATGAGAACAAACTTGTCTAAAACGCTGTTCATACTTTTCCATTTAAGGAATAAAGCAACTAAGAACCTTAAACTGGGACATAACAAAAAGGAAAGTAATAACCTTAAACTGAGACGGAGGGAGTAATAGTTAACTTATATACTAACTAATATAATTAAATAATACTATTACTAGTAATAGTCAACCTATATAATATCTATTATCATTTACTAATATTATTAGCTAATGATAAGAATACCAAGAGAAACTTATAAATATTGATGGTGATGACATGGCTTCACCAAAAGCAAGCTTTAGCCTAAACAGTCCACGTGGCGAACTCATTTACCTCCGCGTCGACTTTTAATATATATATAGATTTATTACATCTTGGTTAATAATATTTTTTGTAGAAAATTTAAATTTATTATTTACACATTGTTATATACTGTTAAAATTGTAATAAAATTATTGTTTTGTTAAAAATTTAACACTTATGTTGATATGGATAAAAAAAAAAAAAAGGAAGGAAACCTTACTGCATGAGATGTGGGAGTAAATTGTAATGAAATTATTTTACTTGGAAACTTTGTCAACTTTTAATCCATCTCAAAAAATTAATTTGTAGTAAACTAGTAATACTTGGAACTACACATGACCAAAAGGAACCAGTGGAACCGGTGGGTAGAACCGGATCCGGGAACATGATAGAACCGAGAACCGTCGGAACTGAGAACCGTCGGAACCGAGAACCGAACGGAATCGGGAACCGTGTATAGCCGGTTTGAATACGGGTCCGAAGTTAATGGAACCGTGGAACCGGCGGTTACGGAACCGTGGAACCGAACGGTTCCAAAGGTCACTAGATTCAAACTAGCTATTGGTTGCCCCCCTCCCCCTCCTTCCCATTAATAGCCGTTAGGCACATGGAGGAATATAGCTGTTTGTAACAGTTGTATTTAACTTTTTGGTCAGGTTTGACCAATTTTGACCTTCTTTTTGGAAGATTTTTTAGGTAACAAAAAAAAATAAAGATAAACACTTACCTGATTGCAGTGTTCTAAAACGCGGACTAGGCGGCGCCTAGGCACTGGGCGGAGGAGCAACGCCGGGACTTTGGGAAAATCGGGCGGATTAGGCGTTCTGAGATTATGCGGCGCTTAGGCGGCCTAGTCGGCGCCTAGGCGGCGCCTAGGCGGGCTAGGCGCGTCGAGATCCGTCGAGGGGATGACGGAGATGGACGAAATTAGAGCAAAAAATAAAACCCCAACCTGGAATTAGGAGCCGACATTCGCCATAAATTACCAAGGCGAAGTGATGATATCTGCCATAGCTGCCGTCAGAATCCATAGCGCCGTTTCTGCCTCCGTCTTTTGTGTGTGCGTTATGTGTGCGATGAGGATTGAGAGCTGGGAAAAAATCAAAAACGGCGGAAGGGGATAAAAGAACTAGGGTTTTTCTCATTTAGGTCATACGGAGTTGTATTATCCGGTGGCTAATATTATGCCCCCCCCCCCTTTTCATTAGATATTGTTTATGCTCTTTTGACCTTTGAAATTTGAAAATAGATCCAAAATGTTGGAATAGAGGACCAACCGGGACTAGACTTCGGAGCAAAAAGGAAGAAAATCGTCGGAGGGACTATTGTTCTGGGCCGCCACCCAGGGTGATGGTGGGCGACCGCCCACTTAATCAGTTTGTTCATCCGGAGGAGCAGTTTTATGGGCGACCGCCCAGGACCAATATGGGCGACCGCCCACTTGTCGGGAGAGGCAAAAACTGGTTCGGATTTTAGGCCAATTTTTGGGTTCCTTTGTCCATCTAGGGTTAGGTTTGTATTCCTGGGCACATATTTAAGTAAAGTTCCGCCCCTAAACTCATTGTAACTTCAAGATAACATATTTTAGTGCAAGATCCTGGCTTGGTAGTGCCCCTAGACGTAGTCAAACATATTGACGAACTGGGTAAACAATTTCTTGTGTCTTTTCTTTGGTTTATTTCTTGTGCTTTGTTTGTGTGCCGTTATTTTCTTGGGGTTATTGCTTGGGTTGTGAGGGTCTAATCCACAACAACTGGTATCAGAGCTCTGGTTGGAGATCAGGGTTAATCGATCGATTGGTTTATCGGACGATTGGGGTTTGTCAAGCAATCAAGAATGGGCAAGGACAAACAAGCGGTGGAGAAATTTGATGGTTCTGACTACGGGTTTTGGAGGATGCAAATAGAGGATCTCTTGTACAACAAAGATATCTATAAACCTCTACGGGTTTGTCGAAGTGGATCGCTAAGACTACCAAGAAGGTGAAGACCACAAAGGAGCTATTGGATTATCTTACTGAGAGATTTGAAACTCCATCTGCTGCAAACAAGGTTGATTTGATATGCAAGATGGGTAGTCTCAAGATGCAAGAGGGAGGATCCTTAGCTAAACACATCGATGAGTTTATGGATGTTATAGACTCATTGACTGCGTTGGATATTACGTTTGATGATGAGGTTCATGCATGTTTGTTGCTAGCGTCTTTACCAGGAAGTTGGAGCGGAACGGTGACAGCGATCAATGCTTCAACGGGTAAGAACAAGTTGAAGTATGATGATGTTAAGGATTTCTTGTTGGGCGAGGAAAATCGTTTGAAGAAGTTGGGGACATCGTCTACTTCGGGATCGGCCTTAGCTACTACTAGCAGGGGAAGGCCGGGTACTAGCAATAAGGGGAGAACTGAATCAAGGGAAAACGTAGTGGGTGGTAAGGGCAAGGCAGTGGAGATCATAGATAAACCAAGGGTCGCGAAAGGATCGGTGCAGTGTTATCATTGCAAGGAGTAAGGACACTACAAGAAGGATTGTCCCAATCGTGGGGGAAATTCGGTGAATGTGACAGTCGAAGGTGATGATGTACTGGTTCTGAGTGTTAGTAGTGCACTAGAATTATGGGTGCTGGATTCGGGGGCATCATTCCACTCTTGCGGGCATGCAGAAGAGATGGAGAATTATACTTCCGGTGATTTCGGTAAGGTCTATCTGGCGGATGGCGAGCCTTTGGAAATCAAGGGGAAGGAGTATGTCAGAATAGGAGCATCGGACGGGAAGGTCGTACATCTACACGGGGTCAGACACATTCCGGGTTTGAAAAAGAACCTGCTTTCAGTTGGGCAGTTGGATGAAGAAGGTTACAAGGTAACTTTTGGCTGCAGGAACTGAGTTATTACCAAGGCGGATTCTGAGATCGCTCGGGGTAATAAAGAGGGGACATTGTATTTGGCGAATAACACCAAGGATAGTATCGCGGTGGCGTCAGCCAAGGGTGATACAGATTTGTGGCACTATCGATTGGGTCACATGAGTGAGAAGGGGATGAAAGTACTTTGCTCAAAGGAAAGACTACCGGGTTTGAAGACAGTCGACGTGGGGATCTGCGAAGATTGTGTGTTTGGCAAACAGGCGAGGAGTAATTTCTCGAGGACAGGTAGGGCTTTGAGGGAAGCAAAGTTGGATTTGGTCCACACGGATTTGTGGGGGCCGGCCCCGGTAACTTCTCTAGGTGCTGCGTCATATTACATGACCTTTATTGATGATTCGACAAGGAAAGTCTGGGTTTATTTCTTGAAACACAAAGATGAGGCATTCGAGGTGTTTAAGAAATGGAAGGCTTTGGTGGAGAATCAGACGGGTCTTAAGCTTAAATGCTTGAGATCAGATAATTGTGGGGAGTATGAGCTCGGGGAGTTCAAGGAATATTGTGCAGCGAATGGCATTCGCATGGAGAAGACTCCAAAGGGCACACCACACCACAATGGGGTTGCAGAGAGGATGAACAGGACATTGAACGAGCGGGCTAGAAGTATGAGGTTGAAGTGTGGACTTCCGAAGACGTTCTGGGCATATGCAGTTGACACGACAGCTTTCTTGATCAATCGGGGACCATCGGTACCATTGGGGAATGAAATTCCAGAGGAAGCATGGAGTGGCAAGCAGGTAAATCTGTCCTTTCTTCGCATATTTGGTTGCGTTTTAAATGTTCATATTGACTCTGCTGATAGAACTAAGTTAGATGCAAAATCTGTAAAATGTACGTTTATTGGGTATGGCGGGGATGACTTCGGGTATAAGTTTTGGGATGACCAAAACCACAAAATTATTCGTAGTCGAGATGTGGTATTCAATGGACAGGTATTGTACAAGGACAGAAAGGGGGCATCTGATGATATTAGTTCGGAACCGGAGGTTGTAGAGGTGGATATTCCAGACTCGGGTGGGAGCAGGACGGTTCATGATGACCAAGGTCAGGGGGTCACTGAAGATGAACCACATACTCGAGAACCGGATATTCCGCTGCGTAGATCCAGCAGATTGCGTGGATCACCTGACAGGTATACTCCTTCAAATTACTATTTGTTGCTGACAGATAGTGGTGAGCCGGAATGTTATGCGGAGGCTGTTCGTATTGTACTTTGTGATAAGTGGAAAGCTGCGATGGATGATGAGATGGACTCATTGAAGGCCAATAAAACTTGGGAGTTGATTAAACTGCCTAAGGGGAAGAAGGCATTGCATAACAAGTGGGTTTACATGATCAAGGAGGAAGCAAACGGCAGTAAACGTTACAAGGCAAGGCTGGTTGTAAAAGGGTTTCAGCAAAAGTACGGTATTGACTACACCGAGGTATTCACTCCTGTTGTGAAAATGACCACTATCAGAATGGTTCTGGGGATAGTAGTGGCGGATAACTTGTTGCTGGAACAGATGGATGTAAAGACGGCCTTTCTTCATGGTGATTTGGAGGAAGAAATTTACATGGTACAACCAGAGGGTTACTTGTCTAAGGGTAGCGAGGAACTGGTTTGCAGGTTGACTAAGAGCTTGTATGGCCTTAAACAAGCTCCTAGGCAGTGGTACAGGAAGTTCGATGGATTCATGCACGATATTGATTTTATCAGATGTGAGGCGGATCATTGTTGCTACTTCAAGAACACGGACAATGGGTATATAATCTTGCTGTTATATGTGGATGACATGTTAATAGCGGCCTCTAGCAGTAGAGAGGTAAACAGATTGAAGGCTCAGTTGTCAGAACGGTTCGAGATGAAGGATTTGGGAGAGGCCAGAAAAATCTTGGGCATGCGGATTGACCGGAATAGGGAGTTGGGTAAGTTGGTTCTTTCACAGGCAGAGTATGTCGAGAAGGTCTTGGCTAGATTTTGCATGGAAGAGGCGAAGCCAACGGGTACACCATTGGGTATGCACTTCAAGCTATCCGAGAAGGAATCACCTAAGGGCAAGGAGGAGCGTGACAAGATGGAGAGAACTCCATATGCTTCGGCAGTGGGGAGTCTAATGTATGCAATGGTGTGTACAAGGCCGGACATTGCACATGCGGTGGGAGTAGTCAGCCGGTACATGGGCAATCCAGGGAAGCAACATTGGGAAGCGGTTAAATGGATCCTGCGCTACTTAAAGGGTACTGCTGGTAAGGCTCTATGTTTCTCAAGCAAGGAGGTCGTGTTGGCGGGTTATGTGGATGCGGATTTGGCATCAAGTGATCTTGATAAGAGGAGAAGTACTACGGGTTATGTTTTCGCATTGGGTGGTACGTCTATCTCCTGGGCTTCTAAATTACAGAAGATCGTGGCTCAGTCGACTGCGGAAGCAGAATATGTGGCAGTGACAGAGGCAAGCAAAGAGATGGTATGGTTGCAGAACTTCTTGGGTGAACTTGGGAAGACGCGAAGTGGTAATGCTCTCTACAGTGACAGTCAGAGTGCAATTCATTTGGCTAGGAATCCGGCGTTTCATTCTAGGACGAAGCACATTGAGCTGAGGTTTCACTATATCAGGCATCTCTTAGAGAGGAAGATCTTAAGGCTGGAGAAGATTTTGGGATCGGAGAACCCGGCTGACATGTTGACCAAGGTGGTAAACCTTGAAAAGTTGAAGCTATGTATAGCTTCAATTGGGCTTGGAGAATGGGAGAGGAGGAAGGCACTACCATGTTCGAGGTGAGCACTAGGACGACACCAAGGATGAGTTGAAGAATGGATACGGGGCTTGTATGCGCGGTTGATCTCTAAGTGGGAGATTGTTGGAATAGAGGACCAACCGGGACTAGACTTCGGAGCAAAAAGGAAGAAAATCGTCGGAGGGACTGTTGTTCTGGGCGGCCGCCCAGGGTGATGGTGGGCGACCGCCCACTTAATCAGTTTGTTCATCCGGAGGAGCAGTTTTATGGGCGACCGCCCAGGACCAATATGGGCGACCGCCCACTTGTCGGGAGAGGCAAAAACTGGTTCGGATTTTAGGCCAATTTTCGGGTTCCTTTGTCCATCTAGGGTTAGGTTTGTATTCCTGGGCACATATTTAAGTAAAGTTCCGCCCCTAAACTCATTGTAACTTCAAGATAACATATTATAGTGCAAGATCCTGGCTTGGTAGTGCCCCCAGACGTAGTCAAACATATTGACGAACTGGGTAAACAATTTCTTGTGTCTTTTCTTTACTTTATTTTTTGTGCTTTGTTTGTGTGCCGTTATTTTCTTGGGGTTATTGCTTGGGTTGTGAGGGTCTAATCCACAACACAAAACACCCACCAATTAGATTTAGTGTACTCCTTAACGTCCCAACTTCTAGTACTAATTACTAAATCTTATACTTCCTCCGTCACGGAGTAAGAGTCCTACCCCTCATTTGCACGCTTATTAATAAATTTTGGAAGTGATGTAAATGTTGTGGGTGTAAAAGTAAATTAGGAGAGATAATGAGTGGGAGATAATAGTAAATTGATTGGTGTTGTGAGTATAAAAGTAAAATAGGAGAGAGAATGAGTGGGGTGAATAGTAAAGATTATTTGCCATTTTAGGAATAGGACTCTTACTCCGGGACGTACCAAAATGAAATGTAGGACTCTTACTTTGGGACGGAGGGAGTAATATTTACATGTTATGTTTGAAACCTTGAATTAATAGTGCAAAATATAATATATTTTTTCTAAATTCTCGGCCCCGCCTAGGCCTCTAGGCGCTAGGCCCGGCTCCGCCACCTAGCGACCGCCTAGCGCTTTTTAGAACCTTACCTGATTGTAATATTTTTAATTATATTAATAAAATTACAAGGGTACCGTCCTCTTTTTTAAAATTAATATTTTTTTTATTTTTTAGGGTTAATGACAATTTAGACCCTGAAGTATGATACCACCCTTCCAATCGAGCCTTGCATGTCTTTTTTCGCCTGATCGGACCCTGGGGTGATTCATTTTCGCCAGTTAGGGCCTTTTTGACGGAATTCGTTAAAAAATCAGTTAAAAGGCATGTGCCGTGCACGTGACTAACAGAATTGCGTTGTTTGAAGTTGATGTTTCTTTTAAGGGGTTTAATGAAAATTCGAAACTTAATAGGGCTGAAAATAAAAATAATTAATAAAATAGTAAATAAAAGGGTTTTTAAAGTTATTTTCAAAATATTAATAAAAAATAAAATTAAATGAGAATTTTATTTTATAAACAAAATAAATCAAATTTTACATTTACCAAAAAAAATCTTCATCCAATAAATATGCAACATTTTATAATTTATAATAAAAACGAAAATTAAATAAGAGTTTTATTTTAAAACTTGTTATTGTAAAGGGCTTCAAGCATGGATTTGGGAATGGAAAATATCATACATACTGTATATTCCTCTCTCTCTCTCTCTCTCACGCCAACTCCGTCTCCTACCCTTACCTCCCCGCCGCCGCCACATTCGTCTTCCTCCCCAGCACCACCATATTCATCGACCTCCCTCGCGACCTTTCCTTCAACATCTATCCCTATCTTCACTATCTTAGTAACATCAATTTCGTTGATTTCACATATGGAATTTCTATTTTCGAGCAAACTGAAATCGATTTTGCCGGAATTGAGGAGACGAAGAAGTTATTGATGGTGGTCGTTGGGCTGCGTCCCCAAATTCCTTGGCGTCCCTTGTTTCCCTCTCATCTTCCTCAACTCAGATTTAAGTTATTGATTTACATTTTTTTTATTTGTGTTCAATTCAAGTTTCAATTTAATTGAGTGATTTTTGGTGGTACTGTTTGTAATGAAATTTGTGGGTTTATGAGTGGGTATGTTAGGGTTTGGTATGTAAAATAATTGGGGGTGGGTTGAATTTGGTGGGTTTGAAGCCCGATTTCTTCAGGAAGGATGATATTAGTGGAAAGCAAAATCGTCCATTCGGTGAAAGATCTGGATTCTTTAATCTGCCCTCAGATTCAGGTGGGTACGCTCTTAATGAAAATGAATTTCCAGTAGGTCACATGAGAAGAAGAGAGTATGAAGACCCTGGGAATCTGCAAATAGGAGAACAATACAAGGGGTGGTGGAGACTTGGTTGGGTCGGCAAAAACTATATACACAGCCCGGTAAATACACAGCCCATTTAATTCCATCGCTGCCCTTGCACGTCTCGTGTATACTTACACGAGATGAGAGCTTACATCTCGTGTACATATACACGAGATACATCTCGTGTAAGTACACACGAGATGAGATCTCGTGTATGTATACACGAGATGTAAGCTCTCATATCGTATAAGTATACACGACATAGGCATCTGAGCCTGCTTTTCCACAACCGCAACAGCAAAAGCAACAATAAACATAACTTGGAATGAAATTTGATTCTCAAATAGGACATCTCCACAAAACATCAATAGACCATTACACATATACTATCGCCTAATTGTATACGAAATGAAAGTGTTAACAAGGATAAGCATATAATTCAAACATTCATACAAACTGGATAAATCAAAAACCATTACACATATATTATCCTATATGTAATCTTCTTTGTCTACTTGCATCGGTATCCTCCTCATAGAGTTGACTGAACTCTGCTATCCTATCTTGGTATGGGAGGAGTAGCTGGCTTGCGGTTGGATCACAGCGGTTCCGATAAAGGTTTGGTGGTGGTGGTATTGGGTAATCATTGCCTAACATGCGCAGCTGCAAAAGTAATAACAGTTAAATACAAGACAATGAAATATAATGAATATAAGTAAGACAACTAAATATAACTAATATAGATGAGACAATTAAGTTTCATACCGCTATAAAATGGTTTCCATTGACTTGTCCCACCACAACTGTGTTCACCGGTGGTTGTACTGGTGCAGTCACTGGAAGGCATAACATACCACCGCTAGTCGAGTAAGAAATGAACGCCACATTATACCTCGTGGCAATGATGTGCCCAAGATCTGGGAGCTCTATCCAATAATCACTGGGCGCCGTCCGGCTATAGCAAGCAATCTTACATAAGAGTTCTCTTACCGATATCCAAGGTAGAACTCTTTCGTAAAGGTCTTGGCGAGCAAGCACCTCATTGTAACATTCTTTGCGCACTTCAGCCCACTTCTCCTCATCTCCGTATATCTGTGCTGCTACGGCTCTATAGCCACAATGTCCATCTGATGCCACATCTATGATGCCTCCAATACGCGGGGTAATGAAAGGCGGAAAAGACTCTACATACGGGGAGCTGTATAAACTAGTATAATTGGGCTGTCCATTTCCCTCTCCACGACCCTGACCCTGATCCCGTCCTCGTCCTCGACCTCGACCTCGGCCTCGACCACGTCCTCTCCCACGACCGGAAGGAGCTACTGGTGGATGAGACGTAGGAGTACTAGCAGGGGTAGATGGTGTTTGTCCTGAAGGTGATTTCCGTTTGCGGGTGGACTCCGAACTCGCTTGGGTTGATGCAATGAATGCACATCTAGACCTGAAATAGGGCAAAGAAAAAAGAGTGAGAAGCATTCATACTGTTGTTTGAAAGTGTTAAAAAAATTGATGCTGCTGCTGATGTGTCTCGTGTAAGTCCACACGAGACATATCTCGTGTGGTTTTACACGTGACAAGTCTCGTGTAATACAACACGAGATATGTCTCGTATGGACTTACACGAGACACATCAGCAGCAGTTAAACAGTAGCAGCAACACAACAGCACAATAGCAAAAAATTTGAGACATAATTGAATGAAGATATATACCCTTTGCCAGTCGAGGATGGTGTAGCGGGGACTCCAAAAAATTTGTTAGTATGCTCCCAATCTGACAGTTCTCTGGAACTTCCGGCCCGGGGTTCATTCGGCTTTGAAATATGATCCGGCTCCATCGTTTTGAATAACTGTCTCCTTACCGGTTCAGGCTCCTTAGATGAAGGGTTGTCTACTTCAATGTCCAACTTCTTCCAAAACTCATGAATCGTGGACAGCTCAATCCGTCCCTGACACTCCTCTATCTGTGCAATCTCATGACTACATGGAAGTCCATGTGTCCGCCTGTAGTAACACCCGCAGGCAGCCTCAGTGATTACATAACCCCCATTATGACGCTGCTTGATTTTCTGAATTCGATCATGCTCTTGTCTGATAATGCGAAAGGCTACCGTTGACACTCTAGTGAATATGTTGCGATATAGATTGCGGGTCCTCAAATCAATTGGATATCTGGTCCTTGATCTATTCATACCCTGTTTGATAGTTTTTAGTTGGATATCTATGATTTTATGAGCCTTTTTAAACAGTGTGTCAAAAGTAGAAGAAGCACTCCCCAATGCCTTCTTCAACCTGTTATGCTCACCCTCAGTCCTGTTTGTGGTATGGGTCCCGAAGTGTGTTAACACATCCGTGTGCATGGACAGAATATTCTGAGAGTACAAATTAAGCCATGTCTCGCGGAGGTAATCCAATAGTGCAGGATAAGATCTGAAACGGTCACGAAGCTCTGCCCAACGTAAGTCCCATTCGTCGGGGTTAGGGGCTGAGATTGGATAATTGAACGTCCTCATGAATGATTCTGCGAAGTCCTCGCTACCTGTATGCTCCAACCCTTTCCTTCTAACATTCATTTCGATATGCCTCCGACACAAGAAGTGTGCGGTGTGGGGAAAAACTGTATGGAGAGCGCTGATGAAACCCAACTCACGATCAGTGACAAAAACTGTAGGCAAACGGGGAGGTGTAAACAGACTGTGCAAATTGTTCAATGCCCATTCGTAATCACCCGTACTCTGATGCCTGAGGAACGCAGACGCTATTGTGAAATTATGCCCGGTGGAAGTAAAACCTACAAACTGCAAGTAGTACAGTCCGTAGCAGTTGGTGTTGTGAGTGCAGTCACCCTGTACAACATATGGAAAACAGTTCAGAATCTTCATTGCTAATGGGTGAGAGAAGAATATGTCTTCGATCATGCCAGTCTCAGCGTCTTCCCTCGTGTAGCTAGTATATTCATTATCACTGAGTAACTTAAGGAATTGTTGTAGCAGGCTCCTCCCTTGTCGTTCCCCTTCTCTATATTTTGACACGGCATTCCGGACGTGCATCGGAGTGCTCACGTTCTTCTCATCCTGCATCTTTAGCATTGCCACAATGTCATTTGGACGCACTGAACATTCACTTGCGGTACACACAGCGTCATATTCCCCAGGTGTCAATTTCCCGAGAGGAAAACCTTCCGGGTACAAAGGAAAGGCATGATTATGTATGCCATTCCTCACAACATAACCCCATGACCCATCAACACCCCTCTCTGTGGCGTATAGTTTAAAACTGCAATCTCTTTTCTTTGTACTAGTCTTCCTAATGTTATTTGATCTTCCAGTCCTGTGTTGTCCACCAAAATGACATTGGTCAAATTCTAAACGGAAATTGAGTTAGAAATTTGTGACATTATTAGGTTTTTTAGGGTTTTAAGGAAAATGTCCCGATGTTGTGAAAATGGTATACGACTACCTAGTTTATTTTTTTTTAATTTTTTTCTAGGCTCTAAATGACATTTTAAGACATTTCCATTAGTATGACATTGGTCAAATTCTAAACGGAAATTGAGTTAGAAATTTGTGACATTATTAGGGTTTTTAAGGTTTTAAGGAAAATTTCCCGATGTTGTGAAAATGGTATACGACTACCTAGTTTATTTTTTTTTATTTTTTTTCTAGGCTCTAAATGACATTTAAAGTGTTTTTCATTAGTACCACTTTCCTCAAAATCCAAATGGAAATTGAGTTAGAAATTTGTGACATTATTAGGGTTTTTAGGGTTTTAAGGAAAATGTCCCGATGTTGTGAAAATGGTATACGACTACCTAGTTTGTTTATTTTTTTTTTTCTAGGCTCTAAATGACATTTAAAGTGTTTTTCATTAGTATTACTTTCCTCAAAATCCAAATGGAAATTGAGTTAGAAATTTGTGACATTATTAGGGTTTTTAGGGTTTTAAGGAAAATGTCCCGATGTTGTGAAAATGGTATACGACTACCTAGTTTATTTTTTTTTATTTTTTTCTAAGCTCTAAATGACATTTAAAGTGTTTTTCATTAGTATCACTTTCCTCAAAATCCAAATGGAAATTGAGTTAGAAATTTGTGACATTATTAGGGTTTTTAGGGTTTTAAGGAAAATGTCCCGATGTTGTGAAAATGGTATACGACTACCTAGTTTATTTTTTTTTATTTTTTTTCTAGGCTCTAAATGACATTTAAAGTGTTTTTCATTAGTATCACTTTCCTCAAAATCCAAATGGAAATTGAGTTAGAAATTTGTGACATTATTAGGGTTTTTAGGGTTTTAAGGAAAATGTCCCGATGTTGTGAAAATGGTATACGACTACCTACTTTATTTTTTTTTATTTTTTTTCTAGATTCTAAATGACATTTTAAGACATTTCCATTAGTATGACATTGGTCAAATTCTAAACGGAAATTGAGTTAGAAATTTGTGACATTATTAGGGTTTTTAGGGTTTACACTAGATGACATCTCGTGTAACACCACTCGAGATGCATCTCGAGTGGGTTTATACGAGACTTGTTTCGTGTAAACACACACGAGATGCATCTCGTGTAAACCCACACGAGACACATCTCGTGTGGGTTTACACGAGATACATTAGTAGTCTCAACACCAGCAACAACACAACAGCAACAACACAACAGCAACAACAACAGCAAAACATCATGTCCTCGGGGGGGGGGGGGGGAGGGGGGTTTTACGAAACACTAGAATAAACTATTGAATCGGGAGGGGGATTTAAAACGATAACTAAAATAAAAATACCATCATATTAACAAACTAGTAGAGGTGTCAATAAAAACTAGAATAAAATGTGTCCATTACAATACAATGAAAAACAAAAATAAAATAAAATCCTAAGGCTGCGGTGGAAGTCCTAAAATCTCACCGGCCCGTCTAAGACCAACTAGCCAGTGCTCGGGGGCACTGGGATCCGACAAAAATGGAAGTATGATAGCTCGCAACTCCGCAATCCCTGCGACAGAAGGCTGCGGTGGAACATCAGGTGGGGGAGGTGGAATGTCACCGGGTGGATCGTGTATCGGATTAGCTATCCGAACATGACTCCTAGCCCTAAACCAAGACATATAATCTGGAGTCACGAAGGGAACAGCCACGGGATGATCTCCAGTAAATAGTGGCCCCCAACGGACATCGGCCCTAAACTCCGCCATGCCAAAAGCCACCCACTCCTGCCAAACCTGATCTCCGTCACCGTAACGCTTCTGGTACCCCTTCTGACCCTTTGCCAAAACGCATAACTCGGTCGCCATGGGGGGCAGTCTGGGGATCCTCTGCTGGTACCCGAACTGCCTAGTCACACGATCAGGCATATACGCCTCTGTGATGTCACAAAAGCGTATAACACCCCTGTAGTATGAAACAGGTAGTATCGCGTCCGACCCGGTCCCATAAGGAGTCCAAATAACCTGTGAGTAGACATTGTTAGGCAAAGTCAACAGAATATCGGAAGGAACGACACAAAAACGTATAATAGTTTTAATATGAATAACTCACACTGTCAGCCCCCATCCTGTCAAGAATGCGGCGATACTACACAAGATGATCGAATGTCCTCCCAGCCGAATCATCACGAGACCATCTACGGGCTCTCGGCTGCCCCTGCTGCCAATGGGGGTCAGTAACTCGCCGAAAACCCGGAAAGTACTCGTATATCCAGGCCTGAGATGTATGTAAAAAAGTATTAAATACTACTCAAATGCAACATTTAATAACAAGGGGGGGAAGTAGACAGTAAAAAGATAGTGAATAGAGTAAGATGTACCTCTAGGAGAGCCGCACAACCGCCCATCTGCTTGCATCCGGATCTGGACGCCTTCCCCAACTCTCGGTACATATATGCCAAAGTGGATGATCCCCAGGAAAGAGTGGGGAGGCTGGCTAGATCCATGCACAGGGGCAGGTAGGCTGTGGGCACCTTATCCCCGCTCTTGTCCACGAACATCGTGCAACCCAATAGGTGCAGGATATACGCGGACGCACGATGGGCATCTGTCATGCCGCCTCTACGCTGAGTAAATAGACGCCTGACATCCCTCAATAAATAACCAGTGCCGCTCAACTGGAGGTGTCTAGAGATGCCAGATACGTCAGGCGCTGGATCCGTATAGCGAACAACTCCACCATCAATCCTGATACCTGTAAATTGAAGATGCAATAACACATTTTAGTATAAGAGATGAATGTAGACAGTTCATATAATATATGTAGACAGTTATATAATTGTGAATGGAGTATCGAAGCGATGTTATAAAAACATACCCAGGATATGAAAACTGTCATGTAAAGTAATCGTCATCTCCCCCCACGGCATGTGGAACGAGTTAGTCTCAGGAGACCACCGTTCCAAAAATGCTGTTAGGAGGGCATGGTTAGGCCTATGAATGACGGAATCATGCAGATGCTGGAGGCCAGATGCATCTACGAGGGCCAGCCAGGCTCTATCAGCAACCGGCTGCTCATCACGCTTGAACCTGTTCATTCGAAACAAAAAATATTATCAGTACTCAAGAAAAGCAGCATAGGATGATAATTAATGGAATATTTAGAGTGTGTGGTATAAATAACTTCAATATTTAAAACATTTCACATTAATGCTAAGCTTACTGTGCAAGATGCGTGAGTCTCGTATGGAAAGTTACCAATCCCTCAGTAGTAGAGTCACCCCAAATCTGTCTGGCTCGGTGGTCACCGAACCCGTACATCAGTGAAACATCCTCTGGCCCACCACCGGGGTCCCTCTGAAGCTGCCATGATGGTGGCGCATCCTGACCCCGCCTCCTCCCGTGTCTCAGAGGTCTAGGCGGCTCTACTACATCATCATCCTCATCATCCTCCTCCTCCTGCACCCCCACCTCCACCTCCTCCTCCTCCTCCTCATCATCCTGCCCCCCCTCCTGCCCCTCCCCATCCTCCTCCCCATCATCACTATCACTCTCCTCCTCCCCATCATCACTATCACTCTCCTCTTCCCCATCATCACTATCCTCCTCCTCCTCCTCACTATCCCCATCGACCGCCGCCTCCTCCTCCTGAACATCATCAGCTGCTGCCGCCTCCTCCTCCCTCTCCTCCTGCTCATCATCAGCTGTGGCATCCTCGTCATTCCGAGCCTTGCTCCGGTTTTCTCCTCTCTCCAAACGCTCTTCAGCCTTCCTCTTTCTAGATGAAACGGTCATAGGATCACGTGCCTACAAAAAACACAAATAAGAGACAATACATTAGCGACAGTTACAGTAGATTAAATAAATGAACACAATGCTGACTGATAATTCACAATGCTGATATTCAGAAGGTTCACATCTCGTGTAACACCACTCGAGATGAATCTCGAGTGGGTTTACACGAGATGACATCTCGTGTAACACCACTCGAGATGAATCTCGAGTGGGTTTATACGAGACTTGTCTCGTGTAAACACACCCGAGATGCATCTCGAGTGGTGTTACACGAGACACACCAAATCCATCAAACCCAAACATCCCAGATTAATAACAGGAAAAAAATATCCCAAAGAGTGTGTTGTGTACATTTTGTTCGTAATTTGAATAATTTTGTATTTGAATCCAATTTTACATTTTTCAAATTATGTTTAATTGGGAATATAGAAATGTAAAATAAGGTTAAAAATTGCTTACCTTTTTCACAGGCGCTGTAGACGAGCTAGTCCCGGCGGCGATGTGGGCAGCGGCGGTCCCGGCGGCGGTCTTGGGTATTTTAACTTTCACCATTTCAATTTCGAAAGTTTTTTTTTTTTTTTTTACTGTGAGAGAGAGAGGTGAGAGAGAAGAACAGAGCGAGAGAAAGAGAAAGAACGACGGTGAGCGACGACGGTGACAGAGACGGTGAGAGAGAGACGTTAGAGAGAGAGACTGTTCTTCATCGTTGTTTCAAACTGAGAGAGAGAGAGAGGGGGGTTAGGGAGCGAACGTGAGGGAGAGTGAAATTGAAAAAAAAAAAATATATATATATATAGGGGTACTTTGGTAATTTAATGGGGCTGTGGAAATAAGGGGCTGTGTATATAAATATATCCGGTTGGGTCTGATGTTTTACCTAGCTATGGAGGATGAATTAAGTGATGGTAAAGATTAGTTTTTTTTTTTTTTTTAAATATTATTATTATGTAGATGTCAATTAATATAGGTATAATTAATAAAAAATTTGGGAAAAAATTTAATTACTTATATTCCTCACAAAGAAGTGCTCCATAATTAATTAAAATATAGTATATTTTTTGTTTCATTTTTAAATCATTATAATTATTTATAATTATTTATAGTCCTCATATAAAAATTACTTAACAATATTAATACAAAAGTTAATAAAGCAATTACTTATTTATATCCAATGAAATGTTTTTTTATTAATATTTCTTTTAAAAGTTTGATAATATTTTGATTTTAGCCCTCTTGAATTTTAGAATTTTCTTTAGGCCCCTTAAAAGAAATATCAACTTCAAACTACCCAATTCCGTTAGTCACGTGCACGGCACATGCCTTTTAACTGACTTTTTAACGAATTCCGTAAAAAATGCCCTAACTGGCGAAAATGAATCACCCCAGGGTCCGATCTGGCGAAAAAAAACATGCAAGGCTCGATTGGAAGGGTGGTATCATACTTCAGGGTCTAAATTGTCATTAACCCTATTTTTTTATTAGATGCTTGAAAATAAACTAACCAAATTTGGACTAAACTGCAAAAAAAAGAGTTAATTGGCAGGAACCGCCGGATAGAACCGGGAACCGGATTAAGACGGTTCAAATACGGTTCTGGCTTTCCGGGAATCGGCGGTTCTGGAACCGGGAATCGAAACCGGAACCATTTGGGCAAGTCTACTTGGAACCACTGCCGGGCCTACTTTGTAGGTTAAGGGGGGCGGCCCCAGTTCGTCAAATTCTTTGATTAGTGCAATGTTTGTAAATTTTAAATTAATTAGTGCAATAAATTAAACTTTACCTCCCTTTTAGTGATGGAAAAAATACACTAAATTTTTTTCTTACTCCTTTATACTACTAAAAATAATTTTGCCCCCCTTCAATTTTTTTTTTTAGTCCTCCACTGCTTGGAACTCAATCATCTTCTAATATATTCGTAAAAGTTATTCAATTTAACTATTTAATTCTCATTTATTGCAACTTAGAATATTCATTCTTGGTCACATTTTCAATTAAATAGGTGCAGTTAGATTGGCCCTTTCAACTGAAAGCAACGTCGTCACAATCTACTTTCGAAAAGTATACACAAAGAAAAGGGTGTTTCTGATAAACAAGCCAGCCAAGTACCAACCAAGGTTGATTGAAGGTGAAACTCAAAAATTAAAAAGTTTTTATTGTAAAAAACACGGATAAAAAAAACTCACTCCTAAATAAGAATCACGCATTTTGAGTACAAACAAACATACTCAAAATTTTATGGATAGTGTTAGTGACCATAAGTACTTGGTGAATACTCCCTCCGTCCCAAAATAATCTTCTCATTTGTCATTTTTTATTGTCCCATAAAGTTCTTCACATTTCTACATTTTAGGCTTAAACAAAGCATGGCTAGTGAAGCAAGTGTTCATATCCTTAAAAAGTTTGAATAGTCAAACGCGAAAATCATTTTTGGACGGAGGGAGTACTTATTATCGAAGCTAGATTTTTCCGATGGACAACCATGAATATCACACGTATAAATTTTTATTAAACAAAAAATTCACGTTATGTCCGTTTTTCACTAAATTTCAATATTTTGTATCTGTTGAGCATTGGGTTCAAAACTTTTTAACTCCATAAAAAAGTGATATTTTCTACCTCCGTAAAAATATTATTTTATTTTTTTAGTCAGCTTAGTTAAGCTTTTATCAAAAAAAAATCAAATTAAATAACTCTTAGAATAATTTAAAAGTTATAATTACAATCATAAGGATTCTGTTAAATAATTATATTTAGATTTGTTGTCACTAATTAAATTGATTTAAAATTAAAAAAAAAATCTTTTAGGATGAAAGGTGGATAATTGGGTTGTGGACCATAAAGATAAAGCCATCACATTAATAAAGTCCCTAACATCTGAGTCCAGATCTACTGTACCACTTTGTGTGCTTCTCTCTGTGTCACAAATGATCCAACGGCTTGTAGTCATTAAGATTATCATTATGTTGATATTATCCAAGAATGTAAACGATTGAGATTATAATGTCACAGAGAGAGGCACACAATGTGGTACAAGAGATCTGGACTCCTAACATCTTCCCCGTTATGCGAAAACAAAGAATGGTAAACATTAAATAATCGAAACAAAAACAAAACTACTTTTTGGCATCCCATTTAGCACGTTTCCCGTGTATTAGGTTTCACCTTGTAGAAAATATAAAAGCTGGCTTCCTTTTTTTTTTTTTGAGCAAAGCTTGCTTACTTTGATAACATTATTTTTAATTTAACTAGTCGCGTCTTGTTTATCAACATACTCAATTTTGCTTTCAATACTTACTTTATATTCTTTTGTAATTCCTAGTGATCGGACAAAAAATGTGATCAATGTAGCCGGATCCACGGATGGATATCTGAATGCCTTGGTTAGCCTGAAATGGATGAACAAACGTTAACTCAGCCGGGGCTTCACCGGCGAAGGCCCTCCGGCGTGAGAATCAGTTAGTATGTTTGAGAGAATAAAGACTGAAGAGAGAAGAGAGTAGCGGTAGAGAGCTTAACCTCCCAAATGAGGTTGAGGTCCTTATTTATACCCCAAAATAGTTGCCTTGTCACCTAGATTCGCCCCTAGAATATAGGGATTTGGGTTTATCTATATGCATGAGTCACCATGTCCGTACTAGGGCATCACTTCTAGAAGTTGCCAGTGGGCTTTGGAGGTGGATTGGGCCAGGCCTGCAATTTCCCTGATCGTGACCGGAATTGTTCCAAGTGCTAGCTCGGTATAGCCGAGCTAGCGCGGGGTTACTTACGAATTGGAAGTCAGTGAGAGTCCTCGAGTGACAATCAGGGGGCCTTCCAGATCGATCGTGGTTTTCATCTACTCAGCTCAGTTAGACCGAGCTGAGATCCTTTGTGGACGGGATAGAATGTGGAATCCTTTGTAATTATCAAGTTCCTCACGACCCTTCCCTTCTTGCTCAGTATGATGGACCGAGCTGAGTGTTCATTATGGGCCCCCGGCCCGGTCAGGCCGAGTTAGGCCTATGAGATCCCGTGTCTTCAAGTCGTCGTTCCTTTCAATGGCCCCCATGATTCCGAGTTGAGCGTAGCGAAAGTGGGGATCATAGATTTAGGTGTTCTCAGTAGTATCCTTGCTATATAAGATAAAGACGAGGGGTTGAGGGGACACGTGGCATCTGGTGCGATGAAGGTGTGGCGCAGCTGTAACGCATCGAGGAGGTGATGGAGTGATGGGACGGTTCCAGTTCCCCAGGTGTCAGACGCCTCGTCACCCTAACTATCGTAGGTGTGTAGCCACGCGCCTAGGGAAGGTACGGAGCATTTAATGCGACCCGGTTTAGGCGATGGATGGCGGGCCGGTTCGGGTCGACCCGCGAACTTTTTGAAGTTAAGAGGGGTTATAAAACCCTTATTTCTCCTCCTTTCTTCTCTCTCGCCTCCAATAACTTCCAGTGAACTTCTCAACCAACTCCGACGACGCAACCAACTCTGACGACAATTCGATTCTTTTTCGTTTTCCACTCAAGACCTCGAGTACAGGTATCTTCTTGTCTCTAATCTTCATTCTATTGGTTTATTTTCGCCATTTCATGTTTTTTAGTCGGAAATTTGGGTTTTCCGTCGGTTAATTTTTAATTTCCCGGCAAGAACTTGAAGTTTCCGGTGAGAACTTGAATTTTCCGGTGGAACTTGAATTTGCTAGCGAGAACTTTGAATTTTCCGGCGAGAACTTAGAAGTTTCCGGCGAACGGTGGGTATACTTTGAGTGTTCATCATGCCTTCTCCAGAAATGACACCGGAGTTCCTAAAGGTGGTTGGAAACTCTTCGTTTTGCTTTCACGATTGCACAGATTTGATATATCGTAGTATTGCTGGTGGTTGGAGAAAGTTGAACTTGGGAGAGATCAAGGAGATTTTGAATGCTTACGGACTTGATATATCGTAGTATTGCTTTCACGATCGCACAGATTTTGATATATCGGTACGAACAGACCGAGGCTTTTGCCACCAGAGTGCTATCCAAGGCTATGCCCTATTTCGAGACCGGTCATAGGCACGGCATTAGGGATGCTTATGGTCATGGCTACCTTCCCAAGGACCCTGAAGTCATAGCCGACCTCATCGAGCTTCCCCAATTAAATCCTCAAGCTCGGGTTGCTCACGCCATGATCCCTTTCAATGAAGAAGAGTTGGGGCAGCTCGATGGAGAGGATGAGGAAGACAAGTTGGAGGTTTGGGTTAGGCCTGAGGTTTTGGCTGTTAACGTGGATACAGTCTTAGCTTGTCGTGCCGAGGAACGAGAATGGGCTGAAGCTGATAAGGTGGCAGAGGAAACTGAAGGGACTGAAGGGACTACAAATGAGGGCGAGGTAGCCCAAGAGAAATCTCCATCCTTGTAATTTTTCTTTTTATTATGTACGCCCTCCGAGGTCGGTTTTTGACCTCGTAATCAATATGATCGTAGTTATTTTGAAATGTGTATTTTTCACTCGATCGTTGATCGGTTATATTAACTCGTTCAAGACGAGTTCAAGGGTTACTTGTTCAAGACAAGGCTTAACTCGTTCAAGACAAGGCTTAACTCGTTCAAGACGAGTTCAAGGTTTGCTTGTTCAAGACAAGGCTTATCTCGTTTAAGACGAATGCAAGGTTTTCTTGTTCAAGACAAGACTTAGCTCGTTCAAGACGAGTTCAAGGTTTGCTTGTTCAAGACAAGGCTTATCTCGTTCAAGACGAGTGCAAGGTTTGCTTGTTCAAGACAAGACTTAGCTCGTTCAAGACGAGTGTAAGCTTGCTTGTTCAAGACAAGACTTAGCTCGTTCAAGACGAGTTCAAGGTTTGCTTGTTCAAGACAAGACTTAGCTCGTTCAAGATGAGTTTAAGGTTTTCTTGTTCAAGACAAGGCTTATCTCGTTCAAGACGAGTGCAAGGTTGCTTGTTCAAAACAAGACTTAGCTCGTTTAAGACGAGTTCAATTTAAGACAAATCTAGACAAATTGACACACATTAATATAAACGGACTCCGGTACGATTTCTTTATATAACCGATCTGGTGCAAGGAGTTACAATATGGTGCAAGGAGTTACAATAGTAAAACTGGAATCAAGTGCCCGAAAAGGGCTAATCTTAGAAAACATGATGCTTACAACGAGGAAACTTTAATAATAATACTGACGTAGGTTGTTGGAGTGCCATGGTTCTTGAAGTCCTTCCCTTCAGGGGTCCTTAGCATGTAAGTCCCATCGCACACAATCCTGGTTACAACGAAGGGACCTTCTGTAAGTACCCCAATCTGAATTTGACCTACTTTAGAGGAATTCTTGGTACCATTTAGGGATAAACCAATGGGCCAGGACCTCACTAGGATAAACCTAATATTCCAGGATTGAACTAGAATTAAATTTAGAAAAATCCAGAAGCTCGCCAAGTCGAGTCGTACGGATGGTTTGGGTACTTGAGGGGTTGAGCCGTACGGCTATGTTGGGCACCCTCAGTCCCTATAAATTGAACCCCATGCTGATCATTTCAGGGGGGAAATATTTTTTAGATAGGGGAAACTCTGCAGAAATCGTGTCTGAGAGAGAAATCACCCTTATGATTGAGTGAAGGAAAGGAAGATAGACTAGAACCATCATAGGTGAGGTCCCCTTCCCCCTATCTTGTGCCCTTCTAGCGCGCACGGGTCCATTCCACCTCCCCTTCCGAGCCGAGTCAACCACACTTGTCCGTGACACACAAATACCGTGACTTCGGTTGGTTTTTGGTCTAGCTCACGTTACCACGTCCCTAATACGTGTCTGAGATTAATTGTGGCCAAGTTAATGCCTGATAAATGACTATTTTATAGTCATTTAAGGTCCAAAAATATTATCTTTTTACTTTAATTTAGTAAATATATAGCTTAACTCATCTCATTTTACTTCAATACACGGATAATATGCTTGGTGGTGTAGTTTTGTGATTAATACAGGATTGTGGAGCATAATGATAGCTTTGGGCATGATTTGGAAGGAGGAAGAACAAACAAGTAAAAAGTAAAATAGCTGGACAAAGAAAATTGAAGAATAAGAGAGTTCCAGCAGGTGCTCGGCCGAGCACCTCCCTTGACTCGGCCGAGCATGAGCATCAGAAGGCAAAATTAAAATTTTCAAAGGCTTGCTCGGCCGAGCACCTTCCTTGACTCGGCCGAGCACCCCCCGTTTCAGCAAAAAGGTGCCTTTTCAATTGGGACCTCTTCAAGAAGTTATCCGGGAAAAGTCACCTCTCTTTACCCCAAAGCCTATATAAGAAGACTTCTACATCAGATTTTATCATCCGGGAAGGATCCAGAAATTGTTGTAACATTACTCTAGTAAAATTTAGTCTCACAATATTATTATTTTACATCTTTTTTTGAGGTGTTCTTGAGGAAAGGCAATACATATTCTTATAGAATTATTTGCAGCCCTTATTTCTTTCATCAATACAAGACTAAGGTTTCTTCTTCTCTTATCTTTATATTGCTTTACTTAAATCTTGTTTATCTTGTTTTATAACGGATTGTGAGTAATCCTCCCTTTTTCTTGGGGTTGGAAACTCAGCATCATTTGTTCATCACTTTAATTCATGTTCATCTTATTTCTATTCTCTTCATCTTAAAATAATCTCTTTGTATTATACTAAAACGCCTACAACCATGATGACGTCCATGATTTGTATGAATCCCAGTTAATCGAGAGAAGGACCTAGCGGTGAATCTCGATTAACGGAACCATACAAAGTGACTGGGTTTCTATTAATCACGAGAGTAGATTAATGGCCTAGGGATGTCCTTGAGTGGAAGTATGCCGATTTTCATAAAGAAAACTTAATGGATTCTTACTAATTATGGTCAGCTAGAGATAAGCCGGAATGCCCGTTTGTGACAGGGCGGGGACAACATAAACGGATTTCTCAAACAGTTAGGGCATAATTAGTATGAGAATACAAACGCTACTTGCTTGATCGTGAGAAGTAGTGTAGGCCAAGCATACCATCCTTGATTTAAAATGAAACTTTAAACTAAAAAGAGCATGATTACTTGATGAACATTTGATTGTTTGAGTCCCAATCCCAGGAAGTATTTCTTCATAAGAGTTTTCAATTCAAAATTAGAGTATTGTGCAATATATTTCTAGTTCAGTGACAAAATAATTTAACCCCCCAATCACACTTTTTACTATTCTTTCATCAAAGCAAACATTTTCTAAAGTAACGTTTTCTCCGTGGGATCGACCCGTACTTGCACATTACTATACTATCAATAACCCGTGCACTTGCGGTATTTATAACTAAGCCTCGTTTAGGGGTTAACAAGTTTTTGGCGCCGTTGCCGGGGACAACGGTTTATTTTCTGAATTTTTTTTTGCTTTGTGTTTTTAAGTCTTTAGTTTTAATTTTATTTATTTTTATTATTTAACATCCCTTCGAGGAATTTGTGTCTTTGAATTTTTATTTTTTTTTTCTTTAGGTACTCTCGAAGTATATGAAAAGAGCCCGGACCATACTTGAAGAGTTTGATCCGGAACCTGAAAGAACCTTTCACGAAAGGTTAAGAAGACTTAGAGAAGTGCTAGAAGGAAACATGGCACAGAACGAAGAAGGATCCCGCCACCACCGCCACCATTCTAGTCGGTACCTCTTTTTCTCCCTCTTCTCTAATTATTCTTGTCCCAATTTTTCATTTCTCCTTTTTAAAAACATTAGGGACAATGTTTCATTTAAATGTGGGGGGGTAGTATCTGTCTTTTTAATTTCTTTTCTTTTTAAATTTCTTTTCTCATTTTTAGTTTTTAGTATTTTTTACTATGTTTAATTATTTCTAGCAGTTTTTATGTTTTTCTCTTCAAAAAGAAAATGTAAGGGCTATGTTCCCGATATTTCAATTTAAAAAAAAAAAAAAAATTGCCAATGCTCCCATTGATGAGAATGTTATCTTTATTATCATTTGCCTAAGTAAAACTTTTTCCTTCTAACTTTTACTTCTTAAAAAATTTAATAAAAATAACTTAGGATTATATTGGATTATAAATGGAAAACTTTCAAAATTAATATAGACTTTTAAATCCTATTGAATAGAAGCATTACATTATTAATGAGTTTGTGGGCATTTAGTTTGGATACAATATACTTGTGAGACTTTTAAAACATTCTTGTATATACATATCAAAAACTTTCATTTCTACTCTTTTTCAAAGGTTTTCATCTTTTGTTATGCTTATGAATCACAAAAATTTCACTTTAATTCATCTTTCCATTTCCACTTTTAAAAGGCTAATTAATCAAACATAATCTTCTTTTGATTGTCCACTCAAATATCTAAATGAATATATCATTATAGAGTGTGACAATTTAGAAGCAAGAAACTCAATTGCCACGTCTAATTAATCAATTCTCGAGCCTTTTTCCACTATCATCCTCCGCCTTTCATCAATTTTTGTGATTCAAAGAGCATAGCAATTTATGAATATCTTTGATAAAGAATCAAAATCATAGTTAAAGAAATGTATTTCCAAGCATGAAAAATTTATTCACAAAGCACTCTAAAAGAGTGAATATAATTCTTAATTCATACTTATGTCCCACAACTTCATTTGGTTATCTCAATATGCTCTTATTCAATGGAATTTATTCATGTTATATTAACATTCAAACTTTTCTCTTTACTTTTCAATATTATCCTACATTCTTCTTCACAAATTTCTTGAGACGGAAAATTTAGAACAAGAGGATTTTATGAGGGCAGTATTATATAACAATATTCCAAGGGAGCATTGATGACCTTCTTTATTTTTCTTACTATTGTCATTTACACCCCTCTCTTTTCAAATGTTTAAACTTGCTCGAGGACAAGCAAGATCTAAGTGTGGGGGAGTTGATAAATGACTATTTTATAGTCATTTAAGGTCCAAAAATATTATCTTTTTACTTTAATTTAGTAAATATATAGCTTAACTCATCTCATTTTACTTCAATACACGGATAATATGCTTGGTGGTGTAGTTTTGTGATTAATACAGGATTGTGGAGCATAATGATAGCTTTGGGCATGATTTGGAAGGAGGAAGAACAAACAAGTAAAAAGTAAAATAGCTGGACAAAGAAAATTGAAGAATAAGAGAGTTCCAGAAGGTGCTCGGCCGAGCACCTCCCTTGACTCGGCCGAGCATGAGCATCAGAAGGCAAAATTAAAATTTTCAAAGGCTTGCTCGGCCGAGCACCTTCCTTGACTCGGCCGAGCACCCCCTGTTTCAGCAAAAAGGTGTCTTTTCAATTGGGACCTCTTCAAGAAGTTATCCGGGAAAAGTCACCTCTCTTTACCCCAAAGCCTATATAAGAAGACTTCTACATCAGATTTTATCATCCGGGAAGGATCCAGAAATTGTTGTAACATTACTCTAGTAAAATTTAGTCTCACAATATTATTATTTTACATCTTTTTTTGAGGTGTTCTTGAGGAAAGGCAATACATATTCTTACAGAATTATTTGCAGCCCTTATTTCTTTCATCAATACAAGACTAAGTTTTCTTCTTCTCTTATCTTTATATTGCTTTACTTAAATCTTGTTTATCTTGTTTTATAATGGATTGTGAGTAATCCTCATTTTTTCTTGGGGTTGGAAACTCAGCATCATTTGTTCATCACTTTAATTCATGTTCATCTTATTTCTATTCTCTTCATCTTAAAATAATCTCTTTGTATTATACTAAAACGCCTACAACCATGATGATGTCCATGATTTGTATGAATCCCAGTTAATCGAGAGAAGGACCTAGCGGTGAATCTCGATTAACGGAACCATACAAAGTGACTGGGTTTCTATTAATCACGAGAGTAGATTAATGGCCTAGGGATGTCCTTGAGTGGAAGTATGCCGATTTTCATAAAGAAAACTTAATGGATTCTTACTAATTATGGTCAGCTAGAGATAAGCCGGAATGCCCGTTTGTGACAGGGCGGGGACAACATAAACGGATTTCTCAAACAGTTAGGGCATAATTAGTATGAGAATACAAACGCTACTTGCTTGATCGTGAGAAGTAGTGTAGGCCAAGCATACCATCCTTGATTTAAAATGAAACTTTAAACTAAAAAGAGCATGATTACTTGATGAACATTTGATTGTTTGAGTCCCAATCCCAGGAAGTATTTCTTCATAAGAGTTTTCAATTCAAAATTAGAGTATTGTACAATATATTTCTAGTTCAGTGACAAAATAATTTAACCCCCCAATCACACTTTTTACTATTCTTTCATCAAAGCAAACATTTTCTAAAGTAACGTTTTCTCCGTGGGATCGACCGGTACTTGCACATTACTATACTATCAATAACCCGTGCACTTGCGGTATTTATAACTAAGCCTCGTTTAGGGGTTAACAATGCCCGAGTCACGACTCCTTGTGAAAGCAAGTGTGACCATGGTCAACTTTGACCCGGTCCTTGACTTATGCGTTGATATTGGCTATAATTAACCTAAGTCATGTGTTATGGATAGGGTGACACTGTGTTGTCGAGCCCTAATGAATAGTTCATACTAATCATCCTTAAGCCCATGGATAAGATTCGAGAGCCCTCATCAAAGATGAGGTTATACCGGAAGTCCCTTAAGTCCCTAAGACGAATCTCGATCTTAACCGGGGCTTAATCATGATTGGAATGGCTCACGAATTGGGAACCTTGCGATGCACTAGACCCTAGGTTCGTTTCTTTTGGTCAGTGGAAGCCGCTTGCCCTATAGGACCCTCGCCCGGGACAGTCCATCCTTGGGAGTGTGCAAGGCAGGTGAAAAACGAGGGGTCTATAGGCGTAGTGATAGCCTCCACTGATCCAGGATATAGAATAGTTGCGAAAAAGAAGAGAAATCTTTTCAAACCAGTTAGGAATAAATGCGTTTTAAGTAAACATGAACAATAAATGTTAAGCCTTTGAACTGTGCGCTAACGTTTGTTCGTGTGACAAGATTGCCTAATAACAATCAAAAGAATAAACAAAAATCCTTTTCTAAAAAATGAAAATCGTTAAATTCATCCAAAATGCATGGCTTGGGCTTGTTCCCCCCCCCCTCCCCAATGGTCAAACTCGTTTCCCCCATGAGTCAAAATCTCGTTTGTGTCAAGTCCCCGTCTTACTCAAAGCAGGGCTTTTCGAAAACCCTTTTGCGGTGCCCTTACGGCTTGTCGGTCCTTTTTGCTATAGGGAGCAATGGATGCCCGATTTGAAAACATTGAAAGAGCTATGGGTGCCATGCAGCAAGTAATGAGAATATTGGAGTATGACCAAGGTCGATTGCTAGGGATCATTGCTAGGATGCAAGAAAGGCAAACTCCAAACCTAGAAGGAGAAGTTGAGAAGATGTGGGTCAAAATGGTGCACCCTTGCCTTCGCGAGCTCCTAAAAGATCGAGAAAACGATTGGCATCAGGAAAGGAAAAGTGTGAGGGATGAAATGGACTCACAAAGATGTATTCAGCGTGATGACATGAGGAACGTCCAAGCCTGCATGCACACAGTGGTGGATGCAATCCTAGATATCAGGGCCTACCTCAGAAATCATCCACACTTGAAAAGTCCCCCCACCGGGCCCATCTCAAACGACCCCTCCTTCGTTGCTCCCGTCAATGCCCAAATGACTCCGGGACGCAGGGAAGTCTACCTCCCCAAAACCAAACCCCGAGCGGAGGTCTGCCACCAAAAAACAGCCGACCTCGCCCCCATAGCTCCCAAACCCTCTCACCATCAAAGGGCCACCCCATACTGCCTCTTTCGTGAGTTGGGAACCCCGAGAACCTTGCTACTTGATCAATTTCTCAAAGAAGGGAAAATCACATTACTTGACCCAAGTGTGATCTCATCCGAGCATCCCAGCCAGTGGTCCGATGAAACTCAGTTTTGCCGCTATCACCAAGGGGTAGGACACTCCACCAGGGCGTGTGATGCCTTGAAAGACAGAATCCAAGAACTCATCGATGAAGGTGTCATTACCAAGCAAGGAGACAAATGGGTTTCAGGTGGAGATGTAAGGAGGTGGAAGAAGAAAAAGAATGTGGGAGTGGTCTAGCATTGTAGGTTCTAGAGTGTCCCTAAAAAGTCCGTTGTGGACAAAGTCTTTTGTTTCTTTTTATGAAAATCCCTGCGAGGCAAGAGTATGTAAAGATCCACGGGGTTGGCCATGGTTGAGTCAATGAATGGTGGAATGGTCGAGTCAATGTAGTCAATAGTCGAGTCTAAAGTTGTAAAAATTGAGTCTTCCGTGAAATGAAATGAACCATCTTTACTTCTATTCTCTCTAGACTTGAGGCATTATTTGAAAATTACATTAACTCTCAGAATCGCTTTGATTAATGTTTCCAAATGATTGCTATGTCCCCAAAATGACGAGTTGACTCCCCAAACATAACAGTCAACAACGACCCATTAAAGGACGAATGGACCTAAACATAAAAGGGTGCTAAATTCAAACGATTAATCTTGATGTGAATGAATGTTGTGATCAATTGGCATGAAGAAAACCATTAATGGCAAGTCTTCCCTCATACACTTCCCCGATACACAACCCTATACAACTTTCTGAGATAAATCCCTGATGCACATCAAAGGCATCCCGAGACAGCGAAAAGGTGAGGACGTTGTTGCTCAACTTCCAAGGTTTAACCGTGATCGCGCGTGCGCAATCAGGGAAAGGGCTTCCCGGACTTTCAAAGTCAGCCCTAAGTGACAGGCACACCCTCCAAGGGGCTACGAATGAGCCAATACCCAAGAAAGCAAGCTAGGGCTAATGATTACCTCCTCCCTCGAAAGCAAAAAAAAAAAAAAGAAAAAAAAATGAATAATGAATGAGAAAAGAAAATGAATGAATGTGAAAGAAGGAAAGGAAATAGCAAAAAGAAATGCTTGCCTCAAGAGACCCATCCACACCAAAGAGGGTTCATCCCAAGAGGCCCATCTCAAAGAGATCACCACGAAGCAAAGTGAGCAACAACGTCCCCCGAGACAGCAAAAGGAAGCCAATCCCGGCAAAGGCTGCCCAAAGGCAGAACTACGGCGACCTGAGCTCCTCACATTGAGGGGAACGTAGGCAACCTTCGGGTCTGGTCATAGCATGAAATGAATCCATCAAGCCTCGGTCCTCCCAAAATAACCCGGCTCTCTTCCCTTGGTCCCATCAATGACCAATCTCCCGGATAATGACTAATCTCTCCTAAACACACTTCGATCTTGCCATTGATCGAATCTGAATCTCAAATGATCACAACATTTATGCATGTTAAGGCTAATTGCTTGAATTTTGACCTAATGTTGGACACGGTTCATTCAAGCAATCATTTTGATGACATTAACTAAGGCCGATTTCGAATGCCTCGACAAGTCTTCTTTTCCACATCTTAGGAAAGAGCCAAACACTTGAATTTCTGTCCATATGATTTCTTCCTCAGAAAAGGGACTCACTCCCGTAAATGCCTATGTGTGTCTATTCGTGTGAGCAAGCATGATTTGCTCTTGTCCGTGTCAGAGTCAACTAGGACACTCCTAGGAAGAGAAGATGATGGGATATGTGGAAGAAGGAAAAATGATATGTTTGGATTGCTTAGGAAGAGGAAACCCGTGCAAAGGAGGACCGTGTCCCGGGCAAGGAGGATACGCACCCAAAAGAATAGGGTGAGACCCGAGGAGTAGTTCCCGGCAAAGACAAAACACTGGGGCTAGCAAGCCATAACCGTGAGACCCGAGGAGTAGTTCCCGACAAAGACAAAACACTGGGGCTAGCAAGCCATAACCGTGAAACCCAAGGAGTAGTTCCCGGCAAAGGTAAAGCACTGGGGATGGCAAGCAATAATCGTGCAATGGAAGGGCCAACGAAGAGTCATGTTTTGGGTAAAACGGTTCGAGCCAAATAAGATCTCCCGTCTGTCAAAATTCACTAAAAGTCCTCAGAAAGTTTGGTCAAGAAGCCAACCATGCTTGTACGATCCATACGGCTGGTTTGTCCCTGTGAAAAATTTCATATCAGCAGCCTGTATCAGCTGATTTCCCACAAGCGAAACTCATTTTCACTTGTTCAAAACCTGTCAGATATGTGTCAAACTCTGCATAATTGAGTCCAAACACATCTCGGGAATCCCCGATGGTCCAGAAATGACCATAAAGCCCTCTCGAGGCCCAAGCGTGCATAAATGATGGATTTACAAATAAAAGGGACAAAGTTTTAAACACCAAAGATAACAAATTTTCATACATTGTATTTTAATAAAATGAAACAGAATAAAAATTGTTCACATAGGTACATCCTAACCAGAATCTGGGTAAGGATCCTCCGGAGGCGAGTGAACCCTCTCCAAGGGACGAGATGGGCACATGTTGGGGTCAAAGAAGAAGATGGACTCCGCCAAGCTCGAGCCTTCACCCGAAGAGGATTGGCCCGGAAAGAAGGAAGGAGGAATCTAGGAAGGAGGACTGGGGTGTCTGGTCGGCTGGGGCTCCACACGCTCCAAGGCCAAATGAGCAAAAGGATCCGGAGCGAGCTCGTGAAAGCCGGGGTCACGGAGCGAATCCCGAAAGGCCTCCAAATCAGTTCCGCCTAAAGTATGGCGACGGACAAAGGATGGGGGTAGCTCTAAGCTCGATGGCCGTCGGAAAGACCTCCCCCCACCACTCACCGAGTTCCTGCCCGGTGCGAACCTGGACTTAGTCCGAGGCCCCTTGGAAGAGAGACCAATAAACCTCTTCAGTCACCTTTTGGCCCTTTTCATGAGGGAGGGTTTATCCAACAGAGCCAGCGCTGCAACCTGCACAGGGAAACTAAACTGCTCAGTGGAAAAGATAGGGATATGGGATGAGTGAGTGTGAGAGAAAGGAATGAAAACACACCACGCCCTCAGGAGCATCCTCAGGTGGGGCCCCCTCTCCCGCCACAGATGTGGCCACCATGTGGACCCGGCTATCTGAGTATATGTATGAGTAGTCCTGCCACATCGGAGGAGCCACCCCAGAAGCCACTACCAGTGGTGATCTCAGCCTCCGGGCCACGAAACGCCCGTATGGCTCATCGGTGATAAAAATGGGATGTATTCGCCCCCATGAGGTAGGGGTCGTCCCCTCGGTCTGCTACAAACATGGTGTCAGGAGGGTCGACAGGATCCCTCTGCATAAGTCCGAGCCCGTGCTGCCAGAGCACCCTCTCTCCCAAGTAAAAGGCCTCTCCCCGGAACCCTACGAGCAGTCTTTTCTCCCGGGTTACCCGCAGAGCATCAGACAGGTTAATGCCTAGCCCTTGACCCTCATACCTCGACCAAGGAAAGAGGTTAAGCTCAGTCGGCATAGCTCCCCTTAGCACTGCCCTGACATCGGCATGACGGACGGAGACCCATCCCTTAGATCCCCTCTTCTTTCGGGCCTCTCGAGCCCAACAGACCATGGCCGGGAATGTGATGGCGGGATCAACGGTCAGCTCCCATGGATAGCCACCAAAGATCTCGTAGTACCAAGCCTAAAAGGAAAAGGCCAAAAATCATTAAGATGCCGAAAACCAAAAAGGTGAATGAGAAGGAGAAAACAGAAAATGGGGGAAGGAAAAGAATGTACCTCCAAGGCGAACTGGAAGCAAGCCAAGGATTTGCTCGCTTTCCAGCTGAATTCATCGAGCTCCATGTACAGCTCAGCCAACCCAGCCTCTCCCCAAGCAATACTCCGGACGGTCTCCGGAGTGGACAATGATCCAAGTAGGGGGAACATGCATGTGGTATCGGCATTGGCAAAGATGGTGTTGCTGAGAAGGAGCCACACGTAAGCTCGCCCGAGCTGCTCCACCGTCACCAAACCCGCCAAATACTCTAGAATTCTGGCCCGAATGGCCCAGTCAACATCCAGCACTAGGATCCCCAAGCCCTTGGTAGGGCCCGAAAAGCCAATTAGTGCCTCAATATCCGTGCCTGAGAGCCGGTCGGCCCAGATAACTGGTCGACCGCCGAAGGAGAGCCTGGTAATGGCAGAAAAGTCAGCAGGAGTCACGGTCACTTCCCCCCAGCTCAAATGAAAGGTGTGGGTCATATCTCACCAGTGCTCGCCTAAGGCAGAGATGAGTCTCAGGCTCCTGTTAGTGCTAACCAGCTGGCCTATGGCATGGATGAATGGCACCAAGCCGGTGCGCTCTACCCACTCTCTCGGACCAGGCCCATTGCCGACTGCCTCGAGCATGGCCTCCCACAAGGAACAGCACATGTCGTGAGATCCTCGAAATTTAGGATCACTGCCCTGCAGGTAAACACAGCAAAGATATGAATAACATAGTTTTAAGATACCAATGCGTATGATAAATGGATATGATGAATGAATCATGCAAATAAATGTGATTTTACCCTTTTCAAATTGCGTTGGGCGTTTGAGGGTGTGTCTTGTGAAAAAAATGTGATTTTACGATTTTCAAATTGCGTTGGGCATTTGAGGGTGTGTTTTGTGAAAAAATGTGATTTTACCCTTTTCAAATTGCATTGGGCGTTTGAGGGTGTCTTTTGTGAAAAAAATGTGTTGTCCCCTTTTAAACGGCGTTGGGCATTTAAGGGTGTGTTTCTTATGAAAATAATGTATGAGATTTTGTTTGAAAGGATTTCCCCCTGTCCCAAAAAACAAAATCCGTCCCCATTTTGAGACTTAGTGTCCCGAATTTCCACAAACATGCAACAACTTATCTTAGGAAATGCTAGCATGCACTTGAATGTGTCAAAATGACTAGTCGAACCTAAGGTACAAGTAGTTTATGCATAAATCACGGGACAACGCACTTTGATTTTAGAAAGTATAGCTAGGCATGTTCAAATGATGATATGAACAGATGCCCATGTCCCTAGTGATCCCAATAATGTGAAAATGAAGCCAATATTGTGGAATCGCACCTAGGAAGGCGAAATCCCCAAATTGCATGAACATGAACCCTAGGACTAGGGAGTGCACAAAATTGACAAAGATCGAGTGGGGAAGAAGGCTTACCACTCGGTCATGGCATAAATGAGCGGTAGGGGACTTATAGAACCCCGCTTCCACGTCATTAAGGTCAATGGTGTAGCCCCGGAAATTGCAGACCATGTCGAGCCGCCTATCCACCCCTCTTGGGTAGCCCCTTCGCACCCGAGCATCCATAAGTGAATTTTGAACAGTTTGGAGAAAGAAATCCGGAGAATTTTGATGAAATTCCCTCTTGAAATCGTCTCTCTCTCTCTCTCTCTAGGATTTTCGGCTTGGATTTTGGAAAAATGCAGCAACCATCCGTATGGCTGTTGTTTTGAAAAAGAAGGAGACGCCTTCTTAAGCCGTACGGCTGGTTTGGGCGAGGAAGAATCTCAGCCCACAATTTACACTCTGGCCCCTGGCACCTTGAATATGGTTCCCCCTAGGTTTCTGAAATAGAACTTAGGCCCCCTCCATTTGGAAAATGTCTAAAATGCCTCTTTTGGCTCATGCCACTTGATTTGAACCTAGAAAGATTAGGTTCCCAATGAAATTATGTAAAAATGAAATTACGGGCAGTCCCTAGATGGACGTAAGACTAGCTTTGTGAAATTAACATGGCCGTACTTCGTAAGTCCAGTTAACAATGTGAGAATTAGCGTTAGCCTGGCCGTAATTCGTATGTCCAGGTTAAAAGTATGAAATTAGCCCGGTCGTACTTCGTAAGTCCAAGTTAAGAGTTTGAAATTTGTGATAATCTGGCCGTAATTCGTATGTCCAGGTTAAGAGTATGAAATTAGCCCGACCGCGCTTCGTAAGTCCAAGTAAAGAGTTTAAGTTTAAGTAAAATTAACCCGGTCGTACTTCGTAAGTCCAGGTTAAGAGTTTGAAATTTGTGATAATCCAGCCGTAATTCGTAAGTCCAGGTTAAGAGTATGAAATTAACACGGCCGTACTTCGTAAGTCCAGGTTAAGAGTTTAAGTCTAAGTGAAATTAACCCGCCCGTACTTCGTAAGTCCAGGTTAA
This sequence comes from Campanula takesimana, assembly GCA_026119855.1. Taxonomy (NCBI): domain Eukaryota; kingdom Viridiplantae; phylum Streptophyta; class Magnoliopsida; order Asterales; family Campanulaceae; genus Campanula; species Campanula takesimana. The sequence continues at coordinate 1,705,336 of JAOWBW010000055.1, forward strand.
GAGTTTGAAATTTGTGATAATCCAGCCGTACTTCGTAAGTCTAGGTTAGAATTGCGTTTACATGGCCGTTCTTCGTAAGTCCAGTTAAAAATATGAAAAATTATCCTTTGGAGGTACGGCGTGACGTAAGACCATTAGGTTTTGTGATATTCGTCCTTTGGCAGTCCGGAATGACATAAGTCCATTAGGTTAGACCTGTCCTTTGGCTGTCCGGTGTGACGTAAGACCATTAGGTTCTGTTAGATATGTCCTTTGGCCGTCCGAAATGACATAAGTCCATTAGGTTGGATATGTCATTTGGCCGTCCGGAATGACATAAGTCCATTAGGTTAGATATGTCCTTTGGCCGTCCGGCGTGACGTAAGACCATTAGGTTTTGTGATATTCGTCCTTTGGCAGTCCGGAATGGCATAAGTCCATTAGGTTAGACCTGTTCTTTGGCTGTCTGGAATGACATAAGTCCATTAGGTTAGACCTGTCCTTTGGCTGTCTGGCGTGACGTAAGACCATTAGGTTCTGTGAGACCTGTCCTTTGGCCGTCCGGCATGACGTAAGACCATTAGGTTCTGTGAGATTCGTCCTTTGGCAGTCCAGAATGACATAAGTCATTAGGTTAGATATGTCCTTTGGCCGTTCGGAATGACATAAGTCCATTAGGTTAGATATGTCCTTTGGCCGTCCGGCGTGACGTAAGACCATTAGATTTTGTGATATTCGTCCTTTGGCAGTCCGGAATGACATAAGTCCATTAGGTTAGATCTGTCCTTTGGCTATCTGGCATGACGTAAGACCATTAGGTTAGACCTGCCATTTGGCTGTCCGGCGTGACGTAAGACCATTAGGTTCTGTGAGACATGTCCTTTGACCGTCCGGCGTGACGTAAGACCATTAGGTTTTGTGGGATTTGTCCTTTGGTCGTCCGGCATGACGTAAGACCATTAGGTTCTGTGAGGTTCGTCCTTTGGCAGTCCGGAATGACATAAGTCCATTAGGTTAGATATGTCCTTTGGCCGTCCGGCGTGACGTAAGACCATTAGGTTTTGTGGGATTTGTCCTTTGGCCGTCCGGCGTGACGTAAGACCATTAGGTTCTGTGAGGTTCGCCCTTTGGCAGTCCGGAATGACATAAGTCCATTAGGTTAGATATGTCCTTTGGCCGTCCGGCGTGATGTAAGACCATTAGGTTTTGTGAGATATGTCCTTTGGCCGTCCGGCGTGACGTAAGACCATTAGGTTTTGTGATATTCGTCCTTTGGCCGTCCGGCGTGACGTAAGACCATTAGGTTCTGTGAGGTTCATCCATTGGCATTCCGGAATGACATAAGTCCATTAGGTTAGATATGTCCTTTGGCCGTCCGGCGTGACGTAAGACCATTAGGTTTTGTGAGATATGTCCTTTGGCCGTCCGGCGTGACGTAAGACCATTAGGTTTCATGAGATTCGTCCTTGGCCGTCCGGCGTGACGTAAGACCAATGGATTTTGGTTGACCCGGCCGTACCTCGTAAGTCCAGGATGACAGTTAAGATGTCATTGCCCCGGCAGCCCTTGGTAGGGCGTAAGACCAGTATAGTCATGATTAGGCTAAGAAAACCTTTGTCCCCCAAAAGTGGCCAGGTTAGAGAAATCCTATCATTGTGACGACAGTTGACCAGTTTGTGTAGTCGACCCTCCGCCATGAGAAAAGTTGACCAAATTGACCAATGTGTCCCGGTAGTCCTTAGTCGGATGTAAGACCAGTTACCCTCGAGTCGACCCTCTCCTGATAGAGCCTAGTCGAACGAGCCCAGCCTCTGAGCTATGCCCATTATTTGAGCATCTGAGCCATGCCAGCCCCCTTAGTCAACCCTCTCCGAATAGAGCCAAGTTGACCAAGTCCGGCCTTTGAGCCATGCCTGTTTAGGAAAAGATGAATGAATATCCACCTAAGGCCCATAGGTTTGAGTAGCCTTAAAATCTCTCACCCGAATTACGTTAGGCTTGATTCCCTCGAATAGGGATACGTAGGAATCCTATACCTCTAGGTCCATCCATAGAACAAATCGGCCAAGTCGTCCTCCCATCAGATTGGGATGCTTATTTTGTCGACAACCCCGCTTTCTTCAAAAACGACGTTGCCGAGGGGCTCTGTAAGTACCCCAATTTGAATTTGACCTACTTTAGAGGAATTCTTGGTACCATTTAGGGATAAACCAATGGGCCAGGACCTCACTAGGATAAACCTAATATTCCAGGACTGAACTGGAATTAAACTTAGAAAAATCCAGAAGCTCGCCAAGTCGAGTCGTACGGATGGTTTGGGTACTTTAGGGGTTGAGCCGTACGCCTATGTTGGGCACCCCCAGTCCCTATAAATTTAACCCCATGCTGATCATTTCAGGGGGGGAGAATATTGTTTAGATAGGGGAAACTCTGCAGAAATCGTGTCTGAGAGAGAAATCACCCTTATAATTGAGTGAAGGAAAAGAAGATAGACTAGAACCATCATAGGTGAGGTCCCCTTCCCCCTATCTTCTCTTTATCTCAACTCTATTTTGCTTTGTTAATCACATTACTTGTTCTTGTTTACATTCTTGTAAGACTTGTCCTCTCAAGCAAATTTACATTCTTGCAAGACTTGTCCATTTCAAGCATACATATATTATATTACTACAAGACTTGTCCATTTCAAGCATATATATCTTATATATATACATATAATGTGAACTAAACCATGAGCATGATTCAAGGTGCCCTTCATGCTTTTGTGTGAAAGAGGTTCAAACCTAAGGATGATCATGGTTTAATTTCTTGTTCTAAATAGATTAAAGATCTCTTTATCAAGGTGAAAGCTAATGTCTTTATGTTGGTATTACACATACTAGGCCATGATAATCATGTTGGGGGATAAAGGCTCAATCTTTATCATCCCAACCTTGATCTAGCAAAAAATCCCTAAGATTGGGTCAAAAAGATTGGTTCTTTAAGTTGTTTTTGTTGTCCCTCAAGGTTAATCTTTCATAAAAATTCCATTTTGATGGTAAAGTTCCAATTTTTACTCATCAAATGGCAATTTTGGCCCAAAGGGCATGTTCATCACCTTTCTCAAAATTTCCCCAATGATTGTCTTGATCACACCCGAAACCTTTGTTTTTGGTGTCTAATTTGTGATCAATGACATAGGGATGATTAAATCCATGTTTTTGTTAGAGAAAATAATTGAAAATGATCATTTCGGTCCAGTTTCAGCAAGAACACTCTGTTTTGCCTGAAACTGTACAGTTTTCTGATAAACTGTAAAAACCCCTGGAATGCTCCCCCTAGCCGTACGGCTACTTTGGCCGGGGAGTGCATTTTCCAGTTTCTTCCCTTTCGGACTGAAATGTTTGCAAAATAACTCTTTTCTGTTAAATAATTAACTAGCTTTGTTAAAATGTCAGTTTCTCCCATTTTCGAAATACACACACACATGCACGTTTGTTAACTAACGTTAGGGAGACTCGGTCCTATCCGAGGCGACTTGGGTGACGTAAAACTCTTCTCAAGGCGTAACCTGACCTCTGAACTAATAGAATCTCTAACCTTTCCATTTGTTGGGTTAAATAATTAACAAATTTGGCGACTCCGTTATGTTTTGCGTGATAACCGTGTTTGGTTTTTCGCCCTTCGAAACGAAAACCCCTTCGTTTCCTCTGTCATGGTGCGGGATCCTTACACCTTCCCAGTTAGGGGAGAGTTTGTTTTGTTGGGATTTTCGGCTCGTAGCTTCAATTTTTCTAAGGACCCAATCCCCCACTTGAAAAAGTCATCTTTTTACCCTTCAGTCGTGGTACCTCTTCATTTTCTGCTTGTAGTTGATGGACCTCAAGTGGGCATCCAGACTCTTTTCGTCAATCAGATCCAGATCGATTCTTCTCCTTTCCTCATTTTTTGCTTCATCAAAGAAGGCTACCCGAGCTGTCGGTATTGCCAGTTCGGTTGGAGCCATAGCCTCTGAGCCATAAGTCAGTGCGAAGGGAGACTCTCCTGTTAGGCCTCTGGTGGTTGTCCGGACGGCCCAAAGAGCCAACAGGAGCTCGTCAACCCACCTTCCTGCTCTTCCCGTTAGGTTTCTATGTAATGCATGCATCACCAACTTGTTTGCGGCCTCCGCTTGCCCGTTTCCCTGAGGATAAGAGAGTGACAACTTGGTGTGCTTGACTCCCAGCCGAGCACATTCAGCTGTGAATGAATCAGAGAATTGGAGGCCTCAGTCGGAGACTATATATCTGGGTACCCCGATCCTACACCAGATTTGATTGTGCACAAAGTTCAAGACGTTGTCTTCGGTGATTTCTGCCAAAGGTTTCGCCTCAATCCATTTGGTAAAGTAGTCCACAGCTACCACTGCATATTTAAGCTTGCCCCGAGCTAGTGGGAAGGGGCCTATCAGGTTGATTCCCCACATATGGAAAGGCCAACATGCCACCACGGGGGTTTTCTCGGTGGCTGGTACCCTGGGAATATCAGCATACCTTTGACATTTATCGCACTTTCTGACATAGTCAAGGGCTTGGATTCTTATCGTTGGCCAGTAATATCCCATGGTGATAACCTTTTCAGCCAGAGTCCTAGCTCCGGGATGTCCTCCACAAATCCCCTCGTGCACTTCTTCCAACAAGCTATGGGTTTGTTCTAGGGGTACGCACCTCAAGAGGGGCTTAACGAACGACCTTCTGTACAACTCTCCTTCCAAGATCATGAAACGAGGGGACTTATTTTTGATTGTCTTTTCTTTCTTGGCATCCTGCGGTAGCTCCTCTTTCTCGATATAGTTCTTAATGTCATCGATCCAGTTGGTAGGGTCTTCAACCGAGAGGGCTTCTCCCAATTCCATGATTTGAACTCGGTCAATGGCTGGCTGCTCCAAAAACTCAACCCACTTTAACTGATCCTTTTCTCCTATTTCCATTGTTGCCAACTTGGATAGTAGGTCGGCTCGGGTGTTTTCCTTCCTACCGATCTGCGCAATCTGCCAGGACTCGAATTCCTCTACTAACTTTCCAACGAGGTCTTTATATCTGGATAACACAAGATTGATAGCCCCGTACTCTACTTTCAACTGATTAACAACGAGTTAAGAGTCTGTGTGAGCCTTCAGGCTTTTTATCCCCATTTGCTTGGCCAAGTCAATCCCTGCTATGACTACTTCATATTCTGCTTGATTATTAGAGGCTGGAAATTTGAATCTCAACGCCTTCTCAACAGTGAGACCATTTCACGGCTCGATTAACAATACCCCGGCCCCGCTATGGCTCTTGGAGGCTGATCAGTTGGTGAACAACTGCCAGCTCTCTGGGTCCTCAATCCGGCGATCCGGGATGAGTGAAGAATCATGCTCGTTACAGAATATCGTTTCGACCACAAAATCGGCCAAAGGCTGCGCCTGGAGGGTCTTTCTTGGTTGATAAGAAATGTCGAACTCAGTCAGCTCGATCGACCAATTCAGAAGCCTTCCTGAGCTGTCTGGTTTGTGTAAAATTTTCCTAAGGGGTGCATTGGTGTAGACCACTATAGAATAAGCTGAGAAGTAGGCCCTCAATTTCCGGGCAGCCACCACGAGAGCATAGGCTAGCTTTTCAGTGTTGAAGTATCGAGACTCCACATCGTTGAGGGCCTTGCTCGTGTAGAAAACAGGTTTGACTCCATTGTCATTTCTTGTTAGCACGGCTGCAACCGCCCTATCTGTAGCGGCAAGATACACATACAAAGTTTCTCCCAGGATCGGACTGCTGAGAAACGAGGGCCGGCTGAGGTACTCTTTTAATTGTCGGAAGGTTGTGGAACACTCCTTGGCCCATTGAAACTCATTCCCTCCTCGTAACACTTTGAAGAATGGTAATGATTTTTCCGCCGACTTGGCTAAAAAACGCCCTAAGGCTTCCACTCGCCCGTTCAGCCTTTGGACCTCCATGACTGAGGTCGGCTCCCTCATACGAGCAGGGCAGATATCTTTTCAGGGTTTGCCTCAATGCCTCTTTGAGACACCATGAAGCCAAGGAACTTTCCTGCAGTAACGCCGAAGACGCACTTGCTTGAATTGAGCTTCATCTCATTGGCTCTCAAATTGTCAAAGGTTTCTTACAGATCTACGCAATGATCCCCATTCCTTGTTTTGATGACCATGTCGTCGATATACGCCTCCATATTTCGGCTGAGCTGAATTTTAAAAACCTGATTAACCATTCTTTGATAGGTTGCCCCTGCGTTTTTGAGGCCGAATGGTATTTTTTTGAAGCAATAAGTCTCTTCGCTTATTTGGAAAACAGTGTTCTCTATATCATGCTCGGCCATTTTTATCTGGTAGTAACCGGAATAGGCGTCTAGGAAAATGAGCGTTTTATGACCGGCTATTGAATCGACGAGCTTGTCTATTCTCAGGAGTGGGAAACAGTCCTTGGGGCAAGCTTTATTGAGGTCGGTGAAATCAACGCACATCCTCCACTTGCCGTTGGATTTCTTGACTATCACCACATTGGCCAGCAACGAGGGGTAATAGGCCTCCTTAATGATCGCTGCTCGTAGTAGTTTGCTCACCTCTTCCCTGATGGCCGTCTGCTTATCCATTGAGAAAACTCTCCATTTCTGCTTAATCGGTCTTACGCTTGGGTCAAGACAGAGCTTGTGCACGGACACTTCTTCCTTTACCCCTCTCATATCTTCAACTTTCCAGGCAAACACATCCAAGCTCGCATTTTGGAGGGTGATTAGGTCAGTTCGTTCTTTTAAGGACAGCTGCTTCCCAATTTTGACGGATTGCTCTGGGAATTCGGGATTAATTGCAACCTCCTCGAGCTCATTGATTGGCTTGAGCTCGGGTCCTTATCTGAATTGCAGGGTGTCCACAATTATGTCAGTAATCCTTTCCACGTCTTCACCGGCCAAAGTGGGAGCTTCACTCCTTATGAGACCGACCATGGTGCGCTTCACAGTCCTCAGCTCTCTTTCAATCTCTTCATCTGTTTTGATTTCACTTATCGCGCCGACCAGCATCTCTTCCGACGCTTTCTTTGCCTTGGCCTCGACAACCTCTACAGAATCTTGTTCAAGCTTTCTCTTCATCTTCCTTGTTTCCATCAAGTACTCCAAAAATTCTTGGGCTCGACTCCGCAAACAGCCTATTCCAGCCGGGGTTGGAAACTTGACTCGCTGGTGGGGTAACGAAACAACGATCCCGAGCTTGACTTGGCTCAGTATTCCTAAAATGGCATGATAATCACTTGCAACATCTATGACCATGAAGGTAATCGTCTCCTGGATTTTATAAGGGGCAGTGCCGAGCTCGACGAGGAGGCTCACAATCCCCTTGACGTCCACCTTATGGTTCGTAAAACCTTCTAGCCGGCCAGCATAAGGGACCAGCCTACTGTCGGGAAAATCCATCTCTCTGAAACATTTGTAGTACAAATATCCCGGGCTGCTCCGGTATCTATCAATAATCAGCTCGTTTCGCAATTGTCAATTCTCCAATCTAATATGATTGATTGTTCTCTGGCAATTTTGCTGGCCGCCAACTCGTTTGGAGAGAAAGAGATCGTCTCCTCCCTTTTGTTGTTCCATGCCGGCACAAAGGGCACTTTTTTAAGACTGTAGATCTGGTTTTTTAGGGCGGTGATTGATAGGGCTTCATCGTGAATGACCCCAATTCTCTTCCGAGGTGGTCGTTCCTGCTGCCGTCGGTCTTCATAGTTTTCTTTGGTGTCGCGACCTCTGATGTCGCGACCTCGCTTCCCGTCTCTCTTCACGAAACGATCCAGTTCTCCCTGATCCACTCTCTGTTGAATGGCTCGTTTTAATGATAGGCAGTTTTCGGTCTCATGTCCAAAATCCTTATGGAACGCGCACCATTTGCCTGAAGCTCTTCTTCCTTCCTCCTTCCCTACCATTGGCCGAGGGGGAAAATTTCAATCAAGTTCATAATTTCCTTGTGTGATCTATTCAGCGGAGTGAAGACCTCCTCATTGACCTCCTTCCTTTCCGTACTCCTTGTTCGATTCTTTCCTCTTCTCGAGTCACTTTCTTTTGGTTCCCTGGAGCTGCGCTCGTTTGTCATACTTGATTCTTCCTTGGCTTTTCCCTTCCCTTCTTTGATAGTTCGTTTATCGGCTAACTCGGCCTGATCTACGCGGTACACTCGTTCATACAGGTCTCCCTTAGTTTCTGGAGGCCTTATTTCAAATTCGAACTTCAGTTGGGACGCTCTCATGCCGGCGGTGAAGCACACCATCACCATATCATCAGTTAGCCCTTCAATTTGCTCAGACAGATCTCTAAATCTTTGGTAAAAGCTCATGATTGTTTCTGTTTCGCCCTGTTTCACATTTGCCAGATCGGTTGGTCGTTTCTTGTGTTCACCATCCGTTGAGAAGTTTTCGATGAATTTACTTCTTAGATTCTCCCAGCTGTCGATGCTGCCAGGGGGAGAGCTCTGAACCAGGCTAGGGCTGGACCGTTCAAGGTGCTCACCATTGCCTTACACAAGACATCGTCGTCATGGGAAACCAAGGCCATGATTGCTTCAAAAGTATGCACATGGTCACGGGCGTCCTCCGTGCCAGTGTACTTGGTCAACGAGGGGAGCTTCAGGTAAGGTTGAGGAGGACTCTCCATTATCCACCGAGCAAACGGGTCCATCGTGTTCGCAACTCTCTTCGTGTTCTTCTTGCTCGATTCCATTTCATGCATCCTCCTTTGCAAGTCAACGATCAAATGATCGAGGGCCTCCCTATTTCCTGATTTTGAATTTCCTCCTCGTTCTTCTTGAGGGATTGGTACTGAGATGGGTTAGGTACCCGGGGGGGTTGGCTAACGGGCCGCCCTCCGATAACTTCAGCATTTCCCACAATATTGGCTCCTCGTTGCAAAAGAATCCTCAGTTGCGAGCTTTCTTCTTGGTCACCCACATTATGGCCGTCAGCATTGAACCCGGTGCCGGGGATCACTCCTTGTAAGTTGCCACTTGGATTTGGCATGACAGGTGGCCGATCCAGTGTCAAGGGTACTGGGGGAAGATTAACAGTGTGCTCTGGACCCAATGTTTCCAGTTCATCATAAATTTCTTTAATCTGTAAGAGCAAAGTCAGTCTCCGGTTTAACGCCGCTGCCTACTCCACCGCCGATCCATTATTGGCGCTACTTGTTCCGGCCCCATTGTGTGGGATTTCGACCGTTCGCTGCACATAAGTTACCGGAGGGGGCCTCCGGTTGGCCTGATCGCCGGTGCGAACGATGTAATTCTCCGTTGGAGGAACCTCCACGATTGGATTTAAGACATTCACCGTCGTGGTAGTGGCGGAGGTGGTTCCGGCTGCTCCAGGATTTTGATGGCCCAGCAGGGCGGATTGAGAGCTTGTCGTGCGGCAGTTCTCATTCGGCAGGGGCGGGTAGGTCCGGTAAGGTTCAACGTCTCCTGGAGCAATAAAGACTCCAGGAACGGTTTCTGGGTTTTCTGAGTTCATGGGTGGTATCAGATGAACAAAGGATTCAGGCTAACAAGACTCGTTTTTTCGGGCAATGGAACCAAATTGATCGGACAAAAAATGTGATCAATGTATCCGGATCCACGGATGGATATCTGAATGCCTTGGTTAGCCTGAAATGGATGAACAAACGTTAACTCAGCTGGGGCTTCACTGGCGAAGGCCCTCCGGCATGAGAATCAGTTAGTCTGTTTGAGAGAATAAAGACTGAAGAGAGAAAAGAGTAGGGGTAGAGAGCTTAACCTCCCAAATGAGGTTGAGGTCCTTATTTATACCCCAAAATAGCTGCCTTGTCACCTAGATTCGCCCCTATAATATAGGGATTTGGGTTTATCTATATGCATGAGTCACCATGTCCGTACTAGGGCATCACTTCTAGAAGTTGCCAGTGGGCTTTGGAGGTGGATTGGGCCAGGCCTGCAATTTCCCTGATCGTGACCGGAATTGTTCCAAGTGCTAGCTCGGTATAGCCGAGCTAGCGCAGGGTTACTTCCGAATTGGAAGTCAGTGAGAGTCCTCGAGTGACAATCAGGGGGCCTTCCAGATCGATCGTGGTTTTCTTCTACTCAGCTCGGTTAGACCGAGCTGAGATCCTTTGTGGACGGGATAGAATGTGGAATCCTTTGTAATTATCAAGTTCCTCGCGACCCTTCCCTTCTTGCTCAGTATGATGAACCGAGCTGAGTGTTCATTATGGGCCCCCGGCCCGGTCAGGCCGAGTTAGGCCTGTGAGATCCCGTGTCTTCAAGTCGTCGTTCCTTTCACCTAGTTATACATTTCATTTGCTTTAGAAAAAAAATCAAAGTTAACCATTTAATTCATTGGCGGACCTACCTTGTATGTTAAGGGGACTACGTCCCCCGTTCATCAATTTTAACATATCAATTTTATTAGTCTCTCGTTAGGTATTGTATTATACTCGCCCATAACAAACGTCTGTTATTCGGATACAAACAAAAAAAGGAAATTGCGCCTTTTTTTTCTTCTGAAAATTGTAGAGTAGGGTATATTTAAAAAAAAAAAAAAAAAAAAAAAAAACATAATATTTTTGTAAATACTATGAAAACGAAAAATCTGACAATTTTTAGAAAAGAGTTGAGGGGGAGTGTATATTAGAAAAAGGATATAAGTGAAAATTGAAACTTTTGGCAATTTTGACTTTTTTAAAAAGGCTAATAAAAGGTTTTGTTTCGATATTTGGTGATAGTTGTTGATGTAGAGCTTTACTTTGTCAAGTGGAACTTAAATATTCGACTTTCATGCATATATTATGGAGATAGATTAGCTAACAGCCCGGCCGGCTTTCTCAGTTATTATTATACTCCCCTGTTGTCCAGAACGATAGTCCCCTTATTTTCATGGTTATTACGAAAGAACTTTGAGTAGTAATTAAGACTATTTTTAATTATTATAATGATTTTTTTGAAATTGTTCTTGATACACCATTATAAATACTATTAATACCAATTTCTAAATTCACATTAACATAATCATAAGTAGTCTTTATAATTGCTCAAAGTTCTCTCGTAGTAACAACGAAAAAAGAGGGACTATCTTTCTGAGACTGGGGGAGTAGTATGTAACTGCAATACTTTCATAAAAGAATTATTATCTTAATTTATAAAAGGCAAATTCTCGTTTGCGGCCGTCTCACGCCGTGCGACGGGCGCGTGAGACGGACGCGCCATTTTCCACGTGTGTTAAAAAAAAAAAAAATCTTTAAAATGCTATATTTTGAGATTTATAACTCAAAAAAAATATTTAAAAATACCGTTGTGTTCGTCTCGACGAGACGAATAAAACTACATAGGTCATGATATGGTTTGATTTTATTTTTTTTTAAACATTTTTTTACACATAAAAAAGTTTGAGGTGCTTGCCAGCTGAAATGTAACACTCTGTTCTGATAAAAGTAACACTTTCATCTTCAAAAAGTAACACTTTTTCTACTGTCAAATGTAACATCAATTTTACAAACAAAAAAAAAAATTGTTTGCATTTCAATTGTTACTTTCTCAATAAAAAATTGTTACATTTCATATATAATGTTACATTAAGGAATATAAACTGTTACAATTGAGAAAAAAAATGTTACATTCATTTTTTATAAAATGTAACATTAGTTTAGTTGTCAATCCTATGTTATTTTCGGAGAAAAAAAATGTTACATTTGAAAAAATGAGTGTTACATTCCCTTATAAAAAGTGTTACATTAATTTAGTTGTCAATCTTTATGTTATCTTTATCTATTGTAGCAAAATTGTGGTATATTTTTTTAAAAAAAAAGTGTTACATTTTGAATAAAAAAGTGTTACATTTTGTTATAATAAGTGTTACTTTTGTTGGAATGAAAAAAAGTATGGGTGGTACATTTTGAAAAAAAAGTGTTACATTTGAAAAAAGAATGTTACATTCCTTTATAAAAAGTGTTACATTAATTTAGTCGTTAATTTTTATGTTACCTTTAATCTATTGCATCAAAATTGTGGTACATTTTTGAAAGAAAAAAAAGTGTTACATTTGAAAAACAAAAGTGTTACATTTCATTATAAGAAGTGTTACTTTTGGTGGGAGGAAAAAAGGTTGTGGGGGCAAAAAAAAAAAAAAAAAAAAAAGGTATGGTCGGCGCCGCACCCCATGCGACCGCCGCACCAGAGACCTTCTCTTTATAAAATGATACATTTTGAGATTCCAGGCAAGTACTAAGTTCAACGCCCTGATCACACAGCTATGGTTCATCCACCAGACTTAGGTCACTGTCTCCTTAAGAATCAAGGATACAGAGGTACTATCCTATAGGACGCCCAGGGAAGTTAGTTCCCCTTTTGCTTTGTGTGTATGTGTAAAATAACTGGCTTGTAAATATTTTTATGTTTATATATATTAGTATTGGAGAAAAAAGAAAAAAAAGTACTAAGTTCAACGATTATACTTTCTCAGTTTTAAAATAATAATTTCGTTTTTATTTTTATTTTTTTTTAGAAAGTAGTCTCATTTGAAAATAAAAACTTTAAAATCACTTAATTTTTAAAATTTATAATGTAGTTTTAAAATATTTGAAAGATCGAATTGACCTATCAATAAAGGGGAGGAAATGAGCATGACTTTGTGCTTACAATCTAAAAGAAGTCAAGTAATAGATATTCTCATAAGCATTTGGATTTTGTGCAGTTGAATTGTAATCGGTTTCCATTCAATTAACCACTATTGATCTTTAAAAAAAAAAAAAAAAACATGGGATCTGAATTAGAGGCAGACTAATACATATAATAATATTGAGTGCCGGTAAATTCATTACTAAGTGTTGTAGGGTAGTCGTTAGTGTTTTTGTTACTTCTAAAATGACTCAGGTTGAATTTATTAAAGTTTAAATTTCTGCGTTCAGTTATATTTTGAGTTGGGTCCAGCAATGATCCGAACAATACACGATGTTTATGCCTATGCAATTAAATGTATAAAAACAAAATACTGGTTCTCACAACTCTTAACTACTCATAATCGTTTTCAGGACGCTTGACTTTTCAGTTCGACAACTTCATTAAGAAGTAAATCAGACATATTTAAAAAGTTGTGTGTGTTTATATATATATATATACTCCCTCTGTTCCGCTTAAGTTGCAACATTTTGCCATTTTCGGCATTTCACTTAAGATGCAACATTACCAAAAAAGGAAACTTTTTATTATTTTTATAATTCTCCACTCATTCTCTCTCTTCCTCACAACCACTCATTATTCTCCACTCATTCTCTCTCTTCCTCCCAACCACTCATTATTCTCCACTCATTCTCTCTCTTCCTCCCAACCACTCATTATTCCCCTTTCTTAATTTACGTGCTTCAACCCTCATGTTGCAACCTTAGCGGAACGGAGGGAGTATATATATATATATATATATATATAGAGAGAGAGAGAGAGGGGGGTAGGTAGGTAGGTAGGTGCTCAAATGAGAACCACAATTGCGTGAGAACCAAGTATAACCATTAGATTAAAATCAAAATTAAGGGTCCAGATTAGAGATACATTGGATACATTTGGATACAATACATAAATTTGATATTGCACTTGGATACAGTAGCTAAACAACTAGGTTAAAAGCTAATGTATCCAATTGTATTTTTAAAAATTAGCTAATATATTCAAGTGTATCCATTGTATCTATAATCTGGACCATTGATTTTGTATTTAATCAAACGGTTATGATTGGTTCTCACGGTTCCCATTTAAAATGGTTCTCACAGGAGCGTGACCTTATATATATATATATATACATATATATATATATACATATATATATATATATATATATATATAATTAACTAATTTATTCTTACTTTTCTTTTAAACAAAAAAACTAGTTATCTTTTATATTTTGATTATGAACAGCTTCTCTCATGAATACGCACAATTTTCTTCGTGAGAACCACAATTGCGTGAGAACCGTGAGAATGAAGCATAACCATTCGATTAAAATCAAAATTAAGGGTCTAGATTATAGATACATTTGATACATTTGGATACAATACATAAATTTTGATATTGCACTTGGATACAGTAGCTAAACAAGTACTGTTTCCAAGTGTTGCACTTGGATACACTAGGTTAAAAACTAATGTATCCAATTGTATTTTTGAAAATTAGCTAATGTATCCAAGTGTATCCAATGTATCTATAATCTGGACCATTGATTTTGTACTTAATCAAACGGTTATGATTGGTTCTCACGGTTCTCATTTAAAATGCACGACCATATATATATATATATATAGTGGGTAGGTGCTCAAATGAGAACCTAAATATCGTGAGAACCGTGAGAACTTGGATACATTAGGTAAGAACCTAATGTATCCAAGTGAACCATTGGATACATTAGTTTTTACCTAATGTATCCAAGTAATGTATCCAATGTATCCAAGTGAACCATTGGATACATTAGGTAAAAACCTAATGTATCCAAGTTCTTACGGTTCTCACGATATTTAGGTTCTCACATGAGCACGACCATATATATATATATATATATATATATATATATATATATATATATATATAAGACAAAATCATCCTAAAACAAATGTGAATATAGAAAATGATACATTAAAATTAGTAACAAATATGCTAACACATGAATTAGAAAAAGGAATAGACGTACCAAAAAGTAGTAATCATCCTATTATCTTACATTTAGAAAAAATATGATTAATAGGAGAAGACATTATGAACTCAAAAGTTACATATATATGCAAATTTAAAATAAAAAATCCTGACATAACTATAAGAACAGCAAATATTGAATATAGTCCTCTAGATAAGGATGAATTTAGGAACCAAATACCTGAAATGATAAAACAAAATCTAATTAAAAAATCAGAAAGTCCACATAGATCATCAGCCTTTATAGTACGAAACCATAGCGAAATTAAGAGAGGAAAAGCTAGGATAGTTTATAATTATAAGAGACTTAATGATAACACAGAAGATGATGGGTATAATATACCTAACAAAGATTCTTTAATAAATTTAATTCAAAAGAAAAAGATCTTTTCAAAATTCGATCTAAAATCATGCTATAATCAGCTTAAATTATCAGAAGATTTTAAACCTTGGACAGCTTTTACATGTTCCGAAGGACAATTTGAATGGAACGTATTAAGTTTTGGTTTAAAAAATGCTCCGGCAATATTCCAAAGATTTATGGATAATATATTCTTAAAATATGAGTTCTGTATGGTATATATAGACGACATCTTAGTAGCTAGTGAAACTATACAAGAACATGAAAATCATTTAAGACAAGTGTTTAGTGAAATTAAAAAACATGGAATAGTTGTATCAAAAAGAAAAATGGAGCTTTTCAAAAGAAAAATATCCTTTTTAGGACTAGAAATAGGTAATGGAAAAAATTGAATTACAACCTCATATATCAACAAAAATTATTGAATTTCCAGAAAAATTTTAAAATTTAAAACAAATACAAGCCTTTTTAGGGTTAGTAAATTATGCCAGAAAATTTATTCCTAACTTATCAAAATTAGTAGGACCATTATATAGTAAAACAACAAAGAATGGTCAAAGAAATTTTAACAAAGAAGATATAAAATTAATAAAAGAAATAAAAGAGGTGGTAAAAAAGATTCAACCATTAGAATTACCACTAGTAACGGATTACATCATAATAGAAACAGATGGATGTAAAGAAGGATGGGGAGCTGTTCTTCTTTGTAAACCAAACAAATATTCACCAAAAGATAATGAGAAAGTTTGTGCATATTCTAGTGGAAACTTTAACAAAACAGGATTAAATTGGACTGGTTTAGATTATGAAATCCAGGCATTGATTAACGCATTAGAAAAATTTAAAATATTTTTAAATAAAGAATTTACGGTTAGAACAGATTGTGAAGCCATAGTTAAATTTATAAAAAGCGATCAAAGTAAAAAAGTTAATAGGACTAGATGGATTAATCTACAAAACATAATACAAGGAAGTGGATACATTATAAACTTCGAACATGTAAAAGGGAAAAATAATACTATTGCTGATATCTTATCAAGGAATCTAAACATGTTGTTCCATAGATAAAAACAAAGAAAGAAGATTGGTACATCCTCAACAGCAAGGAAAACACACAGCAATGGATACGTCAGACAGTGAAGGTATCAAAACAGAGCAAGAAAGCTACAGCAAAAACATGAAACTGTCGTCCTCACTAACATTTCCCAACAGAAAATCCTCACAGGCTGGGCCAAGCTCTTTAAAGTTGGCTGATAAACATTTTGTTCCACAAAACAGATTTATCCCTCAAGCCCAACAGAAATCTATTACATTCGGCCCAAATGTATTACCCGTTTGCACAGAAGAAAGTAAAAGGTTTAGGCCCATTTTCGGGATGGACCTAACAAAAAAACAACAGTGTCTCCTTGACAATCTTTGGCACATACATACATTCCCAAATGAGTCCACAAAGAAAGTACAAATTCTAAATTCCTTAGGATTTTACTTCTTGGAAATAACTCGAAAAATGCCAGAAAACACAAATGTTCTGAAAAGATATTCCCATTACATTATTTTTCGTGGCACAAAAATAGGTATTTTTAATAAATGGGAAACAGTCGTAAATCACATACAGTGCAAAGATCCGCTTTACAAAGGTTTTTATAGTTTCTCCGATGCCATGAACACGGCTAGTGGATACTTTGGGCTTGAAGACTTTTTTATCGAGCCAGAACAAGTCAAAACATTTTCAGACATTACAAAAGAAAGCCCGGAACAAATTATTCAGAAACAGGAGGAAATCATTGTAAATCTCCAAAAGCACATTTTTCAAAAGGGGAAAGAGGTGGTTCACAATACTACACAGGAAACACAAGTAACACAGTTACAAAGAGAAAATGAAAAGTTAAAACAGGAAGTGGAAATCCTTCAAAATAAATTAAAAAGGACAACGGAGCCTATTTACAGGGATTACGACAGCTTTAAAGCACGAATTCTTGACATTCCATGGAGGCAGACTTTAAAACCAGTCCTGGAAAGGATTGAAGGCCTCAATGATATTATTTCAGAAAAAATTTGTACAGGTTTTCCTTTAATATTATACAAACTACAGCAAAAAATAGTTCAAATTGTTTTTAAAGAATTAAAATTCACAGGAGTGAAAGTTGTCGAAAGGGTAGACAATGAAGGGAAAGACACAGGGGTATTATTATTACAGATCGATCTCTTTAAAACAGACATGCCAGAAGAACTTATTACTCAATTTTACCACTATGGTATGATTGATTACATTGAGTTCCGTTTCACACCCACTATAGAAAGAATTCTAAATACATTTGGAGAAAAGTTCACATTGGTAGCTGGCAACATCGCTACTCATTCCTATGAACAAAAAGCTGGATGTAAAATTTTTGCATCCTTCCCAGAAGCTGATAGTTACACATATAGACCTGCAAGAAAGAGAATATTCATCAGCACCAAATCCAAAGATCAAGCTCTGTTAGCATCGGCGGTCAAAATTGAAGAACACATCGACTTCTCAAGCCTTTCTTGGCTTCATGAACAAGATGTCGACAAGATCACAGAATTCCATAACAGTTTCATAAAGAAGCATAAAAAAAACCCAGACATTCCCAGCCACTTTCCTTGGCAGTTTTTCAAATTAATGGCAAAAGGACATTATGTCCAGATTTGGGCAAGAGATAATTGGAACATGCTTCTCCCATTTATGGGTGAAGGAGATACATTAAAAGAAAAATACATCAATGACACGGATGAAGAAAATACATGGCCATATCCATGTGAACCATAGCCATGTGACGACATTATGCAAGATGCACAATCAGACGGAGACACAATCCCAACAATTGACAGCAATTATCGAGACTTCTAGAAGAGACAGCTGGATGAAGAAAAACGTAAGCAGTGACGTCAGGCGGCCGACACAAAGCATCTACTTTTTGAATTATTTCTGCTTTTTGTAAATTATTGATCAACCTTTACTTTAGTTTTTTTTTTACTTTTGTAAATTATTGCATTTAAGTCCTTTCTCGAATAGGTAACCGGTTACAAAACCGGCTTTCTAGGTTTGTATTTCGAAGGCTATAAAAGCCCTCACCTTTCTCATTTGTAAGCACGAGTTCAAAAAACGAGAGCAATTTTATAAGAAGCAATCTTTCTTAAATGGCAGCTTAAAAACCCCCTTCCGATTCCCCTAGTTATATTACTTAAACTCCTTCAAAATCCTTCAGTACTTCATATTATAGCCCTATATATATATATATATATATATATATATATATATATATATATAAAAAAGAGTATTTCTCCGCTGTTAATAGACGACTCAACCACTACATCTTCTCCGCTCGCTACAACCTACTGTAAGTAAACTATCCTTCTTTTTAAATTTTCCTAGTTTATCATGTTAAATTTAAATGTAAATTTATGGTTAACAGAGACCGCTAAAATCTGCCCTTATATATATATATATATATATATATATATATATATATATAATTAACTAATTTATTCTTACTTTTCTTTTAAACAAAAAAACTAGTTATCTTTTATATTTTGATTATGAACAGCTTCTCTCATGAATACGCACAATTTTCTTCGTGAGAACCACAATTGCGTGAGAACCGTGAGAATGAAGCATAACCATTAGATTAAAATCAAAATTAAGGGTCTATATTATAGATACATTTGATACATTTGGATACAATACATAAATTTTGATATTGCACTTGGATACAGTAGCTAAACAAGTACTGTTTCCAAGTATTGCACTTAGATACACTAGATTAAAAACTAATGTATCCAATTGTATTTTTGAAAATTAACTAATGTATCCAATGTATCTATAATCTGGACCATTGATTTTGTACTTAATCAAACGGTTATGATTGGTTCTCACGGTTCTCATTTAAAATGCACGACCATATATATATATATATATATATATATATATATATATATATATATATATATATATATATTGTAGGTAGGTGCTCAAATGAGAACCTAAATATCGTGAGAACCATGAGAACTTGGATACATTAGGTAAGAACCTAATGTATCCAAGTGAACCATTGGATACATTAGTTTTTACCTAATGTATCAAAGTAATGTATCCAATGTATCCAAGTGAACCATTGGATACATTAGGTAAAAACCTAATGTATCCAAGTTCTTACGGTTCTCACGATATTTAGGTTCTCACAGGAGCACGACCATATATATATATATATATATATATATATATATATATATATATATATATTATAATTAACTAATTTATTCTTACTTTTCTTTTAAACAAAAAAACTAGTTATCTTTTACATTTGAGTCGTTCTTGTGAAAAACGTGTTTTACACTAAGCTAAGGAAAAAAGTGTTTTTCCCAATTGTCTTCTCTAATATTATCATGTGCCTTCTCTAATATTACAAAGTACCTGTTGTAATATTACACTTATAAATATTCAAGCAGGCACTTTTATACATTCAAAGAGGCACTTTTAGTGATAGTTTTAAGACTGCCTGTCTTACTATTACAAAGTGCCTCTTGGATTATTGAAAAATGCCTCTTCCATTGTCAACAAGTGTTTGGTGGGTTTTTAAAATTTTCAAAATAAGTGTCTGCCCTAATACTAAAAAGTGCCTTCTGTAAATTTTGCAAAGTGCCTCTTACAGTATAAAAAAGTGACTGGTGAGTTTTTGTAAGTGCCTGGTGAGTTTTTCTAAGTTCTAAAACAAGTGTTTGCCCTAGTATTAAAAAGTGTCTCCTGTAGTATTGCAAAATACCTCCTGTAGTGTTAAAAAGTGCCTAATAAGTTTTATAAGTTCCAATTATTTATAGCAATGCCACCGCGTCTTTTAAGTAATGTTCTGCTTATTTACAAAAATACCACTCCGCATAGAAAAAACACGTTTTACACTAAAACGCGTTTTTCCTAAGATTTTTTGTTTACACTTTAATTATGAACAGCTTCTCTCATGAATACGCACAATTTTCTTCGTGAAATTACTTGTGTACATAAAGACTCTATACAAGATAATCTCAGTGTCCTATTTACATTGGAATACTATACTTTTTATGTTCGAAAAATTAGTCTTATTTAGCTTTTTACGGTAAATATAAATAAATTTTGATTAAACATTATTTTCAATTTAATAATTATAATAAAATTTCAAATTTTGTTATACTCACTAAGTGATTTAGCAATTACAGTTTTTAAAACTTTACTAGAATATTTTAAAGTTGGTTAAATTTAATTTTTGTTAACCATAAATATTAAACGAGATTAAATTTTTTTAAGACAAAGAGAATATATTAAAGATATAATAGAAATTACTTGATATAATGTAATTTCAATCATATTATCAATAATAATATATCAATTAATGGAAACATTAATATTTTGAGAATATACTTATTTGGTGTAAGATTTATTGCTAGTTTTAGTTTGTACTCCCTCCGTTCCTTAATATAAGTCGTTTTAGCAAAAATTACACAAACCAAGGAAGCAATAACTCTTCTTTAAACTTCCCAAATTACCCTTTCTATCTCTATCTCTTAGTATTAATTTAATACAAATAAAGACTCCTTTCTCTCTTCAACTACCTTACACAAACCAAGGAAGCATTAAAGATGGGCATTTTGGTCTAAAAGACCAAATAAAAGCTAAAACGACTTATAAAAAGGGACAAAATTGAGAGTCTAAAACGACTTATATTAAGGAACGGAGGGAGTAAAAACTAAAACCTATTCGGACAATTTAGGGCTGCCAAAAAGGCAATTTTCTGTCTAAACTACATCTTCGGTAATAGTTAGGTCATAGGTGCGCAAGCGTGATTACTTAAAAAGGGAAAATTAAGCAGCACCCTAAAGTGACCACATTGTCCACCAAATGCACATCAAACAAAAGAACAACTGTTTACCCAAAATTCAAACGCCAATTTCAATGGATTTCGAACTGCTCCACCAAGGAGCTAGCTCCACTCAATGGTGGAGATCAATGTCACTTCATTTTTCCTACACCCAACAGTTCAGATAGAGCCAAATTCGGTGGGACCCACAAAAGTGGGAGCTATCTTGACCGCCCCCTGATTTGTGTGTGTATGTGGCCTTCATCTTAGCCATTGGGTGGAGAGGTGTAGCAAATTGGGTGGAGCGGTTCCGGGTCCAATTTTAATAATCCCCATTTCCAGGAGAACACTAAAAAGTTTCCCAATTCTCATAATAAATGGAAAATACTATTTTCTTGTCGTAAAAATAATAATAAGTATAATTGAACTTAAAGAATATCAACACAATTTTAATATGTTACAACAAAAAATTTCTTTTCTAAAGAAACTAATTAAACAATTTGTTTAGTTAATGTCTTTGATTTTGGGACGCCAAGTTAAAGGATTAATCAACTGAGAAAATTTCGTAATTCTTGGACAGAGCAGCAGGTGCTCGGCTGAGAAAGAAGGTCCGAGTCGTTCTAAAGGTGGGCATACGTACTGATCAAAACGGAGGAAGCGGACAAAAGAGGTGCTCGGCCGAGCAGGGTACTTGATTCAGCCGAGCAGAGACCGTTTGTGCTTGGTCCGATTTTAGTAAGGAAATACGGGGAAATTGAGGAACTAAGTCTCTAAAGGACATGTATTCCAATACCTTCTTTTATTTAGAGTTAGGTTATGAGTAGTATATATAGAGGTTATATGTCAACAACTAAGGCTATAGATACCTCAAGTGTAGCGAATGCATGGTTGTCAGTCGCGTTAGGACCTAAATCGGTTGAGGAAAAGTAGTATATTGCTAGCGTACCCTATGCTAGTGCAGTTGGAGTTAGATTTATGCTATGGTGTGCACTAGGTCGGATCTTGCACAAGCAGTTAGTGTTGTTAGTCAGTTCATGGGTAATCCGGGTAAGGAACATTGGAGGCTGTGAACCGGATCTTTAGCTTTCTCAAAGTACCAGTGATGTCGGTCTTATCTATTGAGGTGGAGCAGATTGTGCAATAGAGGGTTACTTAGATTCAGACTATTCGAGGGATGTTGACACAAGAAAATCGATGACCGGATATGTATTTACTCGTGGTGGGCCAGTTGTCAGTTGGAGGGTTATTTTGCAAGCGACAGTGACGTTGTCTACAACAGAAGCAGAATGCATGGCATTGACAGAGTCCACTTGTAGCGACCCCAAAACCCGTCCCTATTTATTTTATATTTTTGGGGATTTTTATTTGACTTATATGTGCATTTTTATGTGTTGCATCATATTTTATGATTTGCATATCATACTTGATTATTTGTGTTATTTAGTTAGTTAGTAAAAATAATGATTAAAGGAGTTAAATAATTAAGTTGAAACTTTAGGGTCCTAGTTGAAAATGTAAGTTTAGGGGCTAAAGTGTTAAAAACAAATCTTGGGTGATCAAAATGAAAATTGGGTAAAGATATTTAAGGAAACTTTCCCTTCCCTCTTCCTTCACTGTGTAAACAACATTCTTCTGCAACTTTCTACGTATCAGTTAGGGTTCAGGAGAAAAAGGTAAGTTCAATCCATTTCGATTTAATTCTTTTTATTTACTTACCCGTTTTAAAAACTAATTATATAAAAATGATCAGGGCGTCGAGTAGGTCATTTCTAGCCGAACAAAACTTATTTCAGCGATACTTTTTCCGGAACTAGGTAAGTTACTAATTCCCCTTTAAATATTAAAATAGTCATATATGCTATATATGATACTCCTACTTGTTAATTTTGTGATTTGGGTAATATTTGCTATACTTGTAATTTTGGGACAAAGGGAGTGTATGAATTTGGTTTAGCTGGGTATTGTGAATGTTTATGAACTCAAGTTGTAACTATAATGAGAGTTGCTAATGTTGTGTACTAAATTGTGTAGTATATATGTTATGCTTGTGGGACGGAAGGAGTAAAAATTGAACTAAGGAAGAATCTGGGATTTGGTCCAAAATAGGAGGAGGCGCGCGCACCCTATATAAGGAGGCGCACGCACCCATTGTTACCAACCTAGGCAAAAATTGACTGGAGAAGGGAGGCGTGCGCATCCTTTCGTGTGCATCTTGTGATGTTTTTGGCTTAATTCCTTCTTGGATTAAATGCCTTGGGTTTTGTTTAGCAAGTATTCATTACTGTGATTTTTGTGAAAGTCCAGCTGGTCTTGTTGTGGAGTCAGCCAATGGAAGAATTATAGTGGTACAGGTAAGTCCACTATAAGGTTTTCCATTGGAGCTTGTGAGTCAGGCGGCGGGAGAATTATAGTGGCACACAAGCCAAGTTCACTATAAGGTGTCCACTGTGCCTTCTTTGTTTCCCCAGTCCAGATTGGCCTTGGATGGGATGAATTGCTCCCTTTGGTGAGTATTTGGGTTATGACTTTGTGTCATATTTCCCTCTCTGGTTACTTGGTTCTATTGGTTATGGTTTGGTTTTCGGGATCCCGACGGCTTCAGCTATTTATGCTGCTCAGATGGTTTTCTCTGATGGGTTTCTCAGTTGGTATTCTCATCAGTTATGGTTATTGGGTAAACCTTGGCTTGGTATCCACCGGAGTGTGGGCAATGTGATATAAGTGATATATGAGTTGATGTTATATGCTATATGCTTACTTGTTGATATTGTTTCTTTATGATCATCATATCAGCATGTAACGTAGTTGCATTTTAGTAGCTTACTGAGATTTATTCTCACCCTTATTTGTTTACTGTTTTAGATAAAGGCGGGTCCAGGGGATAGGACACTTGGCACGGGAGGACGTTCGTTTGGTAAGAGTTGGGACTTGTTTTGTTGAAGGTTACATTATGTAAATGTAAACCCTTTGGGTAGAGTACCCGTACTTTCTTATGGTCACATCTATTTTGGTAAATGTTGATGTATGTATATTTGTTTAAAAGTTGTAAGCCTTCGGGCTAAGTACTTTCGTCGTGAAAGTGTTTGTAAAAGTTTGTTTCAAGTTAAGTGAAGTCTTTGAACTTTAAGTGTGTTTTTATTCCACTTTCTAAAAGTATATTTCGAAAAATTTTCTAAAAGGTTTTATAACGTCTTCCACTCGTGTCCCGAGCGTGGGGCCAAGTAGGACCACAGGTACGGGGCGCGACACCACTAAGGAAGGAATATGGTTGAAGGGAGTGATTAATGATCTTGCGATACATCAGGATCAGGCTATTATCTATTGTGATAGTTTGAGCGTGATTTTCTTAGCCAAAGATCAAGTTCATTATGAGAGGATCAAGCACATTAATGTGAGTTATCATTTCCTAAGGAATGGGAAACAGATAAAGGTGAAAAAGGTAGGGACAGCAGACAACCATGCAGAGATGTTCACAAAGTACATGACTGGGAGCAAGTTCCAACATTGTTTGGAGTTGCTTAATATTCGCAGCTATTAGATAGCTGAATAGGCAAGGAGGCAGGAAATGTTTGTTATCATAGAGATTCAAAGTCAATGTGGAGATTGTTGGGTTAATGCCTTTGAATTTGGGACGACAAGTTAATTGATTAAGTAACATAGAAAATTTCGTAATGTTGAGACAGAGTAGCAGGTGCTCGGTCGAGTGAGCAGAGCAAAGGACTCGACCGAGCAAGAGGGTCTGAGTCCTTCGAAAGGTGGGCACACGTACAGATCAAAGCGGAGCAAGTGGACAAAAGAGGTGCTCGTCCGACCAGGGTCCTTGACTCAGCCGAGCAGATCTTGTTTGGGCCTGATCCGATTTTGGCAAGGAAATACGGGAAAATTGAGGAATAAAGTCTTAAAGGACTTGTATTCCAATAACTTCTTGTATTTAGAGATAGGTTATAAGTAGCATAAATCATTCTAACACCAAATTAGACCAATATACACAGATTACCTCAGAAAGATAAGATTGCTAAGAGAGAGATCAATAATTTTATATCTAAGGGTTTGCACAGTCAGTAATTTTGTTTATTGCTCTAACACAATTAATTTTTTTAACAAAAAAAAAAAGAATAAGACAACTATAGTACAAATTGTTAGTGATTGGGGGAAAATAGTCAAAATTAAAACAAGTACAATCTATAATCATCAATCAATGTGTATATGTTACATGCCACAAACTAATATGACAACAAAAAATTGAATCCTAAAACAAGGGAAAAAAATACTAGGGTCAAAGACAATGACATGAAAGATATTTAAAGCAAATCTGCCCTCATCAATGTGCCCAATATTAAAAACTTACAACAATTTCCCAACTGTCCTCCCAAATTTTCTTGTCCACTATTTAAATTTTCTAAAATTCCATTTCTACCCCTAACCCCCCATTTCTTCAGATCTAGAAGTCAAAATTAAAAGTCAAAATAATTATTGAAGAGATCTAAAGAAGATGGGGAAGTTATATGGGAAGAGAGAAGATTTGATGGGCTAGGCATAAAACCACCTTCTATATAATTCCTATTGCTATGTAAAACTGGGCTTAGATCATGGAAGAAGCTATTCAAATGGGTCGGATCCACTGATGGGGAGAAAAAGTTTGGTGGTATGGGTGGGAGAGAACCCGGACCCGGTGATAAGATGCCCGGAAAGTATCCGGGTCTTTCCAACCCGGTGTTTATCTCCACACCTTCAACCATATCCATATCGCCGGTTAGCATCATCGGAAATCTCCTACCTTCCGGCGACTTGATTTTCTCTATTGACGCGAATCTCGCAGCCGGAGATACTGCGCCGCCGTCGTCTTGGAAAGCTGAGTACGATGTTGTTGCGGCGGCGGCCGCCGGAGAGGGGATTGAGGAGTAGGTGTTGGAGGAGGAAGGGCCGGTGAGTCGTTGGACTAGGTTCATGAAATCGTTAGGGTTGGTGTGAATTACCTTTGGGGAGACGGTGTAGATGATGACCGGCGGGCGGTGCTGCGGCGGCTGTTGTTGTTGTTGATGCGGTTGAGATTGGTGGTGTTGGTGGGGGACGACCGGGGGTTTTCTGATCTTGTGAGAGTCTTTACGGACTTTGAGAGGCGCCGGACGGGGACCTTGGAGCTGGCTCCGGGGGGACTTGCCGGAAGGGTAATCCTGGAAATTCATTTTGAAGGAGGAGAAGATGGAGCTGAGGAAATGGGAATGGAAATGATAAATGAGGTGGTGATGATGATAATAATAATAAAGGCATTGTTTTTCTACCAATAAAGTTGGGAATTATATGAGGGAGATGAAATATTTAAGCGGTAGGAATAGTCAACGAAATATTGGAGGGAGTATTATTTAATGGAACAAAATAACAGTATATTTTTCATATTTTAATAGCTAGTTGCCTGGCTGGTTGTACAATTTTTTGGACCATTCTTGAATTGTACTCTCTTCTGCGTCGTCTGATTTTGATTGAAGGGTAGTTAGATAGTACTCCCTTTTTCCGATTATGTATCCATGTTTTTTAGTTTATTTTAAAGTATATTTCCCACTGTCTCATTTTAAGAGTTAAAAAAAATTTTTAAAAAAAATCACATTTTAAGAGTCAAAATTTTAAAATAGAAAGTGGGTCATACATGACATACTCACAACAATTATCCACTAATTCTTCTCTACGCACTTTCTATCTCCTACCCAACTATCAACACTCACAACACATCATTTTTTCCTTAATCTTGAACTCACTCATTTTTTGACTCTTAAAATAAAACGGAGGGAGTACGTATATCAACTTTCTTAAAATTTTGAATAACTAAATAAAAAATCATTATTTTAAGACAGAAAGAGTAAGCACCGGAGTTTATTTCGGGGCAATGCTATACAAAATGGGGGTGATAATAGTTTATTGATTGCATTGATTATCAACTCGTTACACTCTAATACTTCCGTCTTAAAATATATGTCATTTTGGGAGTTGATTTTTGTCTCAAAATACATGTCATTTTACTATTTTGGAGGGTTTTATGTTCAGTGGCGAAGCCAAGAATTTTTGGGAAGGGGGTCAAAGTTGTTTGTGGGATAAACATTATATTTCAGGTTTACAAATTTAATATACAAGGGGGTCAAAATAATAATTTAGTGTATTTTTTTCTCAAAATTAAGGGGGTCAAAATGAGTAAATTCATTATTTTTAGTAGTAAAATGTCATTTTCTAAAATTTTAAAAGTACTAAAATTGACACATTTCAAAATTCAAGGGGGTCGGGGCCCCTTAGCTATGCTCTAGCTTCGCCAGTGTTTATGTTGTTGTGTATCAATTATACATTTATTAATGATAGTGCACTATCTCTTGCACAAGCATTTGATTGCCTAGGTAATTGAATTACTTTAGGGATATATAAGACTTTTTCACATGCATTAATTATATTTATTCAAAATTGTGCAAGTGCTCAAATGACATTTATTTTGAGACAGAAAGAGTAATTAAAAGTACAAATAAAATTATGATATATTATTTTATAAAATAATTTTTGTGACATTTTAATGTTAGTTGTTATTTCCCTTTATTTGGAACTATTTTTTAAACCTCAAAGTCGATGCTTAACCGAGAAAATGAGTTATTTAATGGTTTTTGTGGCCGGTTTGTAAAGGAGTTTGAACCAGTCAATGTTGCCAGGTCAGATTATCTTAGGATGATGTAGCCATGCCATGTTGGCGTGTAGGTTTATGCAGGCAGGATCATGTAGCATACTATTGTTCAAATGAGTATTAAATACTTATTACCGTTTCTAACTTATACAATTTTCTTTTTTTATGGTCACCGGATTTTTATTTTTTTTTACTTAGCTTGTGTTTGATAGGGGAAAATATAGAAATATGCCCCTGTACTTAGGTCAAAAATGCAGATATGCCTTTATACAAGTTAATTGTCATATTAGCCCTCGTACTTCAGAAAAACGAGTGGATATTAGGACACCGTCATCTTTCCGTCCAAATCTTAACGGAATTGCTGACTATGAATCCTAGTTGGCATGTAAAATTGACTATGTGGAAAAGAAATCGCCCAAGTGGAATTTGATGAATAAGATAGGCTCAAAACTGTAGTTCAATTATTTGAATTTAGATGTGAAATCGGGAGGGGAAAATGGAGGCAAATTGAAAGAATTGGTCGGCTGATTGTGGGCTTGTGGCAGGCGAAAAAGAGGGGAGGGGCTGGCGATGCGTGCGTTTGAGGGAGGGTGACAAAGGTAGTGGGAAATAAAGAACGATTTTGATGGAGGAGGATGGCTGGGTGTGAAGTGGAAGGGGGAGGCGGCAGGGCATGGAGGAATTAGGTCGGGTGTGTATGTAGAGACTTGTGAGGTGGGAGAAAAAAGGGTTAATTAAATTTTAGAGTTTTTTTAAAAAACAATCCTCAAAACGACGTTGCTTTTGCGATGAAAGAGTAATTCTTTATATTTGTCACAATTCTAAAATCCCATTTGGCCATTTTTCTCAACGTAGGTTAAAGATTTTTCCAATTCACCAACTTAGTCAGCATTTCCATCAATTTTTTGACGGAAAGTTAACGATGGCTGAATTTACCCTCATTTTTCTTGAGTACAAGGGCAATGATGGCAATTAACTTGTACAGGGGCATATCTGCATCCTTAACCTAAGTACAGGGGTATAAATCTTTATTTTCCATGTTTGATAGCATTAAGTACTTGGTGCTTGATGCTTAATACTCCCTCTGTCCCAAAATGATCTTCTCATTTGTCATTTCTCATTGTCCCAAAAAGTTTTTCACATTTCTACATTGTAGGCTTAAACAAAGCATGGCTAGTGAAGCAAGTGTTCATATCCTTAAAAAGTTTGAATAGTCAAACGCAAAAATCATTTTGGGACGGATGGGGTACATTGTAGAGAAATTTGAAGGTAGGGTGTTTTGATAACATTGAGCGCTAGACGTCGAGGGTTGAGTGAGACTCTTTTGGTTAGGCAACAATTTTGATGAACAATCATTAAGAGCGGGCAAATTGCAAATTGGTAACCTGAGTTTGTTTCACTTTTGCAATCTCCAACCTAAGAGTTAAATTGTGCCAATCAGCCACCTAAGTTTGTCAATTTGTTGCAATGTGGTTAATGAACTAACTTTTCATTAATTTTTTGACAGACTTAAACACATGTGCCTCGCAGATGACCTTTGGAATGGGCAATTTTGTCAGTTCATAGAGGCTTTGCAAGGCACATGTTTAGCTGAGGGAGTTCAACTGCAAGTTTTGAAAATAAAAGGAATAATAAGAAAAATTACACATCTCATACACTTATTTGTACATAAAAAAAATGTGTACAACACTTTTATGCATATATCAATATTAATTTAAAGAAAAAATTAAGAAAAAAAATATAGTATATTTTTAAATATTACATTATCAAGCTTCAAGATTATACTGAAATTTTCAAATTTAAAATAAAATAACTAAAATCTAAAAAATAAAAATAGATTAAATTTGAAACACATAAAATCCTTAGCACCACCACCACTATCCCTAACACCCTAGCACCACCACCACTACCCCTAACACCCTAGCACCACCACCTTCTCCCTCTATTACACTGCGACCTCCACCGCACATTTCATTACTGCCCCTTACCCTACCCAGCCACCACAAACACCATCCTACCACCACATTTCTTAACTACCCCTTCGTCTCCCCAGCCACCACAAACACCATACTCACCACCGTCACCAGTAACAACACCCCCAACATTCATTCGAAAAATGACAAAATCAAGAAACCAATTTCAATCTCCAAATCTAGATATAGATCCCCAAATCACAAAACCAAGGAAAAGCAATAATTAATTTTTTTTCAATAATCCAGTAACAACGCCCCCAACAATTTTTTTTCTTCAATAATTTGTGATTTAGATCCCCCAAATCACGAAATAGTGAAGAAGATAGATAAGAGGCTGGAAAGGAGGAACTGGGGGACGTCGACGGTGAAGAGAGCTGAGGGGGAAGCGGGTTAGGGGATCGTTTGGAGAAGAGGGGCGAGGGTGTAGGTTGTTTAAGGCGGGACACATGTGTTTGGTTCGGACGACGTCGACGGCGAAGAGGGCTGAGGGGGCAACGTCGACCGATCGCATAGAAAGAAAGGAAGAGACGCTGCATGTTTTTCTACCGTGTCTGGTATTTTATGACTAAATTGCCCTTTTACGCAGTCATGTGCGAGTCACGTGTGTTTGGGTCCGTTAAAAAATTAACGAAAAGTTAGTTTATTCACTACATCGAAAAAAATTGACATACTTAGGTGCCTGATCGTCATAATTAAAATCTCAGGTTGGGGATTGCAAACGTGATACAAACTCAGGTCACCAATATGCAATTTTCCCCATTAAGAGCATGTCGAACATATTCAAGTTCAATGGGGGAACCAAACCAAACACACTACCTCTAAATCACTCTATAATGTATTAAACATCAACTTTAGTTTTTATCGTAATGTATTTATGGGATTATGTAATTTTTCCGTTATATTACGGTTTAAACAATGTTATACATTGTACTAGGGGTTAACCCGTGCTTCACATGGGTGTCTTCTTTCGTGGATATTTATAATTAATATGTATGATTATTAGATATTTTAAATAAATAAATGTAAAAATGTATATAAAATCTACTTGTAATCTTTAAATAATAGTGTAAATAGTTTTAGTTAGGTTAATAATATTGGTTAAAAATAATTTATAAAGTATGTTTTTTTTTTAAATAGTTATCCTTTTGTCCCACAATAATGTTAATTTATATTCATGATCTATTAAGAAAATAATCTTTTAACTATAGTTAACATTATAATAATTATGATATTAATAAATAGTAAATTAAAAAATAATGGTTACCTAAATAGTAACTTTTATCGTAAATAATAAGTTAAAAGTAACTAATACTAATAGTAGTAATTTATATAAAAATACTTATAATAGTAATAGTTACTATATATTATAACTACTATAATTAATTAATATTATTAATAATAATAATTACTTTATATAGTAACTATTACACTTGTATAATATTATTAATAGTAATAATTATCTTATATAGTTAACTATTACACTTAACTAACACTATTAATAATAATAGTTATCCTTTATAGTTAACTATAACAAATAATAATACTATTAATAGTAACAGTTACCCTATATAGTAACTATTACACTTAACTAATACTATTAATAGTAATAAATCTCATACTCCTATAGTTAACTATTATAATGAACTAATACTATTAATAATAATAGTTACCCTTTATAGTAACTATTACTATTAACTAATACTATTAGTTAATAAAAGAAAAAAGAAAAGTCACCAAATTAAGAGACTATGGATGATATGGCTTAACCAAAAACAAGATTCATCTAAAACTTGTCCACATAACATATCCTTAGGCCTTAACCTTGACTTTTAATATATATAGATTTTTTCCCTATGTATGTGTCTGTGTGACATAATTGTGTTAAAAGTTCCGCTCACATCAAACCAAGCACTATACTATAAATTTGCTCACCTGAAAGTATTAAGGGCATATCTAAAACTAAAAACAAAAAACTATTGAACAAGATACATAAAGATTGTAATGGGTGAAAATCAAAATTTGTATCCCTAATTTATTTCCTAAACCTACGGCAACAACCCCAACCCCATATCTAAGCATTTCTTCTTCGACCCTTCCCAAAAAAAGATTTATATCCCTAATTTATTAACCATCCAAACTCTTTCTTCCCCCGACGTCCCCTCATCATCTCGGGTTGAGATTTTCTATACCACTTTTGTATTCCACCCCATGTACTACTTTCAATCTAACCGTTCACATGTTTGCATAATATTACGAAAATACCAATCTCAGTAACTGTGAGCCACTAAATCTCTTGTGGCACATAAAGTGGTACACAAAGTGGCACAGAGGATTTGGACTCCACCATCTCCTTCTCCTTCACCCACCATCCACCACCTCCCCAATGCTTTCGTGACCCGACGTCTACCCATTTCTTCTTTTAACTCTTTTTTTTCGTCCTTACATCTTTTCCTTCATGATGACATATGAAGATTCATGTTAGCCGACCACAAAGTATTGACAAAAACATAGGTGAGACCGTGTCACCTCAGGAGGAGGACTACCCATGAACCCACCCTCCCCGACCTGCCCGCCAAAGGAACCGACCCTAAGCTATTAAGACCCGCATATATGAAGCGCCTTTTTTCCGACCAAGTTAACTGCCTTTGCAAATTTTGTAACTTCTCTCTCTAAGTTGCTCGCTGCAATTATTGATTTCGTTTGATTTCTTCCTCTCCGAAGTTCAATTTTGCTACAGGTACTGTTATGAAAATTGTAACAATAATAAAAGGATTTCTTGAATTTAACGAAAAGGAAAATAACAAAAATGAGCTAAAACATATTTAACGGGGTAGGAAATTATGATAAACTAGAATTGCGGAAATTAAATCAAACTGGACAAATAAATGAAATCGAGTCTTGTATTGGACACAATTTCTGCAAGAAGATATTGCCCCGCACTGGTGCTAACTGTTCTGTGGCAATCTTCTCTCAAGATGAAACGACTTTACAATCATTAATAAAAACACTTTGAACTGTTGACTTCGGTGAACATACATGTGATTGACACTTCCAGACTTTGAAGAAAACTCTATGCAATAAGATGATTCTGTTTCTAGGAGAGTCTATTATAGATCAGCAACAGGCCTTTTGGTTTATTTTAATTATTTTCAAATATAAATAAATAAGTAGTTTTGATGAAACATTTTTCCAATATCTATATAAAAATGTTTCAAATTCAATTTTTTTAAGAACATAACTAATATTTATTAAATATAAATAAATAAATCCTTTCCTATCAAGATTATCTTTTCAAAAAAAATTATAATTTTGTCCATTTAGATTTTTATATATATAAATTAATTTTTTTGACAAAATACATTTTTCCAGATCTAAATGAAAATGTTTTAAATTCAAAATTTAAAATGAAATACCTAATATATATATTTATAGTTTGAAATATAAATAAATAAATCCTCTACTTTCAAGAATATTTGTTCAACAAAAATTTATATTTTTTGTCCATCTGGAAAAACATGTTTTCAAAAACATTTTAAAAAAATATTTTTTTATGTTTTAAAAAGTAATTAAAATAAAAAGTAATATATTAGTTCTTTTATTTTAAATTTTGAATTAAAAATTTATAAATTAGTTTAAGTATTTACATTTAACCCCTTAAGAACTAATACCGATTTCAAATTGTTCTATTTTGTTAATTATGTGCGAATCACTAGTGCCTTAACTGATGTTTCTAACGAAATTTGTTAAAAAACTATTTTGCAAATAAAGTGACAAGTCAGGTCCTATTTCGCTAAATTTTGCAGGTAAGGCTCCAAAGTGGTATCACCCGTAAACATCAGGCCCTATTATGTAATTTACCCTATACAAAATTATCTTTTTTGTTATACTCCCTCCGTTTCAAAATAAATGACGTTTTAAGAATTAAATGTTTTTCCAAAATACTTGACGTTTTACTAGTTCCAAGACATTTTCGCTCTTGTATGCCAATTATACCCTCATACATTAATTGCAACCTATTTCTTGTCTAAGCATTTAATTGCATAGGTAATTGGATTCTTTTAGGGGTAGACAAGTCTTTTTTATATGTATTAATTGCATTTCTTAATATGTGTGAAAAAGTTTAAGACGACATGTATTTTAAATCAAGCTTATTTGTGTCATTTGATTTTCCCAATATGTGTGTGTGGGTGCATTGGTAGTGAAAAATCATTTGCATTTTTCTGAAAAATAATATTAGGGGTACTTTCGTTTTGAAAAGTTAAAAGGGAGTTTCACAGGCAACAAGTGATAAGATTCTAATAACATTGTGTGGACACACTAAACATTTTTAAAACTGACATATCACATTAATAGAAAAATAAATATTTTTTTGTACATTTGTTTTGTCGAAACTTTGCTACTTTGTTGTACATAGGGCTGTAAACGAGCGGAGCCGAGCCGAGTCGAGCTTTGGGGTGTAGAGCTCAAGCTCGTTTAAAACTTATCGAGCTCGAGCTTTTATCGAGCTCGAGCCCACTTGCTTGTTCGAGCTCGAGTCGAATCGAGCTCGCGAGTTGCTCGCGAACAACTCGAGTCGATATCGAACTCGAGTTTTAACGAGCCGAGCTCGAGCTTAGGCTATTTTTTAAAGAAAAATATGGTCTTAACGAGCTTATCGAGCCGTTCGAAAACAAAAATTCAAGTTTAATGAGCTTATCGAGCCGAACTCGAGCTTTTAATGAGTCGAACACGGTCGGCTCAATAAAAAAAACGAGTTTGAAAATCGGTTCGAGCTACACCTTGAGCTCACTCGAGCTTTCACGAGCCGAGCCCGAGCCAGCTCGGTTCTATAACAGCCCTAGCTGTACTAAAGCGAAGTTTGCTTTCTCTAGTGAGAGCTTTTGAGGTTTAATGGTCAAAAGTACACACAACCAGCCGTATTTTTGTTGTTACTTAATAAATTGATACTCCCTCCGTCTCATAGTATATGTCCACATTTCCTTTTTAATCTGTTTTAGAGTATATGTCAACTTTCTAAAATGGTAAAGAATCTTTACTATTCCTCCCGTTCATTCTCTCTTTTACGTACTTACTTTTATACTCATAACACCAATCAACTTACTATTCCCTCCCACTCATACTCTCTCTTACTCTACTACATCACCTCCACCATTTCTTAATTTCTATGCAAATGAGAGGATGAACATAGAAATGCCCGGTTCACGGTTCGCCAAATACTAAAACCGTATATGAACCGTTAGCTCACGGTTCACGGGTTTATCTTTAAAAAAAAAAAAAAAACAAATTTTGAGTAGTTTTTAAGATTTTTTTTTAAATATATTATAATTATTTTACTTTATATAAATATTAAGGAAATTTTGAATTACATATTTTTAAAAGAATTAAGAGGTGTTAGTGGGACGAAAATATTTTGAAAAAAAAAGGACGGTACACTTACAATTTATTAATATTAAGTAAATTTACATTGATGGATACAACCAATTTACATTTTTATAATTAAGGGGGGACATTTAGAAATCTTACCTCAAAAATTTCTAAAATATTTTGAATTTATACAGTATGAACTGCAGGTCTGAACCGCACCGGTCTAAACCGTCGGTTTTGGAAGTCAAACCGCCTATGAACCGTAAACCGCCGGTTCACGGCTCATCCGGTTCACGGTTTTAACGGTTCAAAACCGCCGGTTCATCCGGTTCAAACGTGAATAGTGGGCATGTCTAGATGGACATATACTCTGGGACGGGGAGTAATTGTTACCGGACTACTTCAGTAATGTGACTGTGCTTTGATTAAATTGAAAATAATACTTCAGATTTGACTAGTATAACATACGAGTAGGACTTTTTTTTATTCATGTACGACATCTATATAAACACTGTAACATTTTATTATTATAAAATAAATACTCCGTACTAAGGAAAGGTATTTAACAACTCCAACCTTTATATTGTTTCAAAAAAAAAAGGGCAAATTGCCAATTAGTTACCTGAGTTTGTCGTCAAGTTTCAATTAGTTACCCAGTTTGTGTTTCGGTCAATTTAGTTATTGAATTTGTCTTTTTGTTTCAATTGGTGTAAAATCCGTTTGTTTGTCAAAAAACTAACGAAAATTGATGAAAAACGTAACAAAGTTCTTTCAAAATTGCAATGATCAACCCTAAAGTTTAAATTATTCCATTACACCCCCAAACTAACGAATGTTAAAAGCTATCTTCTTTCTCAAAACCCGGTCATCACCACCACCCAAATCCGGCCACTACCATAACCACCTATCTTCTTTCCAGTGGCGATCCTTCCCCTGCACACCATATTTTCCGGCGAAAAAAAAAGCAAAAAATCGGACCAGAAAAAATACGATTCCTGCTTCGTTAACTGTTGGATCGTCTTCAAACTTCTGGGGAATGTTCGCATCACCTAGGTGAACTTTTTCACCGTTGGGATCTACCAAAAAATCACCGGAGAGGGAGATAAGTCCGCCGGAGCGAGAGAAAGGCGATTTTTGGGAGATTTTCGCCAGATTTTTTCCGGCGGACTTATCTCCCGCTCCAGTGATTTTTTGGCAGATCCCAACGGTGAAAAGGTGCGCCTAGGTGATGCGAACATTCCCCAGAAGTTTGAAGGCGATCCAACGGTTAACGAAGCAGGAATCGTATTTTTTCGGGTCCGATTTTTTGAATTTTTTTTCGCCGGAAAATATGGACAATTGCCGGAAAATATGGTGTGCAGGGGAAGGATCGCCGCTGGAAAGAAGATAGGTGGTTATGGTAGTGGCCGGATTTGGGTGGTGGTGATGACCGGGTTTTGAGAAAGAAGATAGCTTTTAACATTCGTTAGTTTGGGGGTGTAATGGAATAATTTAAACTTTAGGGTTGATCATTGCAATTTTGAAAGAACTTTGTTACGTTTTTCATCAATTTTCGTTAGTTTTTTGACAAACAAACGGATTTTACACCAATTGAAACAAAAAGACAAATTCAATAACTAAATTGACCGAAACACAAACTGGGTAACTAATTGAAACTTGACGACAAACTCAGGTAACTAATTGGCAATTTGCCCAAAAAAAAACAACTCCAACCATTATATCAATTCTCTACCAAATCAAGTACTTTTCAACCATAAATTGATTCATGCACCAAATTCAGCGTACATTTGTTCAATCTTTTGTTGCACAAGTTTTTTTTTTCTTTTTATTTTTTAAAGAACGTTTGTTGTACAAGTTAAGCCTTCAAAATTTTAAAATTACACATATGGTCGACGCATTATTTGCTTATATAAAAAATAAATATTATTGGAAAATTGTGTAATTTTTATAACATAATTCAGAAAAAGAAGATAATTTTTTTTCGATGAAAGGAATATATTCCCTTTCCACCAAAAAAAATATAATTCAAATAGTCAAAAAAATTATGGTTTTTATTTTTTATACCTTTACAATTAATGCAATATTAGCTTTATATAAATCACTAAACAATTTATTTTGAAAATAAAATGCAAGTCGTGTAGAAGTACAATAGAATAAATTCCCACCGTCCTAAAATAACTTGCATTAATTTTTTTATTTTATACTATATATTTTTTTGTGATAGGTCTCACTTTCTTAAAATGTTCGATTTTTTTACATTACCACACTTGTCCTACTTACACACTTAAATTGTGGGTCAGACTCTAAAATCATAATTCTCATATAACCAGTTTCACACTCACAATACTTGTTGAAAAAGGGTTTTGTCCACATATTGACCAAATTTTAAAAATGGTTTCATTTTGTGTAAATAAAAATAAGTTGTAAAATTAAAATCTATATTTTGTGTGGATAAAGAAAATGTATTTATTTTCTTCAACCCATTTCCAGGTGAATAAGAAGTTAATGACTAAAGTGAGCAACTTGATAATGTTAAATGAAGAGTTTAGGGAATATGAAATGTCATATCTCACATTTCTTAAAAAAGGAAAGTGAAATTTTTTTAAAAGAATTCATCAAAAGAAGAGTCAATCATGTGGTTTCCTCCGAGAGACCACCTAGGCTAGCCTAACCATGTTTGCACAACATCGTCTCTAAGGAGCTTAAAGTTTTGTACAGCTCACCCAACTAGTTGTCTCGGCTCAGAGTCAAACCGAACGAGTCAGTACTCTAGTGTAGTGCGCGTGGTTTGGTTCGGTCGGACCAGTAAGTAGCTCAGAGCGGTTTGAACCGCAGATTGGACTCGGGGAGGTGCACGTCCTTCCTTGCAGATCATGGTGGTGTCGGTTCGATACACCCATTTGCGCTGAAGTGGGGCGGTTCTTTGAATTTGACTCCTCGATCTGGTGCAATCGGTGTCCTTATTTCCCATAAGGCACATGCAACTCTTCAAAAACTACAAATAGCTCATACGATGATCAGTTTCAAATCATTCAACATCTAGAGCATTAGAGCAATTAGCAAGAATGTTTTTATTGAAACATAATTCCTTTCGGGTTTAGAAGTTTCGAGAATTAGCATTTGTTTGCCGAATTCGTTAATTTCAAGTGCTTGTGGTAGCGATGGTTAACGTCGTTGCAACCAGTGGGGAAAAATATTTTCTTGCAGGGATTGTGTGTAACACAATCTTAGACTTTCCTGTCCCGTTTTAGTAAGTTTGTTCCATCATTTTTCAAGAAGGCTTTTATTATTAATAAATTTCCCAACAATACTTTTAAATATACCCCCCTCATCGCATTTTAAGGTTAAAAAAAAATAAAAAAATTGTCAAGTTCATTGCACTTTGTCCAAATATTTGTAGAAAATTTGATTATCCTAATAAAAACTAAAAATTGTTGATGAGAGTATTACTCCCTCCGGTCGAAAATATCTGTCTTTTTTTACTTTTGCACAATTCTTAAGAAATGCATTGATTATCATGATTTAGTGACAAAAGTGTCAAATATACCCCTATTAAGTAAGCATCTTTCCTACATTAATGTCTCACACTATGACAATTAATAAACCATAACAAGTTTCAATGCAAGGGTAGCTCAAAAGTGACAATTATTTTGGACCAACATTTTGTTCCAAAAGCGACAGTTATTTTGAACCGGAGGGAGTATTAAGAATAATACTAGGGGCACAAAAAAGTCACAAAAACTTGCTCATAAAATCTTAGGTGTAATAATTTTATTGATGTATTTAATTAGAATGTGGCGGGTTCATTATCGATGCAACCAATAAAATATCATCATCTCACATTGTGAGAAAGATTTTGTGACCTTAATATTGCTCTATTATTAATGGTGAATAAATTGCAATAAGTTTATTTACATTGACTATCTCCAATGTATGGACAAGCCGGCCGTGTGACTTGACCAGGCCCATATGACTACTTTTCCCGAGGTCACGCCCCAATCAATTTTTCGCGCTCTTTTGAAACTATCCGTCACAGTTAAAACACAACTCCCAAACTTTTTCTTCTTTCCGCGCTCTATCGAATGTCTATTTTTTTAATATTTATTTTAATTCTTTCAAAAAAAATTACTCCTTCCGTCTCATTTTAAGAGTCAAAAAATAAGTGGATTCAAGAATTAAGGTGTAACACCCCGAATTTTCTTACTGTATCTTGAGCATTTAATAGCATTAAATAACAATAATTAATACCTCAATTAGGGTTCACAACTGGCCCTTTATTACATCATCAATTCAAAATAAATGCGGAAGCGTAACTTAAAAACTTGTCTTAGCAGGGAAACAACCCCAGCCATCAATGTACTTTAACTTACACCAAAATAAATAAACGTTCTTAAAACAACTAAATAAGAATCTTCAATCTGCCGTTCTTCCTACGGCTACTTTCCTTGTCTTGCCTTTCTACTTAAATCCTGAAACAACATTTATAGAGAAGGGGTGAGCGAACGAATGCTCAGTAAGTTCATACGTGGCATCTCCAGTTACTAAGGAGAAACGACCAGAACGAATGTTATGAATGACTTTTACAAAGATAGGTTCAGTAACTTTTTGATTTAAGACTGCAGAACAATACAGTCACAATTCTCTTAAGATTTTACTTCCAAAGGATTATGGCACTACAATCCAAAGGGATTCATTCAAGTTCCGTCAATTCCAGGGTAACGTACATTATAACCTCAATGCCAAATGTACAATTTGTACACCTCTCTTTTTCCAGCCAATAGTGTGGGTCGTAACATATATGGTATCCACACATATATGCTCGGGGTCTAGAATCATCCTTGTAATCAGACAATTCCTGAGAGAAGGCATGTGATCACTCATGCAATCTCTAGTTTTAAGGACGAGTCTTTTCTAACTGGACTGTCCCGTCAATGTCTTTTCTAACTGGACATTGGCCACTCTAACAAGTAAGTGGTTAACTTACAAGTTAAAATGAGAACATACCAAGGTACAAGTATGTGATAACAAGTTTCAAACTTCGATACTTAGTAGATCAATGGGGACATCACTAAGTACGGATTCTTTCAAAAGAACGTTCAATAACGCGGAGTTTATTCAAATACTATCATGCCATACTGATAGCTAACTTATAGAAAGAATATAGAATTCCAATAAACAGGAGTTCAAATACTGTAAGGAACGTAATCCCTTACCTGAATTGCTTTTCCTTGCAATCTCCTTTCTTACGTTTAAGTTTCTGACTTTGATTTGCGAGTCAGTCCTTTAACTTTAATATAATTGTAATTAAGTCCTCTAACTTT
The DNA here is from genome assembly GCA_026119855.1 of Campanula takesimana. Classification (NCBI taxonomy): domain Eukaryota; kingdom Viridiplantae; phylum Streptophyta; class Magnoliopsida; order Asterales; family Campanulaceae; genus Campanula; species Campanula takesimana. The sequence goes on from JAOWBW010000055.1 coordinate 1,745,506, forward strand.
GGATTAATTACAATTTGGTCCCTCAACTTTGGGTTAATTGCAAATTGGTCCTTCAACTTTGGATTAATTGCAATTTAGTCCTTCAACTTTAGTTTAATTGTAAATTAGTCCTTCAACTTTGGATTAATTGCAATTTAGTCCTTCAACTTTAGTTTAATTGCAAATTAGTCCTTCAATTTTGGATTAATTGCAGATTGGTCCTTTGACTTTCAATTATTGTCAATTAAGTCCTTTGACTTTTAATTATTGTCAATTAAATCCTTTGACTTTGGTTCTTTATTCATAAAGGTCCTCCAAGTTTCTTTTTAATCACTTAGGCCCCTCTAACTTCAAAGGTTTCCCTTTTTATATTCTTTTTAACTTTAACTTTTTCAGTTTAATCCTTTTCCATTAGGAAACTAACTGAAATCTTTTAATCTTCCTCCTTTCCGTTAACTTTCTAACTTTCAAGGTTTTCCAAGTAACTATTACATCCTTTCAAGTTAGTTTTATAACTTTCTAACAATTCTTTTAAGGGTCATACTTTCCTTCCGTTATAATCCTAACGAAATTACTAACTTTTCCATCTTAACCCTTAACATTCTAGGTCAAGAATCAACATCCAATCTATATGACCATAGCCGAATTTCATCTCATCCATATTCATTGATTTGGTTGATTTTTCTTGTTCTTTAATTTTCAAAGATTTCCCAAACATTAAATTATTCATTAATCAATAATAATAATTTCAACAATTAACAAAATAATTTCCCCTCCTCATAGGCCATTCGGCCGAAGCATAGTATGGGGGTAAACCCATAGTTTTCTTCTTTTTGTTAAATCCTAATTAACCTCAATTCCTTATTTGATCAATCCCCATACATTATACAATATTGATTTATTCAATTCATGATCATAAATCAACCTTAAAACAAAGCTAGACATGAAGATCATTATTTTACCATAGCATTTAGATCCAAACATTTAACCGTTTAAAATCTTGCCATTAATTTACTAGCATGCAAAACCCTAATCATTATTTCTTTTAAATATGCCTAGATTAAGATTTACATATCCAAATCCAATGAAATAAATTTTAGAATGTGAGGTTTGATATTACCTTGAGAATGATTGGATTAATCTTCCAAAAAGATCGAAAATTTCCTCCCTCTTCTCCCTCCTTGGCCGGCGGCTGTTAATAGTGAAGGTAGGGTTTTTGGTTTGTTTTGTTGTGTTGATAATTAAGGGTAAAAACCTAAAATTTTACTAACTAAGGTTTTTATATTGTGGGTAATAGTTATTTGGGTTTAATCCATTGTTTTAAATTCGGGCTAACCCATCTTGAGCCCTTTTACAACTTGGCCCAACTCTTTACTACCTAGTCCACTTTCTTAATTACTTACTAACTTTAATTATCATTTAATTAAAAATAATTTCAACCAAATTAAATAATTAAATAAAAAAAAAAAATCGGGTTATTACATTCTTACCCCCTTAAAAGAAGTTTGTCCTCAAACTTTGACCAGTCTTAATCCGAGAAGATGTCCGGGTACAATTCACGCATTTCACTTTATAGCTCCCACGTCGCTTCTCTTTCTGAGTGATTGCTCCATTGCACTTTCACATAGGGAACCGTACGTTTTCTTACGACCTCGTCTTTTCTGTCGACGATCTTGATTGGTCGTTCATCGTACGTCAAATCTGCCAGAACTCTTAACTGCTTGTACTCTATCACATGACTCGGATCATAAATATACTTCCTTAGCATGGAGACATGGAACACATTATGTACTCCAGCTAATACCGGCGGTAACGCCAATCGATAAGCCACTTCCCCAATCCTATCGAGAATTTCGAATGGTCCCACGTATCGTGGACTCAGTTTTCCTTTAATCCCAAAATGCATAACTCCCTTTGTGGGTGATATCTTTAGGAATACTCGATCTCCTGGCTGAAATTCTAGTTCTCGCCTTCTGTTATCTGCGTAAGATTTCTGCCTACTCTGCGCAGTCTGTAGCCACTTCCGAATCTGTTGTACCCTTATCCGGCTTGACTTGTACGAGTTCCGGTCCACTTAACCTCCTCTCACCAACTTCGTCCCAACACGCCGGTGATCTACACTTCCTCCCATACAATGCTTCGTATGGTGCCATCCCAATACTGGCATGGAAACTGTTGTTGTATGCGAATTCCACTAATGGTAAGTGTTCGTCCCATGCGTTTGGCCAATCTAACGAAGTAGCCCTCAGCATGTCTTCTAGTGTCTGAATAGTCCTTTCCGACTGTCCATCTGTCTGTGGATGAAACGCTGTACTCATGGTCAATTCTGTTCCCAATGCTTTCTGTAGGCTGTTCCAAAATTTAGAAGTGAACCTAGCATCTCGATCAGACACGATTGTGACCGGGATTCCATGTAACCTCACTATCTCGTCGATGTACAACTTGGCCAACTTCTCCAACGAATCAGTCTTCTTGATTGCCAGAAAATGTGCTGACTTAGTCAATCGGTCTACGATAACCCATATAGCGTCATACTTCCCTGCCGTCTTTGGCAACCCACTTACGAAATCCATAGCAATATTCTCCCACTTCCATTCGGAATTGGTAATGATTGCAGTAACCCTGCTGGCTTCTGATGTTCGCTCTTAACTTACATCTATGCACATACTCTGCCACGTCATTCTTCATATTATTCCACCAATATGACTCCTTAAGATTCCTATGCATTTTAGTACTCCCCGGATGTATAGAGAACTTCGAGCAATGAGCTTCTCTCAGTATCTCTCTCTTAATTTCATCATTATTTGGCACCCATACTCTCTTTTGGTATCTCAGAATTCCATCTTCGCCCATATGAAGATCCTTTGCTTGCCCTTTTCCGATTAGAGCTTCTCTCTCTTCGTCTAACTTTTGTGCCTCTTTGATTCTGCCCAACAATGCAGGTTGTAACGTCAATCGAGCCAAGTATCCGCTTACTTTTACTATTAAGTTCATCTCCTTGACATCCTTCCATATGCTTACCCCCTTAGAGATCAACGTAGCCAACATTCTGTGATTCTTCCTACTTAAGGCATCGGCCACCTTGTTGGCTTTCCCAGGATGGTACAATATTTCACAGTCGTAGTCCTTGAGAAGTTTTAGCCACCTCCGTTGTCTCATATTCAACTCCTTCTGCGTGAAGATATACTTAAGGCTCTTGTGATCTGTAAAAATCTGACATTTCACGCCATACAGATAATGTCTCCAAATTTTCAAGGCAAACACTACTGCTGCTAACTCCAAATCATGGGTCGGGTAATTTCTTTCATGTACTTTCAACTGCCTAGATGCATAAGCTATCACCTTCTCATTTTGCATCAGTACACAGCCTAGTCCTTTTAACGACGCATCACTGTAAATAACAAAACCTTCCGTCCCTGTCGGTAATGTTAATACTGGTGCAGATACTAATCTATTCTTCAATTCTTGAAAACTTTTCTCACACTCTTCTGACCAAACATACTTAGCTGCCTTCTGCGTCAGCTTCGTTAATGGTCCTGATAACTTCGAAAATCCCTTTACGAACCTTCTATAGTAACCAGCTAAACCCAAGAAACTCCTTATTTCGGTTACTGTAGTCGGTCTTTCCCAATCCATTATTGCCTCCACCTTCGTCGGGTCCACTGAAATTCCCTCTTTCGACACTACGTGTCCCAAAAATGCTACTTTTTCCAACCAGAATTCGCATTTCTTAAACTTCGCGTATAATTTCTGTCTCCTCAAAATTTCTAGTACTATCCTCAAATGTTCAGCATGTTCCTCCTTTGTCTTCGAGTACACCAAAATATCATCAATGAATACTATCACACATTTGTCTAAGTACTCCTGAAATATTCTATTCATCAACTCCATGAATGCAGCTGGTGCGTTTGTTAACCCAAATGGCATCACGACAAACTCATAATGCCCATACCTTGTCCTAAACGCTGTCTTCACCACATCTTCATCCTTGACCCTCAGCTGATGATATCCGGATCTAAGATCAATCTTTGAAAAATAACAGGCTCCCCTCAATTGATCAAACAAATCATCAATTCTCGGCAGCGGGTATTGGTTCCTAACCGTCACCTTATTGAATTATCTATAGTCAATACATAGTCTCATAGATCCATCTTTCTTCTTCACAAATAGCACCGGTGCACCCCATGGTGATACACTCGGTCTAATCAACCCCTTGTCCAACAGTTCTTGCAACTGCTCCTTTAGTTCTTTCAACTCTGTTGGAGCCATCCTGTACGGTGCTCTCGAAATAGGTGTGGTTTCTGGTACTAAATCGATGGAGAACTCTACTTCCCTTACTGGTGGTATACCAGGCAAATCTTTAGGAAATATATCTTGAAATTCATTCACTACTTCAAGTGACTCTAAGGTTACTCCCTTCCCTTCTGTTTCACCTATGTATGCCAGGAATCCTACACATCCTTTCCTCAACATTTTACGGGCCTTCATCACCGAGATTAAGCCTACCCTTTTCCTCGGCCTTGAACCCACGAATTTGTATTCTCTACCCTCTTCTCCTAGGAACGTCACTATTTTCTCTTGACAGTTCACGTTAGCTTGATGTAGGCCAACCAATCCATTCCTAGTATTACGTCGAATTCCGATATATCCAGTTCGATGAGATCGATCTTTACATTCGTATCTCCGATTCCTAAGGTGAAATTTCTATAAGAGGTAGTAATGGAGATAGCGTCTTTAGTAGGTGTATCTATCACTAAAGGCATAAGTAACGTTTCTGGGTGCAGTTTTAACTTCCTTGCTACATCATTACTAACTACTGAATGAGTAGCCCCAGTATCAACTAATACATAAACATCACGAGAATTTAACTGCATTGTACCTGCCACAAGATCTGCATTTACTCCAGCTGCTTTTGCGGTCATGGTGTACATCCTACCACGGCCTCCACCGTTTCCTCCTCCGTTGTCCTTATTTCCTGCAGTTGGTTCGTCTTTCTTAGGTTCTGGGCACTTCCACTTCGGGTGTCCCACCTTCCTACAGTTATAGCACTGCCGCTCCTTGTAGAAACAAATTTCTGTCTTATGAGTTCCATCACAAATGGTACATTTATCATTGCTGGTGAATCCTTGGCTCTTGCCCTTATTCCACTCACGCCTGTTGTCATTGGTGTTCTGACCATTTCCACTATGGCTGTTGTTAGAGTGCTTATTTCCATGACTGCCCTTATCACGACCGTCATCCACCGCTTTCCTCTTATTGTTATTATGGTCTTTACTGCCCTTGTTTCCTTCTGCCTTTTCAGCCACTGTTTTTCCTTTCTTCTCTCGTCGGTTACAATAATTATCCGACTCCCTCTCCACTATCTTAGCCCTGTCCAGCACCGCTGAATACGTAGTAAGAGCTAACGGTGTGATTCTGTACCGAATTCTATCACTCAATCCTGCTTCAAATTTCCTTGCTTTCTGTTCTTCAGTATCGAAGAATCTTGGCGCAAACTCTTGCAGATCGGTGAACTTCTCACCATACTCAGCCACTGTCTGTTCCCTTGCACCAAAGTCAGTAATTCTGCCACCTTGGCGTTCCTTGTGCTTGCAGGATAATATTTCTCATTAAAGATAGCCTTAAACCTGGTCCATGTAAATGCAGCGTCACCACGAGCCACAGCAGCTCGCTTTTCCGCCTCCCACCACGACTGAGCCTTCCCTTTTAGCATGAATGTCGCAAATACCACTTTCTGCTCCTCAGTGCAGTTCAGCGTTTCGAATATACGCTCAATACTCTTAATCCAATCCTCGGGCTTCTCCTTAGCTGTGTCTGAGAACGAATCTGGATTCCTCCTTTGGAATAACTCTAGCGGGTCACGTAATGGAGCTTGTGGTGGTGGTTGAGCAAGTCCAGTAACAGTCTGACCTATACCAGCTACTGTCTGTGATAGAGTCTGCAAGAGATTTACCAGTGCCGGGTCCAACTGCCCGCCTGCATTACCGGTGTTGTTGTCATTGCCCTCGCCGTTTCTGTTGTTTCCACTTCTGGTATTCATCTGCAAATTTTACTTTTTACTTTAGAACAAGTTCGTGCTCTAGCAATATTCATCACTACACAATATGTGCGGTGTTCATAGTATACTTAACATTACTATTCTTTTACTAACGATCACTTGTTAGTTTTCATCTTGTGTGCAGGTCTCTGGTACTAGACCATTATTCAGATTTGGTTAATTTACTTAACCTTTATTCTCCAGTTCAGGAGTTATTGTACTTCCTAATTTACAACCGTTTTACTTGGTTGATTATTACCTCTTTATTTCACTAGTTTTATTACTTAACTAGCTTTAACTTATTCCAATGGTCATCTTACTTCATACCATGGTTACGGAGATTTTTTTTGTTTTCAAATCAATCCGACGTTTTCTCTTGTCCTTTCTTGACAAGTTGACTTTTAGTCTAAGCAATAATAGACAATTTATAATTCTGGTATTTAAATTAAATAACTAACTTTATTCAACTAAGGTGTGAGATTTAAACATCTCAAAATACACCCAAAATTCAACTTAACATAAGCAAAAAGTCTAATTGCATTACTCCGCTAATAAAAATAAAATAAAAAAAATATATCTATTCCAATAACTATTTTGTAACCAATTGCATCAATTTCCACATTGTGCGTGCTCTGCTTCGAGTTGGTCATATTTCTCTTGCAATTCCAACTTCTCTGCCCAAATCTGATAGCCTCAAGCCCTAAGCTTTTCCTCATAAGCTTCTTGCTCATATATCTTCTTCTTCAGTTCATTATTTTGCTCTATCTCATCTACCAGTTGTACACTGATTCGGTTCCATTCGCGATTAGCTCTAATCACATGGCTTTCTAGGCTTTTGACTTTCTCTAGCTGTACTGCTAACTTTCCTTCTACATACATCATGTCCTCATCGCGTCCTTTGATGACATTTTGTAGGCTGCCGACTCCTAGAGTCTCCTTCCTAAGCTCTCTTTTTGTCTTACGTAACTCCATAGTTAACTGCTTAATGACATTCTCCTTGGCTTCTATTTCTTCCCTCAGGGTAGCACTGTACCTTACAGATTTCATTGGTCTCCTCGGCATGATCCTACACACACCAACAATAAACTTAGGTAGTACTTAGTCCCAAGATTTCGTATAACATAATTGTAGAATATAATTGACATGTAATGAAGAGGTTTCTACTTCCCCAAGTATATTCATACTTTACGTACACCCTTAGTATTATTCCTAGAGATAGATTTTATCACTTGAACTTCCTCAAGTAAGATCTTATTCAAGTCAAGTACTAAGTTCTCCCATTAGACTTAACTTTAAGTTTTTCTCCTATAAGACCTAAAGCCATTGCTCTGATACCAACTGTAACACCCCGAATTTTCTTACTGTATCTTGAGTATTTAATGGCATTAAATAACAATAATTAATACCTCAATTAGGGTTCACAACTGGCCCTTTATTACATCATCAATTCAAAATAAATGCGGAAGCGTAACTTAAAAACTTGTCTTAGCAGGGAAACAACCCCAGCCATCAATGTACTTTAACTTACACCAAAATAAATAAACGTTCTTAAAACAACTAAATAAGAATCTTCAATATGCCGTTCTTCCTACGGCTACTTTCCTTGTCTTGCCCTTCTACTTAAATCCTGAAACAAAACTTATAGAGAAGGGGTGAGCGAACGAATGCTCAGTAAGTTCATACGTGGCCTCTCCGGTTACTAAGGAGAGACGACCAGAACGAATGTTATGAATGACTTTTACAAAGATAGGTTCAGTTACTTTTTGATTTAAGACTGCAGAACAATACAATCACAATTCTCTTAAGATTTTACTTCCAAAGGATTATGGCACTACAATCCAAATGGATTCATTCAAGTTCCGTCAATTCCAGGGTAACATACATTATAACCTCAATGCCAAAGGTACAATTTGTACACCTAGCTTTTCCAGCCAATAGTGTGGGTCGTAACATATATGGTATCCACACATATATGCTCGGGGTCTAGAATCATCCTTGTAATCAGAAAATTCCTGAGAGAAGGCATGTGATCACTCATGCAATCCCTAGTTTTAAGGACGAGTCTTTTCTAACTAGACTGTCCCGTCAATGTCTTTTCTAACTGGACATTGGCCACTCTAACAAGTAAGTGGTTAACTTACAAGTTAAAATGAGAACATACCAAGGTACAAGTATGTGATAAAAAGTTTCAAACTTCGATACTTAGTAGATCAATGGGGACATCACTAAGTACGGATTCTTTCAAAAGAACGTTCAATAACGCGGAGTTTATTCAAATACTATCATGCCATACTGATAGCTAACTTATAGAAAGAATATAGAATTCCAATAAACAGGAGTTCAAATACTGTAAGGAACGTAATCCCTTACCTGTTGCTTTTCCTTGCAATCTCCTCTCTGTGCAAATCTACAAGGCACCGAGTAATTTACTTTAGTACTCTCAACATTGTTAACTACTTCTACTTAGTTAACTGAGAGATGTGTTTTAACTTCTTTACTTCGTTACTCCTTTCTTACGTTTAAGTTTCTGACTTTGATTTGCGAGTCAGTCCTTTAACTTTAATATAATTGTAATTAAGTCCTCTAACTTTGGATTAATTACAATTTGGTCCCTCAACTTTGGGTTAATTGCAAATTGGTCCTTCAACTTTGGATTAATTGCAATTTAGTCCTTCAACTTTAGTTTAATTGTAAATTAGTCCTTCAATTTTGGATTAATTGCAGATTGGTCCTTTGACTTTCAATTATTGTCAATTAAGTCCTTTGACTTTTAATTATTGTCAATTAAGTCCTTTGACTTTGGTTCTTTGTTCATAAAGGTCCCCCAAGTTTCTTTTTAATCACTTAGACCCCTCTAACTTCAAAGGTTTCCCTTTTTATATTCTTTTTAACTTTAACTTTTTCAGTTTAATCCTTTTCCATTAGGAAACTAACTGAAATCTTTTAATCTTCCTCCTTTCCGTTAACTTTTTAACTTTCAAGGTTTTCCAAGTAACTATTACATCCTTTCAAGTTAGTTTTATAACTTTCTAACAATTCTTTTAAGGGTCATACTTTCCTTCCGTTATAATCCTAACGAAATTACTAACTTTTCCATCTTAACCCTTAACATTCTAGGTCAAGAATCAACATCCAATCTATATGACCATAGCCGAATTTCATCTCATCCATATTCATTGATTTGGTTGATTTTTCTTGTTCTTTATTTTTTCAAAGATTTCCCAAACATTAAATTATTCATTAATCAATAATAATAATTTCAACAATTAACAAAATAATTTCCCCTCCTCATAGGCCATTCGGCCGAAGCATAGTATGGGGGTAAACCCATAGTTTTCTTCTTTTTGTTAAATCCTAATTAACCTCAATTCCTTATTTGATCAATCCCCATACATTATACAATATTGATTTATTCAATTCATGATCATAAATCAACATTAAAACAAAGCTAGACATGAAGATCATTATTTTACCATAGCATTTAGATCCAAACATTTAACCGTTTAAAATCTTGCCATTAATTTACTAGCATGCAAAACCCTAATCATTATTTCTTTTAAATATGCCTAGATTAAGATTTACATATCCAAATTCAATGAAATAAATTTTAGAATGTGAGGTTTGATATTACCTTGAGAATGATTGGATTAATCTTCCAAAAAGATCGAAAATTTCCTACCTCTTCTCCCTCCTTGGCCGGCGGCTGTTAATGGTGAAGGTAGGGTTTTTGGTTTGTTTTGTTGTGTTGATAATTAAGGGTAAAAACCTAAAATTTTACTAACTAAGGTTTTTATATTGTGGGTAATAGTTATTTGGGTTTAATCCATTGTTTTAAATTCGGGCTAACCCATCTTGAGCCCTTTTACAACTTGGCCCAACTCTTACTACCTAGTCCACTTTCTTAATTACTTACTAACTTTAATTATCATTTAATTAAAAATAATTTCAACAAAAATTAAATAATTAAATAATAAAAAAAATAATCGGGTTATTACATAAGGAAAAAGTGATGTGTTGTGAGTGTTGATAGTTGGGTAGGAGAGAGAAAGTGGGGTAGAGAAAAGTTAGTTGATAATTGTTGTGAGTATGACATGTAGGACATACTTTCTATTTTAGGATTTTGACTCTTAAAAATAGAACGCTCTTTTAAGAATTTTTTGACTCTTAAAATGGGACGGAGGGGATATTTTAATTAAATAAACTAAAAACATATTTAAATATTTATTTTAAAATAGAGTGAGTAAACAAAGTGAGTATAAGATTATTTTTTCTTTTTATAACATAAGATATTTATTTTCTAAAATTTTTAGGGAGAAATTAGTTCCTCTATAAGTTATAAAAAATCATGTTTTTAAAGGATTTAAGGTTTAGAGTTTAGAGTTTAATGTTTAAGATTTAGGTTTTAAGGTTTAAGATTTAGGTTTTAAGGTTCAAGGGTAATACTAATATTAAAAAGTACTGATTTTTTATAACTTATGAAAAAACTAGTTTTCAGTATCCACCAAACCCTACTCTTTATTTTTTATTTTTTAGGAGTTGTCAATTTTACTAATTTCTACTTTGCTACAGAAACTCCCTTCTTCCTTCTTTCTCAATCTCCATCACCTGCTATATATGAATTTCTTTTCATCCCCATGGTACTCTCTTCTCTCTTCCTTTCTTCCCTAGTTCCCTCTTGATTTCTCTCAAAACTTAACCCTAAATGATGCCACATAAATAACAACCTCGACCACCAACATCAACATCGTTTTCGATACGTATTGATTTTACTCCCTCTGTCTCAAAATGATCCCCAAAAATTTCTTCTCATTTCTACAATTTGGGATTAAATGTGCATAAACACAATATGGCTAGTGAAGCAAGTGCTCACATTCTTAAAAAGTTTGAATAGTCAAACGTGAAAATCATTTTGGGACATAGGGAGTATTTAATAAGAGCATGCACAATAGTGAGTGAACGAGCGAATATGGAGCTTAAACGAAATTTAATTTACGAAACGAGTAAACAACCAAAATTACCTGTGTACTAAATGAATACAACCAATTTGACCCGCGTACTATTTAAACTACCAAATCAACCTGCGTACTATGCATAAATAAACCAAATCAACCAAAATCGTTAGTTTACATTAATAGATGTTAACGTATGTTAAAAACTTAACAGATCTTACAATCCAAAGTTTCAAATTAACCCATATACACATTAAAAGAAATCAAAATTATTTACCCCACCATCCTCATTAATCTGAAATATCTGGAGAAAAAAAAAGAAAAAAAAACATCAACCAACACCACCTTCCACCATCTCCAACCACTATCTCAACCATCTCACACCCAACAACCCAACAGTCTGGCACCAAAATGGCACGTCCCACCATCACCTCCCACCACCACCACCACCAACCATCACCACATGGTGCCACCCACCATCTCATACCACTACCACCTCCTATCACCACAACCATCATCCGACGGTCACCACACACCACCATCTTCCCCGTCAACACCCACCACGACCTAAATTCGCCCAAGCATTCATTCAAAATCCCATTGATTTTTTTAAAAAAAATCCTTAACATTTTAAATTGGTTTCTATAAAACCCTCATCCAATTTCAAGTTCCATCAATTCAATTCATTCCATACCCACCGCAAATAAAAAAAAAACAAAACCATGAAACAAAAAACCAAACCTTTAAACCCAGCAATCCTTAAACGTCTCCTCATGCTTTGTCTTTTCCACTCTCGGATCCAAAAGTGAAATTGCAAACAACCATAAACCATTCATAAAATGCACATAAATAGATGCACACATGCGTGCACAAACTCATCACACCCTAAATTTGTTACCAGATCTGAATGGGGAGTCAGATTGTGAAGGTGAAGGTGAGGCGAAGGTTGTGTTCCGAAAATGTAGTTAGAAGTGGTAAAGACGTATGAAACAGGAATTTAAGTTGAAGAGGGCGCTGGGGATGATGGTGGAACTTTTGAGTCAGTGGTGTATAATGTAGCCTGAAGGTAAGGTTTGGGGACGAATGGTAACTGGGGAGAGTTTCCCCTAATTTGCATTTGGCTACAAGTTAGGGGATTAATAATATTAATTATTTTAATCCCTTTACATTTTTGAAAACATAAATAAAGGTCAAAAGTTTCAACATCACACATATTAAACCCCTCAACTTTCAAATCTGTAAATTCTCACAATATATGGGCCATTTGAATTTTTTGATTGTTATATCCGTTAATTTACTAACGATCATTATCATTTATTAATGTAAACTAACAATTTGGGTTGATTTATGCATAGTACACAGGTTGATTTGGTAGTTTAGATTACGCGGTCAAATTGGTTGTATTCATATAGTACGTGGGTCATTTTGATTGTTTACTCTTTACGAAACGTACAAAATGGTGAACGAATTTTTCAATACAAAAATACATTTTTATCAATAAAATATTAAAATTAGTATTTATATTTTATAATAAGATTCATGATATAAAATATAATTTTAATTAGTTTTTTATTAGTCCACGTTACAAAATTAACATATAATACTCCATCTGTCCTCTTGAAATAATTTTTCTCATTTGTCATTTTTTAATTGTCTCATAAAGTTCTTCTTATTGCACAAATAATAAATTAAACTACAAGATACATATGAAAACAAAGGTTTGCATAACATATACACCCTCTTTCTCAAACTAATCGTTACTAAATGTGAATGCACTGGAATTAAGAAAATATGTTGAAAAATTAAGTGTTGTGAGTGGGTATGAGAGAGAAAATAAATTAGTGAATAGTTGTTGTGAGTGGATAGAAGAGAGATAACTAAACATTCTAGGTAAGTAGCAATTAATATGATACGCCTAAACCGGAAATAAGTATCTATTAGTTTGGGATGGAGGGAGTACTCCTCTATGTCCGGATTTAAGTTTATTACTTTCCTATTTTGGTATGAATAATACTGGGGCACAAAAAAGACACAAAACTTGCTCACAAAATCCTAGGTGTGTAAGAAATCATAAATGTGATCAACGTAGGAGGATATGGAAGATTTGATAATATCTCCCCATATCTCCAAGATATTCTGTTGATCATATTTTGATTAGGTACATCTCCTTCATGGTTTAAATTATATTGTTTCTAGATAAAATAAGTTTCCTTATTCTTAGGTATTACAAGTAGTATAAATAAGAGTCTTGTAATCAATTTTTATTCAATCAAGAATAAGAAGTTAATCATCTAGTTCAAAGATGAAATTTCTCTTCTTGTTCATCCTTCTCTACGCCAAATTCATCAGTAATGATTTTATTGTTGTTTTTAAGTAGAGTGTGGCGGGTCCATTACCGATGCAACCAATAAAATATCGCCACCTCATTGTGTGAACAAGATATTGTGAGCTTATTTTGTGTCCCTAACATTGCTCTTTTGGTATATCCCAATTTAAGACTTTTTCTTTACTTTATCACTTAATGAAATTTTAAAATTATTATTAATAGTATTCATAATTAAATTCATTTGAATTATTACCCATTTGATAAAATTGACAACTAAATTGGGTAGATTTTTGCGGGAATGATTGAGTCATTAATATAATTTAATTAAATTATTGGTTATAATTTATTCAGATTGACAACTAAAAAAAAGTAGGACTATTTTTCTAGAACCGATAAATGTCATTTACTATATAGAAAACAATTATGTTATTTGATTTTATTTTTTTCTGAATTGGTCAATTTTTAATGACAAATTCTTGCGTGCGGCAGCCGCACCATGTGCGGCGGTTCCGCTGCTTCACGCGTCTTCCTGCTTCGGTACATCAGATCGTTGGATCCAGCCCTCCCACTTCCCAGATCGCGACACGTGTCTTCCATAAAAAAAAAAAACCTCCAATAACTTTAAAATGTTATATCTTGAGATATATAACTCAGAAAAAATAAATAAAAATACCGTTGTGTTCGTCTCGATGAGACTAATAAAACTACATAGGTCATGATATGGTTTGATTTTTTTTTTAAAAAAACATATTTTTATATACACAAAAAGTAGCTTCTCATCAGTTAAGATGTAACACTCTGTTCTAATAAAAGTAACAGTTTCATCTTAAAAAAGTAACAACATCAATTTTACAAGAAAATTTAAATTGTTTGATAGTTTTTGTGGTTAGAAAATGTAATATTTGAAGTGTAACAAAGTGAATATATAATTATAATTTTCTATATAGATGAATGTAACATTTTTATTTGGTAAATGTTACTTTCTTCTTTAAAAAAAGAGTAAAAATTTATATATATAATCGAGTTGCATTTCAATTGTTACTTTCTCAATAAAAAATTGTTACATTTCAGATATAATGGTACATTTAAGAATATAAACTGTTACAATTGAGAAAAAAAATGTTACATTCATTTTTTATAAAATGTAATATTAGTTTAGTTTGTCAATCTTATGTTAAATTTTGAAAATAAAAGTGTTACATTTGAAAAAAAAAGTGTTACATTCTTTTATAAAAAGTGTGACATTAGTTTAGTTGTCAATCTTTATGTTATCTTTAATCTATTGCAGCAAAATTGTGGTACATTTAAAAAAAGTGTTACATTTGAAAGAAAAAAGTGTTACATTTTGTTATAATAAGTGTTACTTTTGTTGGGAGGAAAAAAAGTTTTGGATGGCAACAAAAAAAAAAAAAAAAAAATGAGGCTCGCCTGGCGCCGTCGCACGGTACGGCAGTTGCACATGAGACCTCCTCATTTTTAATCAAACTAACCATTAAAATAAAGAAGGATTATTTTTTCTAAATAGAAGTTTCTGACTCTAAAACAAACAGTTAATTCAGAGCTAATTAGAATAGATGAAAAGAAAACAACATTCATAAAAAAAATTCATTTCGAATTAGAATAGACAAAAGAAGTAATACTGTAAATTATATCATTCAAAAACATCAATTTTGTTCAGAGGTGATTTTTTTTACAAGCTAGTTATATATCATTCATTCAAGACAATTGTCATCGTGTTACAAACTCTTATTAAGTCTATTACAGTTCTTATTTTTAGGCTAGTACAAATTTCTTTAGATTTTCACCACGATTTAAATTCTATTACAGCGATTGATATTGCCTCTCCACTAGTAGTCCTCTTGCCACAGGGGCAAACGACAAGTTCTCCACTTTGTTCACAGGAGGAGTTGAACCTACGACCTCACTATGTGTAAACCTTAAACCTTACACATACTCAGATGCCATTGGGCCAAAACGCCTTAAGTTTCGGATGTAATTAGAAATAGACAAAAACAAAACAAAACAAAACAAAACAAAAGAACGACCTGATCTTGACTTATTTGGTTTGGAAATTGAAAAATGAAGCTACATTAGCTATCGAGTGACCAAGTCAACGGACATTTTTTCTGTTAAGATTATTTAGGAGTACATCATTGATGTGGGTCCAATAAAGGTTTTCTTTTTCTTTATTATTATTATTATTTTTTTGGATGAAAGGTCCAATAAAGATTTGACTTGAGTCTTCAGAGGCTCCAAAGTTAACCACATAATCAGGCAATTCACAATGGCCCCAGAAATCACTATCTAGAAAGTACCATTTTTTGCCTTTGGTTTACTAATAGATTCGTGTTGACTCATTTTTTATTTAATGGAAGGTTAACAGGCAAAGCTCCAACAGTCAGTCAGACATAAGAAGGGACATGTTGGGAATTTAGTGGTACCCTGTTGCAATCTAGATAAAGAATAACAAACCCACAAGCACAATAATGAGAGAATCACACACACAAGAACACAAGAATTGTTTACCCGGTTCGTTCAACACATGAACTACGTTCGGGGGCAATTGTCAAGCCAATATATTATTAGACACCTTCTAATATGTTGCTACAATGTGTTCTAAGTTGTATCTATGCTTATATAGCAGTACAAGGAAGCCCTAAGTCGAATTAAGAAGAGATCGTGTCAAAATAGGAAACAGCCCAACCGGCATACCAAGCGCCCGCTTGGGTCTATGCGAGCGCCCGCTTGAATTTATTTCCCCAGGCGAGCCAACTCACTGTCCGCTTGAGCGCCCGCTTGCCTTGCTCCTTCGCCCAGAACTCCTCCTCCGGTTTGAACCCTTTTTGATCTCCACCAACTCCTCCGACTTAGACTCCTTTTCTTCCTCGTAGTTTAAGACTCCAATCCTAACAATCTCCCACCTGGAGACTAAACTCATAAGCATAGAAACACCCATCAACTCCCACCACGGAGTGAACACCTTCGAACACATTTTACCCCCATATTGGCTTGACACTACCGAGCCTCCCGCTCAAGTACTAAGGCGAGTTGAAACCAAGTGACGTTTCAACCTCTCCGTGTTAGATAGTTCTTGCCTCCCCAAATCAGCTTCTACCTTGATTTCTCCCCGCAAGTCTAACTTCGCATTCTCCCTCCAGACCCACCTTCCTCGCAATGCTTCCCCTTGAAACTTGGACACACCTTGTTTCTTGCATCGTCTTCTTTTGGTCTGAACACACTCTCTGTTAGGGCACTTGGACTTCCACACCGCGTTGATCAACTTTGTGTCCTTCTCCCCCCTAACATGCCGTTTCTTGATGTCTCTCCTTTCTACACCAATAGGCCGGTTCTTTAGCCTCTTGCTCCCACCCGAGCAAATATCGACATTGTAGGTAGAGTACAACATATTCTCCTTAACCCCATGAGCTATCACCTTAGCTCCTTTTGTGACTTCCCAAGACCCACCCATGAAGGTCACACCATACCCTTCATCATCAAGTTGTTCCACAGAAATCACCCTCATCCTCAAGTCCGGAACATGCATCACATCGTGCAATTGTAAAACATACCCGTTAGGTGTCTTCATCATCACATCCCACTTACCTTTGATCTTCAAAGGTTGATCATCACCAAGATAAACAACCCCAAAATCTCCCGGTGTATATCGCTCCATTGTTTCTGCATCCCTACTAGCATGACATGAAGCTCCAGAATCCAACACCCAATCTTCACCTGACTGCTCCTCTCCTAGGATTAATACATCCCTATCATCCACTACGTGTGCATCACCATCTTTATCCGGACAGTCATAACTGATATGACCCATCGTGCCACAATTGTATCACTTGAGCGGCTTTTTCCCCTTTTTCGGTCCTCCCCTTCCCCTATTTCTCTCCACCCTAAGTTCAGCCCCATCTGCGGAAGATTCTCCCCTTTTCTCTTTCCTTCTCAACTCCCCTTGAAGGATGAGATCTCTAACTTCTGTATACACCAATAGTGCCTTCGACGTACTAATCGTTGTGACAGTAACCTCTCAACTATCTGGCAACGATTTTAGAAGAAAGCAAGCTAACACTTCATCAGAGAAAGTAATATCGACATTTTTTAATTGGTCCACCATACCTTTAAAACTGCCGATATGACTCGCTGCTGTCTGCCCCTCTGACATCTTCGTATTCGCAAACCTCTTTATCAAATGCACCTTATTGATATTAGACCGGTTCTCATACATGTCTGACAGCGTCTGTAGCAACCCCACCGTTGTCTTGGCCTCCATTGCGTTCCGTGCAACGTCGTCGGTTAGAGCACTCCTCACTGCTCCTAACGCCTTCCGATCTAACGTCTCCCAATCCCCTTGTGACATGTCTTCGGGTTTCCCACCTAAGGGTTTATGAAGATCCTTACAATAATGGTAATCTTCAACCCTTGTCCTCCAAAACGTGAAATTCACACCGTTGAATTTCTCGATTGAGTTATTCATCGCGATTGTTTCACAAAGTCCCCAAGAACGTGATTCAAAATAATCAACGAATGAAACTTTGAATCCTCCTAACCAAAGCTCTTGATACCAGTTGTTGGGAATTTAGTGGTACCCCGTTGCAATCTAGATAAAGAACAACAAACCCACAAGCACAATAATGAGAGAATCACACACACAAGAACACAAGAATTGTTACCCGGTTCGTTCAACACATGAACTACGTTCGGGGGCAATTGCCAAGCCAATATATTATTAGACACCTTCTAATATGTTGCTACAATGTGTTCTAGGTCGTATCTATGCTTATATAGCAGTACAAGGAAGCCCTAAGTCGAATTAAGAAGATATCGTGTCAAAATAGGAAACAAATCAGCCCAGCCGGCATACCAAGCGCCCGCTTGGGTCTATGCGAGCGCCCGCTTGAATTTATTTCCCCAGGCGAGCCAACTCACTGTCCGCTTGAGCGCCCGCCTGCTCCTCCGCCCAGAACTCCTCCTCCGGTTTGAACCCTTTTTGATCTCCACCGACTCCCCCGACTTAAACTCCTTTTCTTCCTCGTAGTTTAGGACTCCAATCCTAACAGGACAATCAATCAATCCGCTACAAAAAGCTGAAAGATCAAGTTTTTAACGGAGCTATAAAATTAAAATAAAATGAACATTTATTTTTTTAGAGACGGATTCAGTTTGATTTGCTATATGGAGTTTGATAAAGGACAATACCATTTGTAATGTTAGATTGTTTAGCAATCCAAATAAGATGCAACTCGTGTAGTCATATTACTACATTACTACTTCCTCCGTCTCACTATATAAGGCTCTTACTTTGATTATGTACGAGAATTAAGAAAAAGTAAATGATGTGTGTGTGAAAAGTAAAGTAAGATAAAGAAAGTAGGTAGGGAGTTTTTGTTATGAGAGTGACAAGTGTGTTTCATTTTCCATTTTAGGTAATAAAATAAAGTAAGAACCTTAAATTGAGACAGACTGAAAAGAAAAGTAAGAACCTTAAATCGGGACATAGGGAGTATAAGATTTAACTCATGTTAATACAACTCCATCTATTTCAAAATAGTTCTCGTTTTTGGACAAATTTTTCTATTCAAAATAAATGTCACTTTTGAGTGAAAAACAATTAAATTCCACATTACCCTCGCTTTCGTATTTGTTGCGTTATAGTCCCTCTGTTTTAGAAAGTCTCATTTTGACTTTTTATAGTCAACAAAAATAAACTTTGACCAAACATTAGTGTCAATTTAATGGTCACGATGAAATTATAAAAAAAATGTTATTATTAAATCAGTTAATGATTTATCAATTAGAAATTTTAGAATTTCACTAGAATGATTAGATTGTCACCAATGGTTGGTCAAAGTTTATTTTTATTGACCATAAAAAGTTAAAATGAGACTATCTCTTTAGGACAGAGTGAGTATTAATTGTTTTATTATGTGAAGTAATGTAGATGAGAGAGACATTTAATGAGGATAAATTTGGTAATTACTTGATTAAATAATAGGAATGAGTGCTTTTGTTAAAATTAGTAAAAGAATAAATCTAAAAGCAACAACTATTTTAGACCTGATAGAATATATGAGTCACACTGCCATACAATCAGACGGAAACTCGGAGAAGCGTTATGCATATACTCCATCCGTCTCATACTTATTGCTATCAAATGAGAGTGCACGGAGATTAAGAAAATATGTTAGAAAATTAAGTATTGTGAGTGGGTAGGAGAGAGAAAAGAATAAAACTAGGGGCACATAAAAGTCACAAAATCTTGCTCACAAAATCCTAGGTGTAATGATTTTATTGGTGTACGTTTTTAATTAGAGTGTGACAGGTCCATTATCGATGCAACCAATAAAATATCGTCACCTCATCTTGTGAGCAAGATTTTGTGCCCCTAGTATTGCTCGAGAGAAAATAAGTTAGTGGATAATTGTTGTGAGTGGATAGGAGAGTGAAAAGTGGACATTTTGGGTAAGTAGCAATAAGTATAGGACGTCAAAAATAAAAATAAGTAGCGATAAGTATGAGAGAAGTATGGAGTACTTCCGACCCTCTTCCTTTCAATTAGAAGTCAACTAATTTTGACTTATAACTTAATCACTTAAGACTACTAGAAAGATGTGCGATAATATTCCTTATCGTGGGGGATATGGCTGTGAAGAAGATGATAATGAGATAACTGATAGACAGAAGCATACCTCGGACTCGTAACCCTAGCTTGCACGTCAAGTATCTCCAGTAGCTAATTATTAGGATTAGATTTATTTAGATTTATTTTCCTTGTTTAAGAGATAGCCTAGATCTCTAGTCATTATAGTATTCTCTAGTATAAATAGGGTTACAACACTATCAATTATACAATGAAGAATTTCTACAATATGTTCTTGTTCTTTATACTATCTTCTCTATATGGTATCTAGAGCATCAACGATCCAACCCTAATTTTTTTTTCAACCATGGCCGAAAGTAGTCTTCTTCCCAACCCAGCCGAGCCAACCAAACAACTTGTTGTCATCTCCCTAACCCATGTTCTTAAACTTACCTCCACCAACTACATAGCATGGAAAACTCAAATTGAGTCCTCTCTCCTTGGCTATGCACTTTACCAATACCTAGACGGAACCCTAATTGAACCCCCCAAGGAAATTGCAAACCCGGAGGCCACCCCTGCCAAAGCCGACCTTCCGCCAACTATTCAGAACCCTGCCCATTCAACCTGGTTTCGTCAAGATAAACTCATTCTAAGCGCCCTAGGAGGTACCCTCTCTGCATCCCTTGTCCCACTTATATCTCAATCCAAAACATCCCGTGAAGCTTGGCAAATCCTTGCCAAAACTTACGCCAATCCCTCAAAAGGTCATCTTAAACAAATTAAAGATCGCCTTAGATCCATCACCAAGGGCTCACGCTCAATAACTGATTATATGCACGACCTCAAAATATGTGCAGATCAGTTAACCTCTCTCGGCCGACCTATTGATCCGGAAGATCTCACCGACCGAATTCTGGAACAACTCAACGACACAGACTATGACAGTGTCATCACCGCTGTTCAAAGCCGTGAAACCCCATCACTTTTGATGAACTGCACGAGAAACTCCTAAACAAAGAACTCTCCCTCAAACACCGTTCTCAAACCACCACACCCTTTCCCGCCACGGTCACTTATGCAGCCAAAACCACACACCGTCCCCCTAACAATTCCAACCGAAACAATAACACCTCTGCCCAACCCAACCCAACCTTCCAAACTACAGCCCCTAACCCCAACCCTAACCGCCACACCAATACCCAACGGCCCTATCGTGGTAAGTGTCAATGGTGCCGTAATGACGGACACTTTCTCAATCAATGCCATGTTTTCAAACAGCTTTATCCCCAAGTAACCTTTCCCGCACTCAACCCTAACCCTAACCCTAACCCAAACAGAAACCCCTACCGTGGACCATCCACCTTTCAACCCACTGCCTACATGGCCACCAACAATTCACCACCCAACCCCAGCTGGCTCCTTGACAGTGGGGCTACACACCATGCCACGAATGATCTAAATACCCTTTCTCTACACTCCCCATATGACGGCACGGAGGAGCTCCTAATTGGCGATGGTTCAGGTTTAAAAATCTCTCATATTGGTTCCACAACTCTTCTTACTTCTTCCCTCCCAATTCATCTTAATCATGTTCTTCATGTTCCCTCTATTACTCGCAATATATTGTCTGTCTCTCAATTCTGTTCCGATAATAATGCTTCTATCACCTTCTTACCTAACTCGTTTATTGTGAAGGATCTCCATTCGGGAACAACCATTTTCCAAGGCACTTCTAGATCTGGCATCTATGAATGGCATCCGTCTCCTCCTGCTATTCATACATCTATCTCCACCATCGATTGGCATCATCGTCTTGGTCATCCAGCCTATCCGATTTTACGTCATCTTAGCACTAGTTTTCATTTAGATATTCCTAGTAATTTTTCCTTTCATTGTAATTCTTGTGACTGCAATAAAAGCAATAAATTACATTTTTATAATAATTCTGTGTCTTCTGCTGGTCCACTTGATTGTATTATCTTTATGGTGGAACAAGACAACAGAATTAAGATCCTCTGTACCACAATCTGTGTATCACTTGTGTGCCACAAGTGATTTGACGGCTATGCACCATTTGTGGTATTATAATTATCTCAATCTTAATAAGATATAGCCGTTGGATCACTTGTGGTACACAATAGTACACCAAAAGTGGTACAGGGGATTTTCTCTTGACATTTCGTTGCATTGAGAGTTTTTTTTTTAGTCCAAATCTTTTGTACCACTTTCTGTACCATTTCATGTGCCACAAGAGATCTAATGGCTCACAGTTACTAAGATGGGTATTTTCGTAATACTATGCAAACATGTGAACGGTTAGATTGAAAGTGGTACAAAGAGTGGAACACAAAAGTGGTATTGGAGATCTCAACTCGTTTTTTCTGACGTTTGAAAATCACATATTGTGTTGTTTGGATAAATTTTTCAGAGATATTGTAAGCTTGAATAAAGTTGATTTCTTAGAATTTCAATAGATTTTTCAAGATATTTTGTATTACATCCCAAATTAGCATTTAGTATGAAACCATGCATGACATTTGGTTGATTTAAGCCTTAAAAAACAAGCATAATTTTACTTTCATCAGCGTACCTAAATACCCTTAATTAATGAGCAATATGTGCTATTCCATCCGTCTCAAAATAAATGGTTATATTCGCTTTTGATTAAGAGCAAATTTGGAAATCCATTTTGAGACAAAGGTAAAATATATATTGTGGAAGACGTTCAAACATTGTATTTAGTCATACGAGACGCCCTACACCTCATATTTAGTCATACTTGACTCCCTGCACCTCAAACATAAACTTACGTAAAAACAACATTCATAATATAAAACCAAAAAATAAAATAAATAAATAAATTTATATTCGTTTCTAATTAGAATAGGCAAAAGAAAGCAATACACTATATATCATTCAATAACATACATTTAGAATTAGTTCAGAGGCAATTGGAATAGACAGAACAAAACCAAAAAAAAGGATATGGTCTGACTTATTTGGTTTGAAAAATGAAGCTACATTAGCAATGGAGTGACCAAGTCAAGAGAAATTTTTCCTTGAAGGTATTATATTTATGCACAAGTATAAGTCCAACTAGGAGATCGTTGGATATTTTTATGGACTATACATTTTACATAATATATAATAACAAAATATTTAGGCACGCAGACGTGTGTGTACTAGTGATTAATCGCATAAGACACATTATTATACAATCAATTTGGCCTAATTAAAGTGATCTAATGAAGTTAGGGGGACTTAAGTCATCTTCTATAAGTATGGGGTTTATTGTGTAAATGTGTAGAGACCAGATTGTATTTTTAAATAGATGAGGG
This sequence comes from Campanula takesimana, assembly GCA_026119855.1. NCBI lineage: Eukaryota > Viridiplantae > Streptophyta > Magnoliopsida > Asterales > Campanulaceae > Campanula > Campanula takesimana. The sequence goes on from JAOWBW010000055.1 coordinate 1,768,721, forward strand.
GCCGATTTATAAATACTATTAATGGATGCATCCTTTCATCCTAACGGATGTGATTATTGCTAACGGATGCGTTAACTTTATAAATAAGGGGTAGGTCCCCAATTGAACGTATCCAACTCTAAACTCTCATATCCCTTCAATGGAGAGACCAATAACATACGGATCAATTGGAAGATCGATCTCGGGATTATTCAAGGCTTCCGCTCAATCCTTAACGGAATAATCAATTTTCGGTTAACTAATTAAGGAACGCTTCCGCTTTTATTTTAAGCTTATTCATTGAATTGACTTGGATTGGTAGAAGGAAATCTCCCAACAGTTCATACTTCAGAGTAAGGATGACCAAACCGAGCTGGAACCGCCAAACCGGACAGGAACCGCCTTGAACCTTGACGAAAACCGGAACCATGTAATCCGGAACCGTTTGTAACACGGGTCGGTTCCGGTTCATCCCCTCTTAAAACCGTGAACCGCCATGAACCGACTAGACCGAACCGGAACCGTTAGAATACCGTCAAAATCATTAGATTTCTAACGGTTTCATCAGAATTAACCGTTACGAATGGAACATTGACAAGAAAAAATGAGTTTTGACTGAGTTTTTAGCCAAATTCAGTGAATAAAAATAATAAAAAATTGTTGAGTATATAAAAGAAAAGAGGGATGAACCTCTTTAATTTTCTAAACATTTTCTATACCTTTTTGTAAAAAAAATCGGCAATAAAATATTATTATAATTGTTATTTCTGTTAAAAAAATATTTTTTGAAAAAAGAAAAAAAATGTGAACCGGCGGTTCCGAACCGTGAACCAAAAATTCTGAACCGTAACCGGAAGAGGAATGTTCGGTTACGGTTCAAACTTTTCTAAAACCGAAACCGGAACCGTGGATCCAGTGGCGTATCCAGGATTTGAGGTGAGGGTGTGCATTTTCTTTGGGGTTCGGGGGCGGAGCCCCGATTTTTTTTTGTGTGGTCCGGTCAGGCCGGCACAAAACTTTGCAATAAATATAAAAGAGTTATCATTTATTTGTCGTTGAGAAGAAGTACCTTGTGCAATTTCTTGTTCAACCCTTTCAACTGGAACAGAAGCTGTTTCAACTGGAACAGAGTCAGAAGCCGTTTCAACCGGAACAGCCGATGTCTCACATCGAGGGTGTTTGGAGAAGAATCCATCAAGCTTAGATTGCTTACCTATAAAAAATGATAACAAAAATTGCTCAATAAATCCCCAAATCCATCAAGCCGAAGCCGATTGCTCAGATTTTAAAGCCCTAAAATTGAATTTCAAAAAAAAAATACCTTTTTGAGATTGAGACATTGAGGAAGGAAAACAGGGGCAGATGGCGTCTTTCCGAGTTGCCGTGGCCGCCGCCGGTGGTCTGTTCGAGTGTCGCACAGGCGTCGTCTCCGACTCCGTCGATTTCCGTCTGCAGAGGCGAAGAACCGGAGTGCGGCGTAGAAAACAAAAGTAGATGGTGTGTTCTGATTTCACGAACAATGTTTGGTTTACTCTCTTAGTAATGGGTTTTTTTACACTCTGCACCCCTCTTCTTTCAAAAATCACAATTTACACCTCTAGTATTTTTTATTTTTTTTTATAACTACTTGGTAATTTTTTTTTTTGCAAATCCAGGGGGTGCATCTGTCCACCCTCGTTATATACTAGATCCGCATCTGACTTATTTGGTTTGAAAACTGAAGCTACATTAGCTATCGAGTGACCAAGTCAAGGGACATTGTTTTTAGTTAATTAAGATTATAATTTAATTTACATTATTGATGTGGGTCCATTAGACCATCCACAGTGGTTTCACACAAAAAAACCATTCAACACTCACTTTATCACTCCACATCAGCTTCTCTCTCTTCCAACTCATCCATTCAACACTCATTCACATAACACCCTACAATGGTTTGTTTAATCTCTCATTCAACACTTTTCCCACTCATCATCCTATACCCCACCACTTAAATTTTATTTTTTATTTTTATGATTAGTGTTGAAATAGTTATTATTGGGATTCATTTAAAAAAAAAAGGGTTTTTTTTTTGTGTCGGAATACAATGAAACTTACGTCAATTTAAAGAGAAAAAAAAATAGGATTTTTGGTGTAAAAAAAAAAAAAAAACATTTTTTTGTGAAATAATTGAGCTCAAATAATTGGGATAAAAAAAAAAAAAAAATCGTCCGCCAATCAGATGGCGACAAGTGTCAACACAAAAAAAAAAAAAAAAAAAAAAAAGGCTGACTTCGGCGCAGACGCGCCCTTGTCTGCGCGTGAAGTACACGCGCCTCTCTGGCCCAATAGAGAGGCGCCACGTGGCAAAAACGGACCCATCTTTTCCCATTCACACAGTGTGAATTTTTTCACACTGTGATTCACACTCTTCCCATTCACACACCATTGCACCAATTCACACAAAATTTTCATGTGAAAGACCAGTCACACACATTTTTTTCTTCCATTGTAGATGGCCTTACAGATTTTACTCGAATATGCAGAGGCTCCGAAGTTACCTCAAAATCAGGCAATTTTCTATGGTCCCAGAAATCAGCATCAAGAACGTACCATTTGGTTTACTACTCCTTTTAGAAGATTCGAGTTGACTAATTTTTTACTTAACGGAATGTTAACAGGCAAAGCTCCAACAGTCAGACCTAAGAAACAACATTCAATCAATCCGCTGCAAAGCTGAAAGCTCAAGTTTTTAACGGAGTTGTAAACATAAAATAATTCAGAGACGATTCGGTTCGTTTCGATAACGGATTCAAAGTCGGTGCAATTGGATGCGTCTGGTAATAGATTCAAAGTCTGTGCAGTTGGATTATAAAGCTATCTAGCTCATGTAGTCACGTTACAGTAAAATGTAACTCATGTTAATTGCTTCCCCCGATTCAAAATGAATGTCGTTTTAGTGGTTTTCACATATTTTAAGAAATGTAGTAGTTATTACTATAACTATAAAGCAAGAACCAAAATACCCTTAATAATTGTTTCTCACTTATGATTACCTTACTCAAAAAGTACAGTTAATACAATTGAATAAGTTTCAAACCAAAAAATTAAATCTATTTTAAACCAAATTTTTGCTTCCAAAGCGAAATTTATTTTAAGCCGGAGGGAGTATTATATAAATCGAACTGTCATACAGTCCGACTGCACATTTTCCAGACAACTTATCATAAATACATGTACAGGATATAAGATGATCCGAGAAACTCATGTACAAAAGTGGTCCATGACCACACGCACATCAGAATCTATTTAGTACTCATAAGAAAAACAATCAGCTAGCTAGGGATAGTGGCATTTTTCCGCGTTTTAAGAACATCCATCCATCCATTTCTAATTTCACACTTCCCTAGTGAGCAATGAACTGGTCCATTTCCTATGTTTCTCAATTAGGTTCAACTAGTGGTTCATGTGACTTTCAAGTGAGTAGGGTTAACTATCCCAGGCCTAGGAAATGGACCTAATTTTTATCGGTCCATTTCCTAGGCCATGAGTGAACCCTCATTCGCTACAAAGTCACACGAACACTACTCGTACCAAAAAAAAAAAAAAGAAAACAATAGGAAAAATTAATGGAGCGACGCTCCACCGTTTTATGGCATGTAGGAGGTAGATAGATACATAGAGGGGAGGGGGAGGGTTTGGAAATTTGACGTAGGACTGATGATGTACAACTATCAATCACTGTTAAAAGTCCGTAACGCACAATAAGTCGAATAATATGACAGCAATGAGATTGTAACATGACAGCAACAACAAAGAGCAGAATCGGCTTCGGTCTGCCTCACCAGCTAGTTCATGAGGCCCTTATTTCCTGATCTTGCCCTTGCATTCAGGGCACTGCTCTTATAAAGTTGGCCTCGACTCTCAACTGAGTCGTCTATATGTACTTTCATGTGTTAATGATCAGTACCCTATCAGAAATAGGCAACAAATTAAAATTTACCTTTCAATATAAAGCTCAGTTTCAATATTCTGGAGAGTTCCCATGTGAAGTGAAACCAAATAAGAAGAGTAGATGCTGTGCTCTTAAACTTATTTTGATTAATGTGCTGTAAGGTCGGTCGGATGATAATAACCCTTCATCAAATCACTAGTACACTGCATTAAAGTTGTTGAAGGTACATTTGTTATGGCTCGAGTCCTGTCGATCTAGATTGTACGAATTTTGTAAGGCTGCAACGCTTAATTAAGCATGAATTGATGTACTCTAAGACATTTAAGATGATAACATCTTAATTAATATTGTTTTTGGTCAAAATCTTGAATCAAACAGACATGAAATATGCATGAATGACCACATTATCTCATTTAGTAGGTCTACAGGCCATTTTCCTCATGGGTAGCAACAATAACATTATTATTTAAAAAAAAAAAAAAAATCCAGAAAACATTTAAAAGATGTAAATTTCTTGCTTCAACTTACTTCACCATTTGCAGCATCATAATATATAAATGCTTTGCATGATCATGACTGAGGATCAAAATTCAGCAGCGCAGATTTATTCAGAAACCAGGGTTCCAGAATTACTTATTCAATCTCTCAACTTCTTCTATATTAACATTAATGACAACGTGTTAGTTCTTGATTGTGTATGAAAAATGAACAAAAGAGTTTTTGTCGATAATCATCTACTTAAAAGGGTCTAAAGCTTGCTTAGCTACAGTACTAATGGCATTTTCAGTGTGACGTTCAAGAATCGAAACATATTAATCATTAAAACACACACGTAATTGAAGAAAGATAAGTGCGACGAATTTAGAAATCTGCACGGCTTTGTCTCTGCTAACATTCGCACATGCAAGTCACTACCTCATCACTGGCTATACATCATAACTGTTCAACAGCGAAAGCCTACCAATTTCTTTATAAACTTCAACTGCAAACTCTCTATAAGACACTTGAACTTGATCTTCTCTCTCTCTCTCTCTCTCTCGCATGCATTGCTCTTATCACAAAAGTAAGTCTCAATCCTCTTCTGCTTCTCATCTATATAATAATTGCTTTGTATACGTTAATCTTTCAATAATAGTACATTAGAAGAAAAGATATACTCTCTCCGTCCCATATATATTGTCCACGTGAACTTTGACCAAACATTAAAGTCAATCTAATCATTCTACTAAAACTTTAGCAAGTGTTAATGATTAATAACTAGATGATTATCAATTACAATTTGTAGAATTTAAGTAGGATGATTAGAATAATAGTGATATTTGGTCAAAGTTCACTTGTGTTGACTGAAAAATTCAAATGTGGACAATATATATGGAACTGAAGGAGTAGTTTATTAGCTAGAGCACCAATAAAACCAACTTTCTGTTTTATTCGCTTAGTTGATTTTTATGACACATGCAAGTAAATTACTAATATTTGAACTACGTAAGATGGAGGCGAAAACAGAAGTTGAAATGGAAAGCTCAGATAAAATAACAGAAGCTACGTCGTTGCTAAATGGTACAAGTGACTCTACACGTATACCTGAAGGAACTGTCAGAACTTCAAATCTTGCACATTCTGAAGAAACGAAAACTGAAACGAGTAAGAGAAACAAACGAAGCTTTGAACTGAAAAGAGAATCACCAACTGAAATAGCAATCAGGAAAACAAAATCATTAAGTGCCCAATTCGTAATAAACATTGATGAACTTAGGAACGACACGAGTGGTGCTTATGATGAGAAAGAAACCATTCTCAATCGAGCGTCCAACAATGAGAGTGGATTCTTCTCGTTCGTTGGATCTCCCTTGACTTCTGAAACCATTTCAGATGCCAAGACTATTCATCCAAGTAAGTAATCTTCTCTATTACTTGAGTGATTATTTCTTCGCTTATTTCATCAAATTCGTTTGTTTCCTTGCAATCAGAAAATAGTTATAAGAAGGAGCAGTTTTTACCCGTAGAGGAGGATCCAGATGTATGCAGTTGGAGAAAGATGCATTTAGAACCTACATTACCCATACACCTTAAGGTGACAATATCCATATACATTTTTCCTATACCCTATAATATACATACATAATTGTATATATACGCACACTCTCTGTGTGTATACATATATGTATAGACAAGCGGAGAGAATTCCTAATCCGTTTTGTTGCGCAGTTTGAAGATGTACGATACAAAGTAACAGTAAATGGGGAGAGGATTTCTGATAAAGAGAAGTGCATATTGCATGGCATTTCTGGTTCTGTACGTCCAGGAGAGGTTCTGGCTCTCATGGGACCATCTGGTAGCGGTAAAACTACCCTCCTAAACGTACTCAGTGGAAGAGTCAGAAGCAATGGCGGATCCATTACTTACAATGATCAACCGTTTAAAAAATCACTCAAACGAAGGTAATTAACTCGTGCGTGATCAGCCTATATAAACACACACACACACACACACACACACACACAGTGGAATACAACTGTTTTCTGCTAGCTAATATTGACATTAATGTGGGCATAAAACAGGATTGGCTTTGTGCTACAAGATGATGTTACATTTCCTCATCTCACAGTCAAAGAAACCTTAACATATGCAGCTCTGTTACGTCTTCCTAATTCGTTAACTAGAGAACAGAAAAAGGAAAGAGTTGTGAATGTCATAGACGATCTTGACCTTGAAAGGTTCACATAATTATAAAGTTACCCTTTTACTTATTCTTGAACCGGCTTCTTCTTGGATTCATTTGGCTAAAAGAAGATTTTTTTATATATACATATATATGTGTATGTATGTATGTATTGCAGGTGCCAAAATACGCTTATTGGAGGAGCACTTGTCAGAGGGATTTCCGGTGGGGAGCGTAAACGAGTCTGCATTGGGAGTGAAGTATTGTTGAACCCTTCACTGTTATTCTTGGATGAACCTACATCTGGTCTAGATTCAACTACAGCTCTTAGAATAGTTCAAATGCTGCATAATCTTGCCAAGGTACATAATCTTTAAATTAAAATACATTTTCATGATCTTATTTTTATATATTATTTATTTAATTTTTTTCTGTCTTCTAGGGTGGTAAGACAGTGGTGGCCACAATACATCAGCCATCAAGTAGACTATTTGCAAAGTTTGACAAGCTAATTCTCCTTGGTAGAGGCAGTTTCTTGTACTCTGGAAAAGCTTCAGAAGCAATGCCATACTTCTCATCTATTGGTTGTTCTCCACATATAGCCATGAATCCAGCCGAGTTTCTCATTGATCTTGCAAATGGCAACATGAAGGACAAATCCATTCCGTCAGAACTCGAAGATAAATTCCTTTCCGCTGAACAAAATCTCGAATGCAGAGAGCCTTCCCCTGTTGATGTCCACGAGGTTATTAGTACTATATATCATCTGAACATATATTGGAAATTCATTTTTTGGGACGGAGGGAGTAACTTTTTTTTTTTGCTTGTTGGTTTGGAATGGTTGATTATTTTCAGTATCTAATTGGGGCCCACGAATCAAGAGTTGCGAGATTTAGGAAAACGAAGGGTGTAAAACAAATGCAAATTCAGGATAATTCAGAGATCCAAAATGGATCATATTCAAGAGACTGGGGAGCGACTTGGATTGAACAATACTCAGTTCTATTCAGGAGGGGCCTCAAGGAACGTCGTCATGAATATCTTAGCAGTCTTCGTATAATCCAAGTTCTATCCACTGCTATTATCGTAGGATTACTATGGTGGAATTCAGATTCTTCCTCTCCGAAGCGAGTTCACGAACAGGTAAGCTCTAGAATTCATTGACTAAAACTTGTTTCCAACTTTTAAAAAATTCTAGAATCTTCTAAAAATGTTTTAACATGGGATTTTCATGCATATAACATATCAGGAAGGGTTATTATTCTTCATATCAGTATTCTGGGCATTTTTCCCTCTCTTTACAGCCGTATTCACTTTCCCACAAGAAAGAGCAATGCTAGCTAAAGAACGATCCGTTGGCATGTACAAACTAAGTGCATACGTAATTGCAAGAAATGCTAGCGACATTCCTTTAGATCTCGTCTTGCCAGTAGTTTTCCTGATCATAGTCTATTTCATGGTGGGCCTAAAGCCAAGCTTTCAAGCATTTTCCTTCACATTGTTCACAATTTTCCTAAGCGTCGTTGCTTCTCAGGTAAAGAAACCTCAAACACAGTACTCCCTCTGTCCCAATATGAATGTCCGTAATTGCTCTTGATCAATCAAAACATAGTGCTCCCTCTGTCCCAAAATAAATGTTTCGGACGTACATTCATTTTGGGATAAAGGTAGTACATAAAAATCTTGCTCGTCTTATCATAAAATATAAATGGACTTATCATAAAATATAAATGGACCGTCGTTGAAATGCACAATTCAGGGATTAGGCCAAGCCATTGGCGCAGCATTTATGGACATAAGGAAAGCTACAACATTGGCTTCTGTAACTCTAATGACGTTTATGTTAGCTGGCGGATTCTTCATTCGGGTAACACATTATTACACGGGAAATATATGTTTCTAATTTCTGCTGCTTCTTTTTTTTTTTTAAAAAAAATTGATATTACAATTTTTTTTTTCTTTTGTTTTAGAATGTGCCATCTTTTGTATCATGGGTACGCTACGTCTCTCTCAACTATCATACATACAGGCTACTACTGAAGATTCAATACAGTTGTTTGGATTCGGGTCGTGAATGCACGTATCCTTTCATCAAAAGAGAAGGCCGGCTAGACGGAGGCGGAGCTGAAGTTGGAGCTATGTTGACGATGATTATCGGATATCGGGTGCTTGCTTACTTATTCCTCAGGAGAATTAAGCTAAGGACCATAACATAGTTTGTGTTAAAGAAAATATGTATACTGTATTGAAGAAGTTTGCTTCAGTAAGACAGTTAGTATTTTCTGTTTTTACTTTATGTATGTAATGCAATAATATTTCTCAGTAAAACTAGGTATGTATTATCATCATTAAGGCCCAACATTTCTACTCTTAAGTCATGAACATCAAACTTGATTCACTCATAGATGGAGATCATGATGGAGATACAGATAGTGAGTTGTTCAGGTTTAATTTTAATTATCATTATGTATTTTTGGTTTTTTATTCCGAGTGGTGATTTTTTAAATGCCGCATTTAGGCAGTGAAGCATTTGGGCATTCTTCATGAGGGCATTCGTTGGAGATTTGGTTCCGGGGATATTAATTAAGAAAAGTTCGATTATGACGATGTTGCAAGTTGATAGTTCAATTGTTTTAATGAGAATTGCATCTTTACCTAGCAATTTTTATATTTTGGATGAGTCTCCGACTGTTGTCGAGCGCTATCTTGTTGATATTTATTAATGAAATTATGTTTTGCCTTAAAAAAAAAGTAGGAGATTTATGCAATATATAATATTTTGATGTTTTATAGTTGATTTAGGTTACTATATTAAGGATATATTTAAGAAGTGTTTGACTTGATTTCCAAGTCTTATACCATCTCCAACGGTACTCTAAAACTCCAAATATAGAGTATTGTTTTACTCCAATGGTACTCTAAACATTGCTCTATTAATAGAGCAATTCTATCACTTGCGTCAAATTTGGTGCAAGGGATAGTGCTGCGCTATCCCGTTTTTCTTTTTCTTTTTCTTTTAAAATATCCGTTTTTTTTTTTTTTTTTTTTTTTGATATATATGAAAATATTTTACACTATAAAATTATATAACCTACTATTTATTTATATATGTGAAACAATAATGAATATTGTTATTATATTCTTATTTAGTATAAGATTTGAAGCAAACTGTTGGAAATATTTGGTGTAAAAATTGCACTATTATAGAGAATAGTGCAATTTTTGCACTAAACTGTTGGAGATGGTCTTAGTACTCCTATAAAAATAGTCTAATACTGTAATTCCGAAAATACATAATAATAATTTACGTGTGTGAATAGTAACCCTTATTTTTCATCAATAGTAAGAGCATTAAAGAGATAAGTTTAGTAAAAGCTTTTCTAAAACCGAGATAGATCTGAGAGCGATTCAGAATTATCTTACAACATCTAACACATATCACATATTATTATTTTTATAATAAAAATTCAAAATTCTGTAATATCTATAAATTACCTCATAATTTGACCATGGAAGTCAATTAATTTGAATTACCCCATAATTTAATGGGTAAATATAAAGTCACAAAAAAATTCATAAAATTTGGCTTACAAAATGGAGAAAATTTTGGGGAAAACTAGTTTCTCCATAAGTTATAAAAATTCCTGTTTTTATAAGGGTTAAGGTTTAGGGTTTTGTTTTAAGGGTTAAAAAATGGACTTAGAACTAGTTTCCCCCCATACCAACTCTACAAAATGAGGTGTCATGATTTTTATTGGTGCTTTTAATTACAGTGTGTCGGGTCCACAACCGATGCAACCAATAAAATATCGTTACCTTTTTGTAAACTTGTTTTGTCCCCTAGCATTGCCCTAATTTAATATGGACAAATTCTTAGGAACGGCGGGTGTACGCCGTGTGACGGGCGTGACCTGCGGGTCAACCCGCCCGGCCCGCCCCATCCGCCCAGGTCCATTAAAAAAAAAAAAAACAAAAACTTTAAAATGTCATATCTTGTGATTTATAAGTCGAAAAAAAAAATTAAAAATACCGTTGTGTTCGTTTCGACGAGACGAATAAAACTACATAGTTTATGATATGGTTTGATTTTTTTTTTTTTTTTAAATACATTTTTTACACACAAAACAAATTGATCTGCTGTCAGCTGAAAATGTAACACTCTGTTCTGATAAAAGTAACACTTTCGTTCAAAAAGTAACACTTTCTACTGTTAAAGGTAACATCAGTTATTACAAAAAAAAAAAAAAAATAGGTTTGCATTTCAATTGTTACTTTCTCAATAAAAAATTGTTACATTTCATATATAATGTTACATTTAGGAATATAAACTCTTGTAATTAAGAAAAAAAAAATGTTACATTCATTTTTTATAAAATGTAACATTAGTTTTTAGTTGTCAATCCTATGTTAATTTTGGGAGAAAAAAAAATGTTACATTTGAAAAAATAAGTGTTATATTCCTTTATAAAAAGTGTTACTTTAATTTAGTTGTGAATCTTTATGTTATCTTTAATCTATTGCATCAAAATTGTGGTACATTTGTTTTGAAAAAAAGTGTTACATTTGAAGAAAAAAAGTGTTACATTTCGGTATAAAAAGTGTTACTTTTTTTTGGAGGAAAAAAGTTAGGGTGGCAAAAAAAAAAAAAAAATCTCAGCAAAAAAAAAAAAAAAAAAATGGCGCGGCTCGGCTCGGCGCCACCGCACGGCGTGCGGCCGCCTCTTTAATATGACCATGGAGTAATAAAATGCATTAAAGTTTTTTTTTTTTTTTTTTTTTTTTTTTTTTTCCAATTTTAAGAGTGACCGGGGCGGAGCCGGACAAAACCCAAACCCGGTCGCTATCCTTCTTACCGACCAAAACCTCAAAAACCCTTTTCTTCTTTCCTCTTCTCATCACAGAGCAACCGCCGGCGGCTTAGAATTAATTTTAGGCGGCGATGAAACGGCCATTGGTGTGCTCCGTGACGGAGCTTCATAAGAAGGAGAAGCATCAGAAGAAAGCAAAATCAGGAGGATTCGAATCGTTAGGTCTTAGCTCCAATGTTTTCAGAGGTGTTAAGAGGAAAGGTTACATTGTTCCCACTCCTATTCAGCGTAAAACCATGCCTCTCATCCTCTCCGGCGCCGACCTTGTCGCCATGGCCCGTACCGGTTCCGGCAAGACCGCCGCCTTCCTCATTCCTATGCTTGAGAAGTTGAATCAACATGTGCCACAGGCTGGAGTTAGGGCTCTTATTTTGTCCCCTACTCGAGACCTCGCTGTTCAGACATTAAAGTTTACTAAAGAGCTCGGAAGATTTACAGGTGAGCACACGTTCACAATTTAAGTGTTCTATGAATTGTGTGTATATGTACCTATGTATGTATATATAATTACTCATTTCAAAGTTACCAGGAATTGTGAAATAGCAAAATGTTCAGGTGTTCTGTTACCTTGTGCCTGATCATTTTGGGTGGACTGCTAGAAATTCACACACTGCATGGAGTAGCTTAATTATGAAGCTTCTCCATTCTTTAATTTCTTTTTGAGATATCGGAATTATGTTCTTCATGAAAAAGCGTAATTTTACTTCAATTTTATTGGGTCAATGCACCTATCAATGAACTGTCTGCATTCCTCCAGTAAAGATTGAAAAATTTGTGTTTTGTTATCATTACACAAATCTATAATTTGGTACTCCACTGTGTATAAAATGTGTCCTATTCCTTATTAAAGTTCAGTGTGATTTCACTGAGTAGAAATGTGTATATAATGAGGTCCTTTGTCTTTGTCTTTATTCAGACCTTCGTACCAGCTTATTGGTTGGTGGTGATAGCATGCAACTTCAGTTTGAAGAGTTGTCACAGAACCCAGATATCATAATTGCAACTCCTGGTAGGCTTATGCACCACCTGTCTGAAGTTGATGATATGTCATTGCGTACAGTGGAGTATGTAGTTTTTGACGAAGCTGATTGTCTCTTTAGCATGGGCTTCGCTGAGCAGTTGCATCAAATACTTACCCAGCTGAGTGAGAATCGCCAAACCTTACTTTTCAGCGCGACCTTGCCAGGTGCCTTGGCTGAGTTTGCCAAAGCTGGTTTGAGGGATCCTCAACTTGTTCGACTTGATTTAGAGACCAAGATTAGTCCAGATTTGAAGCTTGCTTTTTTCACATTAAGACAGGAAGAGAAACTTGCTGCACTGTTGTATTTGCTTAGGGAACATATCCGCTCTGATGAGCAGACTTTGTGTTTTGTTTCTACAAAACATCACGTTGAGTTCCTTAGCCTTCTGATTAGAGAAGAGGGGATTGAGCCTTCTGTATGCTACGGTGAAATGGATCAAGATGCGCGCGAGATGAATGTTCAGAGATTTCGTAGAAGGAAGACAATGCTGCTAATTGTGACAGATATTGCAGCTAGGGGAATCGACATTCCACTACTTGACAATGTTATCAACTGGGACTTCCCTCTTAAACCCAAACTTTTTGTCCATCGAGTAGGGAGGGCTGCGAGGAATGGCCGAACCGGTACTGCATTTTCGTTTGTCACGGCTGATGATATGCCCCATCTTTTGGATCTACATCTTTTTCTTTCGAAACCAATTAGGCCCGCTCCAACTGAAGAGGAGGTTTTGCTTGATGTGGATGGAGTTATGTCCAAAATAAACCAAGCTATTGAAAAAGGAGAAACTGTCTATGGGCGCTTCCCCCAAACAGCTATTGATCTTGCTGCGGACAGAGTTCGTGAAATAATTGATTCGTCCACAGAGCTGATGGCCTTGCAGAGACCTACTGATAGAGCATTTCGTTTGTATACAAAAATCAAAGAAAAGCCTTCGAGTGAGTCAATCAAAAGATCTAAAAAGTTACCTCGTGAGGGATTGCATCCAATGTTTAAAAATGTTTTGGGTGGGGATGAGTTATCAGCATTAGCCTTTTCAGAGCACTTGAAGGCTTATAGGTAAAGTTATTGCTTTTCCAGTAACATTTTCTTGTTTTTTCCTTCCATGCGCTATTAAGTTAGTCTATTTTAATGGACGGCTGATGTATCTAGGCCAAAGCAGACTATCCTCGAAGCTGAAGGCCATGCTGCTAGGTCAAAACATGCAAAGGTAATTTCAGCTTGTTAATCTTGCATATTTCTTCTGTAGTAAGTTTTAGTTGGCTTTGTTTTTGAATTTCATGAATCGTGATCATAATGCTGTCAATTATCTGTTCTTGCTGTGTTTGGGCACACAAATCATATCCTACTAAAAGTTCACCGATTACGAAGAGTGATTTTTTTTAGTATGAAAAGCAAGAACATGTCTAATTTTATATGTAGGCTCATAGCTCGTAGTCTTATCCAACTTAGAGGGTAGATTGGATAGGAAAATAAAAACTTTCTGTGCCACATGGTGGTATCTTACTCCCTCTCGGGTTCCATGTGCTCAACATTTGTCACCTTAATCACAGAAGGTTCTCCCCAATTTTAAGTTTTCGTCCTGAATGTTCTAGACTATTTTTCAGCGAAACATGCTGATTAATACTCGATAGGATTTTTGCTGCCTACATTTCATCAGATATCTTTTATAAACACTCGATATCTTCTATAAACACGAAGGATAGGGTGTTCATTTACTATGATAATTCCTTTTTACTATGATGGGAATTTGGACACTGGGAGCACGTGTAATTGGAAGAGTAACATGCTATAAACTATGATGTATAACTCCACTTAGGATTGCTTGTCAAATTTTTAGGACTGAAGCTTTTTTTTTTTTTTTTTTTTTTGGCACTGCAGTACTTTATTTCTTCTTTCTTTGGTTAACTTGATGTAACTCGCACTTTCAGGGAGCTTCTAGTCAATGGGTTGATGTGATGAAGGTGAAAAGGGCTATTCATGAGAATGTCATTAACAAAGTAAATCAGCAAAACTCCAACAATCATGTAACGAAGGTAAAGTCACAATTACTGTATTCAGTATCACGAGTTACTTTTTTCCTTTGATCAAGATAACTGTACTATTATTGTCATAAGCTCATCTGCCATATCTCTTCATTTCTCGAAATAAAATTATACTTGTCTGATGGTTTGAAAATTAAATTAAGTTTTGACTTGTTCAAGGGTTTTATCAAACTTAAGATGACCTTGCAAATTGCAATCAACCTCCCAACAAAAAAAAAAAAAGAGGAAAGGAAGAAAGAAAGAAACAATCATTCAAGTAGAGCTAAGATACTAAATTGCTATTATGTAGCTTAAAGAATTTGATGTGGTAAGATCCCCCAATAACGTATTGTGATATCATATTGTAAGATGTCATAACAAATTTATGAAAGGAAAACTATAATTTATATCCAAAATAAATAGAAATTATAATTGTCACATGAATCTCTAACATAGAGAGCGATAAATAGTAGAGATAGAGAATGGAGTCTTAACCTATACTATGTCTTATGAAAAAATAACAATAAATAAATAACCCATGCTATGTGTCATCTGGAATATGGAAGGTTTTCTGTTTTGAGCTTTTCCTTATGTTAAATGTGTTATCATTTCTTGTTCACCCCATGAACTGTGATGATTATTTGGGTTCTTGTTCCAGGACACCGAATCTGCGGACGAAGCTTCTCCAGAGGCCAAAGAAAAGAAAGGTTGTTCTTGACTAGTTTCTACTTCTTTTGCAGTCCATTTTTACGTTCTCTTCACATCATAGCGTGCGGTGGGTCTTATTGGGCTTGCTTGATTATGTCCTTCTGAACTACTTGATTATGCCCACTTTTGATTTTGGGGGAAATCTAAGAGAAGTGAAATCTAAGCATTTGTAGTAGCATATGTGCCTAAACACCTTTAATGAGCTCACTATAAACTAGAAAATGAAGATTGGCAAGGAGGATTTGGTAAACTCACCAAAAAACTAATATAAAGTGTACTTTTTAAAAGGGGATTTTGTTCATTAGTGTCCTCTTTATACTATCATTTCTGTTACCCGGACTCTTCAAATATGTTGAAGTACCCGTGTCCGATACGTATCGTGTCCGACACGACACCCTGACACCTGCTTTTTCATTCGGATACGACAAGAAAAATTTGAAAGAAAAAAAGGAGTGAGTTGACTTCATTTATAAAGATTTTACAAATTTTAATGTTGTTTTACTTAGTTATACGACATATCTTAGTAAAAAAAGGAGTGACTTGACTTCATTTATAAGTAAAGTATAAATAGTCTATTTATACTATTTGATTTGTCCTGAAATAATGTTCGTATCCCGTACCCGTGTCCAAATATAGGACTGTGTCCCGGTGTCCAAAATTATTAAGAAAATTGTATCCGACACTAGGATCCGTATCCGTGTCGGATACCGTGTCCAGGTAACATACTGCATGGTCTTCTATTTGGTTTGCTGCTCTATTACTGAGGCATCCATTTGGTAATTTTATGGTAATGATCTCGGTCACACCGCAATGTGATAATCCAATTCTTTACTGAACTTTGAGAAACCAAAATTAGGAAGTTTTCTTCAACTACTTGGATGAATTTTAGATTCTGGCTTCCAGACCAACTTTAAGTAACCTAGTTGCTATGGTGACCCGATCCTCACCATGTATACATGTACACCTTTATTCTTGTTATTCCAATTGAAGTCATCTGCGAGTGGATTACGGTGAAATAAAAGCTATTTTCTTGTCTCACAACACGCAAACACATATGCATAGTTCAAATATATATGTGAAACATTGGATGACTTAATTGTTGGGCTACAAATGAACCACTAACCAATCACTTGTTTGTTAGTTGATTGTTTTTGATACATACAAATGCCAATTATGTTTGGTATGTTAATGTATGAATATCCTGTTATGATTGATTTTTTTTAATTTTTTTTTGGTTATAACTATCAGCTGTTTCTGGCTCTAAAAGGAAGGGAAAGAGCTTCAAAGACGACGAGTTCTTTATAAGTTCAGTGCCAATAAACCAAGTAGGTTACTACCCTGTCTGTTTTCAGATTCACTTATGTTTTCTCACCCTAATCTATGGAAAGAAAATAAGTACATTCATTGAATGTAATTGAACTTGTTTTCTTAAATCATAGTAGCTATGTCCTTTCCAGTGACCACTGCCTGAAATCCAGCCTTTTGTGGTTGTGTTTGCTTTTGTAATGATGTGTCTTGTCAATGTCCTTGTATAATTCTTTTCAGCATTTTGAGGCGGGCCTCGCAGTGAGAGCAGCTAACCAAGGCTTTGAATCAAACAGGTAAAGATTGATTGATTCTGTGAATTCTACAGATTTGCCATGTAGTTATGCTTTCTTTGAATCAAACACTTTTAAAGATTGATTGATTCTGTGAATTTTACAGATATGGCATGTAGTTATGCTTTTCATTCATTTTGCACTGTCATGACGCTTTCAGTCATTGTGGTTCTTTCCTGCCATTGGGATCATTTCCCGCCCTTGGGTCTTTCCCGCATTTGTGTGGCTGTCTTTCATGTAGTTGCGGTCTTTCTGGCAATTGCGATTCTTTCCCGCAATTGCAGTCGTTTCCCGCGCTGACGATCCTTTCCTGCTGTTGTGGTCTTTCCCGCTTTTACGTTCCAGTCTTTCCCGCAATTGTACCACACTTTGGAATCATCAAGGAGTAGTGGATTGAAGGCTTGAATAGGGAGGTTATCCATGTGGCCCTATGGTGAGATGACATGTGGCCTAGCTAGTTTCAAACAGGAGAATTGCGGTATGTACGGACTACACGTGATTCCTCATGTGGGTTCACTCGCCAACACCTATAAATACTCACCTCGTTTATTGTTATGAGCTTCAATAACTTTGCCAGACTTGTCCTGCAGTACTTGTCTTCTCTAGAGCCAGCTAGTTCTTATTCTCACTCATCTTCATTGTTCTTTGGCGGTTCGTGTAACGCCAGTTTTAAAGTCACATACCTTGTCCCACGAAGTCTAAATACAAACAGAAGGTTAATTTTTATTTATTTGTTTGTTTATTATTTTATTTTTATTTTTGGGGGTGGGGGGTGGGGGAGGGAGTATCATCTGGCCCGTGTCCTAGTAGTATTATGATAAGCTCTAAAGTCAAGTGTCCAGGGTGATGGCCAATCCAAAATCAAGCTGATATATTTTTTTGGATCGAGTACTCGCAAATGGCAATTTTTCAAGTATCCTTGAAGTTTTTCTAGTTCCAGATTTTCTCATTGGGTGTGTAGATGAACAAGAGACAAAGAGTAGGCTATTAATTTAAAACCTGAAGTATGTTTGCTGAAACTTATTGTGTCATCTTAACTATTTTCTACAGGTCCCTCTTTACTATGATATCCTATTTGTGATTTTGATTGAACGTTACAGCCTGAAAAAATGTAAATATATTTAAAAACAATACATATGCTAGGCTGTTCATAAATGCGATAAGAAAGCAATGCTTCAAAGTTCGCCGAGTCTGGTGACTACTGGCTATTGCCTGTTGAGTTAGGAAATAACATTTGTGAAATGCCAACTTGTTGAGAAGTCTGAGTAATTTTTAGTTTAAGGAATATGCAATGCTATTCGTAGATATATACCAGAAGGGAAGCGAGGAATTGAATTTGGCTGAGTGGTGATTATTGTCTATTGACTATTGTAAATTGCCCACTCATTGAGATGTCTGGCTGTTGTTTAGTAAGGACTGCCATGGAAGATTGCTGATGTTTATATTTCTGTTTGTTTGATAAGCTGCTGTTTCTATTGTTGATTGGGATTTGTTTCGTTTGGTTTACCAATTAGGCTGGATGCTGCTGTTTTGGATCTAGTTGCAGATGATAGTGGGGCAATGCAGAAACAGAAATCTTCATTTCACTGGGATAAGGTGTGGCCGGTGATTGTATACCCCCTCCCTCAACATACAAATGCACACACAGAAAAGTCATCTCTTTTTCTGTCTCTCTCAATTTTGGTTTTCTGTTTGATGACAGAGGAGTAAGAAGTACATCAAGTTGAACAATGGAGATCGTGTCACAGCCAGTGGAAAGGTACTTTTTTGAGCACTTTCACTACCAGCATGTATATGAAATTTCGTGGATTTTTTTTTGGATTTTGTGGTTATATAACACTTACTTTTTTGAACACTTTCACGGGAAATTTTCTTGTACCCTTGCAACTCTTGGCCTATGCTGTTTAATAAGACACCCTCAATGCTACTATGACAATGATAATCTTGCCATGAAATAAGTTTCTCTTGGTCAAATTATGTGCCTCTTTAAATGTGTCTGTGTGTTCTTTATGCGGTTCTAGGGGGTGCACTAATAGCATAGTAAACCGTGTGAACTATGGCGATAATATTTCTAGTTACTGTCCTGATGAGAGTTTTTCCTTGATAAGTGACAGCTGTCAGGTAATGGTTTATCATAGTATCTGCAAAATGTATTTGGAAGACTTCATACATTTGTTCCTTATTGTACGAAACTGTTTGTTTTATCTGAAACATTCTTATGTTGTTTCAACTTCATTATTAAGCGTTTTGATGCTATTCACATCAAGTCGAGTTTTCTTCTTTTAGTGGCTGGTTTCTATCATGCTCTTTAACTAGTATTTTTCCATGGTGAGTAGATAAAGACGGAGGCTGGTTCAAAAGTTAAAGCTCATAAGACGGGCATATATAAGAAGTGGAAAGAGAGATCTCACAATAAAATATCTTTCAATGAAAATGAAAGCAGAGCTGAGGGAACTTCACGGGAAGGTACTTGTCTTACAAGCTTCTTTTTTATTTATTATTTTTGCTGGTTAGAGACTATCTTTCTAGATATTCTCTGTAGCTTTTCTCATTAATTGCACTTTTAGCAAAATGTTTCTTTCTTTTTGTGATACTACTATCGACTGCTGCACTGTCTTTTTGAACAAGCATTTTAATAGCATTAGTATTTTCAATTGTGACTATCTCAATCATTTATCAAAGGTCAGCTTTCTCATACATTTTTGGTCATAGAAGCTTCTGTATTTGACTGATCTTATTTTTATGTTGGTTATTAGTATTCTGTTTTTGTGATGTTATCATATACTAGCATTTTTTTTTCTATAGATTTGTTTCTGTTTTCTTGTTCTAGTAAAGGTGTATTTTCGGTGCCATGTGTTGGTGCCATGAGTGTTTCAACTGATGTTAAGGTTGCTTGACCATGATAACAATGACAATTGTGTGACTTTTTTTGGGCGGGTAGGTGGGTTGAGTGGGGTTTGGAGGAGGGTTTCGTCTCGACTCCGCTCTTGTTTAAAGAATAAATCTTGTCTGCTGCTTTTATGCTTCCCTACGGCTTACTTGCACCTTATTCTCTCTTTTGTTCTTCCCCTCCCCATCTGGGCACGGCGATGAACTTGGTTATTAACCTCATTATGTTCCACTAGAGGTGAAAGGAACTTGGATATATCTAGGTGTTTACTGTGTAGTTGGAGAAGCGACTGTTGATGGCCAAAACGGGTGAGGTTATTAAGTTGAACATGGGCAGTGTAATGGTGATTACTATGTAATTACAAAAGATAAAGTGTTTTGACACCAAGGCAGCTTCGTAATAACATGCTCTTGGAATCTAAAAATACATTGGTAGGATAAAGCACGTCTATTGTGGTACTTATTGTTTACTAAATCTACATTTACAGCAGGGGTGTGTGAGGTAGGCAAATTGTGATGGGCTCGCCCGTTCTTAGCCTGTTCCATTGCAACAATCCGGTTAGAGTTTTTGTTCAAGATTCCGTTGTTAGAGATCATCACGACCAAATCTTTAATAACTGAATGTTAAATGTTTATGTTCGCTTATTGAACTATTTTGGGTTGATGAAGGATCTCTGTTAGGGATAAACTAGTTGTCTCGTTATTAAAAAGTATCACTACCATCTTTAGTAATCAAATACTATAATAGTGTTGGTCAAATATATTTTCGACCTGCTTTCGGTTTCGATGAAATATGCCTGTCAAGTCTTGAGTCACTCTATGACATCTATTCTGGGTTTTTCTCTATTTGAACTTTTTTTTTTTTTTTTAAATCTTTGGTGCTTGTAAGTTACATTGGATGTCATAGTCTTCTTAGTTCAACTTTCTCCGTATCGTAAAAAGTGTAAAATGGTGTTTTTTTCTCTGTGTGTGCGCGCTTATCATCAAATGTTTGACTATTTTGTGTTAAATGTGTCAATTCTGAGCTGATATTACTAGAGGTGTATATACAATTAGTTTCCCAATAGCAGTGAGACCTTAAGCAAAACAAACCTGTTTACTAAGTTTCACTTCAGAAGTAGCTAATGATATGCCGTCTTCATTACTTAAATAAAGAACAACCTGTTTTGCAGGAGGTAATGATTTCCGAGGGAAGAACGGAAGATTTAGAGGTGGTTATAAGCAGAACTCCATACCCAACGCTCATGTGAAGTCAGAAGTTAAAAATCTGGATCAAATACGTAAAGAAAGGCAGCAGAAAGCAACCAGAGTTTCTTCTATGAAGGAGAAATCAAAAAAGAAGGGGAAGAAGTTTAGCAAAGGTGGTAAAAAAGGAAAGGGACGGTAATTGGAGAAAGGAAAGGGAGCTGGTTTGACTCGTTTGTATCCCGAGTTCATTTTGGGCTATGAGAAAGATTTTTTTTCAGAAAGAGCGACCCTGCTAAGAGTCTAATTATGGGTATTTGAGAGTATACATTAATGTCAGAAGATGGCAATATCAGCAGTTGAGTTTTGGGGTGATGGGGAATCGATACACGGATCAACATTCTGAAATATTGCTGGATGCAGTTTTTTGTGATTTAATCACATTTGATTTTGTTGTATCTTTGATTATTTATTTATTTTCACTGCCTTAAACATGAGTATAAGTATTTATTTCCTACTGATTAATGCAATATTATTATTGCCACAAATTGTCACTGATAGAGAGTTAAGGGTTTCGTTCTGTTCTGTGTAACCTATATAGAGTTAAAGTACCTTTTTGGTTCGTGAACTTTTAATTTTTTTTACTTTTTCGTCCCGAGACTATAATTTTTTACTTAAGAGTCCTTGAACTTGGCATTTGTGTCATTAATTGGTCTTCCATCAGTTTTTCGTCTATGTTGCCGTTAAATATGCTGATGTGCCGTCATGACCTCATCATTTTGCTTATGTGGCATGCACACGGTGCTCACGTGAAAATGCAAGGGGTTAAAATGTTTAAATGTTAAACTTTTGGCCTTCCGAATATTTCTCATACATATTAGGGGCTAAATCTAAAATAACAACCCTATTATAATCTCAGATCGTGTGAAGGCTCCCCCTCCCCGTCGTTCATCTCCTTCTTTGTCGGTAGCCCCACTCTCCAATCAATTTCATTCTCCGGCGTCATCCCCAGCGATCTCAACCCTTCATCACCCTTCTCATCCCGACTCCCTTCATCCCACAGTTATCGCCTTCTATTCCCAGTGAGAAGCTGTCTCAAACTTAAACCTAGATCTGGAAATATAAGAAAACCGGCGGCGCTCCCTCCTCTCTCACTCTCCGTTTCTTCTCCCTTCGAATGTCTTCAGCTCCCTCCTCTCCGCCGCCGCCTCAACGAGCTGTACGCAGGGTAGAAGTCGGGTTTCAGATCTGGATTTTTTTTTCTGTTTTCTTTCTTCTTGACATTTCATTTCTGGGTATTATTTGTTGTTAGATTGGTGGTTGCAGTGGAATTGGGATGGTTGGTGATGATATTGTGATTTGGGTAACTAATGGAGGAACCGCCAAATTAGCTTTGAATCTGGGTTGCTTCTTTTCTTTTTTGAATTTTAAATTTTGAGGATTTGGATCCTTCTGTGTTTGATGTGATATGGCAATGGATTTTGATTTTGACTTTGGAAGGGCGGTGTTAATGGTGGTTGTGGTGGCTGCAATTTTGGTGTTGGGTTGCTAATGGAGGCAAAGGTGGTGGTGACGATGATATGTCATGGTTGTGGGGTGGTGGTGATGGTGTATGGTGGGGGGATGATGATGAGGGATGAGGATTTGGAGATGAATTATTTTTTATGATTTACACTTTCACCCTTTAATTTAACTGAAATGTTCAAACCAACATCTCACTGGCTTATTCAGCACCACGTCTGCAAAATGATGAGGTAATTATGCCACATCAGTGAATTTGACGGGAACGTGGACGGCGTATTGACGGAAGGACCAATTAATGACACAAATGCCAAGTTCAAGGACTCTTAAGTAAAAAATTATAGTCTCGGGACGAAAAAGTAAAAAAATTTAAAGTTCACGGACCAAAAAGTACTTAACTCAACCTATATAAGTGTTACTTTTACTTTCCTTTTGTTTTTGTAGGGCTTCGTAGTAGATACGTATTCTCCATTTTTCGGGTTTTCTAACTTGTTTAGGTTTGTGTTTTACTACTATTAATAAATACTCTCTCTGTCTCAGAATTGAGACAGATAGTCTCATTTTGACTTTTCATGGTCAACAAAAAAAACTTTGACCAAACATTGGTGTCAGTTTAATGATCACAAAGAAATCCTAAAAAATGTTATTGATAAATCATTTAATGATTTATCAACTACAAATTGAGAAAATTTTGGGAGAAACTAGTTTCTCCATAAGTTATAAAAAGTCCTGTTTTTATAGGGGTTACAGTTTAAGGTTTAGGATTTAGGGTTAGGGTTTAAGGGTTAAGGGTTAAAAAGTGGACTTTTTATAACTTATGAAGGAACTAGTTTCCCCCAAAACCAACTCTTACAAATTTTAGAATTTCACTATAATGATTGATTAGATAATGAAATCTTAAAAAATGTTATTTATAAATTATTTAATGATTTATCAATACAAATTTTAGAATTTCACTAGAATGATTAGATAATGAAATCCTAAAAAATGTTATTGATAAATCATTTAATGATTTATCAATTACAAATTTTAGAATTTCACTAGAATGATTAGATTGTCACGCTAATGGTTGGTCAAAGTACATTTTTATTGACCATAAAAAGTAAAAATGAGACTATCTTTCTAAGGCAGAGGGAGTATTATTATAAAAAAAAAATTATTTTTTTTTTTTTTTTTTTTTTTTTCGAAGTTGATTTATGTTGACATAAAAAAGCAAAATCAGTGGATAGGATTGGTGGCTGGGGACTTTTGATTCGTAGAAAGAACTTTGAAACATAACATTAAAAGTTATATTACCAAAATATTTCAACATCTTTTGTATTCTCCTTCAACTAGGTTAAAGTCAAACAATGTTGGACGTAGTTGTAGCCAGTTACTCCTATATAAAAGAATGGAGTTATATGGGTTGGCCTTACATTATGAAAGTCCTATATAAAATTAAAAAAATACTCCTTATATTTCAATTTAAAGTTTTTAGTTTGATTTCGCATGAAAAATAAAGTATGAGGAAAAATGGGTAAAGAGTTTTTGTTGTGAGAATGATAAATGGGCTGGACTCCTGTGAGACCGTCTCACGGCGTGAGACCGTCTCACGGCATGAGACGGCTCACAGCCAACCCGACGAGCCGAGCCAAGTTTTTTTAATTTTTTATTCTTTTATTTTGCCCTCCAACATTTTTTTCCCTGTCGTTTTTGTTCGCCAGCAAAAATAACATTTTTTATAAAGAAATGTAACAATTTTTCTCATACGTAACACTTTTTTTTCCCCATAAATGTACCAAGATTTTACTGAAATAGATTAAAGATAACATGAGATTGACAACTAAACTAATGTTACATTTTATAATTAATGAATGTAACCTTTTATTTTCTCATTTGTAACACTTTTCTATGTTTTACATTCGATTGAAATGCAAAAAGCGACTATATACAAGAATTTTTACTCTTGTTTTAAAGAAAAAAAATAACATTTACTCTATAAAACTGTTACATTCATCTATATAACAAATTACAATCATATATGCATTGTGTTACACTTCAATTATTACTTTTTCTAACCACAAAATCTATTTATTTTTTTTGCAAAACTGCTGTTACATCTTACAATAAAGTGTTACTTTTTAAAGACTGAACTGTTACTTTTATCAGAACAAAGTGTTACATCTCAGGATACGAGCAGTCCAGTTTTTGTGTGTGTTAAAAAGTATGTTTTCTTTAAATAAATCAAACCATATCATGACCTATCTAGTTTTGTTCGTCTCGTTGAGACGAACACATCAGTATATATATATATATATATATATATATATATATATTTTACTTCAAAATCTCAAGATATAGCATTTTAAAGTTATTGGGGTTTTATTTTTAAAAATGCGCCATGTGTCGCGCGCTGGGAGGGCAAGAAGGACAGCTGGGTGGGTCACCTGGGCGGGTCGCTGGGCATGATCCATGGGTGGATCCGTCTCACATAGGGATGGCAATTTGTCCGAACCCGATCCGTTCCGAGGGCGATCCGATCCGTAATTTTCGGGTTCAATTTGCAATTTTATGATCCGCTCGGATTTCGGATCGGTTTCGGTTAGACCCTCCGACCCGACCCGAATTATGTGCTATTCTTTTTTTTTTTTTTTTAATTATTTACCCTCATACTTTCTATTATTTACACTTCAACCCTACCTATATATATAGTCAATTTAGGGTTGGAGAAGCCAAATCAAATACACACGCCGCACTCTATTTCTCTCTGTTCTGTTCTCCCATCCAGTCGCCATCGCAGCTCGCCACCTGACGTCGCCGTCGCCGCTCGCTGTCGCCTCTAGCCTTTGCCGTCGCCGACTCACCGTTACCTCCATCGCCGAAGTAAAATACTCAACTTCAATTCCTCCCCTTTACCCTAATTTCAAAATTAGGGCTCAAGGATATTTAACATTTTTCGTTTCTTTCTTTCTACTCCCTTCACTATCCTTACCCTTTTTCATGAAAAAAAAAAAAACCCTATGTTTTGTATGCTTGAATCATCCCGTCCATTTGCTAAAAAACCCCACAATTTTATTGGGCAAAACCCCTTTTATTAATATTGTATTATGATTGCATTTTGATTGAGTTCTTACATGAAATTTATCTGATGTTGATGATTGAAAATGGGGAATTTGGTCAACTGTTGGATTTCATATGTGGGTTTAATGGGTATCTCGTTTAATTTGGTCATCTGTTGGAATTTGGTCAACTGATTGGTGCCTCTTGCTGTTGCTGGGAAGGGGAAGGGAGGATTCGGATCGGGCCTCGGGTCGGAGCAGAGATCGGGCCGCGGATCGGATCGGGTCGCGTATCGGATCACGGATCATGGCAGATCGGATCGGGTTCGGTCACACATTTGCATAGTTCGGATCGGTCCTGATCCGACTCGAACCCGACCCGTTGCCATCCCTAGTCTCACCATGCAAATGTGTGACCGATCATTTAAATATTCTTCCACCAAAATGAACGTTACAATTTATTTTACTTTATTACTTAAAATAGATAATGAGACCTATTTTACTTTATTACTTAAAATAGATGATGAGACCTATTTTACTTTATTTACAATTTTTTTATCACACTTTATTACTTAAAATTAGATTTCGTTTAGAAACTCGTAAATAAATATTCTTCCACCAAAATGAACGTTACAATTTATTTTCGTGAAATCGAAAATGATCATTTATTATTTATTTTAAGATATCCTCTTGGTACAAAATATATTTCGTTTTAGTAGTTTTCACATGTTTTATGAAATACTCTAACTACAAATATAAGCCAAAAAAAAAAAAAAAAAACTTTATTTTGCGTTAAATATAAGAAAATTTCTTAAATCTAACTGCATTTAATATCTCTTTACCAAAAATACCTCTAATCATGGGTGGGCTTAGAGTATTTTGTAAGAAGTTGCACAAATACACTACGAAATTTTGTGTGAAAAAGTTAAAAAGGCTTAAGCCAAAAAAACAAACATGAGAAAGTCTTGTTGTGTGAGACGGTTTCACACATAAGATGAATCTTGATGAGAGAAAAAATGGGCTTGCCTTGCCCCGCCCCGCCTAAAAAAGCGCAAACCATTTACTCTCTGAACGAGATCCGTCTCACACAAGTTTTGTAAACTAAAATTTAAAACGACATTTACTTTTTAACCAATAATTTTTGTTACTCAGATATCGATGGGATGGAAAATGCCACCCAAATACTCAACAGATGGAGCAATGCACGTGCAAAGGTTTGGCGTATGGTAACGTTACCCGCACCCCAAGTAAGCCACCATTAATCAATCAAATTCTACCCCTTCCGTCCTAGAAAGATAATCCATTTTTTTCGTTGTTACTAAAAGAGAACTTTGAGCAGTTATAAATGCTACTTATAATTATTTTAATGTAAATCTAAAAATTGATATTAATAGTATTTATAATGGTGTATCAAGAACAATTTTAAAAATTTCATTAGAATAATTAAAAGTAGCCTTAATTATTACTCAAAGTTCTTTCGTAAAACTCATAAAAATAGGGGACTATCATTCTGGAACAGACTGAGTATTTCTTAATTTTGCAATCTTAATATTCTTTGTTGATGATCCCCATGAATTATTTGTAGTACTACGAGCGCTTTGAATGTAGTCTATTTGTACATACCCACATTTCTTACTCGCTTTCTTCCCTTTGTATATGATTCTTTACCCCCCCCCCCCCTTCCTTTTTGGTTTTGGTCAAGATGAAAGAATCAAATAATAATCTATTACTAGGCTACAATGAATGAGTGATCAAGATTTGCTCATATTTCATGTTTATTAAAATATGTACTCCCTCTGTCCCTAAATGAGTGTCCATTTTCAATAAATCTTTGTCCTTAAATGAGTGTCTTTTTTGAACATAACTTTCTCCCTAAACGTTTTTTTTTGAAATTTTTTTCACCGGTTTTTTTATATGTGCAAAACTAATGGTTTGGAAAGGAGATTACAAGAGTATATATGAATCGTTGTTACCAAATTGTTCAAAAAGTTGAGATTTTCAGTGTCCCTTAAAATGAAATTTGGACACTCATTTAGGGACGGAGGTAGTAGTATTTACCCCGCACCAACAAAAATTGTGAAGTGATTAAATCCCGGCCACTCATTAAAACGTAACAGGATATTACTACTCATTAAAACGTAACAGAATATTTTGATTAAAAAAAAAAAAAAAAGGTAGTAAGTTAATGATGTACATTTTTAGCTTGTTCACTTGTTCTAGAAAAACTTTTAGTTAAAAATGATTTTAACAAAGGAGTCGTTGCTTGTTAAAAAATGAGGAAGTCTTTTGTGTGAGACGAGTTTCGTTGAGAGAGAAAATGAGCTTGCCTCACCCCGCCCATAAAAGCGTAAACCGTTTATTCTTTCAACGAGACCCGTCTAACGTGTGAGACCGTTGACCAAAAATCGTCTTAAACATTCTCGAGTTAAATATGGATGTAGACCCAAAGTTCCAATTGCCAATTGGGAGATGAACATTATGTCATCATCACTCAACTAATTTTCACAGCTATGTTTGAATAGGCCAAGAAGGTAATTGACACATTGGTAAATAGCAATGACAACCAATAAGCTTTTGACTTATAAACATCAATCACCCTCCGTTGCACCCAATCAAGAAAAACCCAAAATCACAATTTTCATATACAAAATCCAAACGTTTAATCCGCCTTCAAAATAGCTCACCCAATTCAATCACTACCCTTCCTTGTTCCTAACGGCTCTCTCACCGCCCACGATCTCTAAGACTCTAACCCCCATACATGCACTCACTCTCATGCCCTTACATTCAACATTCCCATTCTACCCTTGTAAAATGGATCACGGATCTCTGCAGTCAGACTGTCTAACAGTCGGTTTGAGTGTGATAAGGTTGTTTATCAATTGATCTCGACCATTGGATTACTCAATGGAGGGCATGGTCATCTTTTCACCTTTTTCCTAACCAACAGAAGGTCATTCATTTAAAAAATATTGAATCTGGACCATTGATAATAATTCTACTGCACACTCAAAATTTCATGTAACATATACACGGTCCTCTCTATAGTCTATATATATAGCTCTCACGTTCATCATTTTCTCTACTATACATCTAATTACATGTTTACAACTATAGGTGATCATCAAATGTTACAATACCCACCAAGGCAAATGATGATGGATCCAAGTAGATGGAAGCCTCATGTAGAAATAGCACCAAATTGTCCTAGATGTGCCTCACCAAACACTAAGTTTTGCTACTACAACAATTACAGCTTGTCACAGCCTAGGTATTTTTGCAAGAGCTGCAAGAGGTACTGGACCAAAGGCGGCTCGTTACGCAACGTGCCTGTGGGCGGCGGTTGCCGTAAGAACCGCCGCTCACGACCATCAAGGTCGGCACTGTCGCAGGCCAACCGGGTGGGACTGAGTTATCTGCGTGACATACCCAGTCCCACACGATCTAGCACTGGCTCAGTGAATATGTCGTCGCCTGATGGGAGTGATGGCCCGGCTGAGATTGATTTAGCTGATGTGTTTTCTAAGTTCTTGAATAACCAGAACTCTGAGGGGAATCAATTTGGTGAGGATTCATCGAGCGGGACTAGTCTTGAGTCCCATGATGTGCCACAACTGAGTTCCCCATTTGATGTGGACACAAATCAAATGGAGAACTTAATGATGATGGAATATCAAATTCCATCTGATTTGATCCAGGAAGCTTGTTTAAGTAACGAGCTTCCTGGGTTTTTTGTAGGCGAAGAAGACATTCAAGAACTTGAGGGTGATCTGCATCCAAATCTTTACGAGTTGCAGGCATTGCTCGACGATGAATTACCACAAGATATGATCTCATGGAAGGATCATGAGACTAGTTTTTCATGGCAAGAGGATTTTGGACAGGTTTCTTACAGCAATAATCAAGTGGAAATGGCTACAAATTTAGTTACAGAAGATTGGAGCTCAATGGATCTATCAAGCTATGGAATTCTTACAAGACCTTGATATATACCTAGAAATTTACTGGAGTGTTTTCCTTTTATCTTTTTTTTTTTATTTTTTTTCTTTTTTTTTTGGTCAAAACTTTCTTCTTGGAAGTTAATTGTCACTTCCAAGAAATTTACACATACTAGAGATTATACTTTACATACACTACAATAAAATCACATACTATACTACAAGAGAGGGACTACTTATCATTTTAACTGAATTTTGCATTTCTGTCCCATCTTTATTGTTGAAAATTATGATTAGTTATTCTATTCTTTGAGTTTCACGTATAGTGGTAGCTCTTGTATTACCTGGACCTGGTTTTCTCTTTAAGACGTTCTTTATTAGAGACACTGAAATTCACAAAATTAGTTTTCTCAAAGTGTGACAGTATAGTTGTATGGACCATCACGGTTGTCATTGTCGATCAAAGACGGTGGGTGAGGGTTGCAATCTGCGGTCGCATAATCTTGAGCTGTGTAGATGGTGACTCAAGAGCATAACAACTTTGTTTCTCTACCCTCAATACAAAATTCTGTTTACTTCATTATCATACTTAGGACCAAATTGCAAGTAATAATGCATATTAAAGGTAGATACAAATTGCATTTAGTTACAAGTACTATCTCCTAGGTGGTGCCACTGCCACAAACCTGATGAAATTCACTTATAATTAAGGTAAAAGAAAAAAGTTATGTTTTTTTTGCTTGATTGAGGCTAGTATAATATAACCTTTAAATGTTTGAAAAGTCAAATGAAACTATCAGTTTGAGACGGAGGAAGTATGTAAATAAATAGACAAAGCACATTTCTGTGGAAAAATTGACAAATCAATTAAAACACTTATTATGGGACAAGAGTAAATATATTTGGAATGGAATGGAATGGAATATTGTAAAGTGAGGGAAAATGAAATGATTTGCATCATAATGGTAAAGGCATTGACAGGAATGTTTGTAAGAGGAGGGATATGCACATGTAATACGACTACAAACGAAAGTGAGAGGAAGGATTCCTACATGTGACTTGAATAAGATAGTGCATACCGGATGGATCGGATCCGGATCCGGGCCCGGACTTCAGGACTATTGAATTTATGGCTTTCTGTTTCTGATCTCTCTCTAAGCATGGAAGAATGAATATCAACTGCTGCCCAATTAATCTGTTATACAATTCCTCAAAAAAAAAAAAAAAAAAAAAAAACTGTTACACAATACTTGATTGTATTTGCCTCGAATCCACGCAAAATTTGATTGATTGCGTTACGTATAGCACTCTTGTCAACATTCATCACATGTTACATGTAGTCATATTATTTTTTACCCATTTTTTTTTAAAATGCAAACCAATACTTGTTTAGGAAGATGAAACTTGATTAATTCGAAACATTCAGGGTTATAAATTGTTCCAACAGTTTCCATAATTATAAAATACTGTATTTACATAAATACAAAAGAATTTCAGTATAATTATGAAAACAACTAATAAAAAGGAAGTTCATTAAATGAAGTGAGTGTTTTAAACAGCCCTTTTACTTTATCTAAAAACTTGTTTTATCTCTTAAAAAAATAGAATTGTTGAACTAACTCCTTCCTAAAATGATTCATTGTATTAAGCAAATATAAGCAATCATTTTGAAACAAAGGGGGTACATTTTTGTTTATCTCTCACTCTAAAACAAAATGAAATTATTTTATACTCTTACGGTACGTTTTTCATACATTATTTTGGTAAAACAACAAGTAAATTTAATGAAGTACTAATCTATGTCACGTTATTATAATTAAAAAAAAATTAAGACAGCAGTTACTGGCTTGTTTGTAAAATCTAAGGGCAACCTACTTTTAATTATATACAAGTATATACTCCCTCCGTCTCAAACAAGGTGAGATTTTTAGTCAAACTTGATTACACTTTGACTAATAATTGAAATAAAAAATAATTATCATATTTAATATCTGAAAATTGTTATTGAAAATATTATGAATCATGATACAATAACAATTTTTAAATTTTCATTACTATCATTATTTATTCTTCAAATTAATTGTCAAAGAGCAATCAAGTTGACCAAAAGTCTCGCTTCTGCTGGGACTGAGGTAGTATATAAGGCTCCGTTAGTTTCGAGTAAAATAACTTCCGGAAAATGTTTTCCCCATTTTCCGGTGTTTGTTACGCACCGGAAAATGAGGAAAATATTTTCCGGAAAATAGTTTTCCCTCTTTTCTAAGTAAAATGATTTACGGATTTTTACTAAGTAAATCATTTTCCGGAAATGTTAACTCTCTCACTCACACCCAACTCTCAATAAAACCCCACCCTACCCACTACACCTCTAACACCACCATCTTCATCCATCCTGTCCACCACCCCCAACTACCCAGCATCCACCCCACCAAAAAAAAAAAAAAATCTCTTTTCACTCATTTAAAAAAAAAAATGAATATCTCCACCACCCCCAACTACCCCAGCACCCACCCCACCCCCACCCAAAAAAAAAAAAAAAAAAATTCTTTTCACTCATATTAAAAAAAAATGAATATCTCCACCACCCCCCAACTACCCCACCGCCCACCCCACCATCCACCCAATCCCCACCCTACCCCACCACGCCACCCAAAAAAAAAAAAAATCTTTTCACTCATATTAAAAAAAAAAAAAAATTGAACATCTCCACCACCCCCAACTACCCCAGCACCCCACCCCACCCACCCCCCCCCCCCACACACAAAAAAAAAAAAAAAAAAAAACACCTCCACCCCCCCCCCCCCCCCAACTACCCCCACCACCCCACCCCCCCCAAAAAAAAAAAAAAAAAAAAGAATCACTCATTAAAATTGTTTTTGAACAACTCCCCCGCTCCCCACTACCCCACCCCCACCCCCACCCACCACCCTACCCCACCCACCCCTCACCCTACCCACCCCCCACCAATTTTTTTTTTTTTACTCTTATTAAACTTATTTTCTAACAACTCTCACATTCGCGCTCCCTACCCCACACCACAACCACAACCACCCCACCCCACCCACCCCTCACCCTACCCACCCCTCACCCTACCCACCCCCCACCAATTTTTTTTTTTTACTCTTATTAAACTTATTTTCTAACAACTCTCACATTCACGCTCCCTACCCCCACTACCCCATCACCCCAACCACCTACCCCCACCCCCCCCCCCCCAAAAAAAAAAAAAAAAATTAAATAAAAAATAACTCATATTAAAATTATTTTTGAACACCTCCCCAACCCCACCTACCCCACCACCCCCTACCCCCCCCCCAGCCCAACCCAAAATCTCCACCCACATTCTATTTTTTTTCTCATAATAATTCTTTTCCTCATATTAAATTATTATTATTTTCATATGAAAATATTTTCCGGCAAACATTTTCCTTAGATTTACCAAACAACCAAAAACATGTTTATGTCATTTTCCGAAAAACATTTTCATTTTCCGGAAATTGTTTTACGCGAAACAAAGAATAATTTCACAGCTGCCGGAATTGGTGGTGGGTCTCGCTCTTGGGTGCTGATATGTCCTTTTCACAATTTGTATTATCAGGGACTGAAGTTGAATAATTCTCCCATCATCTGGAAAGAAAACAAATAATGTTGTCCCAAACAATTGTGGAAAAAAGTTACCCTACTGGAAAAGGTTATGCAATACAATTATGAAAACAGTAGAGCAGAACAGATCAGAACACACATAATAAGTCATATCTTCTCTTCTAACTCAATACAAGTGTTGAAATGTTCTTAATGAAAAGACACTCACTTTACCAATTGTGCAATCTGCACATTGCTAAACCCGGAAGCATAATTACCCAATCACCCTTCTCAACCAAAATACAACCCTACGTTCTGCCACACACACGGACGCACAGAACTGTCTCCAGTTATTAAAAACATCCCAAACAGCTACCCGTCTTTTTCATTTCATCAGTCTTTCAGTTCACGAAGAAAACATTTGCAGCAACTACTCACATGAACTGGAGTATACCTTTCCCGGTTTTATGAGCACCCCGTCAGAACACACGAAGACCAGAAAGAAAATAAAGAAACTTCTCAAAAAAAAAAACTTATGATTTTTCCAAGCCATTCTGACCATTTTCTATATTGATCTTGGGCAGTTATTTACTACCTCCAAATTCACTCTTGATTAAGAGCAAATTTAGTCATTCATTTTAGAATGGAGGGAGTATTTGTAAGGAATATAACTGCTAAATTGCAGTAAAAGCACTACGAATCTCACTTCCTGTAATTCTAAGAAACACTAATAAATTCAAATCATATGTTTGCAATAAAAAATGATCAAGTTGAATTCTGAAAAGTAAAAATGCAGCTCTTTGAGACGTGAGAAGAAACAGCAATGTGATTTTTTGAAGCACAATAAAGATAAAAGACCTTATCTCAATATCACATGCACAGAACCAGGCAAAAGCTACGTGCCAACAATAAAAATGTGTTGGTATCCATCACTGCATGTACATTATTCAACTATCCCTTCATCTCTTGTCCTTTGCTATCAATACATTCATTAAAGCCCCACTTGAATATGGGCTTCTTATTTTCAATGGAATTATTTAAATAATATCATGATTTCAGACTACTTATTTTGTAATAATAAAAATAAAAATGAGTATGCAAGAAAAATGTGAGATAGAACAGTAGAGAGCACAAAATTCATCATGTTATGCAATGCAATTACCGTATTTCTGTTGTTTCTCTTCAGCATCTCTCTGTTCCCAGCAATCTCTGCTTTGAACGAAGAAGGCCTTTCACTTCTGTCCTGGCTTTCAACCTTCAACACTTCCTCTTCTGCATCTTTCTTCTCTTCGTGGAACCAAACCCACCAAAACCCATGCAAATGGGATTACATAAAATGTACCAGTAATGGGTTCGTTTCAGAAATCGTCATCACCTCTATCGATCTTCATTCACCCTTACCAAGCCAGTTTCTTTCCTTAAACTTCCTCAACACTTTAGTCCTTTCAAATGGGAATCTCACTGGAGATATCCCATCTTCAATTGGAAACTTGTCACTTTTGACTACTCTTGACCTTAGTTATAATGCTTTCACAGGCAAGATACCACCAGAAATCGGAAAATTAACCCAACTGCAGCAATTGTCTCTGAATTCAAATTCTTTGGAAGGTGGAATTCCAATGGAGGTTGGGAACTGTACAAGTCTTAAACAGCTTGAACTGTTCGATAACCAGCTTTCTGGGAAAATTCCAACATCCATTGGTCAGATATGGGGTCTTGAAGTATTTCGTGCAGGTGGAAATCCAGGAATTTATGGTGAAATTCCAATGCAAATATCAAATTGCAAAGAACTTGTATTTCTGGGTCTCGCAGATACTGGCATTTCAGGGAAGATTCCAGATTCTATAGGAGAGCTCAAGAACCTCAAAACTATATCTCTTTACACAGCGAATCTTACTGGTGAGATACCGAAAACAATTGGCAATTCCTCTGCTTTAGAGAACTTGTTTCTGTACCAGAACAAAATTTCTGGAGAAATCCCTATTGAAATGGGTTTGTTGAGAAATCTCAAAAGGGTATTATTATGGCAAAACAATTTAAGTGGGCCTATTCCTAGCAGTCTTGGGAATTGTTCTACTTTGACAATAATTGATTTCTCAATAAATTCTCTGACAGGCGAGCTTCCTTTGTCTCTAACAAATTTAGTAGCTTTGGAAGAGCTTCTTCTGTCTGAGAACAACTTTTCTGGGAGTATTCCACCATCTGTCAGCAATTTATCCAGTTTGAGGCAGTTTGAATTGGATAACAACAAAATCAGTGGAGTGATTCCAGCAACTATTGGGAAGTTGAAGGAGCTTTCTCTGTTCTTTGCCTGGCAAAACCAGCTTACCGGAAGCATACCAACTGAAATGGCAAACTGTGGAAAGCTTGAAGCTTTGGATCTTTCACACAATTTCCTAACCGGGTCTGTTCCCAAGTCTCTTTTTAATCTCAAAAACTTGACTGAATTACTGTTGATATCAAATAAGCTTTCTGGTGCAATTCCGCTTGATATTGGCAATTGCACAAGCTTGACACGTTTAAGACTGGGATCAAACATGCTAGCTGGTCGAATCCCGGCAGAAATTGGGCTGCTGCAGAATTTAATTTTCCTTGAGTTAGCAGAAAATCAACTCACTGGGGAAATACCACCAGAAATTGGAAACTGCATGCAGCTCGAAATGGTTGATTTGCATGGTAACGAGCTCCAAGGCGCCATTCCTACATCCTTTGAAACTCTCATGGCCCTCAATGTCTTAGACCTCTCTATGAACAGAATTTCAAATACCATACCGGAGAATTTGGGCAAGCTCACATCTTTGAACAAGTTAGTGTTGAGAGGAAACAGCATCACTGGTTCTATTCCAAAATCACTGGGTTTCTGCAAGGATTTGCAATTCTTGGATATGAGTTGCAACAGAATTACTGGTCAAATCCCAGATGAGCTTGGAAAATTGGAAGGACTAGATATCATGTTGAATTTGAGTTGGAATGCTTTGACAGGATCCGTCCCAGAAAGCTTTTCAAATTTTTCAAAGCTTGCCAACTTGGACATCTCTCATAACATCTTAACAGGAAGCTTGACAGTAATCAGTAACCTTGACAATCTTGTTTCTCTGAATGTCTCCTTTAACAATTTCTCGGGTTCGCTTCCAGATACCAAGTTCTTTCATGATCTCCCCGCCTCTGTTTTCCTTGGTAACCAAAAGCTCTGCATCAAGAAAAGTTCATGCCACGTTAGAGAAAACACTCATGGCAAGAAATCTACCACGAAAATTGTGATTGTTATTGTACTCGGTATAATAGTAAGTACCATCATCTTCACCGTTGGAGTAATCTTTGCCATCAAAGCCCGCAGTTCCTCATTGATGAAGAACGATGAAGAAAATTGCCTGGAATGGAATCTCATTCCGTTTCAAAAGATAAACTTTTCTGCTGCTGATATAGTAACAAAGCTTTCAGATTCTAACATTGTGGGAAAGGGTGGTTCAGGAGTAGTTTATCGCGTTGAGACTCCAATGGGACATGTTATTGCGGTTAAAAAACTATGGCCAAGAAAGGATGGGGAGTTACCAGAAAGAGACTTATTTTCTGCCGAAGTGACGATACTTGGATCAATAAGGCACAAAAATATTGTGAGGCTTCTGGGCTGTTGTAACAATGGCAAAACAAGGTTGCTTTTGTTTGATTACATCACCAATGGGAGTTTGGCTGGGTTACTGCATGAGAAAATTGTGTACTTGGACTGGGATGCAAGGTATAAGATCATACTAGGAGCAGCTCAGGGTTTAGCTTACCTTCACCACGATTGTACTCCTCCGATCGTCCATCGTGATATCAAAACCAACAACATTTTGGTTGGAGTCCAATTTGAAGCTTTTCTCGCAGATTTCGGAATAGCAAAGCTTGTTGATTCTTCAGAGCAGTCAAGAGCTTCCAACACTGTAGCAGGTTCATACGGGTACATTGCCCCAGGTACGTATATATTCCTGGACTGTATCTCACATATTTCTCAACAGATATCCACTAATTAACATATTACATATTTGAATTGTAAAAAGAAGTTCATAACATAAAAGCGTAATGGTTTACACACAATTCAACATTTAAGTGAACTTTCTTCATTGTTTACATAATCCTATATTAAAAAATATATATATAGATCTGCTCTATAAATGAAAGTATTGATTTCTATTAGGCCACCATAGCATGGCATTTTTTTCCCTCCCAGGTTTCCTTTAAGTAGCAATCTTAAAATAAGCAACACTTCTAGAAAGAACTTCTAGCTAAACTAAGATATGAAGATTACATTACAAAGAATACTAACTCCATTTGGTTGGAAATTGCAGAATACGGCTATAGTTTAAGGATTACAGAGAAGAGTGATGTCTACAGCTATGGAATCGTGCTCCTAGAGGTGCTGACTGGACTGGAACCAACTAATCGCCGTTTTCCGGAAGGTTCTCACATCGTTAGTTGGA
The DNA here is from genome assembly GCA_026119855.1 of Campanula takesimana. Lineage (NCBI taxonomy): Eukaryota > Viridiplantae > Streptophyta > Magnoliopsida > Asterales > Campanulaceae > Campanula > Campanula takesimana. Next base: position 1,806,126 of record JAOWBW010000055.1, read on the forward strand.
TAAACAAAGAATTGCGAGGTAAACATAGGGAATTCACATCAATTCTTGATCAACAGCTACTTTTGCAGTCCGGCACGCAAACAGAAGAGATGCTTCAAGTACTTGGTGTGGCCTTACTCTGTGTCAACCCCTGCCCAGAGGAACGACCCACAATGAAAGATGTCACAGCAATGCTCAAAGAGATCAGACTTGAGCATGAGGATCATGAAAACCCAAAGCTTCATGGTAAAGGATCAGTATCGAACCCTAAAGCAGCAATTCACTGTTCTAGTTTTTCTAGACCATCTGAACCTCTAATAAAATCACCTCCCAAGTTGCCATAGTTAACCACACTCGTGTTTGGGTTGATACGTTTTTCTTTTTGAATTGTACAGATTATTGAATTGAGAGTTATCTAATGGATTTCATATTCATTGAAAACTTAGTTAATTTGACTTCCACCCTTTCAAAGTTTTCCCCTTCTTTATCTATGACTTCTGACATCTTGATACACTACTTTTCTACTGAAGATGTAGCTAATGTCAAATGAAACAAAGAAATCTCTCAAAAACATAAGGGTAAAAAGTTACCACTATCCACAATAGCTCTTAATTTTTTTCAGAAGCAGCTTTTTACTTCTTCATGACAATAAATTCACAATTAAAAATCCTTTGACCAAGTACTTAGTATGGTACCATAAACTGAACTACTAAAAGTACAATAACACATACTAAGAACCAAAAAACACCCTTCACTCTTCTCATTAATGAAATGAAATTTGATTTTAGAAATCATGAGGGATAGGAATAAAGTACAAGTGCTAGATTACAAAAGGAACTATGAGAAACGCTTAGCAAGATATTACCAATACCAAATCGGGGCCAGCAAAAGAGACGTGTACCTTTCAAGCCCACGGGGATCCGGTATGACAAAGAAGGCCATGGGTGGTGGTGACACAATCCTGGTTGGCAGTAACCAAATGGAACATGCAATTATGATGAACCCCATGAACCATCATCTTCCAACATCTAATACAGTGAAGATAAAGAGAAACCATGTTCTATGTTCATATGTGACAGCAATCCATCGCAACCCCACATGTAGGATATGATGTCCTATCAGATTTCATTGGCCAAGAGCAAAAGGTATCATCACGTCTTAAATTTTCATTTTGGGGCCACAACATATCATTTTAAGAAACCTTATATAAAGTACATTCATTAATTTGGGAAATTAAATTTCATGATTAAAACAAATATGAAGAATATTATCAACAACTACTTTGAAATATTTCCAAGGATAAATATTTTTGTTTCAGATCTGTTATCAAAGTTTAATCAAATTGGTCAAATAAAGTCAAACTAGAACTACTGTTGGGAAAGAGGGAGCACAATAATGTAGTGACTGAGATATGCTCGAGGAGAAAGTAGTTTGGAAAGAACAAGATCAGAAATGAAAGCATGTAAAGACCACCCTGGGGTTTGATCACTGATGCAGAAGAAATCATGCAAACAACATCAATTTCAGACCCAAGCTTGAACATTCTAAGTTCTCCGAACTTCCCACGTTATAATCAGCCTTCTTCAGTTGGAAAGCATAGAAGAACAGATTTACCTTTTGAAATTATAGGACGTATTATGCAAGCAGCAAAGGTAGCAAATATTAAGATAATCGAGTTCACATAAAGAGCAAAAAGTTGAAATATGATTTTACAGATGCCACATGCACAAGGGCACACAGATGATGATTTTCATCTCATCATCGATTAGTTTAAATGATATGCAGCATCATAGAGCAAAGCAAACTTCAATGGAGATCAGCTATTCAAAAATGTTTCATGTGGGAACATGCATGCCATAAATGTATCAGACAATTAAGCATGTGAAGATAACATAAACAGACCCACAAGAATTATGAGAAGAACCACAGCATTATTATTTTATTATTTGTCCGTCTATACTTTTGAACAAGAATGCTTGGTGGCTTTATTCTAACGTATTACATATGCAAAATGTTTATACAACTGAATTTGATCAACCAAATAACACTATCCACAGCCATCTGATGCTTTGAAGACTACGAGAAAACACATGAATGGCGCAGAGAGGAAAACCATCAGATGCTGCCATTGTCAAAAGCCACAGCAATGTTAATGTAACCCACCATTGAGTAATGCATAGTAACTCAGGGAAGCTTAAATCGTACAGTTATGTCTCTGGATTCCATTTTATGCTGCATCCAACACTTTAGGCAAATGGGGAAAAAATTAGAGCTTACTACACATGGATCACCAATATAAGAAATACGGAATGCGAATTGCTGTATCACAAGTTTCCAAACATGCTCTGTTTTTCTTAAGAGAAGAACCACAAAGAATGATATTGCATAACAAAATGAGTATTTTCCAAAATAATAAGAGGCAAGGTAATAAACCGACAGATAAGATAAAGCTACCTGGGCTTTTGAACTGATAGTATAGGTTGGCCACTGAGGGCGAGGTCTATGGCTGCACTTAAATCTCTGCACAAAGTACCATAGTGGTTAAACACCAACTTTACAATATAATATACTTTGAAGAAAATCTGTAATTTGAATAACAATAGAATCTATAAAACCAACCTTCCTGTAACACGCACATTGTTACTTGGTCGTGAATCATCAAATTGCCCGTGATAAACTAGCTCAAAGGGTCTACGCCCATCCTGTTATGAGACGATGCTCCAAAATCAGTAATCGTTGAAAGCATACTTGTTAAAGGCGTCGCCCGCCTCGCCTTTTTGGGCGCCTCGGAGGTTTCTCGCCTCAGAAATTCAAGGCAGGCGGACGACAGTCTTTCTTCACCGGGCGTCGCCTTTTTGACTAGGGCGCGAGGCGAGGCAGGCGTCGCCTTGTTGTCAAGGCGTACAAGGGTTAATTTTAGTTAACCTACGTCGTTTTGAGTGAAGCCGGTAGGTTTTCCAAATGCCCTAGCTTCGAAATCGACAACAATCAAAGGCGAAGAGAAGAGAATTGAAGGGTTAAGGTCGCGACCTGAAGACGACGCACCCTTCCACCTCTCCGACTAGCGACGGCGACCGGCTGACGGCGAAGGCGACGGCGACTGCGACGGAGAAGGCGACGTGCGACCGTGCGACGCGAGAATCAGGTGATTTTTGTCTCGAATTTTCAAATTGTTTACACGATTTCTTGATTTTTTTTTGTTCTGTTTCCAATTTTATGTTTCTCCCCTGTCTCGAATTTTCAAATTGTACACGATTTGTTGATTTTTTTCGTTCTGTTTCCAATTTTATGTTTATCCCCTGTTGGTCCTTGCTTTTATGGTTTTAATTTTTTAAACTTGTTTTTTTGGCTTGTTTCAGACAGAGTACTCACAATTTTTATTGCACTTTCTAAAACTTGTAGTATGGTACTTGTTTTGTTGATTTGAACCATTGAACGTCGCATTCATGCGCCTTTTGTCTAGAAACTTCATGTTTATTTCACTTTCTCAAGTTCATAAAACGTTTTAAGCTTTGTGTATATGTTACATACATATTGATATTTTTTTCTATTTTTTAACTATTTTTTTCTGTTTTTTTTAGGTTTTGGTCGCCTTTTTGCCGCCCGCCTCTCGCCTCGCCTTTCGCCTTGTTCAGGTACGTCTCGCCCGCCTCTCGCCTTTCGCCTTTGACAAGTATGGTTGAAAGTAAACATTACCTTTTTAAAATGCATCAAAGTAGAAATCACCTTAAGATTTGAAGAAGAAAGTGCCATCTAATAAGACATCAATGTTTCAATGACTAATTGTTGCGAGTAAAAATTACCTTTTTAAAAAGGAAAAACTCAGGCGTGCAAACTGCTCCAAAATCTCTTGCAACATCTTGTGACTGCAGTTACAACAGAAAATAACGTATGAATGAAGACTGGAGAGGGAACACATAAGATATTAACTTTGGTAAGGTATCATCTTTTCTAGAGAAAGAAAATCATGCGTGCAGAATGATCATTAACAAGTCTCACTGCTGGAACTTGGTACTCTAATTGTAGCATCAGTTTAATCTTCCACGATTCACCCAAGTATGGCTAGCACCCTACCTCGGATGAAAAATGGAAAACAGTATGGGATCAAGTTATGAAATGGAAAGGAAGGCATTAATGAAGGAACCGAATAGAACGGTCTTTTCTTCTCCGTTTGTAGCTCCTAACACAACATAATGGAAAAAACTAAGAGAGCCTAGTGGGAATCATCATAGAAAATATAAGTTGTGTACTGGTATACAAAATCCTGGGGACTTAATTATCATAAACATTGTATGACCATTGAATCAGACAAGGCAGTTCCAATTCCAGGTAGTGAGCTCAGTTTGGTTGAAGATTTTAAAAATCAGCCAACATAATGTTGCCACTCCTTCAGCTTAATCTAGCAAATCCAGGCTGTGGAATGACGAAAGAGTGAGTAATGCAGCAAGTACAATGCCGCAAATGATTGTGGGACCGCTCACATATTACCAAATTGATTTGGCTTTGACTTTCTACATTTTAACATCAAAATAGGCCAATTACTTTTACGAGTTGTTCGGTCTCGATGTTAAGAGGTTTATGTGTTTATGTGTGCTCTATGTCAAGATTCATACTATGATGTCTACTGATTGAAACAATTTTCATTTTTCTATAGTGAATTCATTTCTTAGAGTTCATGAGATTTGAAGTACAATATCTTGATTAATGTTATCAAGTGAATCGCATTAGGCTGGCTCTAAGCACGATATCAGCAGCTTTGACCAGTTTGATGGGCATCTTTTATGATACATATTCACATTAATTTAAGAAAAGATTCTTTCAAAAGAAAGATCATCTGGTCAAATGTTCAACCAGAGATTGTTTTCTGACAAACAAGAATGAATGTTTCTTGTTCATCCCAAAAAAATATATACCTAATGCAATTTAACCAAGAGGGTAATCAATTATAACTGAAGTCAAACCCAACATACACAAAGATAAAATATTAAGTCTGCAAAATTTACAGTGAAGAAGAATGACTGCAGCTTGGACTGTAAAATGTAAGTAGAAGGTGAGAAAGAATCTTACTTGATCATAAAGATAGGGGAAAGGATAGTTGTACAGTCTAGCATCTTCAGCCATGAAATCTGGTCCATCCTGTGATGAATAATTCAATTTCGCACCAGTCATATGAGGGATGCAAGGCATCTGAAATCTTAAACTGTAAGGTCATCTGAACCTGTGGATGAGTAGCGACAGAGTTCGATGATATTGCAACTACAGCAAGTCCTTTCTGTAACATGTAACAAAATTTCCAGTATTTAGCCCTGTTGCCCATGGTCACTAGTTTATATCCAACACTGTGTGTAACGAGACAAAAGGATGAGCTATACCTTCATGTAGAAATTTGAAAGCTTCACAATGTCCTTTTTCAAGTGTATAACAAAAGGACAATGGTTGCATATGAACATGACCTGCCCACCCCACCATTAAAATGAAACTTAGATTCCCTTTAGCTCGATAGACCATTGAGAAAATATCACTAAGTTCACTACTTTTTTGCAATAAATAAAATAAATCAAATATTTTCACTGAACTCTCAACTCAAGATTTTAACAACCATCACAACAAACATATTCAAGTTCTGTCCAGTTTTATCGACACTTGAAAGGAACAGCAAATCCGGAATGTATATTCAGTTATACATTCTTAGTAAGATAATCCGGGTCTAAGCACGAGCAGGACGGATGGACCGGACAGACTAAGACCGCGAATATACATAAAGATAATCCGGTTCGATCTGAAGGGATTCTTTAGTCAGAACTAGCCCGAGATGATTAGCCCGCTGTGTGGTGAATTAACCTCCCGCTATACCTACGGCCGAGGTTCAGAGCCCGAGCGACCTTTCCGTACCGAGTACAGTCCAGCTAGCATATGAGTCCAAATAACCATTAACTTGGTGTCGGGACAATAGACACCCATCTGAGTTGCCGCTCCAAAACTCTGACATGTGGTGCCCTAACCTACCAACGGGGCCTTACTTTTCAGTGTCCTTTCCTGACAAGCCAATCAGATCGAGACACGTGGCAAAACAAGGACAGAAGCAGTTAATACAGAGATCTTCTCTCTTCGTTCTCATTCTTTTCTACCTATAAATACTCCTTTACCCCCCAAGTAGGGCTGTAAACGAGCCGAGCCAAGTCGAGCTTTGGAGTTTTGGGCTCGAGCTCGTTTACAAATTATCGAGCTCGAGCTCATTTTCCTTGTTCGAGCTCGAATCGAATCGAGTTTTGAGCTGCTCGCGAGCTTTTCACGAGCTGAGCTTGAGCTTAAACATTTTTTTGAAAATAATGAAATCAAACGAGCTCGAGTTCGAGCTCATCGAGTTCGAGCCTTACCGAGCTCTGATAAGTATTCTCTGCATTTTGAACAAAGACTCTATTTTTTTTTTTTTTTTTCCTCTTTTTTTAATCTCAAAATTTGTGTCTAATTTACAAATGTAACCTCCTGTTTACTTTTTTTTTTCTTTTTTTGAAAGCTCTTGTTCATTTAACTTCTCAACGATTAATTGAATCGTATATATACCATCAGGTTGTAATATACTCCTTCTGTCCCAAATTATTATTTACTTATCAAAGTAATATAATCTTTTCATTTTGGGCCGTCCTAAGTCGAGTTGGACACCCAAAATGACAAAATGCCCTAAGTCGGGCAGGACAGAGGGAGTATATAATAATGTATATAAATATGTGTTATATGTATGTGTGTGTGTGTATATATATAATATATACACCATATACACACATATCATACATACATATATTTATGTATATAAATATGTGTTACATGTATGTGTGTATATATAATATCCACAATACCATATACCTAAATATATATATATATATATATATATATATATATATATGGGTGTGTATATATATATATATATATATGGGTGTGTATATATATATATATATACAATATATATATATACACACCCATATATATATATGGGTGTGTGTATATATATATATATATATGGGTGTGTATATATATATTGTGTATATATATATATATATATATATATATATATACACATATATATATATATATATATATATATATATATATATATATATATATATATATATATATATATATATATGGGTGTGTATATATATATATATATATATATGGGTGTGTATATACACACCCATATATATATATATATATATTTTATATATATTTAATAATTTTTCTACATGCATATGCATTTATATGTATATATGTGTGTGTATGTGTAAATGATAAACATTTTATTCATTCCATAGATGTTAATTTTATTTTTTATTTCAATGAGAAAAATAATACTCCCCCCGTCCCAACTCACTTGAGACCTAAGAGGTGGGCACAATAACTAAGGAAAAAGAATTAAATAAAGACAATGTGTGGTAGAAAATGAAGAGAGAGAATGAGTGGGGTTAATAGTAGGTTAGTTGAATGAATTTTGTGATGAAAAATGAAGAGAGAGAATGAGTGGGTAGAGTAGATTGAATATAAAATTATAAAAAGATTACCATTTTTGGGAGTCTCAAGTGAAATGGGACGGACCAAAATGGAAATAAGTCTCAAGTGAGGTGGGACGGAGGGAGTATATAAGACAAATATGTGTACATTCGAAAATAATAAATTCGTTTTGAAAAAAAAAAAAAACTAATGTGTATATATCTCTACGTTTCATAATGAATGTGCGTAAAGAATAAATTAATTTTAGTTGTTCTACAATCTATATTGTATTATTGCATGTGTATAGTCGCTATATGGTTATTATATGAATGCATAAAAAATAAATTAATTTTAGTTGTTGTACAATTAATGTTGTTTGATTCATTTTGAAGATAAAATATTTTAGTTATGTTATTCCTTGTACAATGTTGTACATACATATAATGTATGTGTATTCATTACAAAAGTAATAATGATGATTGTCGAGCTCGAGCTTAACGAGCCGAGTCGAGCTCAAGTCGAAAGCAAACAAAATAGTACGTGTTAACGAGCTTATCGAGCCGAGCCCGAGCTCGAGTTATTCGTGAATTAAACGAGCCGAGCTCGAGCAAAGCTCGTCGAACAAACGAGCCGGCTCGATAAAAATTCGAGCTGGAAAACTCGGTTCGAGCTCGAATAGCACTTCGAGCCCATTCGAATCGAGCTTTAACGAGCCGAGCTCGAACAAACTCGGTTCGTTTAACAGCCCTACCCCCAAGGGGAAGGTACGTCTCTAACCTTAATCACACACACAAGGCATTCCACGCCTTATTCTTAGGTTTTCCTCAGAGATCTTACTCTCACACCCGAGGGCCTGAGCCGGATTCAAACCCGGCCCTGGTCCTAACGGTGTTCTTGTTTGTGTTGTGATTATAGGTTCAGGAGACATCAATTTGGAGATCATTCTTCTTGACCCCAAAAGTCAGGGCGTCATCAATATAAAATTCATGATTTTTCAAGTTAGATACCCTCGATCATTACATATGATTACACCTATATGTATTTTCATCCTTAAAGTGAAGGGTGGTACTGAGTTTATATACACTTTCAAATGTTCGACTCTCAAGGGTGCTACAAGGAGTATGAGGGCCGACCCTGATCATGTGCAAAGTGAGCGACAGCTAAAGACCCTCCAAATTTGATTTTTTCCAATACCAGTATTGTATTTAGATTAGTTTATTGCATACCCGTTCACACAGACAATAACTACGCCATATGATTTTCTGTCCAATCAGTCGATATATAAAAGGAAAATCCTATACCAGAATAGTAGTAGGGTTAGCATACTACTTTCTGCCCAATTAGACAATTACTAATCCATAGGTCTTCCAGCCCAATTAGTCGATATATCAGAAATCCTATACTAACATTGTACTTGGGCTAGCCTGCTACTTCCAGTCCAATTAAACAATGATCAATCCATAGGTCTTTCAGTTCAATTAGGCAATAAATAAATACATAAGTTTTAGGTTTCCATACAACCATACGACGTCAACAACTACGAGAAGCCGCACGCTATGACATTAACGATTCGCTACCTCTAATATTCAACGGTGTTCCCTAAACACTAAGAAGGCTATACTTTCTCTAATGGCAGTCAATTTTGTCGTCCAAAACATTCCTCCAACAAAAATGTTAGGACGATACTTTTCAAATAAAATGTTTGACAATTAATCAAAAGTTTAGAGTTCATTTTGGGACTAAGGCTTCGTTGTTGTTGATATTATTAATATACTAGAGTATAATTTATGCATTTATTTTGGTAATTAATTTTGGGGACTAAATGCCTAATATAAATTCTGAACAGGGACTTTAAATGTTAGGACTGGCCCTGGGAGTATATTACAGTATAAATCATAATTTATACTCCCTCTATCCCTAAGTGAATGTCTAAATTTCATTTTAAGGGACATTTGAAAAGCTCTACTTTGTATACAATTTAGTAACAAAGATTCATATAATCTTCTTTCCAAACATTAAGTTTTGCAAGTATAAAGAAACTAGTGAAAAGAAAATGGTAAAAGAGCATTTAGGGAGAATTTTTTTTTTCCAAAAAAAGACATTCATTGTGAGACAAAAATTTCTTGAAAATGGACATTAATTTAGGGACTGAGGGAGTAAAAGATTAAGACTATGTTTGGCAACTCAATCCAAAATCGAACCGTAGAATCGAAACTGAAAGAGTTAATTTAGTTGAGCAAAATCCATTTTGGTATTCCAAGTCCAAAGCTTCAAATTGAGGTCCGGAACATAATCAAAAAGGCCAAACATGAAATAAGAGTGATTTACCAGTAATGCAGGATACGACTCAAAATCTTCGAGCGTCCATATTTTCCCAGTAAGTGGTTCCGGAAGCTGATAATTTACAACAAATAATTTACTCAATACATCTTACAATCGAGTATTTAATTTCAAAAAAAAAAAAAAATCCGATTAAATAAAAAGTTTACCTCGAATGAAGGGGCTCTTGAACCAAGGGAGACCTCTTTGGACTCGGTTCTTGCGTCCTGAACCACCAGCCTTCTTCCTCTTGCTGGTTTAGGTTTTCTGCGTTGCACTGAATAACTACCCCATTTCGCGGGACTCCTTGATGAAGGAAGCAATAATGCGGATTTCCTGAATGTTGCTAACGTGTGAGAACTGTTCTGTAAGCGTGCGCCGACGCCGGTGCCGGAGAATGTCACCGGTACGGTTGCTATCGTAGCCATTCGTCCCTTTATTTTTCACCTTTCCCTCTCGCTCTCTCTCCCTCCAAAACTGACCGGAATTTGATTTCCATATTATCCAGAGCTGACACAATAGAAACGAAAAGGGTTAGTTCGGTCATCTTCAGAAAGCCCATGAACGTTCCGGGCCGGGCGGATATGGGTTCAGCTAATACAGATATAGGGCTTGACACAACCGATTCCTCCAATTTGTCCACTCGGCCCATAGTTTGTAATAAAATAAGTAATCAACATCTTGATAAAATTACCCTTAAATTCATCTTAAATTAAAAGAAAAATAACTTTCCAAACTTTCATTTATGTAGTAATTCATTAAATTTATTTTTATGGCTTTTTAAAAATCAATTAAAGATGAGACATGATTTAAAAGAAAATATATATATATATATATATATATTCAGAATGATATAAAATTAACTAATTAAAGTTAGTTGTACTTAAGAGCGATTGTGTCAAGATATTAATTAATGAGGTGGTCTCCCATGAGAAAAAGGGGATCCGTCTCATGCATGAGACGGGTCGCCCCATGACCCATGGGCCGAACCCACCACGTGGCAACCCACCATTGGCCGGGAATTTTTTATTTTTTTTTTTTTGTTTTTTTTGAGTTTTTTATAAAAAAAAATCGGCTTTTCAGTGGTTTAGCAAAAAATAATAGTTACCATCTCTTAAAGTAACATTGTTCATAAGTAAACGTAATACTTGTTTCAAAAAAACAAAAGTTCGTTTTTACCCATTTGAAAAGTAATAACTTATGTATATGAATGTAATAGTAAGTTTATACAAGTAAATGTAACACTTTGATTGACGAAATTGTAACAGATTTCTATAGATAATGTAATACTTTTACATGTATCATGATAAATTTGACCCCATTATAACTTATTGTTTGAAACATATAGATATCTATACATATGTATTACAATTATGTACAAATACTATTACATATAAATAACACGTTTGTTACATTTTAGTTATAATAAGTATTACTTTTGGCAAACGAAGAAAACATAGGAATAACATTATTACTTTAAGAGATGGTAACTATTACTTAAGAGATGGTAACTATTACTTTTCACAACCGAAAAAAAAAAAAAAAAAAATAAAAAATTTAAAAAAAAAAAAAAAAAAAAAAAAATTGGGCCAATGAGGGGCTGCCACGTGGTAGGGTCCCCCCATGGGTCCTGGAGCAGGGTTGTGGGTCGGGTAATGGGTCAAAAAAATGACCGTCTCACCCATGAGATGGGGTTGGAGTGTTCTCACACAAGTTTTTGTCATAAAAGAAATACTCCCACCGTCTTATTCTCAATTTTGATTTCGAAAAAAAAAAACTATAGCTGAAATAAGTGAAATTAATCAGTTTAATATATATATATATATATATATATATATATATATATATATATATATATATGATAGAAAGGAAATACTCTCTCAGTTCAGGAACATCGATTTACTTTTTTTATTATCAATTTAAAAAATATTAACGATAAGTTAAATCCAATTTAATTATCTTTACAAAAAAATTCAAAAAAATATTGATGAACCATTATAAATAATATCAATCAAAAATTTAAACTTTTATTAAATCTATAAATTGATTAAAATTATTGCTCAAAATTTAATTAAATTGACAATGAAAAGAAAGAATATCATTCCGTGACAAAAGATTATAAATCAAAATAATAATTTAAATATTTTTTTGTAAGAAAAAAAATATTAATAGTCATTTGAGAATTCTTTAACTAAAATAGATAATTATTTTAAGACATGACACGTACAATGTATTTCTCCTAATTTTGTACTACTTAGGATGCTTCTTCGAAGTCACTTTTTCTCAATCAGGCGGACCTGGAACCGTCTTCCGAGATTTTGCTTCAACGCTCTTCTGTTTTAAAAATCAGACAACTTTTTGTAAAATGTTGTCTATTATAAAAGATAAAACTTGTGCTACAAACGTTTAAGAGTTTATTGCAAAATTGACATGCGTACTTTTGAAAATATATCAATTTGACATGCAAACTTTGGAAACATCAAATGTGTGTTGCCTACTTAACATTGCAAAAAATTTGAAACACATTTTTTAACCCCCGTTAAATTCATAACGGGACACTCCAAAAAACTAACCATCCGTCAATTTTTTTGTAATGTAGGTTATTTTTTTAACACCGTTACAAAATCTTTAAAGACTCTGAACAAATCATAAAAGTCCCAAACTATAACACATCAATGGAATGGATAAAATCTCTATGGCTGTAGCAAATGACAGCAAATAAATCTGTCAACATTAGTGAAATGAAATAGACAATCGTATCCAACAATACTTTACAGTGGGAGATCCAGATCTGAGGAGAAGATCGAATGGCGGCCAGATCCAGATCCGAGGTCGCGCCTGTGTTGTTAGGGTTTGGCGCCGGGATAAGAGAGGTTCTCGTCGGAGAAGACCACCGGATGAACATAGTCTGTGATGGCGGAGGTGGCTGAGGAACGAAAGCGAAGATTGAGAGAGAAAAGGAGAGATTCGTGTAGTTGACGCAGCTCGACGCCGGCGTGATGGCAAGGACGGATCTGGACAGTAGGCGTGATGGCAAGGACAGATCTGGACAATAGGCGTGATGGCGAGGAAGGAGGATGTAGGAAGGGTCACCGGAGGGTTGGTCGGAAGGGAGGGGAGCGAGAAGGGTTGCCAAAGGGAGAGGGAAAGGTCGCCGGAGTAAGGGAGGATCGCCGGAGAGGGAGGGTCGCCGGAGTTGGGGAGGGGCTCACCGGAGTAATAATGACCGGTGGAAGGGTAGAGAGAGAAAGTAGAGAGAGGGGGAGTTTAGAGAGAGTGTGTGTGTTTGTTCAGAGTCTTTAAAGATTTTGTAACGGATGTTAAAATATAACGTACATTACAAAAATTGACGGATGGTTAGTTTTTTTTGAGTGTCCCGTTATGAATTTAACGGGTGTTAAAAAACGTGTTTTAAAATTTTTGCAATGTTAAGTAGGCAACACACATTTGATGTTTCCAAAGTTTGCATGTCAAATTGATATATTTTCAAAGTACGCATGTCAATTTGCAATAAACTCAAACGTTTAAAAAAAGTTGTGTATTAGACGTTGTTTTAACGATTTTTTATATTCGTTCAACACGTTTTCCATTGTGTATCAAGTTGGAGAATAAGATGGAGCGGGCCGAAACTGCATGGAGCGGACCGAGTTTGACCAGTCAAGAGAAGATCAAGTTAAATAGAGATAAAATCAAGAGAATATATTTTACCTTATTTAGAGTTATAGTTTACCTTAATTAGTTGATGTATTTTAGGAAAAGAAGTATTCCTCAAGAAATAGGGTTTAGGCTTTAGTATAAATATAGGGTTAAGTTATTGTAAATCGGAGAGAGTGAATAAACACAAATATATTATCATACTCCTCTCCACCATATTCTTAACATGGTATCAGAGCCTCCGGTATGGGGGCCTGATGACCGACTACACTTCCGCGATGAAGCCATCGTTGCCATGGTGGGAAACATGGCGAAGAAGAAAAATGACGGGAGGAGCCCATGGAAGCCTTTTCTCGGCACGGGACGTGCACGATGAATGCGTTGAGGAGGGACCCGTTCATGATGACCAAGAAGCACCTTCGTGGCACAGATTGTGCAAGACAAACACGATGGAGCACGATGAAGAACAAGAAATCACCGGCCGTTGTAGTAGCGGCGACGGTGGTGTTGTGGCTGGCGGTGGCAGATTCAAATGGAAAGATTGCCGATTGGCCACCGGTGGGAATAGGGTGAAAACCCTAACTATGGCGATCACGATGGCGGTACACGAAAAAAAAGAAAAAAAAGACGGTGACGGAAAGTGGTGGTGGTTCACCGGATTTATGATGAAGGCGACGTCAACTTCAACCAATGATGCAGCCAAGGACGCCGACTGATTGACAAAAGGACAGATCGAGAAAAAAAAATCTGGGTTGCTGGACGTAGGCACTTGACAGGGCAGTTGACAGACCAGTTGTGAGCACAGATGTCTCGTCAAGTGGACTGACGATGAAAAAAAAAAAGGCTGATTTTTTTTATCCCCCGTTTAATTGGTGTATTGGCAAGTTGGGTATCTACGTTGTAGATCCTCCAACTTGAGGGGGGGAGTTGGAGAATAAGATGGAGCAGGCCGAAACTGCATGGAGCGGACCGAGTTTGACCAGTCAAGAGAAGATCAAGTTAAATAGAGATAGAATCAAGAGAATATATTTTACCTTATTTAGAGTTATAGTTTACCTTAATTAGTTGATGTATTTTAGGAAAAGAAGTATTCCTCAAGAAATAGGGTTTAGACTTTAGTATAAATATAGGGTTAAGTTATTGTAAATCGGAGAGAGTGAATAAACACAAATATATTATCATACTCCTCTCCACCATATTCTTAACATATCACACGTTTACAAAACGTTGGCTGGTTTTTAGATCGGATGAATGTTGGAGCAAACCCTACGTTGGAGCGGTTTGAAATTCCAATCAGGCATTCAAATGAGAAAATATTTAATACTCCTGTGGTAATGGTTACAGAGTTTTATAATTGTTATTATTACTATTATTATTATTATTATTATTATTATTTATTTTTAATTTTTTTTTTTTGAACGAGTGGATATAGAGTTGTTAGAGCTCCGTGTAAACATACTGATACAAGTAGGGATGGCAAAAATCCCGAACCCGCCCCAAACCCAGAAAAGACCCGCCCCTAATGGGAAGGGTTTTTTCAAAACCCGACGGGTTTGGACGGGTTCAGGATTACCATAAACCCGCCCGTTTAACCCGAACCCGGCTAATATACATGTTTATTTATTTTAATAATCTTAATATTTATTATAATTATGCATATATCCTATTTATTATATTTTATACAATATTATAACTTTATACCTTTCATAAAAAAAAAACATTTAATAATGAAAAAGTTATTTTTTCTACAAGTTATATAGTAAACGGGGCGGGTCCGGATATTGACCTAAACCGGGCAGGGCGGGTACGGGTTCTGCAACATTTGAGTAGAGGCGGGTTTGGGAAATGCCTAACCCGTCCCGAACCCGCCCCGTTGCCATCCCTAGATACAAGTTCAAACTTGAACGGCGGAACATCAAGTGTGGCCGGAACAATTTTGGACATATTTGATCTTGATATTGTTATTTAAGAATGGCAAAACTACCTAATCACAAATCAAATTTGAGACATTATTTACAAAGGCAACCATTAATTTAAAATTTAAAGTTAAATTTTATGTATACTTTATTGAGGGGTATAACTGAGATTTTGAGAGCAACTAACAGAAAAAAGTTAAATGAAATCCATTTCAGAGTCTATTTGCTTAGCATATATTTTTGACTAGTTAAGTGGTAATGTTAAATATTTTTGACTTTCAGTGGCCTATGATTATTTTTTAAAATTGAATCCAAATTATAAGTACTACCGTTAATATTTTTAAATTTCCATAAAGATAAATAAATTATTTGTTAAAATGTAATTAAAAGTTCATTAAATAAGTGAGACTAATGTAGCTCTCCAAGTCAAATTATTTTAATATTACTTTTACTACTAAGATTAATACAATAATTGCTCAGATCTAAAGTTTTGTTTTTTTTTCTAAGATAGGTTACATGACATACCACCTAATCTGAATATCATACGAAAGGTTAATCTGATTTTCCTACTATTATTAGGTAGAAAATTTTAATCACTTTTTTATGAATTAAGATATGGTGATTAGGTGGCCAGCAGCCAGGTGATCACTTGCCAAGTCACTTTTGAAAGAACCAGGGTCTGCTTCTGCGGGAGTTAGCTCCACCTCTCCACTCAACGGTCTCGATTTAATCATGTCCGCAAACTCATGTTTTGTGTAGCTAGGATCGCTTTGAAAATGTGTGGAATCCACCCAGTTCAAAAACATTTCAACCGTCAAACACAAAAATAAGCGAGATGGTCAGGTCTGAAATAGTTGGAAATCCCTTTAAACCGCATGCACTTTACAACTAATCCATCCGCCTCAAAATCATGATCTCATTCTTCATTTATAATTCTCTCAAAAAATAGTGTTGTTGAATATCTAAAAGTTATTTCCAATGACACAGGTTGGGGTGGTGGCGGTGAGTAGTGGAGGTGGCTAATGGTGGGTGCTGGCGGTGAATAGGGGAGATGGCTAATGGTGGGTGGTGGCGGAATGGATTTGTGTAGGTGGGTGGTTTCTCACGTGAGTGTGGTACGCTTTAAAGAATAATACTAGGGCACAAAAAAGTCACAAAGTCTTGCTCACAAAATCCTAGGTGTAATGATTTTATTGGTGCTTTTAATTAAAGTGTGGCGGGTCCATTATCGATACAACCAATAAAATATCGGCACCTCATTACCTTCCGTGTAATTCAAGCACTATTTTGTAGTCATGGCAGTCAAATAAGAAACAAAGAAATTGCCCTCAATTATTTATCACATGTGTAACACACGATCAATAAATGTGTTTATTTTACAGTAATACCTTCAAAAATCTTCTTTAATTAATTTCTTTCACATACATCTTAAATTTGACAAAATTGAAAAATAAATAAATACCACATATTGATCCAATATGATAAATGTGCATATAAAATAAAATTTAATGATGTCAAAATAATAGAAATGGCAACATATTATGACCAAGCGCGTTTGAAAAGAAAATAGAAAAATGTTTATAATTTTGTCACCGCCAAAATAAATATAGTTGCATTCTAATAGCTGAAATGGAAAATTTCTTTTTTCATTCGAAATACTCCCCCATCTCATTTTAAATTGTGAATGTAAAGTTATACACGGAAATTAAGGAAAAGTTAAAAATGTACTCCTTCCGTCTCATACTTATCGCTAGTTATATTCAAAAGTTAATACTTTGTAATCTGTAACTAGGGATGGCCAAACCGAACCAGAACCGCCAAACCGGACCGGAACCGTAATCGAAAAGCCCGGAACCGCCTTAAACCTTGACGAAAACCAGAACCGTGTGAACCGGAACCGTTTGTAACATGGTTGGTTCCGGTTCATCCCCTCTGAAAACCGTGAACCGGCGGTTCCGAACCGCCATGAATCGCCTAGAACGAACCGGAACCGTTATCAAAACCGTTAGAAAACCGTCAAATCGTTAGATTTCGAACGGTTTCATCAGAAGTAACCGTTACTAACGGAACATTGACAAGAAAAGTTGAGATTTGACTGGTTTTTTAGCCAAATTCAGTGAATTAAAATTATAAAAATTTGTTGAGTATATAAAAGAAAAGAGAGACGGACCTCTTAGTTTTTTAACATTTTTTCTATACCTTTGTTGTAAAAAAAAATCGGCAATAAAATATTATTATAATTGTTTTTCTGTTAAAAAACATATTTTTTTTAACAAAAAGGAAACTGTAGACCGGTGGTTCCGAACCGTGAACCAGCGATTCCGAACCGTGACTGAAAGAGAAACAGTTCGGTTATGGTTCAAGCTTTTTCGGAACCGGAACTGTGCTTGGTCATCCTATCTGTAACAGCAAGAATCTAATACAACTAGTAGTTAGAAATCATAGACTAATCATGACACGCCCCAAGTCCCGGGATCCCCTAATAGAACCTCGAACCTGGTGCGCGTAACTAACAAGAAACAAGAAACTAACGGGAAACAGGAACAATACCTGTTAGAAACAAACTGACATGATATATATACTCAAGAGTAGGGAGCTAAGATAGCTCACAACGAGTTCTAGACCAAGAAAATTAAAACCAAAATGGTTACATACAGCGGAAGACATGCCTAGCAAATAAGCTGGCATCAAGAACTGTCTAGGGACAACAAATACTACCCCAATACAAGCCCAGAGTTTATTAACTCATACAAGATCGTCCTTACCAAAATATAAAAGGACACTAACTTCGAACAAGAATATCCTGCTGAGTAAGTTCCCAGCTAAGTCGAGCCTCACTGCGTACTATCCCTGCTTTCCTGTGGGAGGGGAAACAATTAAACAAATAAAGGGTGAGATAAATCTCAGTAAGCTATTAACATGCAACTATATGTCATGTTATCATGCAATACAAGTAGATACCCAACTAAACATATATCAAGTATCATCAAGTAACAAGTATAGGAGAGGCTAAGCCAACCCAACAAGTAATCAAGCTCAAGAAAGGTTCAGGTAACAAGTAGTCAAGTAGTGTGAGAGGCTAGACCAACTCACCAAGAAGCACATAGGCCTATCACGCATTTTTACCTGAATCCTTCCTTATTCCTCCCAAGAATACCATTTGTTGTCGATGATTTTCTAGTTGAGGACAACCAAGAACAAGAACAAGAAACTGCTGTGCAGTATATAAGAAGACCTGGTAACCAGTGTCATCCACAAGAACAAGATTCACGAGGTGTTCAAGACAAGAGTTTAGCATTCACTTAAGTCAGGCTTATTGCTCCAACCAAGGAAGCTATGCCCTTACTATGGCCGGTAGTAAGGGGTCAAGCGCAAATACATAGGGACCCGATTGTCACTTAAGCCCCAGCTCTCGCGACAAGCGTGAACCTATATATTTTCGAACAAGCAAAGAGAACCAGCTGGACTCACACAAGAATGCACAAGTAGATGTTTACTTGAACTACGAGAATAGAACTAAGTCCCATATTAGTGGACCAGTCTTTATGCACCATGTAATCATGTATCATGTGCTCACGAGAATATGCACCATGTAATCATGTATCATGTGCTCACGAGAATACAAGTACACATACGCAATTATTGTGAATACAACGAAGATAACAATGGCACATAAGGTGTCCATGTAACACGATCAATCCAAGTAAGAGTCCATTAATAACAGACTTCAGTCAAGTAGTAGGGTATATCACTTTGTCACATGCCAAGTTTGCACGTACATATTCATATCACGTTTAACACATTAAAGTGTCTATCACGATACCCTTACTATCAAGTAGAGCCCAACACCTTAGACTCTAAACACGTAGTAGAATAGGTCACATTGTACCTAGACACAGTCATACTTCACGTATATGTATCGTTAATAATCGAATACATTTTCTAACACATATTGTGTTCTATAACCATTCTTATTAATTTAAATCGTAGTATTCACGATTATATGAATGATCTTCATATTACACTAGTCCTTATTTTCTTTACGAAACTCATTTCAAGACAAGATATCTTCTTTATATTTTATATACTTCATTGAGTATATACACGATTAAAAACTAAATCATTTACACTTTAGTGCTTATTTATAGCACTTCCAATATACACGTATCAAGTTCAAGTATGTAGTAGAGTTAATCATTCTCTATCTAGTTCCATAACCCAATTCTTTGGTTATTCATACCATGTACCAATCAATCAATAAGCCACATTCTATCAAGTAAATATATGCAAGATTTGCATATACACATCAAGACTCTTTCAAGTTTATTACCATACACATATATTGGCGTCAAGGCACGTACAAGATTTTATAATCTTATATTCAAGTCTTAATCCAATTATTTGGATGTTCAAGTCATGTACAAGATTTTATTGTCTTATATTTCAAGTTACTGTCTCATCTTAAGACATTCAAGACATTCAGGACATTCAGGACATTCAGGACATTCAAGACATTCAAGACATTCAAGACATTCAATACCTATACAAGATTTTATCATCTTATATCCAAGTTCTCAATCCATTTCTTTGGATGGTTAAACATGTACAAGAGTTAATTATCTTATACTTCAAGTTCAAGCTAGGTAGATGAATTATACATCTTTCACGTATTATTTTCAAATCCTCTTCTTAGGACATTCAAGCTCAGGACATTAGTTGGTGCCCCTAAGGTACACAAACATTAACTTCAAGACACATAAAAGAGTTACTACTCTTATACTCAAGTTATCATTTAATTATGATTCAAGTCCACATTTCATTTGATCACCAATGGACTATTTTTCAGTACTAGAGTGTTCTACAACACTCCTAGGCCATCTAGGGTAGTACCCTAAACCTAGACCAAGAATACTTCGAGTTCAAATTAAGTAAATGAGCTAGACAACTCATACTTACAAGTTCATAATCCCCTACATAGGATATTCAAGCTCAAGACACTAATTTGGTGCCCTCAAGGTGCACAAACATAGGTTCCAAGACAAGCATAACACATAAGTGCTTCTTCATAGCACTTTCAAGACATATAAAAGAGTTCTTCCTTTTATACTCAAGTTCTCATTTTAATTTAATGAGTAATCATTTTCAAGACTCACTTCTGATGCCCCTAAGGTCTCACAACACTTGCTAGGACATCTTATACTAAGGCTCTATGCCTTAGGAGGGATAAACTTTCATCTCTATTTAGTTTAAAACACTTTTGTGAAACAGGGGTTCTGGGCGGTCGCCCAACCACAGCCTGGGCGGTCGCCCAAGATCACACTTTTCTGAAACCCAAGTCTGATGATATGGGCGGTCGCCCATAACCACTATGGGCGGTCGCCCAAGGCCATAAATCAGCAAAAACCCAATTTCTTTCCCAGGCTTAGAATTCTCCGTCCCAAGCGTAGGAGTATAAACCCACTAACACTTTCTAACATTCAAGAGTGCATTTTAATATGCCCAGAACACTTTTATAGGGGCACTTTATTAATTTAACACCGTCCCACAAGTAATAGAATAATCTTCTTTTATTCCCAATTAAATATTTCACCGTCCCAAAAGTATAAGTACAATTTTATAATATACTAATATACCAATTTAGGGATACTTCCATTCATTTCCCCGTACCACAAATAATGATACAATTT